>OX422223.1:383940477-385140477 GCA_949130495.1 Sambucus nigra | reverse complement strand
AAAAACTGTTAAAAAAAACTGTTATGATAGTTTTAAAAACCCTTTTTTATTTTAAAAAAAACTGTTATGATACTTTTATAGAAGTTTTTTTTTACGATAGATTTAAAAACTTTTTTTTTTTTCAAAAAAATATTTTTTTCCATAAAATTGGGGGAAAAATTAACAAATAAAAAACTATTTTTTAAATTAAAATTTGTTTTTATAACCGAACACAACTCAAATAAAAGCAACTCGACACAACACAACACGACAAAATTTTTTTTTAACCAAACATGAATACGATCCTAATAAAAAGTGACACAGCACAACATGAAATATTATTTTTTTACAAAACACGAATACGACCCAAGTAAAAGTGTCACGCCACAATATATGTTATTTTTTTAACCAAACATGAACCCAACCAAAATAAAAATGACACGACACGGCTCAAAATCTTATTTTCACTTATAAAAGTAATATGACACAACACGAAATCTCATTATCTACCAAATACAAACACAACCCACTTAAAATGCAACACGACAAGTGGGCGGTGTTTGCATTTCATAGAAAAAGGGATTTTGTGTCGTGCCATGTCACTTTCATATGTTTCATATTCATTTTACGTAAAATTAAGATTTTGAGGTGTGTCGTGCCATGACGTGTCAATTTTATTTTTGTCGCGTATTATTTTTACATTTTAAATAAAATGTAAAAAAAAAACAGTTTAAAATAAACAGCTTTAAACAATTTTTTAAGTGCCTAAAGATTTTATTTAAAAAAAATGAAGATTCTAATAGTTACTGTTTTGGAACTATTGACTTTTTATTTTTATAAAACAATTTTTGTAACTATTAGATTTTTTGTAACAATTTTTGTAAGTATTAGAATTTTTGTAACAATTTTCTTAAAACACTCTCATGCTTGGATTTTACTTTAAACAATTTTTTTAAAATAAAATCTTTAGGCACTTAAAAAATTGTTTAAAACTATTTTTTTTTGTACATTTTATTTAAAATATTTTATAATATCGCCTATAAATACCGCTGGCGCGTACCAAGATACCAAAAAAAATTGTCCCCGCCTATGCATACCGCAGGCGCGGACCATTTTGTTAAATAGTAAAAAGATTAATTTTGAAATTCCTCTGTGTTGAAATTTTTTCACACTGTATGGGTCAATGTATTCATTTTGTCTCTCTACATACATATATTCTTCTTATTTAGTCTTACGTCGGTTCCGGTTGTAACTCCCCAACTAAGAAAAACATAACTTCCGAGAACAACCTTACTGAAGCTGCAATTACATGCCTTGGTTGAATTATCTTTGTCAACTCAAACACACACTCTAAACTATATCTTTAGCATCTTTAGATACATAGTGTTCAAAGAATTTCAGTTTGTTCTTCCCTGCTCTTAATATTTAGTATTGAGCGTCACTTATTTAGTTCATGGTTTATGAATACTTATGGAATACATTGCACTTATTCAAGTACCATAATTTTTTTTTAATTTTTTAAAATTAATTTACAATTGTTGTTTTCAAATTATCTTATTGTTGAGTAAATTGTTTTAATATCTTGAAAACTTTGGTTTGGCCATACTTATTAACCGGATGGATTCTCTTTGTTATTTTGTAATCTATATTCAATGAACATGAATGCAGTTTCTCTGTCTCACGTAATTTATCTTTGAAAGTTGTTGTATTGATATGTTAAGACTGATAATCCATCCATCATATTATGTAAACGTAATGACTAAAAAGAACTAATGCCCTGTTTAACTTCATAGTGATGATTAAGTAATTAAATATTTGGGTATCAATTCCTCACTTAGCGATTTTCTTCTAAGGATTGACAATGGGACGGAAGCATCAACACATGATGAGGGCCCCGAACTGTCTCTCATTGACGTTATCTTCCCATCATTAAATATAAATTCCAACTCACCAAACTTCTTGACAGATCGAGCAGTCCTTGCAACAACAAACGAGCACATAGACTCACTCAATGATATGATGATTGATATGTTCTTTGGAGAATTGAAGACATTAAATAACTCTGATGAAGCTGTGGATAACACGCACAACTATTACCAAGAATTTTTTTTAAATTATTTGATGCCGAATGAATTGCCACCACACGCATTGAAACTTAAACATAATTGTCCAATCATTCTTCTACGCAACATAAATCCATCAATTGGATTATGTAACGGAACAAGAATGTTGTACAAAGGTTCTTCGAACAATGTCATCCATGTTCATCGCTCATAAAGTTGAAGAGGAAGAAGAACCTTGGAATCCTAACAAACGTCAAAAGCAACATATTTAAGCATTAAATTTTTAGTTTTTAGGATTACACACTGTTTTTTATCAAATGTCATCTTTCAATAACTGTGATTTGGAATTTGCTTGCTGAAGCTTTTTTAATTTCTTTTTTTAATGATATTTCCCTATAAATCATTTCAAGCTAATTTCATTGTGATAAATTTATTCGGATTATATATACATACATGTTTATGTGTATTTCTTCTTGCTTTTGAGTAGAGAGTTTTGAGTTCGTTTGTGATAGATTTAGAGTATTCACAAGAATATCTTGTATAGTTTATAGTTCAATGGAGGTTTAGTTTTTGGGGTAATGATTGATGCTTCGTACTAGGTAATTTATGTTATATTCTAAGAAAACAAATTCTACATAATATGTTGCAAGTATTTTTATTACTTTGTCCTTCACAGATTTGCAGTGGAAGATTAATATCTGGAAACAGCCACACGTGCAACGCACGTGGGCACAACTAGTATATATACGTGTGTGTGTGTGTGTGTGTGTGTGTGTGTGCTGGGTTTTTTTGTGGGTTTTATTTTTTGAGTTGGAACAGCCATAGATGAAGCTCTCCCGAAATCGGGTATAATATTTTTTCTGTTTTTTTATATATACGTCTCCACATATATGGTTGTCCCAACTTAAAAAATAAAACCCACAAAAAAACAACAACACACACACACACACACACACACACACATATATATATATATATATATATATATATATATATATATATATATATATAAACCGTATATATATATATATATATAGAGAGGCTCTTATAAGGACCTTTGTTTGCATACCGTTGGCGCAAACCAATTTCGATAAAATAGCAAAAAAAATTTGAGCTAATTTTTGTTATATAGTTTTTAAACATTTCAGTAGGACCATATAAAAAAAATCAACTCAAAATGAATTTTTTTACTATTTTAAAAAAAATCGGTCAAACTTTGTTAGTTTTTAACAACTTAAAAACTGACAAAGTTTGACCGATTTTTTTAAAATAGCAAAAAAAATCATTTTGAGCTGATTATTTTTTTATGGTACTATTGAAGTGTTTAAAAATCATTAAAAAAAGCCCAAAAATATTTTTTTTACTATTTTAAAAAAATAGTCCTCATTCAGGATCCTCAAACTGGGACCTCACTTGATCCTTTGCCTATATATATGATGTAGGGTTGTGTATATATATGTATATATGGGTTTGGGGGAATTGAGTTTTAACAGATATGGGGGTGTTTTTTTTTTTGTTGAATTTTAAATCTTAACGGTTATGGAGGTAGGTGAATTCCATTTTTTAGTTCAGTTTCTAAGCTTTCATGGAGGTGTATGTCTGTGATCGCAAAACACTCCTCGTGAGTCTCTTATTATTTGTTCCGTATTTCTCTCAATTTTAGTGAGATGAACTATTTTTTTTATCAATGATAAGAATGGTGAAAAAATTTGTGATGGGTATAAAATATTACCCTGGCACTGGATAAAATTCATAATATTGATTTTGGGAACAAAACAGGAACCTAATGACCACATCGGCTGATGAAGGGCAGTTCTTGATCACATTATGTTATCACTCTTTTTTACTTATTGGTTCTTTAAATTTAATATAAAGAAACAAAATTAGATGTGCTAAATAGTTATGTTATTTCAATTAGCGATTTTGAATTGGTTTGCTAACAATTAATTTATACAATTTTCATAGTATATATATATATATATATATATTCGGTCACGCATCGCGTGGCCTTCATACTAGTTATGTACTCTGTAATTATAGTATATAACAAAAGTTGACAATTGAACTAAGTGTCGATATGTGTCGCTTTCACAAGAAGATATATATACAATTTTAAGAACTTGAATTAAGTTAATCCCTTAAATGTTTTCGTATTCCACATAATTACAAATTTAAAATACTTTAATTCAAAATTTGTCACATTGTAATACACTTCTACGAATTCATGACTCTTCAAATGACATGTCCCTTTCATCTCTCTTTCCAATAAAACCATTTTTCCAAGCCAGCATAATATACGAAGAAAAAATGAATCCCATAAAAAAAAACAATATATGAGTTCTTCCAGTTGCACCTCTTCTCCAAGGTACTCTCTTTATGCGTCATTGGATATTTCAAGTCATTTTCATATAATTTGTCAACTTCTATTTTCATTAATAATTGTAAGTCTCTCTTTGCTCGTTGAAGTTGTTCTAATTCCTTTAGGACATATCTAATTTTATGCCACTTTCTGACAATTCCTTTCAAATTATTCAATTTTGATATTCAACCATCAAACCCATTCAATTTAGTCATGAATATTTAATTGTTGCTTTTATTTATCTAAAAAATAAATGAGGTTCATCACATTCCTCTCACCTCTGTAATTCACAATTCACCCTAAAATATCATTTGCTGTTAGAGCATCCTAATAGGTATGTTCAAAGTGTATTGAAAAAAACATAGGTTATGTTATATTTGGAGAATGTTATGGCAGTTAACACTCAAATTTGTACTACCATACGCTATTTACCCTGATACATCTTGCACCGTGTGGCTTTATTTTTCTAATTGTTCGAGATGTTGATCGCAAACCCGTAGAAATGGTTAATTTAGCTGTTTAATTTTTAATTTGTTCTAATTACTGATTCTATTTTTCTATTTATTGTAAACTTAATTTTTACACATCAGTGGGTAATTATAATTTCTATTTTATCATTTCGGGTTATGTTTGATAAATTTCTACACGTAATAATTTTTTTTATCATTTAGCTATTTAGTGTATATTTTAACAATTTCATTAAAAATGGGCCCACATCGCGGGGTTTGCATACTAGTATCATGTTAAAAATTAAGATCACAATTGTTATTTAGCATCATACCATATAAATATGTTCATATATCAAAAAGTTTTTCGAATATTTTTTAATACACGTTTAGTTTAATTCTTTTTGTTTAGTTTCAATAACTCCCTCACTATATATATATATATATATATATATAATACTACTCTTGTGCGGACCAGTTCACATTTTAAGAGTGCGCACCAGACATGTGTTACCTAGCGATGAGCCCAGAAAAGAGAGAGAGTGCTTATAATTTAATCGATAATTTCTAAGCTCACTGTTAGGTGACACATGTCCGGTCCGCACTCTTAAAATGCTGACTGGTCCGCACAAGAACATTATTGTGTATATATATATAAGAGATAGAGAGAGAGAGAGGTAACATGTTGAATTAAATCGGCAGAACCTACTACTGGAAGGGTAGCAAGGCCTGGTAAGAGGTGAAACAATTGAACAAAACAGAGTAAGAGTAGAGATAAATAAATTGAATAAACAAGAAGGACATATATGTGGAGTGGAGAGAGAGATAGACGTGTGTCGTTTGTGTATGGCGGGATATTTTTTTATATGTTTAGGTCTGAGAATCTTAACTCTTGTTGGCCTCAAAAGCCAACGAGGTAAATAGATATCATCACCTCACACCATCAAAACCAAAACTCTTTCCAAGCATTTAAACACTTTTGAATGATTTTTGTCGTGCAGTAAAAAGGGACGTTCACATATTATTTACTCCGTAATATTATGTTAAAAATTAAGATGATAATTGTTATTTATCATCATACCATATATAATAGGTGCAAAAGTCTTTTGACTATTTTTTAATACACGTTTAATCAAAATCTTATAATTATGTTCCAAAAATCCCCTCACCAAATAAATATATATAGTGAGAGAGAGAGGGAGGTAACATACTGAATTTAATCGGCGGAACCCAATAGTGGAAGGATAGCGAGGCATGGTAAGAGGTGAAACAATTGAACAAAACAGAGTAAAATTAGAGATACATGAATTCAAGAAACAGTAAGGAGATGTGTGGAGTGGAGAGGTAGAGAGAGAGAGGTGTTATTTGTATTTGGCGGGATATTGTTTTATATGTTTAGGTGTGAGAATTTTAACTCTTGCTGGCCCCAAAAACCAACGACGTAAATAGATATACTCACCACCATCAAAACCCAAACTTGTTCCTAACATTTAAACACTTTTGAATGATTTTTGTCGTGCAGTAAAAAGGGATTCACATATTATTTACTCTGTAATATTATGTTAAAAATTAAGATGACAATTATTATTTATTATCATACCGTATATAATAGGTGCATATATAAAAAAGTCCTTCGAACATTTTTCAATACGTGTTTAGTCCAAAACTTGTTTATGAGTTCATCATCAAGATACAACAAGTTTATATGCATAAGAAGATAGATTTTAAAATAAAAAATCTTATCAAAAGGCTCTAACATATAATTTATTCTAAAAATTTCATAATGTTTCTCTAAACATACCTTTAAAGGCAAAAGACATTTTTGTTTCTTCAAAACTTGAATAAATGTCCATTTACATAAAAATCCTATCTTTTCACGAGGAAACTCTGAAACATTTATTCATAAATTATTCCCAACAAATAAACATTCTTCCAATATTTTTATTCCGTAAAAATGTTTAAACACCAAGTTTTCTTGAAATATATCATTTTGTTCAAACCACTGAAATCCCTTTTTCTTAAACCCATTTTCAAAATTCACAAGAAATGTTATTCTTAAATCATATATATGCATCCTACTCTCAAACTCTACATGTAATACCAAATACTAAGAAAATAGAGACTTAAACTAAATAGTAGAGTTTTTCCCACCTCAATGGAGCGCTAAAAATGACAGGATGAAGGTAGAAGAAGATGGCAACCCCCACCTCCTAAGGTGGCCGCAATGAGGTTGCCTAACTCCACAAGCATGCTCCATGAAAACTTTCAAATAAAATCCCCTTTCAACTCCATTAACCTTCTATTCTTCTTCCTCAAAACCCCCCAACAATAACTCCACAATTCGTAGCCCTACTCGACAATGGAGGAAAATGGGTGTGTAAGGCTCATATATGGTGGAATACTTGTCAAATATGGTTGAACATGGTGGATGGATGGTGGTGGTGGTAGATAGGAAGCTCCCAAAAGCTAGAGAAAGGAAAATGTTGATGGGTTGGTAGAGGAAGAACCTCCCCACCTCTCTCCTCATTTCACCTAAATAAATCCACAAAACTCACTTAAAAATCAAGCCCCAAACACTTAATCCTGATTTTGGCCATCTGGGTTCACCAGGAAGTGACATGTCATCGATTTAACAGTCCAAAACGTGACAGCACACAAGGACAAATCGATTTAAATAATTTCTGAACAAATCATTCGAACGAGATTGGGACCTCATTCTAACGATATTACGATCTCGTTTGAAACAACCTTTGAACGACCTTCTGACGAGGGGCCCTTATACAGATAAGGGTCATTGGATCATCGTTAGATGTCCACTTTGAACGAAACGATCTTTTCTTTCAAACCATTATAATTCTCGTTCGAACGATCTCTTGAGTGCGTTCGATCCACGTAATTCAATAAATCTCCAATTTCTTCCCAATAACTTCCAATAATTACCATCAAGGCCAAAGAATAATCGAAATGAGATAAAAGCCAACGTATAATGATCAATATTCCAAGAGTTTCATATTATTACAATTCACAAGAGAAAATAATAAAATATTGTGCGCATGTATTATAATTAGGATACCGAGTATGAGTGTCATCATTCGGGGTAAGAGTTCTTAATTTTACATATGAGTCAAACCTATAATTTGAAACATACGAGTCCCTAATTTTTTAATATTCATATTTTGACATGTCCTAAATCATACAATATCATACAATAATTATAGGCATATGATTCCAACATCAAACAAAATTTCCAACATTCATATAATAATTCCAAGAATGCGATTTAAACACTATGAATTCAATATGAGTCCATAAGGCAACCTATTCATTCAATTGTCAACAACATACGATTCTAGTTTCTTCTATAATTCTTCCAAAATTCATACAATTCTCCTAACTAAAATTTATATAACCAAAATTCATACAATTCTTTTCTTCTTTATTTTTTTGTTTCTTTTTGGGTACCTCCTCGCAATCTTCAGCAACCTTATTCTTATTATTTTTCCTCTTCTTCTCTTCATTCTTCTTCTGTGGTCCAATTCCCATACCAATTGCTTTTGCAAGGATTTCGTATGCTTTAATATCCCATCCAAATATAATTGTAATATTAACATTGTCCCCATCTTTGACGTTTTTAGAGAGAAACTCCATCACCTTTCGAACTTAATCATGCAAAAAACAAATCAATATTATCATCATATTGACATACAATTTTATGTTTAAGTACAAAATGGATACAAGATTGAACAAAATGAATATAAAATTACTTGTGAATTTTTTTTAGTTCCAGATTGGCAATTGGTAGGCTTCTGAACGATTGGATGGGAGTATGTCAGGAACCATGTCATGTAATCTTCGATTGAATCCCAGGGGAACGAGACCGATAATGAACAGGATTTAGGTACAAACAAATGTGTTTGCCAAATTTCTTGGTATCATTCTTTATTATCAAACTTCACAGTATAATGGACCACTTTATTTCCTCTCTTATCTACAATCGATGTCATTGGAATTTAGTGAATCATTCCAAGTGGATACAATGATTGAAAAATTGCCACCACATTAGAAGGATTTCAAAATTATTGGAAACACAAACGTATAGAAATGGGACTTGAGGACTTGATAATGAGATTAACAATAAAAAGGGATAATTGATCATCTGAGAAGAAATTAGAAATCCTATTGAATCCAAAGCACATGTTGTGGAAGAAGGGAAAATTAGAAATAATAAATAGAGAAAACGTGTTTAAAGGAAAACTCAAGGGAATAAGAAACCAAAGCCCGCACAAGCCAATGTCAATGAGGTTGAGAACCTTTAAGATGATATTATAGATTTGAGACTTTCGTCCTTGGTTACTGAAGTCGATATGGTGGAAAACACTAGAGAATGGTGGGTAATCACAGGGGCCACTCATCACATATGTTCTGATGAGAACATGTTTACTTCCTATTAAGACTCTTATAATAAGGAATAATTATTCATGGGAAATTATCCTACTTCGAAGATTGAAAGGAAAGGAAAAAGTGTACTCAAGATGACTCCCGAAAAGGATTTAGCTCTCAATAATGTTATTTATGTCCTAGACATTTGAAAGAACTTTGTTTCTATATCATTTCTTATAAAGAAGACTTTTAAACTAGTGTTTGAATCTAACAAATTTATAATCACTAAAAGTGGTATGTTTGTGGGGAAAAGGTATTTGAGCGATGGACTCTTTAAACTCAATGTAATGACTTTGATTGCATATCAATAATAATAAGAATGCATATTTTGCTTATATGCTTGAGTCTTGTGATGTATGTCATGGTAGATTAAGTCATGTTAATTATGATATTATTCGAAGATTAATTAACTGTGACACCTCGCTTAATTAAATATCGGGTGATCAGTCCTTTCTTAAATTAAAATTAAGGTGAACGGTTGGTTCATTCTTAGCATCACTGTCGCAAAATAAATTTCCAATTTAAACACCCTAAATAATTAAGCCAAATGTCAAAACAAATTAAAGTCTTATATTCATTTTATTAAATTCCAATATGAAAATCTTTTTTGATAAACAACAGTTTAAGAATCACATAAATACTAAGGATGGCAATTAACACACAAGAATTAAATCATCTAGATAAACCAAACCAAGTTTACGAACCATATATGAAATCATCCTGACAAGAGTTAACTCCCAAAGAGTACCAAATACTGGAAATATAAATAAATAAAAATCCCTGACAAATCCAAACGGAATAGGAAAACGGGTGACGCATGCCCTAACTAAGAAGAACTAAAGCAAGAACGGAATAAATGCAGAGGTCGTCTAAATCAAGGGCCTATAACTCCCACATAAGCTGCATCACATCCAATCCAAAGAACCTATGCCTGACGCCCCTGTGGCTGGGCACTTGTAATACATACATATATATACAAGAGAGAGAAAAATGACAGGAAACGGGTCAGCGTCCGAGTGTAAAATAGTTTTAAAATAGAAAATTAAAGAAAAAAAATTAAAGGTGGATGCATCAATTAAAAAATACATATCAAGGCTCACTGCTAGAAATAATCTATTGGGATGAATTTTTTAACTTATGCTTTTTTCTCGGCTTACGGCGCCGACAGGACTAGTGTCGATGAAAGTTCTTTGGGGTCTCAATTTTTCGATGGTTATTTCTCTCGAATTTTCAGCTATTAATCACATCTCTCTCATTCTAGTGGTGAGATCTCTCTCTCTCTCTCTCTCTCTCTCTCTCTCTCTCTCTTATTGGCCTTGTTTATTTTGTTTGGACTGTGTATTTTAGTCATATGTTTTTGTTTTGTTTTTTCTTAGGGATGATCTAATACCCCAACCATCAATTTTGACCCTTATTTGCTTTTATGATTTTATCTATAAGGAAAGTTAGGTTTGTTATTGTTGCAATTTACTCTATTAATCTATGTTTTCTTTTGTTGACTTCACTTTGAAATTTGGCATGGGACTCGCTGTTTATAGGAGTAGAATTGTGCTCACTGTTTTGAAATCATGTTTGGTAGGAAATCCTTTTTATGTTCGGTTCCTGTTGAAAATTAGGTCGTGTTTGGATTAAATTGTCAAGTTAAGGATCCAATACATATATCTTCACCAATATAAAATGGAGAGCATCCTATATATATTGCTGCAATCCTCTAACTGAACAGCATTTGATACATAATATGGACTTAATACCAACCAGTGATAGATCCAGGATTTTGGGGAAACTGGGGCGAAAATTTTGAGTGATGTTGGGGGTTCGAGGGCGAGAGCCCCCGAGGCAATTTTTTGGGGGTTATTTCGAGTTTTATATAAATTATAGATTTATAATGCCCAAACAACTACTCTCAATCATTATTAATAATACCTAATTAATTTCAAGAAATAAATAACACTTAATAAATATTCAAAATAAATAGAGTAAAATGACCAAACCCTAATGAAAGATTTTTCGCTGAATAACCAACACTAACTACAAAGCCCTACAACAAAACTAAGACAAAAGAAACAAAACTCCCCCCAAAGAACACTAGCCCACTTATGGCAACAAACCTTCCAAAAGGCATAAAGGCCCCAACACTAACTACCCAGCCCAAACATAAAGCACAAACTCCGGCCTAGAACACAACAACTCTCAAAACATCAAACGGAGACTGGAAGATTCCCATAAAACCACCACCGCTTCAAGTGGTCCACTTGGATAACCAATCAGAACTTCAGAAGCAAACCTCACTAAAGCAAAATCAAACAAACCATATACCTCAAAATGCTGGATTAACCCTAATTTTTTTTTCAAATCCAAACAGGGGCAACCGCCCCTGCTCGTCTCCATTTGCGTTCGCCCCTGATACCAACAACAATAACTTACTCTGTATTAATCTCTAATGATAGTTTACAAAACCACATTCAGTTTTGTGGGTTTAAATCAGTCAGAACCAGCTAAGCCTTGTCATTATTTCAACGGGTTTTTCCTTTTTTCTAGTCGAACAACTATTTACATATTGAATTCATTTTTAATGGTTAATGATAGTTATGTACTAATGAGTATGATATAAAATTAAAAGGCGCAATTTTTGGTATTAATCGGGTCTATAATGGTTAATGATAGTTATGTACTAATGAGTCTGATAAGTAAACTTGTTGTTGTTATTTTTAAAACTAACCATGCGCGATGCGCAGGCATTTTGGATGGACGATAGTTAAAATGTATGTGATATATATTTACGCATAGTGAATTATTTGAAATGATAAGTGAATGTAAACTTTAAATAAGTCTTTCATACAATAATGTATATTAGCACCCATTATATATTATAAAAGATAAATTATTTACTAATCAAAAAGTCTACAAGAGAATATTTACAACAAATGCATCATAAGAATTTTCATTATAAAAAATTGAAAAGATTCCTATAAAAGTTGCATAGGCAATGTTTTTGTCATCCGATTAAACAATGTTTAAGTTCTATGCTACTTCTAAAACAAATATAAGAAAATATCCAACTTCAATATTAGAATCATGTACTTGTCTAAATTACCAAAGCTGTAAATTAATTGCTAATATTTTAACACTTTGATTATGTGTAGGAAAGGTTTGTCGTAATTTTTTTTTCATTTACTTGTTAGTTCATTAATATTAACGATGAGAAAACAATATGTATACCTTGGATTAAACGAAGAAGCATATAAGTATAAAACCAATAAATAATTGTATGCAGATGCCAAACTAAAAATAAAATCCAAACAAACACAAAGCTAAATGTTGATGTAAAAAATTAGATTATATCTAATTATTTAATCACAAATAAAATAAATGAGACAAACACTTTTTAAAGTGGTTCAGCCTTATAAGAATGGCCTACGTCCACTGTTTCTGTTATTGCTGAGTGTTTGGGAATTCTCGATTACAAGTTTAGTCAAGAAATTCAGGTCCCCTCACAATGAGGATGTTACAATGTATTTATAGCCCTTAGGCTGTACATGTGAAAGGGTAATACACGGTTGTCCCTTAGGCGTGTACATCTGTATGTATTTAATGCGCAGTATATCTGTTGGCTTTCCCGCTATTAATGCTTTGTACGAGATGCAGCTCGGACCGCCTGAGTATCTCGGTGAAGTGGAGTTCCTCGGAATACACCTGTTGCTCGGAGCGTCTGAGTTAATCAGGGAAGCAGAGTTCCTCGTCGCTAAAGTGATTGCAGAAATGTCTGTAGGTGCCACATAAACTGACACGTGTCTTCTTGTGATTAATCCACGTCAACAGGTTAAATTTGGTATCAACAGAAGCCCCCAATGTTTCATAATTCGAAATTTGAGGAGTGTGGAACATTCTTTCTCGGAATATGGCAATTTTAAATGATCTTCCTAATTTTTAGGAGTGCTTTCTTTGTATTTATTTTTCCTTCCAAATTTAGAATCAGACTTTTTGAATTTTTATAACCGCCTCGATCTCTGCGCACTTTTTGTCCCTTTAGCCGCCGGTAGCGTAATCGTTTCTTTTTGTAATCATTACCTTTACCCTTTCCCAAGGCAAGGTATTTAAGCGCCGCAGACAATCCCATCGTCTTCTACTTTTTCAAATTCGTATCTTTGAGTTTTCCATTGTCTTTCTCTCTTGTGCATTCATCCTTTTCAACGTTCGTTGTCAACAGATCCACTCTTTTCCTGTAAGATCTTCTTCCTTCTTCTTCATTTCCTTTATTCATCATGGTTTACCTTGTTGAATCTCTTGATAAGTTTCGTTCTGATTTTTCTATCCCTTCATGGGTTGTTCTGGAGGAACTTTCTGAACCTTCAGATTATTTTCGTTTAGCTGAGTGACATTGGCTCCCCAGCCTCTTTATTGCTGAATGTGGCTTTTCCTTTTTGCCAAATCCTTTATGTCTGGAATTTTGTCAGTATTTTGACGTTGTTCCTGCAAGAATATCCCCCAATACATGGAGAATAGTTAATGGGGTTCATAGACTAAATCAAATTCATGGAACTCGCATAGGAATTCCAGAAATCATGTTTTGTTATAGATGGGCAGTTGGTGATAATACGTTTTATTTAAAAACCAGATTTTTAAATAGGGCTTTAGTGGTCAATCTCCCAGATGCCAATAGGGACTATTTTGAGCACGGGGTTGTTATAAAAAATTGGCAACATGCTCCTTTAACTGGAGATGAAGTATATCAGGGTCCCAGATGCCCTCCCTATGGCAATGGGATAGGTTATTTTGATTTGATTTTATTTTTGAAATTATGCTTTCATTGTGTTTGATAAAATGTGTGACTGATATTTTAATGTTTATTTATTTGCAGTTGACAGTAAGAGAAAGTCTCCAAAAGAGACAGAAGTTAACATAAGGCATCTAAACTTATCTGGAGTTTGCATCAGACTGTTGTCGACGAGCATATAAGATCAGCTTTGTATCTGCTGTAGTATAAGAGTTACACTACATCTTTTACTTCTCGTCCGGTGATAAGTGAAGCAGAACCAATACCATCTTCTACAAGTTCTTCTCCTGAGTCACACATCCCTTTAAGTGAAAGGATGAAGAAAATGAGACCTCCTACTCTCTTCGAGAAACCTTCCTCTGTTGCTGGAGAGGCAAAGAGAAGTAAACGTGATGTCCCATAAGAAGGGACAAAGAAAATTGATGCACCCCCTCCGGCTGCTCCAGTGAAGATTGCCGAGAAGCCCTCAATGGCCCCGAGCAAGACTGATGCTCCAAGAGAGGTGATTGTCATATCACCGACCAAGAGTTCCTCCTTGGCCGAAACTATTCATGTTCCCCCGAGGAAGCTGAAGAAGAGCTCCTCGATCAATTTGGCTGAAACCATCTCTCAACCCCCAACTACTGGAACTGGTGTTCCTACTTTTGTTCCTCTGAGCTATGCCATGAGCTCGGTGAAGACTTGGATCATTCTCGAGATCCAAGGAATTGAAGAAAATCTTTCTCGGGACATGGTCACCTTATTGGCTGCTCGTCATATTGCTTCTGTAAGTTTTATTGTTTTGAACTTTACATCTTTCCCTTGTTATATCTGTCTTTGTACTGACTTATCATTATCTTCTTTTTTCAGTTGGTGACTTGTTTTAATACCATTTTGAAGAAAGACGAAGCTATCAAAGCTTCAAGATCCTCGTCTGGTGTAGAGGAAGCATTAGTGGGCCTGACCCAGTCTCTAAAGGACTCTCGTCAGAAATATGACGATGATAAGACTGCCTGGGAGAAGAAACTTGATTGCACAGAGCAGGAGAGGAATCAAGCTGTTGAAGCCTCCAAAGGATTGGAGAAGAAAATAAAGGACTTGGAAGAGAAAAATAAAGAGCTCGACGAGAAGCTCAAAAATGTTGGAGAGCTTGAGAATAAGCTCAAGGTTGTTGAGGAAGAATTAATCCAACTTCGCGAAGTAAGTCGCCAGAAGGAGGAGACTGATAATAAGTTGAAGGCTACCGAGGATCTTCTATCCGAGAAGCTCTCCTCGGAGAAAGCGAAAAGAAAGCTGGCTGTGAAGAAGTCTTTCAGCGCTGGCTGGGATAAGGGATGGAATAAAGGCTTGACTGTCATGATGTTACAGGTGGAGTACGGTAGCCACAAATATTTTAGGGATGGTTGGGTCGCTGCGCTGCAGGAAATGAAAGTCGATGAAAGTTCCGACTTATTTCAGCGACACATCCCAGGCCCCCCTCCAACTCCCGAAGAAGAAGAAGAGGACGAAGATGCCTCTGAGGAATCTTCAATGGTGGTGGGGGATCAAGCTCTTACTCCCCCAGTAATCCAATCTACCAGCGAGCCACTACAACTTCTCCCTACCTTATCCGAGCAACTTCTTTCACTCTCCGAGCAACCATCCATTCCCCCCGAGGAACCTACCTCCTCGTCCCAGGCTCCCGAGAAAATTTTGGGAGACAAGGAAAATGTGTAGAGTTGTTCGAATTTTTCTCTATGTTTACTTTTCTTTATCAAATGTAACTTTGACTTTGTACTTCTTCATTATGATGTAATAAAACTTGAACTTTTGATTCTCTCCTTCATACTCTGTTTGCATTCTTATTGATCCTTGCTTTCTCTTCCTTTGTTAGTTTATGACCAGAATGGAGTTATTGTCTGCTCATGATACAAAGCTGTTGAGGCAATGTAATGAGTACTTTAAGGTTGGCCACACAGATCTGAGTGCAGCACAAATCGTCGACATCCTCGGCCAAGATGCTTCAGAGAAAGCAATTGAAGCATACTAATACTTGAAGTGCCTGCTCGATCGTGCAGTAGCCAATAATGTAGCTTATTATGAAATGATTGAAGATCTACAAGGCACTCTCGACGAGCTTCAACAACAATACAAGGAGCCTTTAGCTCTTTTGCATGAAGGATACGAGAAGAAGTATCAACAACTCAATGCTGACAAGGGTTATGACAAAAGGTTCGCTGCTTATGAAGTGAAGGAGAGAACTTTAAAAACTGAGGTCGAGGAGTACAGGCAAATAGCTGAGCTGTTGGAACAAGAAAATAATAACCTGCAAAGGGAAATAACTCAATTGAAGTTTGTTGCCTCTTCATCAAATGCTTTGGTCCCTGTGAACGATGAGGGATTCTCCTTCCTGGAAGTCAAAAATGCCAAACTGCGAGATGAGCTGGAGACTCTGAGGAGAGCTGGTCCTTCTACTCCTGCTCGGGGATGAGCAAGAGCTTCTCGGGGATGACCAAGAGTTCTTCGGCCTACTATTGAAGAAGCTAAAACTCAGTCAGCATTTGAGAACCAAGCGTTCCAATTAATGGCAAAAAATCAAGCATTGGCCGAGATGTCTAAGAAAATCCATAATTTGGACGAGCAACTCGCTGCGCAGAAATCTGCTTTGGAGAATAAGGAAATTTTTACAAAAAGTCTTCACGAGCAGTTGGAAAGATTGACCTATCAATTCCACAAGCAGCCACGGGAATTTTGGATGGAAGGCTACAATGAAGCTCTTTACCACTTGGATGATCGAATCCAAAATGCCAATAATGAAGGTTATAAACAAGGCTGGTTGAATGATTTGGGCGTACTGCAACTGGAACAGGGTCACTACCTGTGGGATTACCATAATCCTGGGCTGCTCGACCTACCAGTGCCACCATTAAAGCTTGATATGAGCTGGATTCCTGCTCGGACCATTCCTCGGTGTTTGATTTCCAAATACCTTGGTGATTACAATCTGCATTCCAATGTCGAGATATCTCGCCCCGAGCATCTATTCGATCGCCCTTCTGTCATGAACATTAGAATTCTCAAAGACCTTAACTTCATAAACTCCCCTTATGCTTTAGATGATCCTCCAGCTGGCGAGGAACCTGTTTCAAAAACAGTGGGGAAGAAACCAATAGAGTAGGAATTTTGATGTAATAGTTATTATACATTTCATCCTCAATGTATTTTGTTTTTTGGATTTAATGAAAGACTTTCATTTTTGTTCGCAATCTTATGGTTGTACAATGCTTTATATATGTGTATGCATATCTGTTAAAAAGATAACAACATTATGTATCTTGTCGACCAACTGTAGTTGATTAAAACTTATTGTCGACTAGCTTGAATTTGTGGTAATCATTTGACTGACCAAATTTAATGATGTTTTGCTTCTCGACCAATTTGGCAGGAATTTAAAAAATGACAAAAGTTTTACTTGATCTCTTTCACATACTCATGCTTTGTTCAAATAAAATGTTTCCGACCAATAGTAGTCAACATCTTCTTATTCTCGACCAACCTAAATTGGTGAATTTTTTCTTCCCAACCAACTTTGGTACTTTTGGAAAATATTTTTTCTTCCTAACCAACCTAAGTTGGCATTTTTAGGAATTTTTGTTTCCTAACCAACCTAAGTTGGCATTTTTAGGAATATTTTTCTTCCTAACCAACCGAAGTTGGCATTTTAGGAATATTTTTGCTTCCTAACCAAACCGAGTTGGCTTTTTTAGGAATATTTTTGCTTCCTAACCAAACCGAGTTAGCATTTTTAGGAATATTTTGTTTCCTAACCAACCGAAGTTGGAATTTTTAGGAATATTTTTCTTCCTAACCAACCTAAGTTGGCATTTTTAGGAATATTTTGTTTCCTAACCAACCGAAGTTGGCATTTTAGGAATATTTTTCTTCCTAACCAACCTAAGTTGGCATTTTTAGGAATATTTTGTTTCCTAACCAACCGAAGTTGGCATTTTTAGGAATATTTTTCTTCCTAACCAACCTAAGTTGGCATTTTTAGGAATATTTTGTTTCCTAACCAACCGAAGTTGGCATTTTTAGGAATATTTTTCTTCCTAACCAACCTAAGTTGGCATTTTAAGGAATATTTTGCTAAGTAGTCTGAGTTTTGCCGAGTAGTGTGTAGCACTAGTATTCCCTAAAAAAATTTCAATAAAAGGAGAGAATCTGGCAGAATATCTTCATTTTATTCATACTGATGGAACTACGTTACATGAGAGTTTACATCACTGATAATACTTGCGCAGGTGTTCTGCATTCCATGCATTCTTAAACTCCTCCCCCTCTAAAGTTGTTATTCGGTAAGTTCCTAGTCGAACAACTTCTGTAACTCGGTATGGTCCATGCCAGTTTGCCTCCAGTTTGTTGTGCTTTTCAATCACTTTCTTTAGCACATAGTCTCCTTACTTCAGGTCGCACTTCTTCACCCGTTTATTGTAGAACAAAGTTGTTCGTTGTTGGTAAGCAGCACTCCTGATGACTGCTTCTTCTCTAACTTCCTCGAGCATGTCCAAATCTAATCTTCTCATTAAGTCGCTGACAGGAGAATTGAAATTTAGTACCCTGTGTGTTAGGAGACCCAACTCGGCAGGTATAACAGCTTCACTTCCAAACGCCAGCATATATGGGGATTCTCCAGTTGCTGCTCGGGGAGTAGTACGATAAGCCCACAGTACTGACTGTAACTCGTTGATCCAGTTTGCTTTTGCATCACTTAGTCTTTTCTTCAAGCCATTAAGCAGTGTTATGTTCGTCATTTTAGTCTGTCCGTTGCTTTGGGGATGTCCTGGTGCCGCGTGGATCTTCAAAATATTGGACTGATGGCAATAGGCAGTGAACTCCTCATTATCAAATTGTATTCCATGGTCGGTAATGAATGCATAGGGAAGACCATATCTACAGATGATATTTTTTCAAATAAATTGATATACCTTCTCGTATGTCATGTCGACAAGAGGCTCGACTTCTACCCACTTAGTAAAATAATCCACTGTGACAACGAGATATTTGAACCTTCCTTTGGTCGTTGGCAATGGCCCGACCAAATCTATTCCCCACATGGAAAATGGCCAAGGGGAAGTGATGGGTGTCAACAATGCTTGTGGAGTTCTTCGCATGGAGGAAAAGCGCTGGCACTTGTCACATTTCTTGGCATAGGCTATACAATCAGCTCTCATCGTTGGCCAGTAGTATCCTTGTGTCATCACCCTTTGCAAAAGCGTTCGACCTGCTACATGGGCTCCACATGACCCTTCATGAATCTCTTCAATCAATTCTTTCACCTCGGAAGGATGCACACATCTTTGCAAACATCCATAATTCCTCGTCGATATAGAATACCGTTAGTCAATACATATCAAGTAGCTTTAAACTTCAATTTCTTGGCTGCGAGCTTGTCAATTGGTAATTCTCCCTCTTCAATATATGCCCTGATGGGATCCATCCAAGATGGTCCTAAATCAAGGGTAATAAAATTTATCATCAGATCTTCATCTATGCTTCGACTAGCCAACACTTCAATTGGGATTATTCTTCGTAGCTCGGTACGAGTAGCTGATGCTAATCGGGCTAGTGCATCTGCTCTCGCATTCTCCATTCTTGGTATTCTGACCAACTGAACAGCAACAAATTCTGATACCAACTCCATCACCTTTCCATGATACTTAATCATTAATTCTCCTTTGGCTGCATATATTCCCAACATTTGGTTTACTATCAATTGAGAATCACTGAAGATAATAACCTGCTGTGCCTCCATAGGTTTTTCCAAATTAAGACATGCAATCATGGCCTCATACTCAACCTCATTATTGGAAGCATTAAATTGGAATCGTAAGGCGTATTCCATGTCGACCTCGTCCGGGCTATTCAAAACGATCCCTACCCCACAGCCTGTTGTGCAAGATGAGCCATCTACATATAGCCTCCATATAGGCAACTCGTCTTCTAAATTCTGATCTGACAGAGTTCCTCGGTGAAATATTTGTTGCTTCCTTTCACCCTCCTCTGATATTTCTTACTCTTCGATAACCATCTTTTCTTTCCCTTTTACCAACCTAAGTTGGTCTGTGCTCGAATTTGATGATCCTGTAACATCCACTTTCCCTTTTACCAACCTAAGTTGGTCTGGGCTAGTGTTTGTTGATCCTGTAACATCCATAGGTTGATCGATGAGCAGCTTTTGCTCCTCGGGGGTATCATGATAGGTGAACTCTGCTATAAAATTTGCTACTGCTTGCCCTTTAAGCGATGATCTGGGTTCGTAAATTATATCATATTCGCCAAGCTCTATTGCCCAGTACATCAATCTCCCCGATTTTTCTCGTTTATGAAGGGCTTGTCTCAACGGCATGTCAGTATATACCACTATAGTATGGGCCTGGAAGTATGGCCTCATTCTCCTACTCGCCTCAATCAGCGCCAGTGCCAATTTTTCCAGTTTTGGATATCTGATCTCTGCTCCTCGAAAGGCCTTACTCGTATAATAAATTGGTTTTTGCACTCCATTCTCCACTCTGATCAACGCTGAGCTAACTGCATTCTCCAATACTGCCAGATACAAGTACAATTTCTCTCCCATCATCGGCCTCGATAATAATGGAGGTGCTCCCAGATATTTCTTCAAATCTTGAAAGGCCTTCTCACATTCATCATTCCACTCAAAAGTCTTTCGGAGCGTTTTGAAGAATGGGAGACATCTATCAGTTGCTCGCGATACAAATATGTGGAGTGTTGCTACTCATCCTGTGAGACTCTGTACTTCTTTCTTCGTCGTTGGAGATCGCAGCCCTAATAGAGCTTTGATCTTTTCAGGATTTGCTTCAATGCCTCGTTGATTGACAATGTACCCGAGAAACATGCCTTCTCGTACTCCAAATATGCACTTCGTCGGGTTCAGCTTCATTTGGTATTTATCCAGTTGATCAAATGTCTGGCCTAAGTCAACTAGATGATCGACAACTTTATTACTCTTTGTCAGCATATCATCGACATAGACTTCCATGTTGCTACTGATTTGTTCGGTAAAGACCTTGTTCATCAGCCGTTGATATGTCGCACCTGCATTTTTTTAACCAAAAGGCATAACATTATAACAATAAGTTCCTCTAGGAGTAATGAAAGAAGTACTCTCCCTGTCTTCAGGTTTCATTTTGATCTGGTTGTAACCAGAATAAGCATCCATGAAGCTCAGTAGCTCGTGTCCCGAGGTAGCATCAACTAGTTGATCAATACGAGGCAACGAAAAGTGATCCTTTGGATATGCTTTGTTGAGGTTGGTGAAGTCAACATACATCCTCCATTTGTTGTTCTTCTTCTTCTTTACCATCACCACATTGGCTAACCAGTCTGGATATTTAACATCTTCGATAAAGCAAGCTTTTTGGAGCTTCTCTACCTCCTCTTGTATAGCCTGATTCTTCTCGGGACTGAATACTCTTCTTCTTTGCTTCACTAGTTTGATCTCCCTATTCACGTTGAGCTCGTGACATAAGAAATTTGGGTCTATCCCGGGCATATCTTCATGACTCCATGCGAAAGTTTTCTTTCTGCTTTTTAGAAAAGTTACCAATTCCTGTTTTAGCGAAGCATCCAACGACGAACCTATTTGAGTTGTTCGTTCAGGGTGCTCGTCGTCCAGAATGATATTTTCTGTATCTTCCACCACCTGACCTTTCACGAGTTGCGATTCATCTCTAGGATCCAGAGTTTCAATTTCTGTACCTTCATCCACTTGATAGGTAGTAGTATTTTTCCTCGACTCTTCCATCTCCTCTTGATCGGCAGATGAATAGATATTTCCAATGAATTACTCGGCCAGTTGAAAGAAAGTCGAGATCTTACCCCGAGGAAGATTATTGTACCATATTTGAGCAGATCCAGTAAGGGTTCCCGAGAATGCTCTACATCTTATCTCATCTGGGACAGCATATATGTCGGCGGCAGCTTGATATTGTTCTATATGAAGAACATGATCGATTTTCCATCATATTTGGGGGTCACAACAGGTGCTTTGAACTTTGACGGTGTGGGAAAATCCACAATGGCTTGGACAAAAGGTGTCCCTTGAACAAAAGTTCGTTGTAGGGGGTTCCTGGCCTTAGCCATTTCACTTAATCTATCTTCCAACCTCTGAATAGAGCCTTTCCATGCGTTATTTCCTTCCTTGGGCCTGTTGGTTCGAGCAATTGATCGCGTTGATGTGGCTTCCTGGGATCCATCTTGACAAGCAGCTGGTCGCGATTGAGCAGATCCCTCCCTTAAGTCTGATGGTCGTCGATAACTCCTCGGCCTTAAAAGGACTTTTGTTCCTCCTAGGGCCTAACCGACGGAAAGGAGAGACCCTACTTAATCTTTCCAATGCACTGGTCCTCTCTGGAGAGAGAGTAATACACTGTTCAGTATCTGTGGCCCGTACTGATGAAGTTTTCCCAGGTTGATAAGAGAAATCATCAGATTCCTCATTACGATATGAAGCTGTATGCCCAGTACGTGAAGGAAACAAACGGGTGTTTCTTTGAACGCTGCGTTGTCCTGAATGGGTTGGTGCACCGCCAAGAAGGGTTTGTATGAGTTGTCACATAGTTTCTTGCATGGCTGTCTGGCCTTGGGCCAGATTCGTCATTATTCCAGCCAAATCTGGAACGTTTGGCGGAGCAGATGGATTTGGGGGATTCCCAGCGTTTCGATTGCTGGATTCAGGATTATCAGCCATTGATGATGAATTATTTTTGGTGAAAACGATACTAACAGTCGTTTCCCACAGACGGCGCCAATCTGTTGATGTAATTAATTAGATTATATCTAATTATTTAATCACAGATAAAATAAATGAGACAAAAACTTTTAAAGTGGTTCAGCCTTATAAGAATGACCTACGTCCACTGTTTCTGTTATTGCTGAGTGTTTAGAAATTCTCGATTACAAGTTTAGTCAAGAAATTCCGGTCCCCTCACAATGAGGATGTTACAATGTATTTATAGCCCTTAGGCTGTACATGTGAAAGGGTAATACACAGTTGTCCCTTAGGCGTGTACATCTGTATGTATTTAATGCGCAGTCTATCTGTTGGCTTTCCCGCTATTAATGCTTTGTACGAGATGCAGCTCGGACCGCCTGAGTATCTCGGTGCAGTGGAGTTCCTCGGAATACACCTGTTGCTCGGAGTATTTGAGTTAATCGGGGAAGCAGAGTTCCTCGTCGCTAAAGTGATTGCAGAAATGTCTGTAGGTGCCACATAAACTGACACGTGTCTTCTTGTGATTAATCCACGTCAGCAGGTTAAATTTGGTATCAACACTAAAGGAGAATGACTAAAATATATAATACTTCATTAGTGAAGATACGAAAAGCGAGATGCTTGATAATATTTAAAAATGTTATTACATGGTTTATAACCATGTCAAGCATTCTAGACACTTCTAAGAGGCGAGTTGGTTGTATACTCTATGCTAATAATTAGTGTGTTTATTTTTCAATTTCTTAAAGAGTGCATTTGTTACATAACGTATGATTCTAATTGCCAAGATAAAGGGTGTACTTATTTTTTTAAGAGAAATGCTTTGAGTCCCGAGAAACTTCCCCAACCCATCCACAAACAGCAATAATTGTTCTGCCTAATGGTATGGGTCCCGTTAGGGCACAACACTATATTAATGTTTGGAATGTTTGGAGATGAGTTGCGGGAGATATTTGGGACTTATAACAGCGCTTGTTTTTTAAACTTGGGTCTGTCGACATTGAAGTTTGACTGTCTTTCGGGTGGGGAGTCCAAACAAAGCAGTGAGGGTGAGCCCCGAAGAACTTTCTGCACATATAAGACACCCCACATTATATATTATACTTTGAAATTTAATTGTAGCATTTCGTTGATTGCATACTTCAAGGCACACCTAGATTCTGAAGAAACAAAATGTCCACCTGAAAAATATAAGAAATAAAATAGATGTGTTGATTGAAGTTCTGCACTAAAAAAACTTCTAAAAAAGCTCTTCCTAAAATCTGAACCCAAAATTGATCCTATGATGAAATAACAAACTAAAATCGAGTTCCTCAACATACATAGCCTGAATGGCCAACCAAGCATCCTAACAAACTCCCTTTCCTAATTAAAGTGTTGAAGTCTCCCATTGGTCCTGGAGTATTCCTGATATGTCGATTGCGAGGCTTCCATTTCGAATCAGAGTCGTTATTAGTTCCCGGCAATGCACTACATTATTCCCTTCATCATCGAGGTTGTCATAGACGAGGTGGTTGATGTCTTACTATATATATGAGTACAGGGTCGGCTCTATAGTTTTCGCGGCCCTAGGCGAAAAATTAAAATGGGGCCCTTTTGTAAATAAAAAAATCAAATTAAAGAAAATGTATTCTTCTCGCATTTTTCGATGCAAAAACAATTTTCATATAGCAAATCAATTTTAATATACTAATGTCTAATACCATCACTAGAATTCTCATCAAAATGTTTTTTCCTATAAGTATTACGTTTTTCACGAAATACGGGTTCAATTTTCATTTCTTTTGCAAAATCTGTAGACATATTCATACAACACAACAAGTGTAATTTGCTAGTAGACATATTCACACAACATAACAAGTGTAATTTGCAAAAACATAAATTAATCACACAACCACAAAATTCTCAATAATATTGACAAACCATATTAAAGAAAAATGCTAAAGAGGAACATTAAAACCTGATTTGAGTGTCAATTTGAGAACAATCTCAAATTTCAATTTGAAAATGCCCAAATGACAAATTGGAATCTACGGGGAAAAAAAACACAACACAAATATTAGTAATAACACAAACAAATTTATATAGTGGGATACAACAAAGCAAATAAATAATATATACTTACACAAACAAGCTTCAACCAATCTCCAATTAAGCCATAACTTTTTGAAATTGAAGAAATTGAAACCCTAGATTTTTAACCCTAATTTTGATGAGGTTAGTTCAAGAAAAAAAAGGTGTGGGGGTGGGGCGCTGCCGAATTTTTTTTTTTTTTTTTTTGGGGGGGGGGGGAGGGGGGGGGGAGGGAGGCAGCGACGGCTAAGGGTTTTGGGGTGGGTGGGTAAAGGAGGGGTTTATTCCTGCTTTGGTTAGTAGAGAAAGAGAGTAGTGTGAGTGAGAGAGACGAAGAGAGGAATAGAAGAAGAGTGAGAAAAGAAAGTGGGTGAGAGAAATGAGAGAGTTAGGGTTAAAATAGAATAAATAAGTAAATGGATTGGGTTGGGTTGGGTTATGATGGTGGGTTTATTGTGTGAATTTATTTTTTTGTGTGTGGGTGGGTTATTATGTTGTTGTTGGGTTTAGTGTATGGGTTTATTTTAAATAGAATAAATTCTATTTTTGGAGGGCCTTTTTTTAAGTGATAACTCTAATTTTTTTTTTGGGGGGGGGGCTTTTTTTTTACAACTATTTTTTTTTCATACCTATTTTTTTTATACCTAAATTTTTTTTTCTGGAAGGGACCCCAATTAATCAGAGGTCCTAGGCGACGACCTAACTCGCCTATGCCTAGAGCCACCCCTGTATGAGTATGAACAAACTCTTTTGTTGACTTCACTTTGAAATTTGGCTTGGGACTCACTGTTATAGAAGTAGAATTGTGCTCACTGTTTTGAAATCATGTTTGGTAGAAAATCCTTTTTATGTTCGGTTCCTGTTGAAAATTAGGCCGTGTTTGGATTAAATTGTCAAGTTAAGGATCCAATACATATATCTTCACCAATATAAAATGGAGAGCATTTTATATTATTGCTGCAATCCTCTAACTGAATAACATTTGATACATAATATGGACTTAATAACAACAACAATAACTTACTCTGTATTAATCTCTAAAGATAGTTTACAAAACCACATTCAGTTTTGTGGGTTTAAATCAGTCAAAACTATCTAAGCCTTGTCATTATTTCAAGGGGTTTTGCCTTTTTACTAGTCGAACAACTATTTACATATGGAATTCATTTTTAATGGTTAATGATAGTTATATACTAATGAGTCTCATATAAAATTAAAATGCGCAATTTTTGGTATTAATCGGGTCTATAATGTTAAAAATGGATAATTTAAAATCGTTGGATAAGTAAACTTGTTGTTGTTATTATTAAAACTAACCATGCGCGATGCGCAGGCATTTTGGATGGACGATAGTTAAAATGTATGTGATATATATATATTTACGCATAGTGAATTATTTGAAATGATAAGTGAATGTAAACTTTAAAGAAGTCTTTCATACGATAATATATATTAGCCCCCTTTATATATTACAAAAGATAAATTATTTAATAATCAAAAAGTCTAGAAGAGAATATTTACAACAAAGGCCATCATAAGAATTTTCATTATAAATAATTGAAAAGCTTCCGATAAAAGTTGCATAGGCAATGTTTTTGTCATCCGGCTCAACAATGTTTAAGTTCTATGCTACTTCTAAAACAAATATAAGAAAATATGCAACTTCAATATTATAATCATGTACTCATCTAAATTACCAAAGCTTTAAATTAGTTGCTAATATTTTAACAGTTCGATTCTGTGTAGGAAAGGCCCATCGCAATTTTTTTTCGTTTACTTGTTAGTTCATTAATATTAACGATGAGAAAACAATATGTATACCTTGGATTAAACGAAGAAGCATATAAGTATAAAACCAATAAATATTAATTGTATGTATATGCCTAACTAAAAATAAAATCCAAACAAACACAAAGCTAAAGGAGAATGACTAAAATATATAATACTTCATTGGTGAAGATACGAAAAGAGAGATGCTTGATAATATTTAAAAATTTTATTACATAGTTTATAACCAGGCCAAGCATTCTAGACACTTTGAAGAGGCGAATTGGTTGTATACTCTATGCTAATAATTAGTGTGTTTGTTTTTCAATTTCTTAAAGTATGCCTTTATTACATAACGTATGCTTCTAATTGCCAAGAAAAAGGGTGTACTTATTTTTTTAAGAGAAATGATTTGAGTCCCAAGAAACTTCCCCAACCCATCCACAAACATCAATAATTGTTTTTCCTTGTGGTATAGGTCCCGTTAGGGCACAACACTATATTAATGTTTGGAATGTTTGGAGATGAGTTGCGGGAGATTTTTGGGACTTATAACAGCGCTTGTTTTTTAAACTTGGGTCTGTCGACATTGAAGTTTGATTGTATTTTGGGTGGGGAGTCCAGAAAAGCAGTGAGGGTGATCCCCGAAGAACTTTCTGCATATATAAGACACCCCACATTATATATTATACTTTAAAATTTAATTGTAGCATTTAATTGATTGCATACTTCAAGGCACACCTAGATTCTGAAGAAACAAAATGTCCACCTGAAAAATATAAGACATAAAATAGATGTGTTGATTGAAGTTCTCCACTAAAAAAAGTTCTAAAACAGCTCTTCCTAAAATCTGAACCCAAAATTGATCCTATGACGAAATAACAAACTAAAACTGAGTTCCTTAACATACATAGCCTGAATGGCCAACCACGCATCTTAACAAACTCCCTTTCCTAATTAAAGTGTTGAAGTCACCCATTGGTGGGGTCCTGGAGTATTCCTGATATGTCGATTTCGAGGATTCCATTCTGAATCAGAGTCGTTATTAGTTCCCGACAATGCACCACATTATTGCCTTCATCGTCGAGGTTATCATAAACGAGGTGGTTGATGTCTTACTATATATATGAGTATGAACAAACTCTTATATATGAATATGAAAGAAATAAACGCATGAGTGAATTCAATAAATATAAGAGCAAAGGTTACAGTTACATTGCAATGAATTTAATTGAATTCAATGCACGGGGAGAAATAAGCATCGGGACAAACAAATAAGAGCGTTGGAGAGATATGAATGATAATATATGAGGGACATCTTCCTATCAATTGAACATGGGTTTATTAAAGAGGCGGGGGAGATTTAAAGGACATTCAAGGAGTGACACATGGCAACATATGGTGTGAAGCCTTTGTTTTTATATAGGGAAACTTTATATGGCCCACCATATGGTACCCCGAGCGATCGCATCACCCTTTTTTTTGTTAATTTCTTATATATATATATATATATATATATATATATATGTGTGTATGTGTGTAAAAACATTTTTTTATATAAAAAAAGTTTGTTTTTTTGAAAGTAAACAGTTTTTCATTAAAATTAAAATTAAAAAAGTTTTTCTATTAATATTTTATTAACTGTAATACCCCGTATTTCTATGCTATATTAATTTGGGGATTTATTAAATTTAATGTGAGTGAATTATTTAATAAAAATCTGGAAATTAACTATGTTATAATTATTAACGTGACGAGAGTTAGTAATTATGGGAAATTTGTTGAATATTACTAATGAGCAAAGTAATATATTATATTGGTTATATTGAATGTCACGAGTGAGTTAAATGGCAATTTCGGAAAATTAAGTCGGGATGTGCTCGTGTCACGTCGGGACTAAATTTTGATAAATAAAAAGTTATGGTCGTTTTGAGTGCGCCAACGCGTCCGGAAGGGTCGAGATAGTCAGAAAAGTGTACCCGGGGGTGTAGTTTGGGTCTCGGGGCGTTTTTAGGCCTAATTAGTAACCCGGGAGGGCAATTTGGTCATTTTACATTTTTGGGTAATTAAACCCACGAAAATTAGAGAGGCTATATCTGATATTGAGGTTGTCACCTAGGGTTAGAATCCCCAAAACCTAGAACGGCCATTGGAGAAGAGAGGAGAGAGCTCTCAAGCAATTTCAAGGCCCAAAACTCAACGGTTTGCACCGCCGCCACCACCAACGCGTAGATCGCGAGAAGGGGAACGTAACCACACCAAAATCAGCCGCAATCCAGACTTCTGAAAATCCCAGGCAAGTGTTTATCTTGCTATTTTCGTTGGTGCAATTTCCATATTAGTTTAGGAATGATTAGGGATGAAAAATATGGAAGAAAACCCAAATTGTGATAGGAATTTGCATGTAGTAAAGACTCAAACCTTATTCTGGAAGTCCCTTGTGATGTAGACAGATAACCCATGAAATTTTGGTGTAAATAAGAAGGAAATTCTGGGATAAAACAGATTTGAAACATGAGTTAGAGATTTTTAGGGTTCTTGAGTTTTAAATGAATTATGGCATGATTAATCCATGTTTAGTGATGTAAATTGACATGTTTTACGTTGAAAATACCTGATATGATGATATAAGGTTAGTAGTATCAATTCTGGGGCGATTGGGATTAGAAAATATGGAATTGGTGTAAGTTTGGAGATGAAACCCGTAACTGCAATTTTGCAGATTTCGCAGACCTGCTTGATCGATCGATCGAGCCCAGAGCTTCGATCGATCGAGGGTTCGATCGATCGAGCCCCAGACCTCGATCGATCGACCCCTCCTGGCAGACTCCTATTTTCCTTTTTAAATGAGTTAAACTCAATTTATCGTGAGATAATTCTTGAGCATCCTTAATAAAATGTTTTGGGAAATAGGGAAGACCAGTAGGACATGTGAATAGATTTTGGGACCCTTGATGTCGGGCAAAGATTGTATTTTGGCATAATTACATAAGGGTCGGTGAAATTATGATTTAAAGAGAGAGGCATGTAAGAGAGTTACTTTGGAACAAATGTGTATACCTACTGAATTTTATAATTGGGAGGATAGAATCCATGAAGCGTTATGTAATAAGTGGAAAAGTTCCTCAAATTAAAGTAAGATGTGAATGGTTATACGTGATAACTATATAATAAGAAATAAACGCAAATGACGTAATTATGGGAATTGAGAAGTTACCCATTATTGATATGGTAATATTAGTATAGTTATATGATTGTGTATGCATATACTATCTATGTGTGGAAATCATGCCCACGCTACTTGCTATCCCTGAAGTTTCCGCGCTGGGACAGTCTTATCTCGATGGGACCTTTATGGGGGATATGACTTACACCCTAGAAGATAGATATCCTTGGTACATGATATCGGAATGATAGTTCAGACGGTCCTAAGAGATGCGGGTATGTACTTTCCTCTTAGAGACTTGGAATCTATGCTTCGCATCAAGTTGTTTGTGTATAGGTATCCTTGGTACAGGCTATCGCAGTGATAGTTCAGACGGTCCTACGAGACTTGGAACCTATACTTTGTCTCAATATTGTTTGAGTATGTGTTAATACAGTTCGAGAGTGATTTCGAATCTGTATTCCCTTAGTACGAGTGATACGGGGATTGGATAGTAGAGTATGCCCGCACCATAGTTTTATTTGGGGTGCTCTTGTGATATATATATTTTATGAGTAGTTAATATATATATGAAATTCTGAAATCTGGAACTGCCTACTGTGATGTGATATGTAGGACATGGTTGATGACTCAATTATAAATACTTGTTTTGAGAACGTAAAATATGACACTGGGAAAACTTTATTGATTAATAAAGTCAAAATGAGAACTTTGGTTATTAATTGAAATATTCTTTTCAATCAATTGAATCGTGGAATTTTGAATCTTACGAGTAATCTAAGATAAGTTAAATCATTGGGAAGATTAATACGATAAATGATAAGACAAGCCATGGGGAGGGTTAGTGCGATAGGTGTGCACATTAGAAGAGAAGTGAGAATTTCTCAAGAGAGTGTCGCACTAATATGTTGTTGCATTAGCCTGTATCAATTTAAATACTTGCTAAACGTATTTTAAATCAAACACACTATCGGGCTCTGACCCGTTTCTTTTTCTCTTTCTCTCTCTTGTATATATATGTATGTATTACAGGTGCCCAGCCACAGGGGCGTCTTGCTTAGGATCTCTTGGAAGGAACGCGCTGTAGCTTAGGTGGGAGTTACAAGTCTCCTGATTAGACGACTACGTTCATTCGGATCCCCTCTTAGTACTTTCATCTAGTTGAGCATGTGTAGCTCTTTCCATTATTTTGTTGTTATTGGACATTTGTATCTCAGTTATTTGCAGTATTGTTACTATGGGATTTATTCAGTTTGGATGTGTGACTTTAGATTTCGTATGTTGACATTCGATTGACGAATGTATTAAATTAATTGGACTATGTTGCAAGAATTTAAATGTGGTGTGATTCTTACTTATTGAATGTGGTTAAAAAAAAAAAAAAAATCTTTAAATAAAATTTGGGAAGTTATGTATGAAAATGGTTTTGACACTTAGCTTAATTATTTAGGGTGTTAAATTGGAAAATTTATTTTTTTTCGACAGTCTGAGAATGAACCAACTGTTTACCTTGATTTAATTTAATAAAGGAGTGATAGCCCGATATTTAATTAGGCGGGGTGTCACATTAACATGATATCGTGATTGATTAGTGACGCTGTGCAGACGCACATTTCCGGACCCACATCAATTGTTGAATGTGGGTCCGCGCCAGCAACACTAATTAATCACGATATATTTTCAATAAATTATCGAGATTAATTAGTGCCACTGGCGTGAACTCACATTCCTGTACCCACATCGTATGTTGAATGTGGGTCCGCACCAACGATACTAATCAATCGAGAATCTAACACATTAAATTAAACATGTTTGTTTTATTAAAACTAATAAAATATTTTTTTAAATGTTGTTTTTAATTAAAAAAACTGTTTTATAGATTTTTTTATTAGTAAACATAGTTTTTTATTTATGATTTTTTTAATTTTAATTAAAAGATGTTTAATTTTAATAAAAAACTTTTTTAATTTTAATAAAAAAAGCGATTTAATTTTAATTAATTTTTTTTAATATTAATAGGGAAATTGTTTCTTTTTTATCAATTATTAAAAACAAAAGAATAAAAAAGAAAGAAAAAAATAAAAATAGGAAAGATGCGGTCCCAAGGCGATTCATCTAGATACTCTCTTTTATATACTACCATTTCAAAATAATTCAGAAAAATGCCAAAGACTAAGAACAACCACAATGACTACAGAAAGGAAAAATATACCAAAACTAAAACGTATACAAAATAAAATAATAAATATGTTTACATAAATTTATATTCAATGATGATAATAATGCTATAAAAGTATTTTAACGAAATGAATAGAAAGATATGTGTTGACAAAGAGAATATAGTATTTTCTCTAACATCCTTTCAACCTTTATTTTTTTCGATGGCTATCATCTCTTTCTTCTCTTCCATTGCTGTAATATTTCATATATGCCTATCTAAATTTTGTTATCACGTTACCTCAGATTCGTTGGGAAAACGAGTCTATGAGTTCGATCCCCATATGAAACATCAATTAAATACACATTATTTTCAAAAATTAGTTTGTCCAAACAAACTTGAGAGATAAAGAGAGTTATAGAAAAATCATTTCTTTACTCCATTGATATGACGATTAAACTCTATAGAAGTAAAAGTTGACTAATTCAAATGGCATTTGAAAATCAATGTTTTTATGCACGTTAGTATAATTTGTTACTCCATAAAACTTGGGCCCCATTTGGGTCGATTAATGATTATAGATGAAAATTTCAAGTTAAAGTGACTCGACAATTATATTACTTATAGTTGTGTGGATGCAAAGATTAGAAGATGTATGTATAAAGGGATGCTCGCCATTTTAATTGATAAAATAGCGAGCCTCCCTTTATATGAATGAATTTATTCTAAGAGACCCATTGATATGTGTAATGGATCCTTTTGTTTTTTACTATAGTTGATCTTGTCATTTTCCATGATATTATGACGTGTGTAGATAATTTACATATTTTTGAAGATTCATGTTTCTTCTTTGTACATATTTATTTCTAACGGATCCATTGTTAGTACCATAAGGAAGAGGGACATAACAATAAGAAACGCAGTCTCGAGAGATTTTACAACTGGGGGGGGGGGGGGGGGGCAAGGACAAATCATGTAAAATTGTACATAATATAATATATGTTACTGTAATAGATGTTCGTAGAAACGTATAAATGCTCCCAATGGTTACATGGTCTTTATTTGAAGAATATTGAGTTGCAATGGAAGTTGTTCAAGAACCACTTAAAGGATGACTATTATAACAAATGTGAGACAAACGAAGAGTGAATTGAAAATAAATCCTCCCATATTGACAATGATCAGTGGGAGAGGTTAGTGGAACGTTGGTGCAAAGAAAATTAAGAGTATTAATCTAATATTGTCATTCAATCATTTCTTTCACTTAAAGTTTTATTTGTTATAATACAACATTTTGACAGTGTATAAGTTTTATTTCTTTCCCTTTTTTTGCAACGAGTAGCGGACCAGAATTTTTTAAAATCGAGCAAACCTTTTTTTTTATCCCAAGACAGGAAAAATAATCATTCCCACGAGTAGTGAAAAAGGTTAGCAATATCATTTGAATTTGTGTTTCTTTTTTATGTCTTTAGTTTGAATCAAAGTAGTTCTTAATATACCATTTTTTAACAATACATTGATGAAGACAAAAGGTTTGCAAACTGATACAGTTGGCATTTGGAGATATACATGAAAGAGAAATGAATCTTATTGTGATACTCATGGATCGGGTGATAAAGAGGTATTTACATTTCAGTTAATATATCCATATTATGCATATTCGTGTCGTTTCAAAAATTATCACCCTTTCCTTTTTCCAATCACAAATTTGTATATCATGGTATGTTGATACTTTATTAAAATTTTGTTCTCTTTCTGTAGGAAAGTATAAAGATATTGTTGTAAGAATTACCGGAGGATCAATAATATGATGTGGAAGTGACAAATAAGATATTCAATGAGTTGATCGGGGCCGACAGACATGGTTGTGTCTTATCAATGGGAGTAGATCTTCAACTGTCACCTAAAAGGTCAAGCGCAACATCATCTTCTCCACATTACGAGCAAGATTTAACCGAATTATGCAAAGAAGCCAAGGAATGTGAGATTCTCCATAAAGAAGAGCTCGATAATGTTCAAGCTGAGCTCGCACCGAGACAGATGGCAAAATTAACAAGACTAAAAAGTTTTCTGCTCAATTTGTTATAGCAATTCGGCTTCCCCGTACCAGTTGATTCACTTGCTTAGGTATTTTCTTATAAATTATAATCCTTTTACAAATATTTTTAATTTAGGTCGTGTGTGCTGGTGAATATTTATGTTGTTGAAATTAAGTTAGGCCATACGAACTGGTTTAGTTGTGAATTTTGTTTTTGTTGAGTTGAATTTTAATGTTAAAACAGGCTGGATTTGATGAATAAATAAAGAAAACTTTGACGGTTGTTTTACAAAAATAACAAGTGATTTAAAAAAGTAATACAGTGATATACATATAACATTAGTTGGATATATTACAAAGTTTTACATGTTATAAAATAATGTCATTACGAAGAAATATTATATACTGAGCTAAATTATGTTTATTATTTTCACAGGTTGGGACATCATTTTGTTCAATATGGATATCATTTGGAATAGGTGTTGGCCAGCTATATGACTTTATTGACTAATGCCACCACTTGTGTTTGGTTGTTATTTTTGGGATTTGTTATGTTTTTTAATCGGTTATTTAATATTTTAGGGGATGATTATAGTCTCAATCATATCACTTATGTTTGGGTTGGTTGTTTTAAATTTTGGAGATATTATGTTGGGAACCTTCAATATGTAGGAATGAAAATTTTGGACTTTTTAGATATTTTGTTCATGTTGGTAGCTTCATTGTTGTTTGAATGAAATGTTTTGATTTTTAGTTGTTATAACTTGTACAATTGGTTATATTATGGTTAAAATTTAATGAACTATTAAAATTTATGATTCGCCTAAAATATTGTACATCATAAGTGTATGCTAATCATGAGTGTAGTATAAAATCCGGTAAGACCAAAGTCGATTTCCATAAAGAATTATTGGAAGCAACGTAGATATTCTTATAGTTACAAGTTAATAAGCAAGATATAAAAATAAATTAAAATATGTTTTATGTTTTGAGAGAATGTAACGAACCAAAGTGAACCACATTTAAGGAGAACACTTATCTAAAGTCTATTGAAATCAGTGAGATTTATATTACGGATGATAAACTGAGTTTAAAATGAGGTCATTGAGCATTGCCTAAACTCGGACTATCACAATTAAAACAGGCCTTACGATTGAATGGGAATAAATATTTTTTCAACAACTACGCATGAAAGGTGTCACCCAAACAATACAAAATGAAGATTTTAATATGTTATCGGACAATTATATTGATATTGGAGTAAACTCTTAAACACAAACCTTAAATGCACCACATTATTGCCTTCATCGTTGAGGTTGTCATAGATGAGGTGGTTTATGTCTTACTATATATATGAGTATGAACAAACTCTTATATATGAATATGAAAGAAATAAACACATGAGTGAATTCAATAAATATAAGAGCAAAGGTTACAATTACATTGCAATGGATTTAATTGAATTCAATGCACAGGGAGAAATAAGCATCGGGACAAACAAATAAGAGCGTTGGAGAGATAGGAACGATAGTATATAAGGGACATCTTCAAATCAATTGAACATGGGTTTATTAGAGAGGCGGGGGAAATTTAAAGGAAATTCAAGGAGTGGCACATGGCAACATATGGTGTGAAGCCTTTGTTTTTATATAGGGAAACTTTATATGGCCCGCCATATGGTACCCCCGAGCGACCTCATCAGCCTTTTTATTTATTTATTTATTTTATTTCTTATATATATATATCTGTAAAAATAGTTTTTTTTTAATAAAAAAAACAGTTTTTCTATTAATATAAAAAAAAGTTTTTTTTTTTTAAAGTAAACAGTTTTTTATTAAAATTAAAATTAAAAAAGTTTGTCTATTAATATTTTATTAACATGATATCGCGATTGATTAGTGCCACTGGTGCGGACGCACATTTTCGAACCCGCATTATTTGTTGAATGTGGGTCCGCTCCAGCAGAACTAATTAATCGCTATATTTTTTTAAATAAAATATCGCGATTAATTAGTGTCGTTGGCGCGGACCCACATTCTCGGACCCACTTCGTTTGTTGAATGTGCGTCCGCGCCACCGACATTAATTAATTGCAATATTTTTTTCAATAAAAAATCGCGATTAATTAGTTCCGCTGGAGCGGACTCACATTCCTGGACCCACATCATTCATTGAGTGTGGGTCCGCACCAGCGACACTAATTAATCGAGAATCTAAGACATCAAATTAAACATGTTTTTTTATTGGTTATATGTGCGATCAATCGCACATTGGTAAACAAATCCCGTTGTTTGCAATCGGAGGCAAATTAAACATCACCGATCAATCGATGGATGTAGACCGATCAATCGGTCCCCTATTTTTTAGCAAAAATCCTCCTTTCAATTCAGGCACAAAGGGACTTCGAGAAAAATGATCATAGGTCGATCGTTAGGATCCAAATTGATGCACCGTCAGTGGCTACGCTAAACCAACTTGAAGAGATACATTTCCATCAATAGCTTAGGCACGAAGCTTAAATGCTAAAATGACTATAATGCCACCAAAGTTGCATATTGCATTGAAATTTTCTCGAAAAGCACACAATTGTACCATTATGCATTCTAATATCTATAAAAACTCTAATAAACCTTGCAAAGTACATATATATATAAAACAAAGGTTATACAGTATATGAGCTTAAATATGATAATCAACGACCATAATTGCATTAGAATGCATAAGTATAACGGGAAATAATATACAATATTCGTGTCTAATCATTTTGCATCATAATTTTTTAATATGGTTTATACTCCAATTAAGGGGTAAGCACTAAATGTAACTTTAAAAACTAAAGGATGATTTTGAGGACCTTCAAGGTCTTTTGGGACGTCTGGAACCATCCCCAAAATACAACCTCGCAGTAACATATTTGGTGATAATTTTTTGCGCCAAACTTTAAGGGACGGCTATTACTGTCCCCAGTAATGTTTTGGGGCCAAAAATTAATCATTCCTTAAAGACATGTGTGCTACTTGTTTTTAAAGGACGGATCGTTAAACTTTCCCATAGGAGCTTAAAGATTGGCTATGACCATTACTAATACATTTGGGACCCCTAGCAAATATAACCAATCACTGTCGCCCCTAAATTTTTTTAGGACGACTAAGTGGCTTTTCGGGACATTTTTTGTCGTCTCTAAAACTGCTTTTTTTGAAGTGACTTGCGGTTAAAGGCTATAAGAAAAAGGAAGGACATGATTATTTTGACACTTACTCTCGAGTTACGAGAATAACATCCATTCGAATGTTAATAGAATGACGATTTAAATGAAGAGATATACATGGAATAACCAGAAGGGTTTAAATTTCAAATACAAGAAAAGAAAGTGTGTAAACTTGTTAAATCCCTTTATAGATTAAAACAAGCACGTAAATAGTGGCATGGGAAATTTGATAACATAATGATGTCAAACGGAGTTAAAATAAATGAATGTGATAAATGTGTTTACATTAAGAACACTTAAAGTGCTTATGTCATTGTTTGTCTCTATGTGGATGATATACTTAATATTAGAAGTAATAATAATATCATTACATCTACTAAGAGAATCTTGTCCAGTAGGTTTGATACGAGATTGTTGATTTTATATTAGGAATTAAAATTTTAAAAACATCTATTGGACTTGTCTTGTTTCAATCTCGTTATATTAGGAAGATACTTGATAAGTTTGATAAAAGGTAGTGGTAGCATGGCTAGAATGTCCATTGGCCCAAATCTTTATTTATATAAAACAGTGGAAATTGGTACATCCCAATCGGAATATTCTCATATTATAGGCAATTTAATATATGTCATGAACTGTCCTCGTCCAGATATTACTTACTCAGTTAGAAAACTGAGTTGGTATAGAAGTAATATAGAGGAAGAACTTTGGAAATATATTATAAGGGTTCTTAGATATTTAATATACACCCTTAATCATGGTTTTCACTATACAATATATTCAGTTGTACTTGAAAGATACAATGATGCTAATTGGATATCTGATTCGAATGATTCTAAATCCACAAGTGGTTATGTATTTTAGACTTGGTAGTGTTGTGGTGTCTTGAAAATTATCAAAATAAACTTGTATTGCTAGCTCTACTATGGAATCTGAATTTATAGCTTTGCATAAAGCTGAAGAAAAATAAGAGTGGCTTTGACACTTCCTATAGGATATTTTAATGTGGCTAAAACTTGTGCCCATAATTTTCATACATTGTGATAGTCAATTTGCCATTGGTAGAGCACAAAGTGATATATATATATATATATATATATATATATAATGGTAAGTCTGGACATATACGTCGAAGACATAATACCATTAAATAAATTCTCTATAATGGAATTATCTCCATTGATTATATTAAGTGTAAGGACAATATAGGGGATCCGTTAATTAAAGGTTTAAATAGAGAGCAAGCATATCATTTATCTAGGGGAATGCGATTAAAGCCTATAAATTAAATGTAACACCCCAGAAGGTGCTACTAAAAAATATCGATAAATTAGAGATTTTTTTTATAAAAATACTATTTAGATTGAGCATAAATTTGCGAAAGCATAACTAATAAATCTACTGAATAAAACATCTCAATTTTATTGATTCTCAAATGTACTTTTACAAAACAATTTATAATAAACAAAGTGTTACATTTAAATTTTGAAATTAAATATCCAGAACCTCTAAAGATGATCCCAATACCAACGATGCCATAAATATTATATCGCGTCAAATCAGAAATACAACAAACTATATGGGTGGTGGTGTGTGTGTGTGTGGGGGGGGGGGGGGGGGGAGCGAAAAACTCAGTAGCTCGTATAAATGCTCCAAGTGTAACTACACATTCTCATGTGTGCGTGCATCATATACAAGAGTGTATGCAGTATGAACACTCAAACTAAAATCCCAATAATATAATCATACATATGATATCCCCACGAACACTACACAACCAAATACCCCATATCAAAATTCCTGCCGCACTTCCCGCAGTACGGTATGGATTACCATCCACTATCCTCTCAATTATCCTTGGAGCAATCTAACGGCCCCGAAAATAAGTAATATAACTTGGGTACATGGCCCTTCAAAACATGACATCACTGTCATAAAATCTTGGCATCTCCGCCATAATAGCACTTGGCATACTCGCCAATCAGGGTCCACGACCTAGACTTTGGATAATAGACAAAATCGTAGCCGACAACACACCCCGTCCAGCGGGTTCTTTGGCCAAGGAATGCCTATGAATTCTCTAATAATAATTATTATAATATCATTCTCTCAAATCAAATAAATTTCATATTCAATTCTCATAATCAAGTACACATATTTTCTACCCAATTTTTATAACCCTACATGCTCATAAAATCAACTAGTTTCATTACCCAAATTTACAAGGTATAAAAATAACACACAAATGGTTGTAATAATTATTAGTAGAGGGTACATATATTATTAATCCCAAGACTATTAGGATTGGAATATGCATATGATTATTTCATTGATTTTTAATCGTGCATAAAATTTAATGGGTCTAATTATTCGCAAGTTGGGAAATCAATATGTGCACATGTTTGATATTATATCCCAGAGGAATATACTTCTAGAAAATATCCTCGATTGTGATAAACCCTTAATAAACTTATAGGTTTTGATTCTACCAGTTAAACTAGGGCGATGGATTTTATAATTTTGTAGAGTATAAGATAAGTTAAGTTTGAGATTAAGGAATAAATAAGATGTTGGTTTGAATTTATTAGCAACGAATTAAAGTTCACCAAACATGTATTGTATGCTTTATACGATGAATTATATTATGCACTATCTACCTTTGAAAACAAGACATTTATTCAAGTATTTTTGTGATAATTAAATTATAGTGCAATTATAAATATTTAGTGAAATTAATTATAATTAAATGGGATAAAAAAGATTATAAGGTGTAATATGGAATTTTCATAATTTCATTTGGAAGTCAATTTAATTATTAGTCTTGGGTCCCTAGTATAGCCTTGTGATGCCCCATAAAATTCATAAATAAATTGATTAGTTCTAAACATTTATAATATGAGAGTCAAAACAATTTTTATCATTCTAAAAATAACTAAACTAAAATAAAATAGTAAATATGGTAAAATAGAATAATGAAAGTGTAAGGACATGATTTTATAAATGTCCGGGGTAGAATTTAGGAATTTTCTGTTTGTCCTAGATGACAGTATGTATGTCTGATAACGCTACATTCGACACGTCAACATGATCATCTATGACGGCCTTGATCCGAATCCATGCATCCACCATCTTCATACGTACATCATGCTACATTCGACGTGCTGCTCAATTGTTCCCACTACTCCACTACGCAATATTGGTTTATTTTTGCATAAATATTTGGGAATTTTTTAGATAATAATTTTTGAAGTCTGAAATGTCTTTTATGGAAAGCAGAAATTTTTCTACGGGTAGAAGCGGAGTGCCTCGGTCGACGAGCTCGCTCAAACGACATAGCAATGTCGTTCGCACGAGATAAGCATGTCACACGATCTCGATCGAGCGACACCTGTCCTTCGTTTGAGCGACATGCTGATCTCGTTCGAACGCCGCCGCTGCCTCAATTTTCATATAAATATCTGGTATCATTCTACACGTTTTTCAAGTCTTTTTCACACACAATTTCTGTGATTAATAGCCCAGAAAATAGACTACACTTTTTAAGGTTTCATACCTTGTTTATTCACATAAACACTCCCATCTATGTATGTGAACTGTTAAACCATCAAGAGGATCCTTTACTAGTCATCTGGAGTATTTTGTGGATAAGCCGTCTTCTTCTCTACTGCTGACCATCCGGAGTTCTTGCGGGAGATTCCAGTCGACAATATCGGAACCGACACTTGAGGGTATTTCGTATGTCACTCTTATTTTCATTGTAATCCGTGTAACCATTTTTACAAATTATAGTGAAAATAAAAAGGTTTTACCCCTTTGGGGAATTTTTCCTCACTTGTTTGTTTCGTCTGTGTTTGAATGTTCTTCAATGATCATATTGAATTCAATCACACCTAGATGCGTGATTTTAGGATTTAATTGAAAAACTGAATTTAATTAAATAATTTATGTGTTTGAATGCACGCGCACTCTTCAAATTAGTATCAGAGCCAATTACACAATTATACCCTATAGTTTTTCGCAAAATTTTCTAAAGATATCAATTTTTTGAAAAATTGATTTTTGAAACGGGCGTGTTCAATGGAGAAATTATATAATAAAATGCTAGTTTTTGACGGGATAAATTATGCATACTGGAAAGCCCGCGTGAAATCTGCTTTAAAGGCCATTGATGAATGTGTTTGGATTTTGGTTGAAAGCGGGTGGACACCTCCCTCCGTCACTGTTGATAACGTGACTAATTTAAAATCTGTGACTACGTGGACTGAAGAAGAATTTAAATGGTCATCTTTTAATTCTAAGGGTTTAAGTGTTATTTTCGGATCCGTCACACCTGACGAGTTCCGACGTATAATGACGTACACCACGTCAAAAGAGGCATGGGATGTTTTGAAACTTACCCACGAAGGAACTAATGCTGTGAAAGAGTCTAAACTGCAAAATTTAACAACTCAATTCAAAACCATCACCATACTTGAGACCGAATATTTTGATGAATTTTTTGCTAGGTTGTTTGATATTGTAAACACTAGCTTTAATCTTGGTGAACATATTCCTAATGCTATAGTTGTTAAAAAGATTCTTAGATCACTGCCTAAGTGTTTTATCCCTAAAGTCACTGTGCTAAATTTTGTGGATAGTTTAAATACATTTAAATTGGAGGAACTTATTGGAGACTTACAAACGTATGAAATTGATATGTTTCCTATATCTGTCAAGCCTAAAGATAAGGGAATTGCACTTAATGCCCAGGAGAGAAAGAGTGAGGGGTCGACAAGAAAGGGAGTTAAGTCATCTAGAAAAAGGGAGATAGAAACGTCTGATTCCAAGTGTGACTTTGATTTAGATGATTTGGCTCTGTTTGCTAAAAAATTCAAGAAAATTCTCAAACTCAAGAAAAATGGAAATTCCAAAGATAAAAAGAGTTTTTAGAAAAAGAAATTTGAAAAGAAAAATGAAAAAGATTTTAAAGACCCTCCTAAGAGAGAAAGTGAGAGATGTTATGAGTGCGACGGTAAGGGTCATAGAACTTTTGAGTGTGCTAATAGGATGAATAGACTTGCAAAAGAAAAGGGCAAAACTGCCCTTAATGCTACCCTTAGTGACGACAGTGAGGTCGAGTCGGTGCACTTTGGAGATGAGTCACCGCATGAGTGTAACTTCATCGCATTCATGGCTAGTCATCTGAGTACTTCTAGTGCTCCTCATGACGATGAAGATGCCGATTCACAGGGACACCTAGATAGTGAGAGCGATGTGAGTGAGGGGGATGTTGATGCAAGTGAGAGCGATAGTGATCTTCAACGCACCTACGTTGAGTTATATTCTGAGTCATTTGAAACCAAAAAGTGTAACAAAGAGTTAGTTCTTAGGATCACCGCTTTAGAAAAAGATTTAAGACTCTTTGGAGAGAGTTGGTGTGAGAATAAAAAGGGGAGAAAAGAAAAACTTGATAAGATAATATGTTTTGAGTGCAAGGGGAAAGGGCACAAGAAATTTGAGTGTCCCACTAGACTTAGGAGAAAGTGCAAGGAAGTTGCCATTCCTACTACCCTAAACGATAGTGAGGATGAGAATGGAGATGAAAGTGTGATCCGAGAAGCTTTTAGAAAGTTGTTTATCGAGACCATGGAAACAAAAAAGTCAAATAAAATCCTAGGTATTCAGATTTGTGAGTTGAAGGAAGAGAATGATGAGCTAAAAGGGGGAAAATGTGACTTAACCAACACGGTGTCTAGTTTGATGACACATGTATCCCATCTCGAGGATGAACTCAAATAAGCACGGGAGGTCCAAGTCTCGTTAGAGAACGCATCTGAGAAGGTTGATAAGATGGTTCCCTATCCCGTTTTGATGATGTTGGAAAAGGTAATGACGGTGCATTCACTACTTTTAATGCGCCCGAACCTATATCCACTTTGGTGAGTGACTCTCATGGGTGCCCGTCTAGGAAAGCTCATCCCAAAATTCTTGATAAATTAATTCCTAGACCGGTTTATGTTTGCTCCCACTGCAAGAAGCGAGGACATCTTAGGGATTTTTGTTTTAAGTTGGGTTTTGTGCTATATCACGCCACTTCACACGTCCCCGCACATGCACCCATTCATAATACTTTTCTTGCACATAATGTTAGAGAGTTTGCACATATTCACGAGCAAGTGAAGTTTTTGATCAAGACCACACATGATCTTATGGAATTGGTTCAAAAGATGTCACCATCTTTGGAAAACTCCACCGCTCTTCCCAGTTGAGGTCTTGACATGTTTGCTAGCATAGGATGATTTACATGATGTCTTTTTTGCCTATTGCTAGCATGTACCATTAGTTTGTTTTATTTTATATTTTTTTTGAAAAATCCAAAAAGATTTTCTTTTTATAAAAAATTTCGAAAAGCACAAAAATATTTTATTTTGATAAAATTTTGAAAAATCCAAAAAGATTTTTGTGTTTTTGTTTACACCTTTTATGGATGAGCATTTAAGATAGTCGAGTCACAAATTTTATTCCATTTATCCTTGTGACTGTTTGATAGTGATTTGAGATGTTATATCATTGCATCCATGTGCTTTACATTATTTGGTGTCTTTGAGATGTGATTAGTGATATATTTCTACATGTTTGTCTCTTTATCTCCTTTATTACACACATGCACGATTTTATTTGATAATTGAACTTGTCTATCACATATTGGCTTGAGTGTTTCCATCTCAATTATGTCTATACAACGAAACTTAAGCGATAAAACTTGACAAGATTGGAATGCATGTAAATCCCAGTTGGTGAGATTGTGTGATATTTTTTTTTACGGTGAAGGACTACGAAAGGTTCATATCTATCCTTTGCGATTAAGCCGCCATTAAATCGGACCTAAAAAATTGAGGAATTTTAATTATTCGAGGTCTAAGAGGATAAAAGAGCCTGAAAAAAATTTAAAGGCAATAAAAAGAAATTCATGCCAATTATGGGACATTTAGGTTTCACTATCAATTCTCCAAAGTTTGAGAATTTAGATCACCTCTATTCAAAATATAAATCTGAGGGAGTTTGGTTGCATAATTTAAATGGATTTGCACTTCCTTGAAAGTCTTGAAAAAACATTAAATCATTTTGGACGTTATTGGTGTGAAAATCACTTTGAGATTTGATTTTCTGATTTGATTGAGTCAATGTCTCATATTTCCATTTTTTACACCTAAGGAAGAAGTTGAGTTTATTTGTTAGGACTATCCGATATTCATCGTGCACATATGTCATGTTTATATGCATTGATTTTCCTATTGAATTTGATCACACCCCTACATTTACATTATCATCGACTTGGTAGTTTTTGTGTTCGTTTATGGTGTGATTTTTTGTTGTATATTTTGTGTGAAAATTTTTGAAAAATTCAAAAAAAGGAAGTTTATTACCTTGTGACATTTTCCATATTTATGCTTCTCATATCTGTCTATTTGGGGACATCATAAAAAGGGGAGAATGAATTATGAGGGAGAATTATTTGGTGTTTGGTTGATTTATCAATGATTTGCTTAAGCTTAACTGATATTTGATTTTTTCATATCATTATATTTCAAACTGTTGCTTGTCATGGGTATTTTCTTTATCTCATGTGTGTAGGTACAAATTTGATTATCTTTGGATTGCACACCCTGATGAGAAAAGCTTTGGGAGTTTCTGAAGAGCTGAAGATTTGAAGATGTTGTAGTTTGATTGAAGACATGTCGTTTAGTAATCTCAGTTTGAGGGTTTAATGGGGACATTATCTTGTATGTCATTTGTTTTATGGAGATAGCATAATTCAGATTTTTTATGTATGTACCGGCATAGACATAGTGGGATATTTGTAAGGACATGATTTTATAAATATTCGGTATAGAATCTAGGAATTTTTTGTTTCACCTAGATCACAGTACATATGTCTGATACCGCTACATTCGACACGTCAACACGATCATCCACAACGGCCTTGATCCGAATCCATGCATCCACCATCTTCACACGTACATCATGCTACATGCGACGTGCTGCTAAACTGTTCCCACTAATCCACTACGCAATATTGGTAAAAGAATTTATTGGAGTTGTTTATTTTCGCATAAATATTTGGGAATTTTTTAGAAAATAATTTTTGGAGTCTGAAATGTTTTTTATGGAAAGTAGAAATTTTTCTAAGTGTAGAAGCGGAGTGCCTCGATCGACGAGCTCGCTCAAATGACATAGCAATGTCGTTCGCACGAGATAATCATGTCGCATGATCTTGATCGAGCGACACCTGTCCTTCGTTCGAGCGACATGCTGATCTCGTTCGAACGCCGCCACCGCCTAGATTTTCGTATAAATATCTAGTATTATTCTACACGTTTTCCAATTCTTTTTCACACATGATTTCTGTGATTAACAACCCAAAAAATAGACTTCACTTTTTAAGGTTTCATACCTTGTTTATTCACATAAACACTCCCATCTATGTATGTGAATTGTTAAACCTTCAAGAGGATTGTTTACTACTCTTGTGGAGTATTTTGTGGAGAAGCCGTCTTCTTCTCTACTGCTGACCATCTGGAGTTCTTACGGGAGATACCAACTGACGACATCGAAACCGACACCTGAGGATATTTCGTATGTCACTCTTATTTTCATTGTAATTCGTGTAACCGTTTTTACAAATTATAGTGAAAATAAAAAGGTTTTCCCCCTTTGAGGGATTTTTCCTCACTTGTGTGTTTCGTCTGTGTTTGAATGTTCTTCCATGATCATATTGAATTCAATCACACCTAGATGCATGATTTTAGAATTTAATTGAAAAACTGAATTTAATTAAATAATTTCTGTGTTTGAACGCACGCGCACTCTTCAGAAAGAATACACGACACATCTCTGAAACTAATCCAAACCAGGATTGAATTCATATAGGTGTGATTGAATTCAGATAAATCGAACATATAAAACTAACCATAACCATGATTGAATTCATCTAGGTGTGATTGAATTCAGATAAATCGAACATATCACTACAACAAATATTACATCTAGCAACGATTTATTTGGATACAAAGATGATTTCGTGGCTAAATAATCAGTTTTAGCAACGAAATTTAAATTGTGGTCATTAATTAAACATTGGCCACGAAATAGCAAACTTCGTTGTCAAATTGTCAATAAAAATTTGGCGCTATTTTTTCCCGCATAAGATATAAAATACGAATGTTTTACCAACGAAATAATTAACGTCAACCATGAAATTTTTCGTTGGTAATTGATTTGCTATTTTGTTACAAAACATTTTTGTTGACAAAAGTAAAGTTTTGGAGGCAAAACATTAAAAAAAAATCCTAAACCTAAAAAACACCACGTTCCCATTCGTAAACCCTCATTTCCCACTTTCGGTTCCCTTCACTCCTATTCCCTTCCGCTCCTCTCCTCTGCTCCGCACCGCTCCGCATCGCTTCTCACCTTTGCTTCTCTCTTCTCCTTTCCTCTGGTAATTATCACTCCCTCTCTCTCTCTCTCTCTCTCTCTCTCTCTCACGCACACAGACGCACACCAAAACATATACCATCTCTCTCTCTCTCTCTCTCTCTCTCTCTCTCTCTCTCTCTCTCTCTCTCTCTCTCTCTCTCTATCTATCTATCTATCTATCTATCTATCTATCTATCTATCTATCTATCTATCTATATATATATATATATATATATATAGGTTAATTTTAAAGGTTGATTTTAAAGATTGCAAGTGCTATTCTGTTTGAATCTCGAGTAAAACAGACGGAAAACGAGAGGAAGAGAGAGAGTAAGTTTTGCTTGCATTTTTTCTATTTGATTCTCGAGAAATTAGACCAGAAATTGAGTACAAAACAGATTGTGGAATGTGTTCGTCACAGAGTTTTTCGCCGATTTTTTTATATTTGATTTTTTTCGTTTGATTTCTTGAGAAAGTACGCAGGGAATGAGAAGAAAACAGATTAGAATATAGTCTCTTGTTACTGAAACAGAGATTATTTTTTATACATGTTTTTTCTATTTGATTCTCCAGAAAAAGTAAGAGAAAACTGTTGTTTTTTTACGTTATTATAGTTCCAGGTTGTTGAATTTTTTTTTTGTTTGATTCTCGAGAATCAGACTGAAAATGAGAGAAAATAGGTACTGTTTGCATTTTTTAGTGTTTAATTCTGGAGAAATTACTATTATGATTTTTGTTTTGTTACTGAATAATTTTTTTCCCTATATGAGATGAAAAAGATGTATTTTTTACATTTTTCCAGTTTGATTTCTCAAGAAATTACAGAGGAAAATGAGAAGAAATCAAATTATGAAATTTGTTCTTTTTTGTTTGCATTTTTTTCTGTTTGATTCTCGGGAAATTTGGCCAAAAAATGAGTAGAAAAAAGTTTAGGGAATATTCAGTTGTTACTGAAACAGAGATAGAGATTAGTTTGTTTGATTTTCTTGTTATTTCCCTTTTCTATTTTAGTAGAAAAAAGTTTAGGGAATATATATATATATATATATATATAGTTATCTCTCAATCTTAATGTGGGACACAGTTTTTTGTTCCTTTGTAGATTCTGATTGTTGTTGTATTTATTGGGATGAATGTTCTAATATATAATAAAAAATGTATCTAATTCCCAAAGTGGTTTAATAAAACTAACTTGATTAGATACTTGATGGTATTTGTGAATGAAAATAAGACCAGTTTGAGATTGGAGGGCAAACATGTGGACTGAAACTTAAACAGGGATGCCAAGATTGTTAGTGTTGATAATTTTTACTTTTACCCCCTGAGATAATTTTTTATATAAGGATACCCCGTAGATGTTCAATAATTAGATGTACCTCTCATGTATAAGGTACAATACAAGCTAGTCAATGCATAAGGTACAAGCGGGATGATGCACATGCATGCGTTTAAGTCTATTTTTTTGAAAAACCGGAGTTAATGATTCTAATTTTTTATGAAAAGACGGGGGTTAATCATCACTGTGTAAACATTTTCTGTAAATGATTCTAAATTTTTTATAAATTATTCTAAATCACCCAAAAAAATTTATGTAAATGTTTCCAAATTTGTAATAAACATTTTAAATTTATTTTCTAGTTTTAATTGTTGAGAATTATTAGTTGAGGGTGACATGAGGTTATTATTATGTAAACATATACACCGATCATCATTTAAAAAGGAAAAGTTTGTTGTCTCCCATTATTTTCCCCCTAATGGAGCTACATTTAATAATTAATGGTTGATATTGCTCACTATTGAACCTTTGCAATTGGAACTATATGATGATAGACCCTATAAAAACATATTTGAATGTCAATTATACTCGTGTAGATCGTATATACTTTAATTTTTCATTTTGAATAATAAATAGGTCATTACACGTGTTAGATAGGTTAAAAAGTAGTTACATTGTCCTTTGTCTAGTGCTATGCTTAGCCCCCCCCCCCCCCCCCCCCAACGTTGTTTTTAGATATTCACAATATGTGCACATATATACATAACATAATTTATGAAAACATAATGCATAAAACAAAATTTAAACTATTAGAATTTATGTAATGTAACTTTGATTTAGAACTTTCTGAAATTCTAGTTTAAGCTTTAGAAACTTAGGTAAGAATTTAATGTTTGGTTTTTAAATTTGTTTGAGAGCATAATATGAATGGTTTCAAAATCTTTTATGATCGTCATGTGTATTAATTGATGTTAGTTTCCAAATAGAACTAAAGTATATCAGTGATTGAGAAGAGGCTCGATTTTAAAACATTCGTAATTCATAATTCACACTATAGACCTTAATATTTATTTCTATGATTCATAATTCCCATATGTACCTACTTTGATTTTCTTTGAAAGTTATAATTGCCATGAGGTCGATACGATCCCATATGCATGCATTTTTAGCCTGACTGGAATATAGGACACACTTTTAACATGCCTAGAATCAATATTACAAAATATATGGTCTTGTTATCGCATATTTATGTGTAAATAAATTGAGTTTCTTTTGTTATTTTGTTTAAAATTAGATGGGTAAAAGTTGGATGCACGAAAAGGATCGATTTTGTGAGAAGTATGTGATGGGAGTTAGATCATTCATTCGATTTGCGAAGAATCATATGGGGCAAAAGAATGAAACTAGATGTTCGTGTGGCGATTGCTTGAATATTGATGTTAGAAAAATTGATGAAGTGGAGGATCACTTGTTTTTGAAAGTTTTTTGCACAACTTATACTCAATGGATATATCATGGGGAGCGCTCTGAACGATTGGTGTATGGTAGTGCAAATGCCGATATAGATGGTGATAATGGTGATGATGAAATAACAGATAATGAAAAGGGTAACGGTGATGAAATACGTGATATGTTAGAAGACATACATAGAGGAAAAATCATAGATATTATTGGTCCATTTGATTCGTCTCATGGTGATTCTCCCATAGATGTTTGGTGGGAAGAAGAACATCTTTGAAAAACTATTGAGCGAAGCTGAACGTGAACGTTACCCCAATTGTAAAAAATTCTCTTTATTGGATTTTCTTGTCAAGTTGTTACACTTGAAGGTAATTAATCACTGGAGTGATAAATCACTCAACATGTTGCTCGAGCTATTGAAAGAAGCTTTTTCGGATGGCGAGACCCTTCCAAAGTCATATTATGAGGCGAAAAGCATTTTGCGTGATTTGGGATTAGGATATGTGTCGATTGATGCTTGTAAAAATGATTGTTCATTATTTCGAATGGAATTTGAGAATATGCAAGAGTGTCCAATATGGGGGGAGTCAAGATGGAAGATCAATGACGAAAAGGGTAAGCGGATTCCACATAAGGTGCTTCGTTACTTCCCGCTAACACCAAGACTCCAAAGATTGTTTATGTAAAAAAAAATAGCTGAGGATATGAGGTGGCACAAAGAGAAGTGTGTAAATGACAATGTGTTAAGACATCCCGCTGACTCTAATGCTTGGAAGGAATTTGATAAGGATCATGAGTGGTTCTCTCTAGACCCTCATAATGTGCGGCTTAGCCTAGCGAGCGACGGGTTCAACCCGTTTGGTAACATGAATAACTAATATAGCATGTGGCCTATTATACTCATGACCTACAACTTACCTCCATGAAAATGCATGAAAGAATAATTGTTAATGATGTCATTGCTCATTCCTGGACCCAAGGCACCTAGTAAGGACATAGACGTGTATTACAACCATTGATTGATGAATTGAAGGAATTATGGGATGTTGGTGTGGAGATATATGACGCGTCTGCTGGAAAGATATTTCAAATGCATGCGGCGCTTTTATGGACAATAAATGACTTTCCAGCCTATGGTAACTTATTCGGATGGAGCAGTAAAGGATACATGGCATGCCCTACTTATAATAAGCATACTTCTTTAGAAAAATTAGGAAGTAAGATTTGTTATATGGGCCACCGTCGATATTTGGAGCCAAACCATAAATGGCGGAAGAGTAAAAAATTTAATGGCATGCAGGAGCTTCGTTCAAAGCCTACGGAGTTTGATGGGAAAGATGTGTTGGAACAATTGAATTATCTTAATGATTGTATCCTTAGGAAACACTCCAAAAGTAGGAAGCAAAAATGTACACCCGAATAGCTGAATTGGACTAGAAAAAGCATTTTCTTCCAATTACCGTATTGGGATACACTGAAGTTGTGCCATAATCTTGATGTCATGCACATTGAGAAAAATATTTGTGAGAGTGTACTTGGGACATTATTAAACATCGAAGGGAAAACAAAAGACACGTATAAAGAGACAATATTTAGAGGATATGAAAATAAGAAAGGAGTTACATTTGAAGCGGAATGGTGATAAATATATGATGCCACCAGCATCATATACCCTTTCGAAGTTAGAAAACAGGGGTTTTGCGAGTTCCTAAGATCTATTGAGTTTCCTAATGCTTATGCTTCCAATATCTCTCGATGTGTAAATGTTAGTGATGGTAAGGCATCAGGACTGAAAAGTCATGACTGTCATGTTCTATTACAACGATTGTTGGCTATTGGTGCTCGTGGATATTTGCCCAAGGACGTGTATACCACATTAGTTGAATTGGGGAAGTTCTTTAATGACTTATGTTGTAAGACGCTAGATGAAGAAAAACTAAGGAGATTGGAAAAAGACATCGTCCTAATTTTGTGCAAACTTGAAATGATTTATCCGTAAGCATTTTTCTACATAATGATCCACTTAGCTATTCACCTATCGCGAGAGGCTATGCTTGGTGGACCAGTTCAATATAGGTGGATGTATCCTATTGAAAGGCGTGTTTTAATATATTTTTAGTCATTATTGTATACTTTGTGGGTTTATGTTGACATGATGTGACATTTTATATGTATAGATACCCGGGGACGCTTAAGGGTTATGTTCATAAGCCCACCCCGAAGGCTCCATAGCGGAAGCATATATTGTTTACGAATGCTTAACATTTTGTTCTATGTATCTAAATGGAATTGAAACGAAATTCAATCATGCGGAACAAAATTACGATGGAGATAGTCAAGAGGATGGATTGGATGTGTTCACTCAAAAAGTGCGTCCTTTTGGGGCATGTTCATATGATTTTCTTACCGGGGCCGATCTTGAAATGATGAGTTTGTATACAATGAATAATTGTGAGGAAGTTGCGACATATATCGAGTAAGTCATTATTTATTTTAAATAAATTTATAATTAGTAACGAGCTTAATAAATTCAATTATACATTTTTAATGTAGTGAACACATGGAAGAACTTAGGAAAGAAAGCCCCTTGAATTTAGAGGAGAGACAACGGAGACAATTTCCTTCTTGGTTCAAAGCACATGTAAGTTGAGCGAGAATATTTTATTATCCCTTAAATAAATAAATCAATTTTGTCTCTTTTAATTTATCCATATATTTTCTTAATAGATGGGAAATTTATATGACCTAAAGTCTCCAGAAGCTCGAAACAACTATATGCATTAGCATGTGATCCCGATGTACAAGCAAAAAAGTATACGAGTTGTATTGTTAATGGAGTTAGGTTTCACAATTGGGATCGTGACAATCGTCGAAAAAGTCAGAATTTTGGTTTGTTGTTTAAAGGGGATCATGAGAATGAAGAGATCAACTTTTATGGCATCTTGGCAGAAGTTGTTGAATTGAAATACATCAAAGGAAATTGGGTCATTCTTTTTAAGTGTGAGTGGTTTGAAGCTGATAAGAAGAAAAGGTCAGGAATACAAATAGACGAGCACTTCACAAGCATCAACGTTAATGGTAGGTGGTATAAGAGTGATCCTTATGTGCTAGCCGTTCAAGCGAAACAAGTCTTTTATGTCGATGACACGAAATTGGGGAAAAATTGGAAAGTTGTTCAAGAGTTTCAGCATAGACACTTGTATGATCCAGATGTGGAATGGACGGACATGGGTGTTACGGAAGCGGATGAAAGTTTGGTTTACCAGATGAATGTACCATCCGGGGTTGTTGAAGTTGACCAAGTTGATGTTGATGTGTTGCATATAAATGATATGGATGCTGATGCAGTTGATGCAACTGTTGTAGACTTAAACTTCCGAGTTGTAGCTGATGAAAATAAGTTCGTGTTTGACGGTGATGTTGATGACGACGAGACACTAATTGAATACCATGACAAGGAATATTTTTTTTACAGTGATAGTGACGAAATCAATATAAATTAATGTGTTAATGGAAATAGGAGAATGTAATTTTAATTTCATATGTTGAAAATGGATTTGTTTTTGTAACAACCCAGGTTTTTGAGTTGCTATTTTATATTATTTTGACCAATGGGCTAATTTTATAAAAGAGGGGAAGTCGGAGTAAATATTATTTCCCGTGAGATTTAAGGATAATATTTACTATGTTTTGTCTATTTACCGTATGAGAAGGTAAATAGCATTATATTGTGTATTATTGCGTCGTTATATATATAACGATGATTATGGCCCATATTTAAACTGGGGTGTAATTAATGAAATAAAATGAATTTAGAACATAAAATTTCTTCACGTTATCCCGAATGCCAAAATAGGGGGAGCGGTTATTTTTAGAATAGTCGAGATAGTCGAAATAAGTGCCAAGTTGTATTTTTGAGTTTCGGGCACTTTTGGGGTGTTATGACTCAATTAAGTGGTTACGAGTCATTTTAATGGTGTATTAGCACTTAAAGGATGTATTTTATATTTTAAAACCCGTTTAAGTTCCCCCACCCCTTTTTCTTTCTTCATTTGTGTGAGAAGCCAAAGGAGAGAGAGAAAGAGAAGAGAGAGTTGGGAGAAATGGAGAAAAGAGAGAGAAAATTGAGATTTGGGCTGAAATCCGTTGCTACCGGAGGAGGATCCAAGACTAAGAACTCGAGGCAAGTTTCTTACTTGCTAGATGTTGATTTAATGTGATAAATTGCATGTGTAGTTAAGTTTTGGAGATTTAAACCCTAAATGGGTTTTTGTTGATTTTGGTGTTTAATCCCTTAAATCTTAATTTTAACTTGATTTGAGGAACATATATTGCTTATAATTTGTGTAGAAGTGATTTGAGAGAATAAATTTTAGTTGTTGTTATTTGGGATTTTAGGGTTTATACAACCCGTAGCCCTAACTGGGCCAATTTGTAGGGCCGAATCGATTCGGCCCAAGGGGCGAATCGATTCGGATAAGGGGAAGATTGCAGGTCTGGACAAATCGAATAGATTTGGGTTGGGGCCGAATCGATTCAGCTTTTGCAGGAAGTCAGTTTTTACTTACCGAATCGATTCGACTTTTTGGCGAATCGATTCGGCCCAAGGGGCGAATCGATTCGGTTACCCTGTTTTTGTGAGATTTTCCTAGTTTGATTTTTTTTTTTTCTTTTAGGTCCAAAGTTTAGGGACCTTCCTTTAGGAAGTAATTAAAAGTCCTAGAGGGTGGTTTTGGATAGACTAATGTCCTAGGATAAAATGGGATAATTAGGCTTACCCCGAGGGCTAGTTGTTTAGGTTAATATCCGTGTGATATAGGAGATTAACCGAAAAATACATTGGAGATAAAATGTAAATATTGAGACTTTTGGGAGACACTCCTTTAGGGAGGCTCACTTTGATGGTTCATGAAATTTTGTGAACCCTTGGAGACTAGTTTGAGGATAATGACACTCCGGGTCTTAGGTCATTAGTATAATATGACACTAAGAATAAGAAAGACATATGCTAATATGTGGTACTAAATAAATAACTACAAATGATTTTGAGAACGTAAAATTTGATGTTTTCAAAAGGAATAAGTAATGTTTTTCATAAATGATAATTTATGGATACACACCTCTCTAAATCGCTATCATAAGGGAAGTTGCGCGTGTGTGGCAAAGCCCCCTGGCTAATGAATGCAGGGTGGATATAGTCCCTAGGCCATATGGGCGTTTATTGTACTGCTCTGGTTAAGAGATTCTGGGTGTGGGCTTAACTATCCCACAGGAATATGGCCGCTTCCCGACATATGGTAGGTTCCCAGGTTGTCTTGTTTGATAGTCCTTGGAAGATGATATCCATTTAGGGGAGCGCCCAGTGGGGAAACTCGGAGGGACGGTCTTAGATATGCTAAAGAAATTCATGATAATGAATTGGCTTTAAATACATATCCCGGATGGAAGAAGGGAAATGGAATATATGGATTGGCATCGGATACATTTCCCGGATGGAAGAAGGGAGATGGAAGCATATGGTATTAAAAAGCATTTTTATGATAATAAAAAGGGCTTTTTGTATACACTTCCTGGATGGAAGAAGGGAAGTGGGATTTTATAAAAAGGTAAAGCATTTTTATGTTAATAAAACTTGCCTTAATTATGTATTTTTCCTAGATGGAAGAAAGGAAATAAAATGGGCAAAGAAGGCTTTGAAATGAGATTAATTGGTACACATTTGATAAAATGAATTTACCATCTATGTAATTCCTAAAGAAATAGGAATTGTGCCTTCTGATTGTGAATGGATTTATTTTATATTTCCTTGAGTAGATATAGATGTGACCTCCCATGCATATGCATACACATATATATTAATTTCATGCTGAGGGTCTAATGGATCTCAACGATCAACCTTGCCTAAGTAGTAGTGTATCGGGGGGGTTCCTTGTTTGGATTTCGCTTCGCGAGACACCCCACGCACGAATAAGGGCATAGTGTTGAGACTGGGGAAAAGTTAGCCCTTAGTTCTTGGGTTAACTAGATCATCTCATTGATATTGCGCTAGGTTGCTTTTAGAATGAGAGGTGAGAAATATTATTGTTAACTGCGAGAGAATTACGCACTTAACTGTCATGCATTTTAGTCACATGGGAATCATATCAAACCGGGCCCTGACCCATCTTTATTTCTTTGTTTTTGCATATACTCTTTGCCGTACAGGTGCTCTACCACATGGACACTCGTATTTACATTTACATTCCGGTTGTCATGGTATTGTGGATGTTGTAGGTTATTTGTTTTATATGCCTCTATCTTTTGCACTCTAGTTATGCTCAGTTTATTTATTCGGGCGTGTTGCCCAAGTGTATCACTCATTTATTATAATGTAATAATTGAATTGTAATACTCGGTGTAACTAATTGTATTGGTCTGTTCACCGACAGCTTATTCGGTGATTATTTATTATATTGCCGCTCTTTATTCATTGATTTTTAATATCCACCGTTTTTGCAAATGGGATTGTCTTAGTGTTTTTCTTTTACTTACTAAATTTTAAATTTGACAGTCCTTTTTCTAAAATGATTGGTAGTTATCTCATACTATTATTTTAATAGACAGTGATGCTGAGAATGGACCATCTATGATTCCTGTGATTATTGGAGTATTGGGCTGGCCACCTATTATTTTAGTAGGCGGGTTGTCACAGATGGTATCAGAGCATTAGGTTCTAGAGTCCTTAGGAATCTGTGCGGATGTATTGCGCCTTCTGCATTTCTTTCTATTTGATACAGAGCCTCAAGATTAAGATCGTTGATTTCTCTTGTGAGATTACGTCCTCCTGCTAGGATAAGAGAACCCCGAAATTCCTTTGCGCGTTCGTGTGAGACTAGTAAGTCGTCGGATGTAGGGCGTCAAGGAAGGCCGTTGTGAAGGCATCACGAGATGAGATTACTAAGAGCTGTAAACTGGAGTCGAGGATGAGGGACGCTTTAGAGGTCGCTCCCTTTGTAGCATTATCTTGTATTGCTATCGTGACTATTAAGTACAGTAAATATAGTTTTCCAAGTGCCGCTGCCGGTAGAGGGTGGTACTAAGCTTGGGATTCCAAGCGACATTAATTTGGAGATGAGAGGTCCTTGATGAGGACTATATGTTGAAGTTTTATCGGATGGAGGAAGTGTAACCTCATTCGGTGGAAGCGTAAGGCTCGAGAGTTTTGGTCTAGAGAGGGGCATAGAAGCGCCCAGGTGCGAAGATTAGAGGAAAATCTTTCACTCAATAGGAGTAAGGTTGAAGTGGCAGAGTTGGTAGTCGCCTTGGTTTGGTGGAGCAAAGGTTTGCCCATAGAGAAACCCGTTGGATATTTTCAACAACGAGTTTCTCTAGGATGTCGGGAATGATGAGAAGGTAGGATTCTCAGGTATTCACGCGAGGTTAGATTAGAGGCCGACAGTGAATAAAGGGTGTTACGGTTAAGGAAACCGTACACCGAAATAAGGATGTTATAAGGGGGAGAGATCCCTTCAGTGAAAATGATAGGCTCACAAGTACGTGTTGCTGACTCTTCTAGAGAAGTAGTGTTCGTGAGACCCCATCGGTGGACATCCACCAGGGGAAGGCTCATTGAACTAAGGCTGGGGAGGCTAGTAGGATATTCTCTTTGCTAAAGAAGTTAAGGGAACTATGCGAGTAATCACTAGAGTAGATAGAGATGGAGGTAGATTGGTTCGGATTAGACTAGAATATGTGTCTAGGAACCATTAATAGTGGTCGGAGGTTGGTAAATTTATTGACAGGAATTTCCACCGTAGTTGAGGGTGGAGCATTCCTTATGATAAGATAGAGTAGTATTATATTTGCCTTAGATTCGGGTGTAAATCGAGTTTGTGGTAGTATCTATATTATAGTAGTTAATGTATCTATATGACTTCCGTGGGAGGGAGGTTTTATATTTTTCCTTCACTCGTTATGGGGCGAGTGATGACATGTGCGGTATGTGCTACTTGTATTATATGTGTTATACGAGTAGAGATATTCTCGGTTTGATTGGTGTGATAGCAAGCGAATAAATCGCGAGGCTATCCTATTTCTAGTTCTAGAGAGGAGCTAGTTGTTCTATAATATCTCACCTAGGTATAGGATTGAGACTTTATAGAGATGGTTTATGGTATGTAGGTAGTTTTCATTTCTTGTTTTATTTGCCTTGTTTATTTTTGCTTGATTGTTTGCTTGCTTTGCTTGTGTATGATGTTGCCTTATCTCCACGACCAACAAGTTAAGGGGATTGTGTTGGAGGGGTTCCTCATTTGGATTTCGCTTTGCGAGACACTCCGTGCATGAACCTTAACGACGATGGAAGTGGAGAGATGCCATTATTTCTTCTTTTATTATCTTATTTTTATTTTATTATTGATGTACTGGGTTGGAGGGTTTAGTCGGGAATCACGTAAATGAGTGATTAAAGGGCTAAGTTGATGTGCGAGATATGAGCACTGAAATAGTTTTTCCTATGGTCGATGTGGGGAAGACTAAGATATGAAAGTCGAATTGAGACTTATGGTTATGCCTTAATGAGAAGGCCATCTATAAAAGATGTATGTGTGTATTTTGGGATAAAGTATTGGTGGCATTTTACAGAAAGTAAATGCCAGGTTAGTTAAATTTTTAGTTAATTGAGATGGTAAGACTTAGGAGTAGAAGTGCATTAGCATAGTTACGAGTTAGGAGTTTAGCGATCCCGATTATGTGTCTTCGACCGTTATTTCTCGACGACCGACAATGCAAGGTAGTAGTGTAACGGGAGGGTTACTTATTTGGATTTCGCTTCAGCGAGACGTCCTACGCACGAAACCGAGCGAATGTCGGGAGTTGGGAAAGGTCTTGGACATTAGGGATATAATTTGTATACGACTACATTAGTATAGATAGATTGACTTTAGGATTATTAGGACGTAAGGCCTTTAGGGCATGTAACGCGGATTTAGGAAGGCGGCAGGGAGTTGACCACAATAGGTTTGTGGGTTAACTCTAAGAAAGTTTGGGTCCCTAGAACGAAGAATTATGGGATCTTGAATGATTCGGAATGTTAGGCCATAGAAGGTGGGGCCTTTCTTAAATAGAGCGTTACGTCGGTAACCTATCTTTTGGGGAGTTAAAAGGATGAGTTGACTTTTACTCCTGCACTCGTGTTGTTAAGATCAAGAGTGTATTTAACGAACGAGTCTTTGCCAGGAACGAGAAGTATTAATATGGGAGCATGGACCCATTATTAATGCGTCTCGCAAACTTGAATTTTGTTAGAAGTATTATCCCCCGCTTGATTTAGATTTCGTAGTGGTAGTATTCTCCTTAAAAGGAATGGAGGCACTACTTCCTGGGCAGGAAACTAGTCTTTTCACGAGCAACGAGTTGGGGTGCGTAAGGTACTATCAATTAGATATCCCCTTTCGCTAAGGAAATGCGAATGGGAGTAGTAGATGCGTCGAGTAGAAAATCCGTTGGAGAGATTAGTTGAGGCATGGGATGCCAAATGGAACGAGCTTCACTGAGGGGACGCTATAACAAGAGCGTTCACGTCAGTGATTGACCAATTCCCCTATTAGTGTGAAGAGACTAGTGGTGGGAAGAGTAAGGATGGGAGTAGTAGCGTTTTTGGATTGAATTTTCGTACGATAGTTCGGATCGTTTTCCTATATGTATGGTGCCGTGAGTGTGGCCCATTGTAGTTATCCCCTGGCAAGGGTGTAACGTAATTCGACAAGAAAGGCAATTTGTGCCGAGATGTGTAGGTATCTCCTTTCGTATTAGAAAGGTAGGATCGATAGTTCATGAGGAACGGTTTGGTGCTATGTTAGAGCACGGAGAATGTAGACTGAGATCGAATAATGATGACCTTAGTCCGAGTCCAATGTGGACGCCGCACTGCCAAGGGGTTTGCTAGGAATGATAGAACGATAGTTTAGTATAGTATACCCTTTATATGATTAAGGTTATACTGTATGCCTGAATTTTGAGGGCAAAATTCCCTTCTAAGGGGGGGAGTATGTAACAACCCAGGTTTTTGAGCTGGTATTTTATATTATTTTGCCCGATGGGCTAATTTTATAAAATAGGGGAAGTCGGAGTAAATATTATATACCGTGAGATTTAAGGATAATATTTACTATGTTTTGTCCATTTACCGTATGAGAAGGTAAATAACATTATATTGTGTATTATCGCGTCGTTATATATAAAACGACGGTTATGGCCCATATTTAAATTGGGGTGTAATTAATGAAATAAAATGAATTTAGAACATAAAATTTGTTCACATTATCCCAAATGCCAAAATAGGAGGTGCGGTTGTTTTTAGAATAGTCGAAATAAGTGCCAAGTTATATTTTTGAGTTTCGGGCACTTTTGGGGTGTTATGACTCAATTAAGTGGTTACGAGTCATTTTAATGGTGTATTAGAAATTAAAAGAGGGCTTTTATATTTTAAAACCCGTTTAAGTTCACCCAACCCTTTTTCTTTCTTCATTTGTGTGAGAAGCCAAAAGAGAGAGAGAGAGGAGAGAGTTGGGAAAAATGGAGAAAAGATAGATAAAATGGAGATTTGGGTTGAAATTCATTGCTACCGGAGGAGGATCCGAGACTACGAACTCGAGGCAAGTTTCTAACTTGCTAGATGTTGATTTAATGTGATAAATTGCATGTGTAGTTAAGTTTTGGAGATTTAAACCCTAAATGGGTTTTTGTTGATTTTTGTGTTTAATCCCTTAAATCTTAATTTTAACTTGATTTGAGGAACATATATTGGTTATAATTTGTGTAGAACTGATTTGAGAAAATAAATTTTAGTTGTTGTTGGAAGAAATCAAGATTTGAGGTATTTGGGATTTTAGGGTTTATACAACCCGTAGCCCTAATTAGGCTAATTTGCAGGGCCGAATCGATTCGGCCCAAGGGGTGAATCGATTCGGATAAGGGGAAGCTTACAGGTCTGGACAAACCAAATCGATTCGGGTTGGGGACGAATCGATTCGGCTTTTGCAGGAAGTCAGTTTTTACTCACCAAATCGATTCGGATTTTTGGCGAATCGATTCGGTTACCCTGTTTTTGTGAGATTTTCTTATTTTGATTTTTAGCCCTTTTTCTTTTAGGTCCAAAGTTTAGGGACCTTCCTTTGGGAAGTAATTAAAAGTACTAGAGGGTGGTTTTGGTTAGACTAATGTCCTAGGATAAAATGGGATAATTAGGCTTACCCCGAGGGCTAGCTGTTTAGGTTAATGTCCGTGTGATATAGGAGATTAACCGAAAAATACATTGGAGATAAAATGTAAATATTGAGACTTTTGGGAGACACTCCTTGAGGGAGGCTCACTTTGATGGTTCATGAAATTGTGTGAACCCTTGGAGACTAGTTTGAGGATAATGGCACTCCGGGTCTTAGGTCATTAGTATAATATGACACTAAGAATAAGAAAGACATATGTTAATATGTGGTACTAAATAAATAAGTACAATGATTTTGAGAACGTAAAATTTGATGTTTTCAAAAGGAATAAGTAATGTTTTTCATAAATGATAATTTATGGATACACATCTCTCTAAATCACTATCATAAGGGAAGTTGCGTGCGTGTGGTGAAGACCCCTGGCTAATGAATGCAGGGTGGATATAGTCCCTAGGCCATATGGGCATTTATTGTACTGCGCTGGTTAGGAGATTCTGGGTATGGTTTTGACTATCCCGCAGGCATATGGCCGCTTCCCGACGTTTGGTAGGTTCCCAGGTTGTCTTGTTTGATAGTCCCTGGAAGATGATAGCCATTTAGGGCGGCGTCCAGTGGGGAAACCCGGAGGGACGGTCTTAGATATGCTAAAAAAATTCATTATAATGAATTGACTTTAAATACATTTCCCGGATGGAAGAAGGGAAATGGGATATATGGATTGGCTTCCCGGATGGAAGAAGGGAGATGGAAGCATATGGTATTAAAATTCATTTTTATGATAATAAAAATGGATTTTTGTATACACTTCCTGGATGGAAGAAGGGAAGTGGGATTTTATAAAAAGGTAAAGCATTTTTATGTTAATAAAACTTGCTTTAAATTATGTATTTTTCCTGGATGGAAGAAAGGAAATAAAATGGGTAAAGAAGGCTTTGAAATGAGATTAATTGGTAAACATTTGATAAAATGAATTTACCATATATGTAATTCCTAATGAAATAGGAAGTGTGCCTTCTGATAGTGAATGGATTTATTTTATATTTCCTTGAGTAGCTGTAGATGTGACCTCCCATGCATATGCATACACATATATATTAATTTCGTGCTGAGGGTCTAATGGATCTCAACGATCAACCTTGCCTAAGTAGTAGTGTATCGGGGGGGTTCCTTGTTTGAATTTCGCTTTGCGAGACACCCCACGCACGAATAAGGGCATAGTGTTGAGACTGGGGAAAAGTTAGCCCTTAGTACTTGGGTTAACTAGATCATCTCATTGATATTGCGCTAGGTTGCTTTTAGAATGAGAGGTGAGAAATATTATTGTTAACTGCGAGAGAATTATGCATTTAACTGTCATGCATTTTAGTCACATGGGTATCATATCAAACCGGTCCCTGACCCGTCTATATTTCTTTGTTTCTGCATATACTCTTTACCGTACAGGTGCTCTACCGCATGGACACCCGTATTTACATTTTCATTCCGGTTGTCAGGGAGTTACGACATATTGCGGATGCTGTAGGTTATTTGTTTTATACACCTCTATCTTTTGCACTCTAGTTATGTTCAGTTTATTTATTCGGGCGTGTTGCCCAAGTGTTGCACTCATTTATTATAATGTAATAATTGAACTGTAATACTCGGTGTAACTAATTGTATTGGTCTGTTCACCGACAGCTTATTCGGTGATTATTTATTACATTGTCGCTCTTTATTCATTGATTTTTTTATATCCACCGTTTTTTCAAATGGGATTGTCTAAGTGTTTTTCTTTTACTTACTAAATTTTAAATTTGACAGTCCGTTTTCTAAAATGATTGGTGGTTATCTCGTACTATTATTTTAATCGACAGTGATGCTGAGAATGGACCATTTATGATTCCTGTGATTATTGGAGTATTGGGCTGACCACCTATTGTTTTAGTAGGCGGGTTGTCACAGTTTTTACTTATATGTTCCATCATTTACACGTGATTTGTATTTGCGTTTCTTATATGTTCCATCATTTACACGTGATTTGTATTTGCGTTTTTTATGCATCATGTTTGGTATAATATGGTATTGCACCTTACCCTTAAATTTGAAATTTCATATTTCGAAAAAATTCCATCTACTCACATCATAACTTGCTCTTTTGCTTTTCTTATAGGTAATTTAGCATGGCACCGGGGTCTTCTAGGCATCTCAAGTCATCTAGATCAAGTATAGGAATAAATGTTATAGAACATGTGCAGTTTGCTGATATACAAGATGTGCAACAATCTATTGTGCGGGATGCGGAACCAATAGATTCCACACCTTCTTCTCGCCCAACAAATGACGCTCCAGTTAGCAGTGAAGGTACAATTATTAAATTCATCCCACATGTTTCTTCCCATATATCAAATTCGGTGTGCAGTGTATGCGTATACTTTGTATGTAGTATATGTTGTGTATTTGTGCGCGTGTGTGCGTACGTGTGTTGTTGTAGTCAATCCTACACACCCTTTCAGTGTGGGTTCGGCTGGTGGTTGGGGTAGCCACCCTCACCCTCCATCGTAAGAAGTCATATTTTTGTTACTAAATAGCAGTCCTACGTTATCAAAATCAATACATTATCTGCCTATGACATCTTGTACCATGAAAAAAAGTTAGAAAACACTAATGTACAAATTGACATCAGAAAATATTCAAACAAGTATAAAAACCTGTAGATTTTATCGTGGCAGAATCTCCTCCATCAATCTCTTGTACTGCTATCCTTTATTTTTAATAGAAGTTTTCTTAGTTTCTGATGATTTAGAAGAAAATATTGCATATCTGAGGTTCTCGTGTCCAAGTTCTCACTGCCTTACTTTTAAAATCTTCCTTAGTTGCGGCTGCCGACAACAACTCGGGTACATTTATCCCGTCTATGTTGTTTCAGTTTGTGAAGATGCACCCCAAAATGTCCCCACCATTGCCTTCCCACGCACTGGGTAATTTTTACAAAAATATTACCACAATGGTCAGCAATGAGAGTGAGGCAGAGTTGATAGCACTGGCTGAGCTGCTCAACAAAGGCAAGGAGCAAATCAAGGTAGGGGTAGAAGAGCTGGACAAAAATGACATTTGGTCAAAAATAGCTCGCTGTGTGGGTAAAAAAGCTGAGCTCTACATGCAAGGGCGGAGCTGGGATTCATAGAAGGAGTGGGCTAAAATTAAAAACGGACTCGAGAATTTTTGTCAATGAGGCCAAAGTTCTGGCCAATGTCCGGGGTTGAGGGCGATTTCCAGAGAAATTTATGAAGTTTTTGTATCTATTTATCTATATTATTTTTTATTTTCCAACAATTTTTAACCCTTACGCACTTGGGGTTATTTTTTAATAACAATTTAAATTCAAGTAGCAACTTTCAACCCTTACAGATTTTTTTTAAAATTTGGGAGGGGTGGGCTACAGCCCTGGTGGGCCCGCCCCTGGATCCGCCCTTGTCTACATGTGTACCAGTATGTGTAGATTCCCATTTTCTGACATGGATTTTGGTTGGGGAAAGCCAACGAAGGTGACTCTGCGTGAAGCATGCAACAAGAACTTGTTTATTTTGATGGATACCGCAACCGGAGATGGCGTCAACGTTATTGCCAATATGGAACAGGAACGCATGTCGGCGTTTGAGCAGGATAAAGACCTTATGTCATTTACTTCTTAATTTGCGATGGTGAACCCCTTTCGATCAGGCAGCAGTATAAGTTTATAATGTGCTGTAATCAATTTTATAGTATGTGATAATCACGTGTTCTTGAATATCCAGATCTCTAAAGCATTTTCTGTCAAAAGTTGTAAATTATAAATGAGAAATAAATTATTTTTGACAGCTTTACTCCTCACATCTCACATTTATTACAAAGGATATTTTTGGGTTTGGGGTAACATTTGGGCTTTTCTCTCATTCTCCTAATCCATCATAGAAATCCAAAATGTATGTGGATAACTCTGTGTTTCATATTTATATACACACTGCACTTATACAAGTTGTATAAGCCCTCTATAAAATAATCATATAATTGGGCACCCATTTGGATTTTCATCACTAATCAACTCGAACGAATCCAACAACTGTCGTGCATACGACGAGTTAAAATCCAACGGTAGAGCTTGGGTCTCATGTCCCGGATGTAAATGCGCAAATGATTGCGGTGGTGGTAATGCGTAGTACGACGTCGTGTAGCTACTGCTAGGATGCGTCATGTTATAACTGACAACTAGAGGCGGGGGAGGGGACTCATGTCGGTAACCACGTGGAGGCCTGTGATTGGATAGTCCTGGTCCAGTGTAATTACCACCACTTGATGGTTCTTAACCGACACTAACATGACCATTTAGCCTTTTCTTTTTCTTCTTTTTTTTCCATTGTAGTCTGTGGAGACTGGTTACCGGCCAATCTAATTTTCAATTTCTTCCCCTCAATTTTCGGCTCCTTCGTACCACCGATAATTTTATCATCACCTTCAATGATTTTAGCAGCTTTAGTACTACTACCAGCAGTACCTTGGGTGATTTTATCAGTCTCCAAATGATTTTACCAGCTTCAGTACTACTACCAGCAGTACCTAGTAGTTTACCTGCAACTCATAGTAGTTTGTTCTTGACTTTTTTTATGCAACCCGCACATGCGCAGTGGACACTTTCAAGACCCATGTCTGAGAAAACATACATAAGATGTTGATCATCAAGAATATGAGTTAAAAGAGATTAGTGTTTAAAGAAAGATGATGTTTTTACCCTGTATTTGTGGGATTCTGAAGTTTATGGGGGTATGGGGTAGACTATATTTGGGCATACATATCTAAACTAAACATGCCTTATCAAAAATGAGATTCCGATGGATTAGTGGGTAATGCAACAATGAGCCCAAATATGATGTTATTTTCGAACAGTGGAGATTGAACTTTGGCTAATTTCCCATTTTCTTCTTCTTCTTCTTCTTCTTCTTCTTCTTCTTCTCCTCTATCTTCTTATACTTGACCATCTTTGAATCTATTTTCTTTGAGAAGATGATAAGTTCCTCTAAAAAAGGTGTTTTTAATTCTGCATAATCATCAGACTCTGAGAATGCCAGACGGTCATGCAAAAAATTATAAATTTTGAGAGGTAAATCAGTAGCACTAGGTGATAAGCAATAGATTTTTATGATCTTTATTTTTTTATGGTCAACATCTACTGATTTAGTCCTATTAATGTGGTCTTGAATAACTTTATGGGGTATATCTTTCCATGCTTCCACTTTCTTATTTGTCTTGAAGACTTGCACATTATCTTGGATATCCAATTCATCATAGTTGTCTTCATCTCTGGTTTCAATGGTATTAAAAATTTGTTCTTGTTCCTTAGGAATATTTGATCGTAATGTAGCAATAGGTTTACCAGGATGCACTTTGTCATATCTTTTGAGTATCCTTCATTCCTTTTCTTGTTGTTTTGGCTTTACTATTACTTCATCTTTCTTCTTCTTTTGTGGCTGCTTTAGAGGATGATTGTTAAAGATGTACTCGCACTCATTTTATAATTACAATTAACTTTTTTATAAAATTTTCTCATTGTAAACAGAATACTAAAATCAGTTATCCCGTAATTTCCATTGATAAGTAAATTCCCACAAAGTTAAGCAGAGTCTGCTGGTTTGGTTGAAGGATAAGTAAATTCCCACAAAGTTTATATAGTATATGATTATTATAGTAAAAAGATTATATATATATTTATATGATATATGATTATTATAGTAAAAATATTACCGTTGCATTCTTTATACGAGTGTGATGTTTAGTTTTACATTAGTGTACTAATCAATGCATGTACATAGCCTCAACTAGGGTGAAACAAAGAGTTCGTGGACCTACTAAAGGTAAAGGGTTAGATAAAATGGTCAAAACAACTGGGAAGAAGATGCGGATTGAAATTTCCAAAGATAAAGGAAGGCCTCTTGAGCATGAGAAATCTGCCAAACTTTCCAGTGAAATAGGGATTATAACTCGAAATCTTATTCCGGTGCCAACTAAATGGAAAGCACTTAGTGAGCGTGATAAGAATGAAGCTTTTGATAGAATTAGTGTACGTATATATATTTGTAATCCTGTGACTATCATTATTATACATTTATGTTTAACTTGATTAATTAATATTTTGTATTTATAGGAGAGATTTGAAATTGACTTGGATGAACATGGAAAACGAAGTTGCGAAGAGTTAATGAAAGGGAGGAGTAGGGCTCGAAGAAGTAAGCTTCATCAATATTATTTGACATTTGAGTCAAAGGAGGTGGCACGGGAAAATCCACATAGTAGCTGTACCGAGGCAAATTGGCACAAATTGTGTGATTTATTTGCTGATCCAAAATATGAGGTACAAGATTATTGCAATTAATTTAATAATATAATATGACAACTTTTATATATGATTTAATGATTCATCATATATATATATATATATATATATATATATATATATATATATATTGCAGAAACGATGTGAGATAAACAAAAACAATAAAGGAAAGCAAACTATAAGGCACAACAAGGGATCCAAGGCATTTGTGGTTGTTCGTCATGAACTGGTAATATTTTTTACTTTAGATTCAAATGTTTTATCCTTAAATAAGTTTTCTAATTATATACTTATTATATTTTGACAGAAAGTAAAGGTGGCTAGTGGTGTTGAGCCTAACATGATCGAATTTTATAAAGAAACCCATTGTAAAAATGGGAATGGGACGTCTCCCGAAGCCAAAGAAATCTATGTAAGTAAAATTATTTATTTTATGCCGCACTGTTATCGGGTTAAGTATGTTTGGTTATTGGAGGCGGATGTTAAGTAGGTTGAGTTTTATTTGTTGATTTGGATGCTGGGATTAAGTATGGTGGATTATTTTGTGCTGAAGTTGATTTTTAAATGGATTGAACATGTTGGTTTTAATGTAAAAATAGAGGAAACTCTGTCGATTTTTTTTAAAACAAAGAAAAGTATGTTGATTTTTTTAGGTATAAAATATTTAAAAATTTTGAATATGTTTAGATGTTAATTGTATATTTCTTTTACTCAGGAGGAGATGAAAAACCTTGAGTTTGAGTTTGTATTTGAGGAGGGTCCATTATTGAGCCCAGACGAGATAGCGGATCGTGTGCTTGGGATGACATCAAGGTATATTAATGGGCTTGGGCATGGTCCAAAACCAACTAATTCTAAGACATCTTTGCAATAAAAAAAATGCACAATTGGAGGAAGCTCTTAATGAGTCTGTTAGAGCTCAACAGGAGTTGATGGAGCGCCTAAAAGCTCAAGAGATGGAGTTTGCAGCTCATCGTGAGGAGACAATGAAACAACAAGAGGAGGCATCTTCTCAACGAGCACTCATAGACACCATTTTAGCTAAGCAAGCTGAATATGATAACATCATTTAATCCTTGCTTATTTCGAGAGAAATGCAATCCACATAATATTTAGTTCAATGGTATGTCACTCGAGAGATATTTTTCAGTTCAAGTAATAAATATTTATTTTATTATTCTTTTTTATAGAACTTAACTGACAATTTTTTATGATGAATTGCAGATATTAAGGGACGAGGACTCTTATTGGAAAAACATATTTGGATATGGCGAACTGAAGGAAAAATTTAGGAGATTGTTATGTCGACCGCGATATTTTTGTTATTAGACATTGTGTCAGTTTTTTTGTTAACTTTTGTTATCAGATATTATGACTTACCTTTTAAGTGGAACTTTTGGCACACATGGTGCCTTTTTGCGATTAGATATTATGACATGCATGGAATTTTTGGCACAAAGATGGGGTCTTAATATGTTGATAACGCTTTGCATTTTAAATAGATATACTTTGTGAACATGATTTTACATTTTAATTATTTTCAATTATGCAGATGAACATGTAAATGTCGCAAAGTATTAATGTTATTAGTTAATTGTCATTATGAAAATGACATTTGTGATAACTATTTGAAATGAAAATAGACTAGTAATAATAGTTAAAATAATATTAAAAATGCTAATGACATTAGTCACAAAAACTAATAATATATAACATTAGCCACAAAAAAATAATAATATATAACATTAGCCACGATTTTTATTTGTGGACAGATGTGTTAGAAAAGTCTATTTGCAACGATTTTTAGTGGTGGTAAAAACTGAAAACTTATTTAGCCACGAATTTTTAAGAATATATGGGAGACAATTTGACACGAAATTGTACTATTTACTACAAATTTTTTTGAAAAACAACAACGACAAAAAATCGTTGTGAAAAGGTAAACAATAGGCTACGATTTTTTTCCGTGGCCAATAAGTCTACTTTTGGCCACGAAACTCATTTTCGTTCTCATATACCTTTAGCCACGGGGCTTTGGCCACGACACTACTATGAAAAAAAATTGTTGCCAAATATCTTCAGCAACAAAATGTAAACATTTGGCTACGATATTTTTCGCAGCAAAATGTTCAATTTCCTGTAGTATATAAAACACGACAAATCTCTGAAATATAAAACTCCTTATTGAAATATATATCTAAGATAAATCGAACATATAAACGCTCAATAAATAAAATTGCCTTTAACATAAATCAACTCTAATACATTATTCGACTGAACACTGACTACATAAGAGCAAAGTCTGAATAACTAAAATGAAATGCATAAATAAAAGTGTGGTACAAGCTCGGCACCTACATCCTAAGAGTAGAAAGATGAAATATGGAACTGGAAGATGGATACATATCCAACTAAGAAAGATCAGGTGTGAGGATGCTGCTATGATCCCGGTGCAAGTTCCATTAATTCTCCAAGTTCCCAAAAGTCTAATTATTCATCTTTGTGAATTTAAAAATATCAACAATCAACTCTCGTATTTTCTTGTAGTAGATACAACCTTTAATAAAAATGCATTTACTCCATCCTCAGAAGTTTAAATGATAGGATTCAAAGTTTCTTGGAAATCTAAGACGCGTATATTTCCAATGATCTATGACTTATAGTCAGATTCAAAGTGTACAATTCCCACCAACCATTTGAAATCGGCTTAATATTTCAGGCAGAATAGTTTTGGTTAATGTACCTAGTCATGTCAGATGAAATGCCATTTATTATTATTATTATCTATCTCATAGTTTCCTTATTAATTATTAGTCACCTACTTACTGCAAGAGTGTTGTTCCAAGCACCTATATAAAGGGTGGTCATCTATGAAGTATAGACAACTTGATTTAATAATATAAACAGATTTTTTCTTTAGAAGTGGATTCGTCTTCTTTTTCTATTAGTCCGTTAGTGAATTTCGATTGACGACGAGTGTTACTCCTTCTCTTTGGTGGTCTTGATTAGAGATTGAGTGTATTATTTGAGTTATCACTTGAGTTATCTCATTCTCTTCAATTAACCTGGTGTCAGATTGGTATCAGAACTATGGTTGTGATGGCCAATCATCGTCTTTATGGTCCGAATGTTGATGCGCCGGTACGCGAACGAGGCTGGCGTGACATTAAAATAGATGACTTGAGGAGACAAGTGAAATAACTCCAACAACGTTTAATGCTCTTTGAAGCTCAAAATCATGATGAATTGCATCATGGTTATGAGAATGGATTATAATAAGATGAAGAGGAGATTAACCCCTCTTACAATGCTTATGAACAAGAGTAGGAAAACGAGGCTCCTTTTGATCATAAAGGTGGAAGAAATCAGTCATATTACCGTTATTATGTTAAGGTGAAAATTCTAGATTTTGAAGGTCAAATACATGAAGATGAAATCATTGATTGGATGAACACTGTAGAGAGAATCTTTGACTATCTTGAAACCTCAGAAATTAAAAAGGTAAAGTTGGTTGCTATAAAGTTAAAGAATCATGCATCAATTTGGTGGGAATGATTGAAGAATCAACATGAATGTGAAGGTAAAAGTAGGATAATCACTTGGAAGAATATGAAAAAATAGTTAAAGAAGAAGTTCTCACCTAATCAGTACTTACAAGATGCTTTTCATAAGTTTCATAATTTTAAGAAAAAAGAGTTGGCTGTGGAGGAGTTTTTAAGAGATTTTGATCATCTCATAATGCGTTGTGATGTATCCGAATAAGAGGAACAAACCATCGCGCGTTATCTTGGTGGATTAAGGCCTGAAATTACAAATGTTTATTGGACTTACAATGAAGTGTTCAAGCTAGCAATGAAGGTGGATAAACAAATCAAGGAGAAAGTTATTGTTCGAGTATGGAGTTGTAATAGAGGTTCTAACTAGGGGAGTAGTTCTACTTCCAAGCCTTCGAAGACATCATTCAAGGAACCATCAAAGAAAGATGTGAAAGGTAAATCAATCCAGACCCGTCGAATTATCATAAATTTGGGCATATTACATCCGAATGTCCAAATCATAAGATTGTGTCGTTAGTGGATGAAGATGTTAGTGAAGACGCGGATCTTATTGTTAATGATGAAGATAAAAGTGAGGGTGAAATTATTTATAAAGAACAAGATGAATATTTTATTTTTCAAAGATGATTATATGCAACCTATGTGGAGGAGGATCAATGGCTTTGAAACATCTTTTATACCCATTGTACTTATTATTATAAGGTGTGCAATGTGATTATTAATTGAGGTAGTTGTGAGAATGTTGTAGCTATTGAAATAGTAAAGAAACTAAAGTTGAAGACGACAGACCACCTACAACCATGTAAGCTATCATGACTTAAGAAGGGAAATGAGGTAAAAGTCAACAAAAGATGCTTAGTTCAATTTTTAATTGGTAAAGTTTATCAAGATGAAAGACCTTGAGAGTTTGATAGAAATATTCGATGTGATGGGTATAAGAATACTTTCACTTCTCTTAAGGATGCAGTTAAAGTTACTCTTATCCTTCTAAGCCCAAGGGCTATAGTGCACGATCAAGGGGAAATTCAAATCACTTACTATCGAAGGAATAATTTATAAAAGCAATGGAAAGGGATGGAAATGATTTTTTTTTTCTGTTTGTAATGGACGAAACTGATAAGAGGTTTGAAGTCCCACCCAACTTACAACCTGTATTTGTTAAATTCCACTACGTGGTCCCTAAGGAGATTCCATTCGGCCTTCTACCATTGCAAGACATTCAACATTGCATTGATTTTATTTTAGGAGATATGATTCCAAAGAACGCAACCTATAAAATGAATCCTAATGAGTATAAAGAGATCTAGAAGAAAGTGGATGAATTATTGCAAAAAGGTTTGATTCGAGAAAGCATGAGTTATTGTGTTGTCCCAGAATTACCTGTTCCAATAAAAGACGATTATTAGAGGATGTATGTGGATATTCGAGCAGTGAGTAAGATCATCGCGAAGTAACGCTTTCTTATTCCTCGGTTTGATGATCTTCTCGACCAACTTTATGGGGCAAAGGTATCTTCAAAAATTTATCTTCGAAGTGGATATCATCAAGTTCGCATCAGACTAGGGGATGAGCGGAAAATTACTTTCAAGACACGTGATGGATTATTTGAATAGATGGTGATGCCATTTGGTCTTTATAATGATCTGAGTACATTTACACATCTTATGAATGACATATTCAAGCCTTATATTGGTAAATTTGTTGTGGTTAACTTTGATGATATTCTTGTGTATAACAAAGATTAAATTAAAGACTTCGAACATCTTCAAATTGTTCTTGATGTATTGAGAGAGAAGAAGTTGTATGTCAATTTAAAGAAGTGTGACTATTTGACAAATAGCCTAGTCTTTTTGTTTATATTGTCTCAAGTGATGGAGTAAGAGTAGATCCAAGCAAAGTGGAGGTAATTACTAGATAGCCCGTTCCTAGTTCGATTCATAATGTACAGAGTTTTCATGGTCTTGCCTTTTTCTACAAATATTTGTGAAGAATTTTAACTTTATTATTGCTCTTATTACTGAATGCTTAAAGGGAATTTCTTTTCAGTGAGTAATGAAGCATATAAGAGTTTCGAGTTTATTAATGAGAAACTAGTGGAATATCTTATTTGTATTCTTCCATATTTCAACAAGGTATTCGAAGTTGATTGTAATTCTTCGAATGTGAGGATTGGTGTGTGATAAGTCAAGAGGGAAACCCTACTACGTACCTTAGTAAGAAGTTAGGTTATTCTCATAAAAAGTATTAGATTTATGAAAACGAGTTCTATGCTACTGTGCGGACTTTGGATAAGTGGAGACATTACCTTAAGCCAAAGGAGTTCATTATCCTTTCTGATAATGTATCACTAAAGTACATCAATGGTCAACACAAGCTTAATTCGAGACATGCCAAGCGGGTGGAATTTTTTCTAGCATTTACTTTTCATATCAAGAAAAAATCTGGGGTACAAATTCAAGTGGCGGATGCATTGAGTTGAAGGCATTCCTTCATTATGTGTTTGCAAATGAAAGTTTTGGGATTCAAAGTCTTAAAGGAACTTTACAAAGATGATCCTTTCTTTGGTCATATTTTAGAGAAGTGCGCGAAAGAGACGTATTAACAATCTTTATTGCATAATGGCTATATTTTTAAAAATATTAAGTTGTGTATCCCGAATTGCTCTTTGAGAGGGGATATTAAAATTGTAGCTCATGGTGGTGGGTTTGGTAAACACTTTGGAAGGGACAAAACTCTTTCTCTTGTTAAGGACCAAAGATGGAACGTAATGTTGCTAGATATGTGGAGAGGTGTAGAATTGGTCATGTTGCAAAGAGACATTCTTAAAATATGGGTTTGTATACTTCTTTGCCTGCTTCATTAGCACCTTGGAAAGATGTGAGTTTAGACTTTGTTGTTAGGTTGCATATAAACTCAAAGAAATTAAGATTTGTTTATGGTGGTTGTTGATCACTTTTCGAAGATGGCTCATTTTGTCCCTTGTAAAAAAATCCTTTACGCTTCTCATTAAGTTACATATTATTCCATAGACCATTACTTCTGATCGTGATTCAAAGTATGAAGTCACTTATAGCGCACTTTGTGGAGAAAACTTGGTACTAGTTTGTCGTTCAGTTCATCTCATCATCCACAAACTGATTGGCCAACCGAAGAAGTGACTTGAATCTTGGAAAATTTATTGATGAGTTCGGTGGGAAGTAATATTCAAGATTGGGATCTTGTCCTAGCGCATGTTGAGTTTGCCTATAGTAGGTCTTCGAGTCAAACTACGACTGGTAATCCTTTCAAAGTTGTGTACGATAAAAACCCGATCACTCCATTGGATTTAGCTCCACTTACAACTGTAATACCCCGTATTTACATTAAAACTTCAATAATTTTAACACCTTCTTAGTTAGATATTTGGTGATTTAATTAATAAAAAAATGTTTTTCGGCATTGATGCTAAGAATGAACCAACTGTAAACTCTATTTTATTAAGCGGGGTGTTACAGGTGATATCAGAGATTTAGGTTTTAGAGTCTTTTAGGATCTGAACGGTTTATTATGATTTCAACTTAGCGTTCTTTGATATAGAGCCCTATCATTAGGACTGTTGTATCTTTATTGGTGCATATACGATCTTCAACTATTCTTTGATATTTAAATTGAATACTGATGGAAATTTTTCTCTCATTCCATATGCCTCCCCGACGTGTACCTCAGCCTGCCCCAGCTCAAGGAACAATGAATGTTGCAGAGGTTGCTGCCATTGTTGCTCAGGCAGTCAACGCAGCTTTAACTGTTATTCAGCAGGCACAAGCACATGCACCAGCTGTACCACCCGCACTAGGGCAGGTGTTTCCTACTGCTTGGGAACATGTTAGGGATGCTTTTCAGAAGGCGTATCCACCCGAGTTTCAGGGAGGTTCTGACGTCGTGACTGCTAACCACTGGAAGAAGAACATCCAGAGGCACTTACGAATGTTTAAATACATGGAGGTTCAGTATCAGATACTAGCTACATTTATGCTAGTCGGGGCAGCTCTGCAGTGGTGGGAATATATTACCACCACCGAGGAGAGAGACATTATGACTATCCAGGACTTCTAGGTGCGATTTGACCACAAGTATTTTCCATCCATCATACAGAATGAGATGAGGCGAAAATTACTCAACCTAATCTAGGAAGGAAGGACGGTGACAAAATATGAGGAGGAATTCACTCGGCTGACTAATTTGGTGCCTGGAGAGGTACCTAATGAAGAAAAGAGAATTCAGATGTTCACAAATGGCCAGAATTGGAAGATTCGCCAGCACTTATTTGGAAATATTTCATTATATACTTATGCAGATGTTCTAAATGCTGTGATGCTTTACCACCAGGATAACCGCTTACATGCTAAGGGTGACAATCAGGGGATTGAGTCGAGCCAACAGGGAAGCTGGTGGGGCCAGTTCTAGCGGGATACAACCAGGCTAGAGTCATCAACGCTAGGGTGAGCAGGGCTCCCAACCGAGGGAACATGCTAAACGTTTACAATCCGGAGGATTTCATTTTGGGAAAGGGGGTAATAAGTAGGGGCAACAGGGCCATCAGGGTCGACATTAGGGCCAGGGACTGTAGGGATAAAATGGGGGAAAGTTTACTGGCAGATGTTTCGTGTGTGGCAAGACTGGCCACAAGAGATAGGATTGTACTGATAAGGGCAAATTTCCTCAACAGTGAGCTCGTTAGGAGTTATAGAGACTAGTATTTCCACCAGTCATTCTACCAACACCAGCTTAGGTGCCAGCATTACCTGCCATTCCAGCAGCTCCAGCACAGCAGGGACAGTACGGGCATGTAGATAACGTCCATCATGAAGCAGTTCAGCAGCCACCGCCCGTGATTAAGGGCATATTTTCTATCTTTGTGGCTATGGGATGCATTTTGTTTGACACGGGAGCCACACATTCATTTGTAGCCAATATATTTGAATGGGCCACAGGATTACTAGACTTAGTCGATAACATCGTTACCTATATAAACTCACCGATGGGTAGTGGGAAGCCTATTTTCTTTACATGTCGTTGAGTGAGTATAGAGATTGGGAGTTTGATTTTATCGGTGGATTTACTTGTATTGGACATGTCCAAGTATGATGCGATTATCGGCATGGATTGGCTTGTTGCATATAGGGCCATGATTGACTGTTATAGCCGGTGTATTATTGTTGCTATTCCGGGACATGAGATGTTCCTAGTGGCGATACCTCGTTCTGAGGGAGGGTCATCTACTCATTTGTGTTATATAGAGGAGGAGACCTCTACGGGAGTAGTAATATCCCTTGATTCGATACCGATAGTTTATGATTTTATGGATGTATTCCAGGAGATATCGGGATTACATCCCAGCGGGGAGATTGAGTTTATGATTGATATAGCACCGGGCACTCGACCTATTGCTTATGCGCCTTACCGTATGGCTCCAGCAGAGATGAGGGAGCTCAGGGACCAAATAGAACATCTTTTGGGGTAGGGGTTTATCCGCAGGAGTACGTCGCCTTGGGGTGTCCCGATGTTGTTTGTAAAGAAGCAAGACAGTTCTTTATGTCTATGCATGGATTATATGGAGCTGAACAAAGTGATGATACGGAATAAGTATTCGTTGCCTAAAATCGATGACTTGTTTGATTAGTTGAGAGGAGAAGCCTACTTCTCGAAGATAAACTTAAGGTCTGGTTATCATCAGCTGCATATTAGGGAGCAGGACGTTTCAAATACTGTCTTCTTGACCAGATATGGATCGTATGAGTTTCTAGTTATTCCGTTTGGGCTGACTAATGCACCTGCGGTATTCATGGACTTGATGAATAGGGTATTCAGAGAGTTCTTAGACCAGTTTGTCATTATTTTTGACATTCTGATTTATTCTCAGACTGAGGAAGAGCATGCCGAGCATTTGTGACATGTCCTACAGACACTACCTGAACATCAGTTGTATGCGAAATATGAGAAGTGTAGGTTTTGGCTTCGGGAAGTTCAATTTTTGGGGCATATTGTGTCTGAGATGGGAATATTAGTGGATCCTAGCAAGGTATCAGAGGTGAGAGAGTGGGGATAGCCCACGACACCGATAGAGGTGTGCAGCTTCTTGGGATTGGCCGGTTATTACAGACATTTTATCCGGGGTTTCTCTTAGATTGCAGGTCTGATGACAAATCTAACCTGTAAGGGTGTACCATTTGTTTGTGACAATGCATGTCAGTTAGCATTCGATGAGCTGAAAGATAAGTTGACTTCAGCACCCGTACTAGCACTGGCCAATCCAGGAGTGGAGTACTTGGTTTATACTGACGCATCATTATAGGGGTTCAATGGAGTATTACAGCAGGAAGAGACGACTGTAGCTTTTGCCTCTCGAAATCTTAAGCCTAATGAGAAGAATTACCCCCCCCCCCCCCCCGCGACTTGGAGCTTATAACAACCGTGTTTGCTCTTCGGATATGGAGACATTATTTATTGGGGGAGAAATTTCGCCTATTCACAAATAATAAGTCACTTCAGTATTTATTCACTCAACGGGAGTTGAACATGCATTAGCGCAGGTGGATTGAGTTCGTGAAGGATTATCATTTTGAGATACATTACCACCCAAGGAAGGCTAACGTGATAGCAGACGCGTTGAACCAAAGGCCGGTAGGTGAGTTAGCCACAGTATGGAAGGCGAAATGGAAGGAACGGGGACATCAGGATGTTGTTGGCCGATCATTTATGTCAGTCATGATTGTTACACCTCAGATTGTGATAAGGGTAGTTCAGGGATCAGGCAACAAATCCATTTTGTCAAGAGAAAATTCGATAACTTTTAGTCGAGGGAGCAGATTCTTACTCAGTGAGTTCATATGAGGGCTTGCTCTTTAATGGTAGATTGATTGTTCCAGAAGGTGTGGATTTATGACAAGCGGTGATGACAGAGTCACACGGATCCAGATTTATGGTACATCTCGGTGGGGATAAGATGTACCAAGATATGCGATGGTAGTATTGGTGGAGCGGGATGAAAAGAGACATTAATGAGTTCGTCTCTAAATGTGCCACTTGTCGGTTAGTAAAAGTGGACCATCAGAAACTTGCTGGGTTTCTTCAGCCATTAGAGATCCTAATGTGGAAATAGTAGAGTATATCCATGGACTTCATCACAGGGCTACCTACTCTCAGAGGGGTCACGATTCCATATGGGTGATTGTGGATCGATTGACTAAGGTAACTCACTTTTTGCCAGTTCGAACTGATTACTCTACGGGACAGTACGCCCAGCTTTTTATAGCCGATATAGTGAGATTACATGGGGTACCACTTGATATTGTGTCCGATTGGGACAATATTTTTGTATCCCAATTTTAGGAGAGTTTTCATGAGGCCATGGGTACTGAAGTGTGTTTGAGTACAACCTATCACCCACAGACAGATGGGCAGACATAACGTACAAATCAGCTGTTAGAAGATACATATGTGTATCCTGGACTTTAGGGGAGGTTGGGAGCAGCACCTTCCACTGGTGGAGTTTCCGTATAATAATTCTTATCAGTTCACCATCGGTATGGATCCATTTAAGGCACTTTATGGTAGACCTTGTCATTCTTCTGCATGTTGGTTAGAGGTGGGGGACAACAAGCAACTTGGGCCAGAGGTAATTCAGGACATGTCTGCCAAGATTTAAAATGATTTGGAGTCGTATTCGGGTAGCCCAAGATAGACAAAAAAGATATACCGATGCGAAGCTATACTTTCGAGAATTCAGTGTGGGGGACCAAGTGTTATTACGGGTATCTCTTATGAAGGGGATCATGCGATTTGGAAAGAAGGGGAAATTGGCGCCCAGTTTTGTAGGACCATTTCCCATAATTGAGAGAGTTGGATCGGTTGCTTATAGATTGGGGTTGCAAGAGCACTTACATTGGATACATGATGTATTCCATATTTCTTCGCTGAGGCGATACCTCCGAGATGAGTTGGCCCACACTCATGTTGCATTAGAGGAGATCGATTTGCATTCAGATAGTTCTTACGAAGAGAGACCGATAGTGATCTTGGACCATAGTGAGAGACGGTTGAGATCGAAAGTAGTTCCGTTGGTGCGTGTCCAATAGGAGCACCATAACATTGAGGAGTATACTTGGGAGTGTGAGGATGAGATGCGTGACAAATACCCGGAGTTATTTTTACCAGGTATGCTTTTATTTTCTGAATTTTGGGATGAAATTTCGTTATAAGGGGGAAGTATGTAATACCCCGTAATTTTAATGACTTTTAATATGAGATTAATTAAAAGCTAATGAGCTAATTAAATGGTGATTAATTAGAATTAATTATGAAAAATTAATTGGGATTAATTCGAAATTTAATATTACTTGAGATAAAAGTAATATATGATTTCGAATATATGATTTAGAATATTATTTAGTGATATAAAAGTAATATGTGAATATAATAATTATTGTCGGGAGTTACAAATATTACAATAATAGATATTAAGTCGGAACGCGCTTATACGTCATGTCGGGACTAAAGTTGGGAAATAAAATGAGATTTATTTTTAAATCATTCAGATGATCATTTTGACTGTGCCGTTGAGTCCAAAAGTGTCAAAATAGGCAGAAAAGTCTACCCGGGGATTTGTTTTGGGTCTCGGGAAAATTGGAAGATGAAAAGACACCCCGGAGGGGAATTTTAGTCATTTTGCTTGGGAGATGAATAGTACCTACTTTTTTGTCTTTTAGATAACCTTGGAGACTTATTATATTTGTGGGTTTAGAGTATACATAAGATTCATTTCATGTAAACACAAGTGAGGTCTTTTAAGAGAGAGTGAAAAGCCTTAGAGAGAAAGTGAAAGGTTATCTTGAGGAGAGGAATAGTTGCTTGGAAATGAAGAGTCGTCTAAGGCAAACTAAGGGGACAACCACAATCTCTACACCTTGCACCACCACTGGATTATCGCCGAAAAAGGAAGAAGAGGTGCTAAACACTTGTCTTCATCAAAGGTTCAGACCTACACATAAGGCAAGTGTAATTCTTGCTTTATTTTGGTACTTATATTATACATATTAGAATAGGATTTCTTTTTGGATTGATGAACTTATGAATTTGGGATTAAAATGATTGAAAAATCAAGTTTAATGGATAGGCAAAATCAAGTAGTTGGAGATTTATACATGTAGAGACTATGAACAAGAAAATGGATATACATGTAGAGACTATGAACATGAAAATAGATAGGTTATACATGTAGAGGATTTATTTGTTTATTCATGATATGAAAATAATGTTAGGAATCCCATGTAGATAAATTCTACTCATGTTGAATATGGAAATTTGATGATTTAGTTATGAAATGATAATTCTAAATTCTGGGTTTTTAAGAGGTATAAAATTGAAGGATACTATGAACATGAAAATGGATAGGTTATACATGTAGAGGATTTATTTGTTTATTGATGATATGAAATGATGCTAGGAATTACATGTATATAAATTATACTCATGTTGAATATGGAAATTTGATGATTTATTTATGAAATGATAATTCTAAATTCCGGGTTTTTAAGAGGTGTAAAATTGGAGGATTTAGATGAATTGAGATTTTAAGGATTTAACAAGTTTGATGATAATACCCCTATGAACATATGAATTTGATGTTATTCTTATGTGAAAATCACCCTTGAATATGTTAGAACATTGTTAATAAATTAGGGTTTGGGTAGAATGAAATCCAGAAGGGTTTGGGAGTAAGAACAGTTAGAAAAACGAAGAAAACTGAGGTTGAAGACGAACTGGAATGACACTGTTCTCGTTTAAACGAGACATGCTGTGGTTCGAACGAGGTGACATCTCGTTTGAACGAGATTTTTGAGTTTCTGACGAGATTCCATAATTTTCATTTTTAGTCCAAAACAGTTTGGAAAATTGTATTTTTAGCCCACAGTAAGTTATGAATAATTTTAGTAAATTAACAAGGAGTGAGGGAATATATTACCACCACCGAGGAGAGAGACACTATGACTATCCAGGACTTCTGGGTGTGGTTTGACTGTAAGTATTTTCCATCCGCCATACAGACTGAGATGAGATGAAAATTAATCGGCCTAATCCAGGAAGGAAAGATGGTGGCGGAATATGAGGAGGAATTCACTCGATTGACTAATTTGGTGCCAGGGGAGGTACCTACTGACGAAAAGAGATTCAGATGTTCACAATGTCATGAATTGGAAGATTCGCCAGCACTTATTGGGTAATCTTTCATTACATACTTACGTGGATGTTCTAAATGCTATGATGCTTCATTGCTAGGATAATCGCTTACATGCTAAGGGTGGTAAGCGGGGGATTAAGTCGAACCAGCTGGGCAAGACTGGTGGGGGCAGTTCTAACGGGACACTGCCAGACCAGAGTTAGCAGCGCCAGAGTGAGAAGGGTTCCCAACCGAGGGACTATGCTAAACGTTTACGATCTAGAGGATTTTATTTTGGGGAAGGGGGTAATAGGCAGGGACAGTAGGGCCATCAGGGTCAGCAGTAGGGCCTGTAGGGCCAAGGGAGAAGTGGTAACGACCAGCAGGGCCAGGGATAGTAGGGATAAAATGGGGGAAAGTTTACTGAAAGATGTTTCGTGGGTGGAAAGATTGGCCACAAGAGACAGGATTGTTCTGATAAGGGCAAATTCCTTAGCAGGGAGCTCGTCAGGAGTCACAGAGACCAGTATTTCCACCAGTCGCTCTCCCATCACTAGCTCAGGTGCCAACATTACCTGCCATTCCAATAGCTCCAACACATTAGGGACAGTACGAGAGTGTAGATAACGTCCATCAGGCAGCAGTTCAGTAGCCACCGCCCGCAATTGAGGGTATCTTTTCTATCTATGGGGCTATGGGGAGCATTATGTTTGACACGAGGGACTCACATTCACTTGTAGTCACTAGATTTGCACGTGCCACAGGGTTACTAGACTTGGCCGACAGCACTCTTACTTATGTAGACTCACCGATGGGTAGTGGGAAGCCTATTTTCTTTATATGTCGTAGAGTGAGTATAGAGATTGGGAGTCTGATTTTACCGACAGATTTACTTGTATTGGACATGTCCGAGTATGATGTGATTATCGGCATGGATTGTCTTGTTGCATATAGGGCCATGATTGACTGTTATAGCCGGTGTATTATAATTATATATTTTTTCAAATATTCATTATTTACATGGTTCCAAAAGCTAGAATCACAACTATACATCTCTACTATAATCATCAGTGTCATCATCATCATGATCCTTGCACTAGTCCCATCATATGGGGTCAGCCACATGGATTCTCCTTTTCCATTCTAATATATTATATGCATAATTATCATTCAAGTTTAATTCCTTAAGGTTTCCCCTAATAATTTCCTCCCATAATAGCTTTCGGCGACCACCTTTTCTTTTGCCCTCTATTTTTAACAATCTCCCTCGTGTTATAGGGGCATCTACTGGTCTACACAATACATGATCGTATCACCTAAGTATACTTTCTCCTAATTTATTGCTAATGGGAGCTACTCCTAACTTCTCTCTTACGTATTGGTTTTTAATTTTGTCCTTTCTAGTAATTCCTATCATCCACCGGAGCATCCTCATTTCAGTAACATGGAGACTTTTTTCATGTTTTTTATTTAACGTGAAACGATCAGCTCCATACAGGACTGCTGGACTAATAACTGTTCTACAAAATTTTCCTACAAATTTATTAGTTATCCTCTTATCGCATAACACCCAACTCACTTGTTTTCACTTCATCCAACCTGTTGATATTCTACTCATATCATCATGATCTATATCCCCATTACTTTGTAACATTGAACCTAGAAGTCAAAATTTATTAGTTTGGTTTATCACTTTTTCTTCGATCTTTAACATTATGTTACTTGACGCCTCATTATAAAATTTGCATTCCGTAAATTCCATTTTATTTTTAATGATTCTTCGACCCTTAGATTCTAATGCTTTTCCCCAAGTGTCTACTCTCATCGCTAAGCTTTCCTTTGAAGTGTCTACTAAAACTATATCATTCGCAAATAACATACACCACATGATATCTTCTTGTATGTCCTTAGTAATTTCATCCAAGACTACGACAAATAAATAAGTACTTAAGGCCGATCCTTGATGTAAACCCACTTTAATCATAAAGTCGTTAGTTTATCCACATATAGTCCGTACTCTAGTTTTTGTGTTATCATATATATCTTCAATAACTTTAATATAACTCATAGGGATTCGTTTCCTCTTTAAATCCCACCAAATTTTATCCCTAGGTACTCTATCACAAGCTTTTTCTAGATCTGTAAAGACCATATATAAATTTTTATTCTTACTTCTACATTTCTCCATTAACGGTCTTAATAAGTAAATTTCTTTCGTGGCTGATCTCCCTGGCATAAATCCAAATTGATTGTCCAAAATAGTTTACTCATTTCTTAATATTTATTCTATAAACTTTTCCCATAATTTCATAGTGTGACTCATCAGTTTGATTCCTCTATAATTACCACAGTTTTGTATATCCCCTTTATTTTTATACAACGGTATTATGGTGGTTTTCCTCCATTCATATGGTATGTTTCCTTATCTTAAAATTTTATTAAATAAGCGTGTTAATCATTTTACCCATAAACCTCCAAGGGTTCTCCAAACCTTTATGGGTATTTTATCGGGGTCAATCGCTTTATATTTACCCCTTTTTCTTATTAATATATCCACTTCTTTTTCAGTAATTGGACCAAACCTCTATAATCATCAGTGTAATGAAAAGAATCACATAATACAATAACAAAGTGAGTATGTCCCACTCACATGCAAATTGGATGGGCTATGCTTAAGCACACAAAATAAAGTACGAAGGCATATCCCTAATTCCTTCAAGGATCACTCGTGCATTCTATGTATAGTTATAGGTGGTCCCAACCTTATAACCTCAAAGTATTATCAAAAGGAAATCAATACTCCATCACACCAAGTGTACGGGCCACACCATACCTAAGGCTATAGGAGATGATCCGCCCCATTTCCCCACTTAAGATAAGGGTACCTCATCACGTAGGATTAAGGTAAATAGTTCTTTGGTAGTGCCTGTATCTATAATCCGGAATACCATGCGTCGTCAATGTCGTATGCACCCCATCAAATCCTTCACACACTCACCCACCCCGTCGGTATGATTTCACACGAGTTAAGTAAAATAATAATCAGTCTTACTCTAAGGATTTTTAAAAACATTATCGCAATTCTCGGATATCTATACATTTCAAGTGTTAAAAGTTTATATAATTTTAAACACGGACACCGACGATTTCTGGTTAAATGATCTTAAATTCAAACCTAATGGTTTGGAATATTATCCCATTTAATTAAAAAATTCCAAAATTAAACTAGCTTCGAAAACCCCCATTCCAACCCCAACCTAACCTTACTAGGGTTGGACCATTGGACCAGATCATTCCGGACGCAGGTCGGATCGATCCGGTGGTAGGGCAACCCTTCTTCCTCATTTAAATTATGACAACCATGACTTTCAACCCAAACCTAAAGCCCCTAATTAAGAAAATCGACCCTTCTCCTTCATCTAACCAACATATAAGCATTAAAAACACATATTAACTAGATTTAGATGATTTAAAACATGAATTAAGATTTAATTTTAAATTTTATAAATTTAACCCTAATTTCATAATCTAAATAAGATTTAACAAATTATCCTACGAATTCGCATAATAATCAATCTAACGTGAAAGATTTAAAATATTAACCTCAGTAGAATTCATAAATAATGTTTTTAGGTCCATATTCCATGATTATATTGTTCAGTTTGATGATTCAATGTTAAAACTGCAATAGTTCTTCATTACAAAACTATGGCTTAAAAATTTAATTAATCTAAATGCGAAATTATGATTACAAATTGTATTACATGAGTTTATTCACAAATTTCAACGTATAATTGTTTTTCTAACACAAACACAATTATATTCTTAATCAAAATAGAGTCGACTTCAATCGATTGTGCGAATCAAATCTCGAAATCCGTAACTCATTAACCCTAGTTGCTCCCTCTTTCTGCTTAGCTTCTAGGGTTGTTCTCTAATTTTGTTATGAGATTTTAGGTTTTCATAATTAGTTTATAAAATGCACCAATCCTCAAATTAGGCTTAGGCCCCAAAATGGCCTTAACCCAATAAGTCCAAAACATGCTCCAATTGGTCTAAATCTTGGCTCATCCCATATACTAACCCCATATACTAACCCCATATACTTAAATTCCACTATTTTAAACTAAAGTTAGAATTTCTAAAAGTCATGAGAACCAAAACCCCAAAGTAACCTGTTTTATAAATTAATTATCTCATGAAATTAATTTATTAGTCAATACAAGTTAATTAAGTTAAAACTCAATTATTAATGAGTTAAATGTGATTCGATATTATAATAACCTACTTCACAATCGATGAGACCCAATACGATGGAATAATCAAAACGAGAAAACCATATGCACCTATCCTGTTACCATTTCCTAGTCCCCTATAATACTAAGTCATTTAAAATATTTAGTTAGTGAATTAAAGTGTGTTCGATAATTTATAAAGGGATGTGTATTTACGTAAGACATAAAAAATCATGCAAAATAACTACACAAGAAATATATATAAGTATATTAAATGAGATATCGCATTAAATAATTAATTAAATGCAAGAAAAATACGAGGTATTACAAGTCCATTACCCAAACAGCAGGTCGAAACTCTCTAGAAACCCTAATTGGTACCAGACCCCTTCATGTAGCTATTTATATAGGTCAAGACAAAAACTGCGTTCCTCGTCATTAATAATATGTTTGCTCGAGACAATTGTGGCCTCTCAGGAGAATTGGTGACTGCATCTTTGATGCACTTACTAGTACATTTGAGAATTCTTAATTGGATAGTTGTAAATAGCCCCAGGCTATAGAATAAAGGATTATCCCGGACTTACACCGAGTTATTGATGGTGATTTTCAAATCTCACATAATAGAATGTGATACGATAAGACAAGGGGTTTATGATGCATGTGCAATTCACCAGGGTTAGAGAGGGAGAGAAAAAAAATATTATTCACGTTTTTGGGACAAGGTAGGGAGAAAAAAGATGAATTGTCTAATAATTCATAAAGTTTCCATATCAGGGAATGCCCAAACACAAGCCTTAATTTTGGGTAATCATACACTAATAGATTAAAGGCATTCGTAGAATTATAAAAAGGATTTATAGGAGGAAGGAAATTAAACTCACCAGCCTCTTCATCAAATATTTATCCTCGTCTGGGTCACATTCAAGATCCGCAAAATTATCGCAATCCGAAACCTAGATTCATTATTTGAATTAAGTTATTTTTACTTACTTTTTGAAAATATGATCAAACAAAGTTATTAGGGAAACAAAGTTTTTTTACAATGTCAAACCCCAATAATTGGTCTTAGAGTCCTGGTTATAGATTAATCATATTTTAGGAATGTTCATGTTGCCCACCATAAAATTCTAGTGTTGCATGTTATAGGAATATACATATTTATAGGTGGTACCATACTAACATTATTTTTTTAGGGTTCTAATATTTATAGCCCTTCCATTATAGTCACATGAATTTTATTTTATGTGAATTGATCATACAATGGTTTATTCATAGTTTTTTTTCTTCCCAAGGATAAGAGAATTTATTTAAATTTAGAGAGAATAGCCCTCTCTAGGTGGCATTACAAGAAGCAGAATAAGACATTGGCTTTGATTTTGAAACTCTAATGTAAGGAATGCTATTAGCATCTAGCTTTATAGCTCCTTTTACATTGATAGGGAGATTTTCATAGGAAAAGAACTCTGATTTTTTTTAAAGAGAAGAGCATGCTTAGCCAATACATCTGCTACAAAGTTTGCTTCTCTAAAAATATGCTTGAAGGAAAAATTTCGAGTTGAAGATAGGAGTTGGATTTCCTCTATATCAGCTCTTGTTTACCAAGAGGGAGAAAAGGACTTATTGATGCATTTTATAAGGATCTCAGAATCCGATTCCACTTTAACAGGATCTCCATAGAAAGAAACCACCTGATAAATGTCTTCCTTCAAAGCTAACACTTCTTCCAAAAGACTTGATCCAGTACCAACAAAAGAAGATACACCCTATATGAATTTGCCTTTTGAGTCTCTTAGAGCCACTCCTATGCCCATGTTACCATCCTTATCACAAGCACCATATGTGTTTAATTTAAGAACTGAAGCTTTTGGTCTGAACCAATATACAGGAGTTATCATCATCTGCTGAGGTTGAGGAGGCTTGATATCCAGGTACTGCAGAATTTTCAGAGATGATGAAGAACATCCATGTTTAAATGAAGAGGCTGAGGCAATATTTTTTATCCTTCTTTTGATTTTGGAGATTATTAACCTTGAATCCATTTGAATATCATCAAAAAGAGCTCTGTTCCTACTCAACCAAATCTCATAAAGGATACAAATGGGGATGATCTTATGCAGCCATTTTGAGATGTGAGTTGTTCCCATGTGGATCCACCAATTTGATATGAATGAGTTAATAGAAAAATAGTGGGGAATCCCTAGAATATTTCCAAATAAAGTCCAAATGTAGTTAGCAATAGGACCAGTTAGAAATAGGTGTTTCATATGCTCCTCTGATTTATGGAAGCATAAACATTTGGAGGTAATAGGAATTCCTAACTTTTTAACATTATTGTCAAGAGGGATTGCATTATTCAGAAGTCTCCAAGAAAAGGTAGATAAGTTAGGAGGGATATTATAATACCAAATAAAATATTGAGAAATAGAGACGAGTCTTTGAGGTCTGACAGATTCATAAGAAGATTTGAAAGATAATTGACCTGAAGCAGTTCGTTTCCATATATAGGTCCCATTAATGATTGTTGAGTGCTCTTCACATGTAGACCAAGCTTGAGAAATTCTTCTAGCAGTCTTCGAACTAATAGAAATAGGCATGACTTGGTATTTTTGGTTCATGAATTTAGACCACAAAGAAGTTCCTGATTTGAAAGACCAGGCCAACTTTAGATTTGAAGCCTCGACTAGGCTGTTCAGATTCCTGATATCTAATCCACCTTCCTTCTTTGGATAGAAAATAGTTTCCCAACTTATCCAATGGAACTTGTTACCATGAGGTTTGTTAGATCCCCACAGAAAGTCACTTAGAATTTTGTTGAGCACAGATATGGTTTTCATTGGAGGGCTGAGAGCAAGAATAATATAAATCTGCATAGATTGAAGAACATAAGTTAGTAGCGTTATTCTACCCCACATGGATAGGAATTTGGATTTCCAGTTGTGAATTTTTGAGTTTATTCCTTGCACAAGACCATAAAAAAGAATTGCTTTCTTTCTCCCCTTAAAAAGAGGACAACCCAAGTATTGGATTCTCTCTTTTTCTTCCTTGAAACTTGTAACCTCAGCAACATTTTTGATTTGGCTCCTAGTAGCTTTATTTCCAATGATAAAATAACTTTTTTTTTGTATTGATAGCAAGACCTGATTGATTTTCAAAAAGCTTCATAAAAGTAATAATTTTGGAGAGATTCTTTTTAGATCCAGAAGAAAAAATGATGAGATCATCTGCGAAGTTAAGATGTCTAATTAAATCACAAGCCCTTGGATGAGAAAATGATTTAATTTTATCATTTAGCATAAGATTATGCAGACCTCTGTTTAAGGCTTCTGTGGCTAAGATAAAGAGGCTTGGAGATATAGGGCCCCCCTATCTCAGACCTCTAGAGAGTTTAAAAAATCCTTTAGCTTCTCCATTGACTATTATTGAAAGCCATGAAGAGGATATACATCTCCACAAAAGATCAATCACATTTTCTGAGAAACCAAACTTTCTTAGAGATTGAATCAAGAACATCCAAGAAAGAGTGTCATAGGCTTTGTGCATATCAACCTTTAAAACAACATTTCCACCAAAGTTTTTTCTTTCAATCAATTGCATCATTTCCTGGATGAGTAAGATATTGTCTAAAATGCTCCTATTTTTGACAAATCCAGATTGAAAAGGGTAGATAAGATTTGGAAGAAAAGAAGAGAGTCTAGAGTTAAAAATTTTTGAGAAAATTTTATAAGAGACATTGCATAGGCTGATTGGCCTGAAGTCTTTGCAAGAAGAGGGGTTTGGGATTTTTGGGATAAGGCACAATTGAGTAGCTCCCCAAGATTTAAGGATATCAGAACCAAGAAATAAAGATTGAATGGCAGCAATAAGGTCTATCTTGATAATTTCCCAACAATGGATAAAGAATCTGCTGTTGAATCCATCTGGGCCTGCAGCACTGTTAGGATTTATATTCTTGATAGCTTCCAAAATCTCTATTTCATCAGGAATTCTGATAATCTCTTCATTCATAAAATTGGTCACCAATAGAGGAATATGAGATAACACTTAAAGAGACTCATAGGAACCTGCATTAAATAATTTTTGAAAATAAGAAATGAAAGTGTTAGTTATTCCTTCAGGGGACTCTTCTAAGCTGCCATCTTCCTTTTTGATGCTATGAATCCAATCTTTCCTTAGTTTTTGAGCCACTAGAGAACGATAGTATTTAGTATTCTTATCTCCATCTTTGATCCATTGACTATTGGATTTTTGAAACCAAAATTGCTCCTCTATAGCCAAAGCTGCATTTAGATCAGCTTGCTTCTTTTTTAGCTCCACCTTCAGGTCTTGAGTCTTAATTTATTCATATAAGATTTTAGCTTCCATCACTTTGTCCTCTAACTCTATGTAGTTCTGAAAAATTTCTTTGAAAGTTTCCCTACTCCAGTTCCTTAAAGAATTTTTCCATCTTCTAAGTTTGAATGCAAAAGTATCATAGGTCTGCCTGTAGTGGGAAAAGTCCAACTATTGCTTACCGACTGGTAGAAAGAATCAAAAGAAGTCCAGAAGGTTAGAAATTTAAAAGGTTTTTGGATAGAGTCAAGAGGGTTGGGAATAGAAATGAGGAGAGGGCCATGGTCAGAATATCCTTTGTGGAGATGTTTAAGAGATGTTAGGGGAAAGGAAGAAGACCAATATTCGTTGATAAGGCCTCTGTCTAATCTCTGAAGCATCAAGGAGCCATTTGAATTTCTTTGCCAGGTGAATTTTGAACCAGAGTAACCCATATCAATCAAATTACTAATTTGAATGCAATTACTAAAGTCTGAAGAAGCCTCTAAGTCAATAGGCAAGCCTCCAACCCTTTATTCTGATGAAGTCACAATGTTAAAGTCACCCACAACCATTAGAGGATTATTTGAGCAAGCTATAGAACTATAAAAAATGTGATCCCATAGAGGCAATCTTTCCATTCTAGTGCATTTTGCATAGACTAATTTAATCCATATCTGCTTAGAGGTCCTAGGGTGAGTTATAGAAAGAAGAACATTTTGGAATGAGTCACTTACTACATTTGCATCAATGCCATATCTCCAGAAACACCAGATTTTATTTGAGGAATTATGAAAACATTCTTCAAATTGAATAGAGTTTTTAAAATTATCTATTTTGTTTTCATCTATCATAGGTTCTAAGATAGCTAAAAAAGATAATTTGTGAAGCTTACAAAGTTTTATTCTCCTTCGAGTGGCCTTGTTACCCACCCCTTGGCATTCCATATAAGAGATTTAATCATTTAAAGTTTGGAAGGGGACTATTGAGGAGGCTTGAACTGTGGATCTTGTGGTTCTTGTGCTTGGGCCAGTAAGAGGGGTGCTTTTTCTTAACCTCTTCTTCTTCTGCACTAAAGTGAATCCCTAGTCTTCTTCTGTTGCAGCCTGTTGATTTTGGTCTGGATCTTCAGTTACTTTCATCTTACCTTTCATTTTACCATTGAGAAGGTTAGAGAAATGTTTTAGCTGTTCAATAATAGGAATGTTGCTGCATTTTTCCTTTTCAGAGTCTGAGCTGGAGTTTCTGAATTTATTGGAGTTTTTCCTGTGCAAAACTTCATTTGAGTCTGAGTTATATTTAGTTTCATCCCAATGATCCACAATTTCACCTTCTTCCAGTATGAGTTGACAGTTTGGAAAGTTGGACTTCTCTTGAATCACATGTTCAGATTGATTCATTTCTTCTTTATAAATTGAATTTGGTTGTAATAATTAATTAATTAAATAAATAATTAATTAATCAATATATTTGGAGGAGTTTGTGAGGTGATGTAATAGTTATTATTAATTAGAATCCTATAATTATATGGGGTTTGGTCATGGGGGTGTTCCATGGATTTTGGTGAAATTTTGAAGGTTTTTTCTTAGGTTTTATGAACCCGAGATGAAGTTGTCCAGCTACAGAATTTGATCGATCTAGCCTTCAATCGAATCGATCCATTCATATAGCCTCTAGACCATGATGGAAATGGAAATTTATTTCCTATTAGAATTGTGAATGCATATTATTACGTTCCATTATGATTCTGCCATCTTACTTATGTTGATCATTATAATGCGCCAATTAGTAATTTAATTAATTAAGAACCCACATCATGGACAACATGGAATATTATTGTGACCAATGTACGTCACGATTTTTCTAAAAAATCAAAGTCTGCTTACTATTTTCTAAAATTAAATTTAATCGAGTAATCAATTTAAGATATAAATTAAATTTTGGTCTTTGGATTTTATTTTAAATTAAAAATGGCCTTATTTTTAAAAAATTACAATAGTGAGATTGGGTTATGTAAGTTGTACAAGAAATTACAAAATTAGAGGTGATTTAATTCAGGGGTTTAGAATTGACCAAATAATTTTTAAAAATACCGATAAGTTAAATACTAAATGGGAGAGGGGTTTCAACATAAACCCTAAGGTCTCCATAGATATTTGAAAAAATGATGTGATTAATTCCTCATGTTAGTATTTGTATTTTCACTCCATTAGGGGGAATTAAGGTAGGTTATTTGATTTCCATTTTTTTTTGTTTTTAGGCCTGCGTGCCTAGTTTTAGCAACATGATGCCTTTTTAACTTTTGGGCTTAATTTGGGATATCTTGTATTTTTTTGGGGCTTTGCCTACTTGATAATTATATTCACATTTTACCAAAAAAAAAAGAATGTGTGTGAGAGACGGAGAATTATGTTTGAAAGACAGAATGTAAGTGTGTTGTGTATAATTGATAAACAAATTAATTAAGTGAAAATTATACAAGATTAAATATTTGAGTTTAAACATTAAATTATATGCTCCATTAGATGGAATTTTGGATATTACTTTTTTAGAGAACTATGTCATTTAAAATACATTACATTTTCTTATAACGCTTATATTGATATATTCCTTATAAAGAAAGCTCCTCGGACTATAGGAAAATGTTATTTACATTTATTTTCAATTTTTGATAAGTTGTTATGTTTCTAAATATGTAAGTATTTCAGGCCTCGTTTGATGCGCCGTATAAGATGATCGTATTGGATAAACTTATCCTATCCACATTTTAGTGTAGTTTAGGATGGGATATGAGATGAGATAAGTTATCCCAAATGAGCTTCTTATCCCACAAGGAGTGGAATAAAAAAATCTACCTCCAAGGTGGTATAAAATTATCTGGTGTCAAGATTTGATTGAAATTATTACCCTACCCTTATTAAGTTAAAATAAACTCACTCAACTTACACTCTCTCAAATATTAGATGGCGTCCGTCGGTCCATTTCATTCACATAATTCTCCATTCACATTTTTCATCACAGTAGGTAGCCTTATTTGTTCTTTTTTTTTTTCTATTTCTTCTTTTGTTGTTTTATCATGAACTACTATTTTAGTTTAAATCGGTACAAATATTAGTTAACCCACCTGCTAGACAAGTTGAAAGTTACGTATTATTAACCCACCGCTAATATTTTATTACAAATATTTTTTTGTGTGTTGTTAACCTAGTTGCTAGACAAGTTAAAAGCTATGTACAATTCAGTTTGTTTGTTTTCGTATGTTCCAACGACTATTTTGGGTAAACTCGATGTTACCCAGTTGTGGAAACAGTTTTTCGACGGCTGGATTGTTTTGAATTGAAAGATAAAATAGCAAACAATCAGTTTTACAATCTCATTATTTCTGGCGGTTGGTTTCTGTGCACACGGTTGATTAATAATGATTGATCGTATACAAATTATAAATACAAATACATATACATATGTTCATCTCATTATTATCATCTCCTAATATTATTTTTAACATCACACGTGGAATTAAATACTATGTTATTGCATTAAAATATGTGATAGCAACATATTTTTGTATTTTTTGATTATTAAATACAAAATAAGGGTATTTTTGGAAAACAGGATACAAATTAATCCTATCCGGAGCATTTCAAATACAAGATTGTATTATTATATCCCATCACGTCTTCTTATCCAAGAACTATTCGAAACGACGCATTGGAATAAGTCTTATTCGACCCATCCTTATCCTATCCAATTCGACTTTCATCCTATCATATCTGCCCCTTATACGGTGCATCAAACGAGGCCTAAATGATTAATGTATGTGAAAACTTCCTTGATATAAAATAGTTTTATTTTCTGATAAACATAGTAAATATATACTGTATGCAAAAAAAAATTTCTTCAGAATTTTATATAGTTCATGGATCTTGTTTGATAGATCTCAATGAAAACAGTAATTTTGCGAAAAATGGATTTATAAATCAAAAGTTATGGTCATTTAAAGATTAAAAAATAGGAAAAACGTTCAATCACTTGAGTAACTTCCCCTATAGTTACATATGATTAGTTTAAATGGGGTAAATTAGTTAAATTAGAATGTACCCTTTATGGTTGACAAGTCAATATGACTTATTTATGAAAAATCTCTTTAAATGGGGCCTATATGTAAAATTCCATAGGCTAATAAGACACATATATTTTTTTAAATGGGACTCATATACAATAACCTCTATTTTTTTTTGGTAAATCACAATAAACCCCTTGATTTATTTTTGATTCATAAGTTACCTCATCATCTAAGAACCCAATAAATTACCCCTAAACTAATGTCCCACGACAACTTACCCCCTCATCTAACATAGTGAGGTTCAAAATTGTTCTAAGTTGAAATTATAAATCAAACCTAATGTCTGTTTCTAAACTAAAATTAGAAATCAGACGATTTTGAGAATTTTTCATCATCACCATCACCATCCCTTTATAACCATTTAGTTTTGTTGCCGAACCAATTTTAACCCTTATAGAACCCAAACCAAACCAAATCAAACCCCAATGCTCCATTTGATTGTCTCCAAATTGTAAGTTGACTAATTGATAAATTGACCCATTAATTGTGTCTGGTTTCATTAATGAAACGATTCATTAATTGTACTATTTTAGCTCATGCGTAAAATCTGAATTTTGATCATTTCATAAAAGACGTGAAATGCATCAATTTGAAATACGAGTCACATAAAGTAAATGCTCCTCTCTCTTTTTTCATCCCTTCCCCCTTCCCCTCCCACCCTCTCTTAATTTGCTTTTTTCTTTTTTTTCCTCATATAACCTTAACATAAATTTCAGATTACCAACATTGCGTAAAATTGGATTTAAACTCATTTCAAATTCACTAATTCATAATGAACCAATTTACACAATCAAACAATTTGCATAACCAAACACGACCTGACTAAATCATTTAAATCCTAATTGAACCCATTTAAACACTAGCAAAATCCAATCAACCCCTAATGAAACTAATTAGAATCTTATTCTAACCTATTCAAAGCCAATACCAGCCCACCTTCATTTTTTTATTTATGTGCGTGGGTTTGTTTAATGGGTGATGTTCAATTATGAGTGATATATCGATATCTATATATTATTCGCATTTTTTTATTCGTTTCATTTTGTATCGTGTTTTTTCTATATTTATATGTTTGAGTGTGTTTTGGTAGGGGCAATCTGGTCTTATAAAAGTATTCTTAATTGAAAAGGACATTTTAAACATTTAATTACTTCAAAAGCCTTAAAACTCCAAAATTTTGAGTTAATTTTCGCACTTTATTATTATATGAGTCACTTTGTGGAAAATTTTGAATTGAGAGTGGTGGTTAAACTTGAAATAAACCATACTTTTGAGTGTAATTTAGTGCCGGGTGGACAAATAAATGAGGAACCCTAGTTAGGCTTGTAAATTGAGCCGAGCAATCCGGGCCGAGCTTTAAGCGAGTTTGAGCCGAACCGAGCTTGAGCCAAATTTTGAAGCCCAGCTATAATTCGGGCCGAGCTTGAAAATAATAGTGTAAAGCCCGATTTGAGCCCGACCAGAACTCAAATATTTAATATATATATATATATATATATATATATATATATATATATATATATATATATAATACATTAATATTATGTAAACATATTTACCATATAGTCCCCTTATCACAAATACATTATTGGAGTTATGGTTTTGATTTTGGACCATATGGTCAATTTACAACAACAAAAAAGGGGAATAAAACTCTCATTCACACAAAAAGAGCCAAACAAATTCCAAAATTTCCCTTCTCTCGTCTGGAGAAAAAACCCGAACCCGCCGCTGCTCAAACAAAAGGGCTTGGAATTTTTTATATATGACTATTTAATTGAAATTGTGTATGTATGTATGCAAATACCCAAGCTATTCCATATCAGTGCGTGTGATGATTTTTTCAAACTAAAACTACTATTGACAACACTTTTATGCTATAAAAGTGTAATATAAATGTATCTAACAAAAATGGGTGATGATTTTTTTAAATATAAATATTTTTAAACTAAAAGTGTTATAAACATTTTTAAACTAAAAGTGTGCTGATTTTTTTAAACATTTTAAAACTAAAAGTGCGTTGATTTTTTTATATTGAAATGGCGCACACTAAAAGCATCGCTCTAAACTTTTTTCAGTTTTGAAATTGGGCTCGTGAGTTTGGTAAGATGAGCCTGAGCCTATAGTTCTTATTTCAATTCGGGTTGAGCTCGGGCTTGGGAAATGACTAAGAAATTTTGGGCCGAGCCTGAGCCATCCAAAGCCCGTCTCACCTGCGCGATTTAAAGGCCTAACCCTAGTCTTGTTATGTACAGAAGTGATAAATCTTTCTCTCATCAACACATAAAAAAGAAGTGGTTTTGGCAAGCTCACACATCTCTCTCCACATCTAGAATGGTGGAACACCAAAAAAAAACTTTCATAAATCCAAACCTCAATAGTCTACCACCTTAATGTGATAGGTGTAAATCAAACTTGGCAAAGTACAAATGCCCAGGTTGCTCTATACGCTCTTGTTGCCTCACTTGTGTCAAAGCTCACAAAAAATGAACTGGTTGTACAGGAAATAGGCAACTAACCCTCTTCGTTCCTATTTCTCAATTTGACGATAATCTCCTCATCTCAGGTTATTTTTATTTTCTAAACCTGCTTTCAAATTCAATACCCTTTTATGGGCTGCTGTACTAATTTAATTTCCCCATCATGGTTTTAGCGCTCTTTTATGGGTAAATGTCCGATTGAAAAGTGTGGGCTTTTTATATGAATGAACCTTTCAACTTATGTTGTTTGTTAAGAGTTGTTTGGTTCTAAATGTGGAGTAGAGGTAATTTGATCATGACTATCTATTAACTAATCTATTTTGTATTAGTATCATTTAAAAAATAAAATATAATTCAATATTTAAAAATAAGTGTATCAAATATAAATTCTTATCAAAATTGTATTTAAACACATAATAGAGCCATAAAATCCAAAATAAGCGAACAAATAATTGAGGAAAAACGGGCACTTTCTATTAAACACTAGTCATGTTATGTGGGTGATAAACCTATCTCTCAATAACCATTTTTTTTTGCAACCTCAAACATCTATGTCCACAAATATAAAGGTGAAACACCAAAAAAACATCTTCCATAAACCCAAAGAGCGCTTTTAGGGAGCCCGAATTTTTGAAAAAATTGTGACAACCCTCCTAATAAAATACCGGGCGATCACTCTTATATCAAATTAAAACAGGAGTCGCATATGGATCATTCTCAGCATCACTGTCGAAAAACCAATTTAATTACTAATAACCTATTAGGTCGGCGTCAAAATTTTACTTAACTACTCTTTTTAAACAACTACACAATTAAAACATCCACACAATTTATATAAATGAAACTGGAAAGAGATAAAATAATCGAACACTCGGTTCAAATATGATGCAACCAAATCGAATGCCGCACAAAAAGGGGGTGAGAGAGTAAATAAATACAATTGGGATTTTGGACCGAAAGTAACTATAAGGCTTCCTATCTAGATCTCAAGAATAGAATCGTCTAAATCAAACCTGCATGCATCCACAGCTGCTGCAGCTGACGTCTGACTCGTAAGGATCATCATCCAGGCGTCCCTATGTCTGGACACCTATATATATACAATATATAGCAAGAGAGGAAAAATATAGAAATGGGTCAGAGCCCGAGTCGTGAAAATATTTAGCAAGTGCATAAATGATTTATTTTTAAAAATATGATTTATCTCATATTTAAATTGGTATGACACTCCCATGAGATACCCCTCACCTCTCTTCTAATAGTGCACACCTAGCGCATCCCTTTAAACATCCTAGTCAAGACACACTGCCTAACTAATCCATCAACCCCGAACTATAGAAATCCTAAACAACCCAAGTACTAAGGGCTCAACTTCTCCATAGTCTCAACACTATGCCATATTCGTGCGTGGGGTGTCTCGCAAAGCGAAATCCAAACAAGGAACCCCCCGATACACTACTACTTGGCAAGGTCGATCGTCGAGATCCATTTGACCCCCAGTACACAAAACACACACACACACACACACACACACATATATATATATATATATATATATATATATATATATATATATATATATATATATATATATATTTATATACACTCATATAAGAAAATCCACAACTAGAGCACTAAGGGTTAAACTTCTCCCCAGTCTCAACACTAGGCCATGTTCATGCGTGGGATGTCTCACAAAGCGAAATCCAAACAAGGAACCCCCTCGATACACTACTACTTGGCAAGGTCGATCGTTGAGATTCATTTGACCCTCAGTACTCAATTTATATATATATACTCATATAATTATATCAATTTCATACTCATCTTTTTATATACATATCATATTACACTTCCATATATAATCTCCCGGAATGAGAATTCATTCTTTTTCATTTCATATTCATTTTATCTCCTTATTCTCATAGAGATATTATATCTTGTTCTTATACACAAGTAACGTACTATCACACAAGTACAATAACCATCCCAACGAGCTATAACTTGAGGATGCGATCTTACAGTGCCAATCCAAAATTCGGGTTTACTCACTATACCACGGTACCAAGCCAGACTCTCTCAATGGACATGGTAAACAAATACACAATGGTGGAGGCGGTCATGTTCCCCCTGCAAGTGGAATCACATACATCTCACTCGAACACGGGACGATATTGACCTGGGGGCTATACTCTCCCTGCTCCTGAAGCCAGGGGATTCACTCACATCGCGCAACCTACCTAGATCACACTAGAGAAAATATATACTCTGGCTGTTCCAACCCTCAAAGGAAAGCCCGTGGAAACCATCCTTTAAAATACACATATACCAATCACACACAGATACATATGTATTCGTATCATATAATATATACTTTACTCACATAGTATACGTATAATCTATATAGTTCTTTAAACAAATATAAATGGCCATAATTGTCAATCACTCATAGCGATGACCAATAATCCCAAACATTCTCATAATTAATAATACTCGAGCATTCGTACTCTCACGATACTAAACCCAAAACTATTCCCAAGCATTCATTAAATCCATACCCCAGATTGTACACTAAATTAATCCGAGGTTCCTTCTTTAATCCCGGGGTTTACTCACCCTCAATACCATTATCTAGGAGACCTAATATCATATCTCGAATCCCCGATAATAATCTCCAAAACCATAGTTTAAATCCCCCTAAACTTAAAGGAGAAAACCTAAAAAATCTCCCAGAACCGAATCGATTCGGCCTGTCCGAATCGATTCGCTAGCCACCGAATTGATTCGTCATATCCAAATCGATTCGAAATGGTTCTACTTTATTACTGTCTCATACCGAATAAATTCGACTTGTCCGAATCGATTCGGCTGGTCCGAAATCCCTAAATCTGCTTAGGTTTTATATATAACCGAAAAATCAAAAATTTAATCCAATCTGCATTTAAATTATAACTCGGATTTATTCCTACAAACCCAAAGTTTTCATATCTCCTAAAACCCTTTAGAGGTCCTAACACTCTATTTGAGAACCCCTAATATTTATCTCCAATTTATTCTAGCCTTAATTTCTGACTAACTATTTCGATCTCGAACAGCTTTCCGTAGAAAAATCACTATAAATCCAAAAAAAATCAAAAAAATACGCGGTCAGAGCTCATGCGACCGTATCGAAAAGATATACAAATTTAATTTTTTGACCAAGAGCCCAATCGATTCGCATCTAGGACAAATCAATTCGGCAATGATGCTGGTTACTGTTCATTGTCTTCTCCGAGACTGTTTCGGCCATTTGCAAACCTCCAAACTCAATTTCCTTTGTTTTCAGCAACATCTAACAACACCCAACTAATTACACACTAAGGAAATCAGTTCTAAACATCCTAAAACCAAGAATCAACCACTAATTTCGATTAAATTCTAAGTTACTCCAATTTGACATTTTTCTATTTTCAACCGTTTAACTTCCGAGAAAAACCCGTTTAACCCACGAAAACCCAACCCAAAATATTTAGTGTTTGTTATTACAAACTATGATATGAGATTTATGCTCAAAATTAAATAAAGCAAGTAAACACTTGCCTGGAGGATAAAATCCGACGACCTCGAGTCGAATCTGGCGGAGTTTGGATGAAATCCCCCATTTTCTCCTCTTTTCTCTCTTCCTTTCCTTTCCTCTCCTCTTTTCTCTCTACCTTTTTCCTTTCTTTCTTTCCCTTTATCTTTCTCTCTTATGCCTTATAAACAGAGAAATAAGGGTTTATCCCTTTAAAACCCAAAAATGTCTCGTTTACTCAATTGTGAGTCCCTATTAATCCGAAAATTCCCGAAACTCAATTACGACCCTCGAATACTCTATTCTGACTATCTCGGCCATTCCGAGACCAACCGCGCAATTGAAATCTCCATCCGAGGCACTTAACTGCAACTCACTAATTTAACCCACTACATCTCAATGCGGGTTTTCCCATTAAAACATTATCCTCTGTCGCTTTACCCAGCTGCGACATATTATTAAAATACTCTAACTCATTTACTTAATCCCAAAAGTAAAATATAACACCCATCGAAAATCATTAAATTCTTGAAAACCTCAAAAATTACTATTCACGATAATTTCATAAATTCCCAATTTGCATGTAATTATTTAATTTAATTTGCCATAAAAGTGCGGGTTATTACATACTTCCCCCCTTAATGGAATTTCGTCCTCGAAATTCAGATTCAACCAACACTAACCTAGGATCGTGAATCACTCCACACCCTAAAGCCTCAAAGTGGAATGGTACTACCCCATAGCTCTTAACCGTATACTCAATCCGCACTCACCTCTAACAAGGTTTATACTATACTACACTACCATCTCGGCATACTCTTCAACCCTATATACTACGTTCCTTCCATCTCAGGCTGTATATAAAACTAACTTACTAAGGTGCCCATACACCCTTTTTTAACCCGTGCGTCTCTGCACACTAACACACACGTCCGACACGTACACACTTGCTAAATAATGGATCCTATTTCCTTGGCGTAATACTTATACATGGGTCTTCCCAACCTGCAAAATCTCATCCTTCTCAAGGTTAACCAACAAATATTTCTATATCGGCGCCACTAAGTCCACTGGCTTCATTGCCCAATAATTCTAAGATCGAAGCGTTTCCTACCTACGGGAAATAGTACTATCCTAAATTGTGTCCCTGGTACCCAAGACCTTTCTTAACTCCCGACATATACTCGGTTTCATGCGTGGGATGTCTTGTAGAGCGAAATCCAAACAAGGAACCCTCCCGTTACACTACTCCCTCGCATCGTCGGTCATCGAGATATAACGGTCTAAGGCACACAAGCGGGACGTCCTAATTCCTACCTTGCTAACCTATTAATGCATTTCTACTATTATATCCTTCCACCTATACAAAAAGAAAATCTAACTAGCCGAGGCGCCAACTCTCTGCAAAAGCGTTACGAACATCATACCCAAAACATACTTCTTCAAAAATTTGCCTTTTCATTAAGGCCTGACTATAATCCTCAAAGCAATTTCTCTAAGCCCTACTTCACCCACCTACTTGTGGTGAGAGAACCACTTTAGTGCTTTTCCATAGCATAATATTTCCATAAGCATACCATCATCGTACGGCTCACAATCTATAGTGTTTCCTCCACACTATATGACTTATCCACAAAACCAACATCCTTGCATCCTATAACAGCTCTCCACTCCCGACGTCATTAAGATTCATGCGTGGAGCGTGTCGCAAGAAAAATCCAAACAAGGAACCCCTCCAATACACTACTGCATAACTTTGTCGGTCGTGGAGGTCCGTTAACTCCAAATATGCAACCGGGATAACCCTATCCCCACTCTCAACAAAATGTGGTATGAACTCCCATCTCCATTCAAGAGCCATACCACTAAGCGCTCACACTAACACTCAGTCCTTGCGCAATCAATAATGAGCTTAAACTCACAGCTCAACAATTAACCCTCCATCCCTTAAAACACACCTATAAGGTCTCCACGCACTCAAATCATGATGATGAAACATCTACTCACAGAATCTCCATCCATACATATAATAAAGGCGAACTCAACCTGTATCCAGGTGAGATATCGCAACAACAACCCATTCCACCCTGGAACCGCGGACATGATAGTCTTGCCATTATTAGCATGCTATCGCTCCGAACAACGAATAACATAATATATTCAAAATAATATCATACTCGTATATCACACATAAAAGGAGTTGTACAAACCAGATATATATTCAAGATATCAACACCCACTTTTATAGAGAATGAAGGAAAATAGAACTCCGCTACTGCAGAAAATTACATAGACATTCATTATATAATGTTACCGATACCACCACAAATCTCTAATTACATGCACGAATCTGGAGCTAATAAAATACTATACTCAATCTTGTCACACAAGACACACCTCCTTCAATTAAGGTGAATTCATAACAACATTCTTGCCAATTACCCTGGCTACTCCTTCCAATTCCTGGATATGGTACACTTGCCCTCACTGAACCAAAAATTTCTTTAATTAATGCCCCATATGGGTTCCCTAATTCTTGTCCCTTAACTCTCACTGGGTAATGACTAACAACATGGTTCTACACTTCCATAAGTGTTAGCAACACTCCTCTAGTGAGACTATCACTCCTTTGAAGGACTCTCTCTTCATTGTACTTTCCTTAATGCAGTACAAAATTCACATATCCGTAATTCTATTTATTCACTGTCGGCCCCTGACCGATCCTTATATGAATAATCCAAAAACTGCATTCCCTCCATTCCTGCTAAATCATGGGGACTCACGGTTAAAAACTATCCGTAAGATCCTTCTAGGGGCAAAACATCCCGCTTCTCCGAATATGGTTATCACCATTCCCACCATTCCAAAATTGCTCCTACAGGTGAAAAATTTCCCTCAAATTTTCACATCTAGGTATTTCCATACCCTTCCCTAGGTCGAAACTTCTGAGCCTTCTTACAACAACTGTTAACAAATGCCATAAGGAGAATGACCTCTACTACGGTCCTAATATCTAATTTCAACTCATAGCTCCTACTAAGCCCCACCTCCTACTGCTTTCCTTGCTCCGCACACGAATCTCGAACGAGCGTGCAAAAGATTACTATAATCTTATACTACGGCAGGAGAACGAAATCTCAAGAGAGAAATCAACGATCCTAATCATAAGTCTCTATAACAATCAAGAGCAACGCTGAAATCGTAGTACGTCAGCACAAATTCCTAAGGACACTAGAACCTAATGCTCTGATACCATCTGTGAAAACCCGCCTAATAACATACCGGGCGATACTCCTATATCAAATTAAAACAGGAGTCATATATGGATCTTTCTTAGCATCACTATCGAAAAAAAAATTTAATTACTAATAACCTATTAGGCCGGTGTCAAAATTTTACTTAAATTCTCTTTTTAAACAACTACACAATTAAAACATCCACACAGTTTATATAAATGAAGCTGGAAAGAGATAAAATAATCGAACACTTGATTCAAATATGATACAACCAAATCGAATGCCACACAAAAAGGCGGAGAGAGAGTAAATAAATACAATTGGTTTCGGCTCGAAAGTAACTACAATGCTTCATATCTAGATCTCAAGAATAGAAGCGTCTAAATCAAACCTGCATGCATCCACAGTTGCTGCAGCTGACGTCTGACTCGTAAGGATCATCATCCAGGCATCCCTGTGTCTGGACACCTATATATATACAATATATAGCAAGACAGAAAAAATATAGAAACGGGTCTGAGCCCGAGTTGTGAAAATATTTAGCAAGCGCACAAAAGCTTTATTTTTAAAAATATGTTTTATCTTATATTTAAATTGTTATCGCACTCCCATGAGATACCCCTCCCCTCTCTTCTAATAGTGCACACCTAACGCATCTCTCTAAACATCCTAGTCAAGCCAGACTGCCTAACTAATCCATCAAACCCAAACTATAAAAATCCTAAACAACCCAAGTACTAAGGGATCAACTTCTCCATAGTCTCAACACTATGCCATATTCGTGCGTGGGGTGTCTCGCAAAGCGAAATCCAAACAAGGAACCCCCCGATACACTACTACTTGGCAAGGTCGATCGTCGAGATCCATTTGACCCCCAGTACACAAAACACACACACACACACACACACAGATATATATATATATATATATACACTCATATAAGAAAATCCACAACTAGAGCACTAAGGGTTAAACTTCTCCCCAGTCTCAACACTAGGCCATGTTCATGCGTGGGATGTCTCACAAAGCGAAATCCAAACAAGGAACCCCCTCGATACACTACTACTTGGCAAGGTCGATCGTTGAGATTCATTTGACCCTCAGTACTCAATATATATATATATACTCATATAATTATATCAATTTCATACTCATCTTTTTATATACATATCATATTACACTTCCATATATAATCTCCCGGAATGAGAATTCATTCTTTTTCATTTCATATTCATTTTATCTCCTTATTCTCATAGAGATATTATATCTTGTTCTTATACACAAGTAACGTACTATCACACAAGTACAATAACCATCCCAACGAGCTATAACTCGAGGATGCGATCTTACAGTGCCAATCCAAAATTCGGGTTTACTCACTATACCACGGTACCAAGCCAGACTCTCTCAATGGACATGGTAAACAAATACACAACGGTGGAGGCGGTCATGTTCCCCCTACAAGTGGAATCACATACATCTCACTCGAACGCGGGACGATAATGACCTGGGGACTATACTCTCCCTGCTCCTCAAGCCAGGGGATTCACCCACATCGCGCAACTTCCCTGGATCGCACTAGAGAAAATATATACTCTGGATGTTCCAACCCTATACAAAAGGAAAGCCCGTGGAAACCAACCTCTAAAATACACATATACCAATCACACACAGATACATATGTATTCGTATCATATAATATATACTTTACTCACATAGTATACGTATAATCCACATAGTTCCTTAAACAAATATAAATGGCCATAATTTCCAATCACACATAGCGATGCCCAATAATCCCAAAGATTATCATAATTAATAATACTCGAGTATTCGCACTCTCACGATATTAAATCCAAAAGTATTCCCAAGCATTCATTAAATCCATACCCCAGATTGTACACTAAATTAATCCGAGGTTCTTTATTTCATCCCGGGGTTTACTCACCCTCAATACCATTATCTAGGAGTCCTAATATCATATCTAGAATCCCCGATAATAATCTCCAAAACCGTAGTTTAAATCCCCCTAAACTTTAAGGAGAAAAGCTCAAAAATCTCCCAGAACCGAATCGATTCGACCTGTTCGAAACGATTCGCTGGCCACCGAATCGATTTGTCATGTCCGAATTGATTCGCTGGCCACCGAATCGATTTGTCTTGTCCGATTCGGCTTGTCCGAATCGATTCGGCTGGTCCGAAATCCCCAAATCTGCTTAGGTTTTATATATAACCGAAAAATCGAAAATATAATCCAATCTCCATTTAAATTATAACTCGGATTTATTCCTACAAACCCAAAGTTTTCATATCTCCTAAACCCCTTTAGAGGTCCTAACACTCTATTTGAGAACCCCTAATATTTATCTCCAATTTATTCTAGCCTTAATTTCTGACTAACTATTTCGATCTCGGACAACTTTCCGTAGAAAAATCACTATAAATCCAAAAAAAATTAGAGAAATAGGCGATCGATGCCCACGCGATCGTATCGAAAATATCTACAAAATTTATTTTTTTACGAAGAGTCGAATCAATTCACATCTAGGAGGAATTGATTCAGAAATGAGGCTGGTTACTATTCATGGTCTTCTCCGAGACTGTTTCGGCCATTTCCAAACCTCCAAACTCAATTTACTTTGTTTTCACCAACATCTAACAACACCCAACTAAATATACACTAAGGAAATCAGTTCTAAACATCCAAAAACAAAGAATCAACCATTAATTTCGATTAAATTCTAAGTTACTCCAATTTGACATTTTTCGATTTTCAACCGTTAAACTTCCGAGAAAAACCCGTTTAGCCCACAAAACCCCAACCCAAAATATTTAGGGTTTTTTATTACAATCTATGATATGAGATTTATTCTCAAAATTAAATAAATTAAGTAAACACTTGCCTGGAGGATAAAATCCGACGACCTCGAGTCGAATCCGACGGAGTTTGGATGAAATCCCCTATTTTCTCCTATTTTCTCTCTTCCCTTCCTCTCCTCTTTTCTCTCTACCTTTTTCCTTTCTTTCTTTCCGTTTCTCTTTCTCTCTTATGCCTTATAAAGAGATAAATAAGGGTTTATCCCTTTAAAACCCAGAAATGACTCGTTTACTCAATTACGAGTCCCTATTAATCCAAAAATTCTCGATACTCAATTACGACCCTCGGATACTCTATTCTGACTATCTCGACCATTTTGAGACCAACCGCGCAATCGAAATCTCCATATTAGGCACTTGACCACAACTCACTAATATAACCCACTACATCTCAATGCGGGTTTTCCCATTAAAACATTATCCTCTGTTGCTTTACCCAGCTGCGACATATTATTAAAATACTCCAACTCATTTACTTAATCCCAAAAGTAAAATATAACACCCATCGAAAATCATTAATTCCTTGAAAACCTCAAAAATTACTATTCATGATAATTTCTTAAATTTTCAATTTGCACTTAATTATTAAATTTAATTTGCCATAAAACTGCGAGTTATTACAAGAATTTTGGGTGACAAACTGATGTGTCAGCTTGTTATTGGTTGGTTTTGAGGTCCCGCTGGCGCGGATCCCATAAACCAACCAATATCAAATCAAAGCATCAGTTTGTCATCCAAAATTCTATCAAAAATTCGAGCAGAATAGTATTTCTGTAAACCCAAATCCCAATAATATGTCATCTTAATGTGACGAGTGTTAATCAAACATTTCTAAGTACAAATGCCCAGGTTGCTCTGTATGCTCGTGTAGCCTCACTTGTGTCAAAGCTCACAAATAATGCACTCGCTCTACAGGCAAAAGGCAACTAACCCACTTTGATCCTATTTCTCAATTTGACGATAATCTCGTCATTTTAGGATATTTTTATATTCTAAACTTACTTTCAAATTTAATAACCTTTTATGGGATGCTGTAGTAATTTAACTTCCCCTTCATGGTTTTAATGTTCATTTATGAGTAAAGAGTCGATTGAAAAGTGTGTAAAGCTTTTTGTATGAATGAATCTCTCAACTTATGTTGTTTGTTTAGAGTTATTTGGTTCTAAATGTGGAATAGAGGTAGTTTATCCATTACTAACTACTTACTAATCTGTTTAGTATTAGTGTCCTTTACAAAATTAAATATAATTTAATATTTAAAAATAAGTGTATCAAATATAAATTCTTATCAAAATTGTATTTAAACACATAAAAGAGCCCTAAAATCCAAAATAAGTGGACTGTTGATACCAAATTTAGTCTGCTGGCGTGGACCAATCACTTGAAGACACGTGTCAACCTACATGGAAAATACGAATACTCTAGACGAGCAATTTAAATGTACCAAGAAACTCAGGCGCCCCGAGCAACTCAGACGGTCCGAGCTACTTAGCGTGCAGAGCATTCAAATCAAGAGAATCAAAAGACAGTTACGCATTAAATGTGTATTATTATCGTACAGATGTATATGTCTACTATATAACAACACATTCTCCTTTCATATGTACAACCTCAAGGCTATAAATACATTGTAACCTCCTCATAAGAAGGGGATTTTGGATCTCTTGGTAAACCCATTATCGAGATTCCAAATAAACAGTCAGCAATACAAACATAGTGGACATAGGCCATTTTCATCAGGCTGAACCACTCTAAAAATCCTTTGTCTTATTAATTTATTTATTTGTGATTAAAAATTAGATATAATCTAATTTTTTTACATCAACAGATTGGCGCCGTCTGTGGGAAACAACTGTACTTTGCATTTTTCACCAAAATAAGTCATCATCTATGACTGAGAATCCAGAATCCAGTAATCGAAACAGTGGGATCCCTCAAAATCCTTCTACTCCCCCAAATATCCATGATCTGGCTGGCATAATGGCTAATTTAGCCCAAGGGCAAATGACTATGCGGGAAACTATGCGTCAACTTATACAAATTGTTCAAGGTGGAGTGCCGGCCCAATCAGAACAACGAAGTGTTTAGAGAAATAACCATTTGCCATATTCAAGAACTAGAAGAACGTTACTCCTGGAGGCTTCTCAATCTAGACGTACTGACTCATATCATACTGAAAGATCTAGTGATCCTTCTTATCAACCAAGACGGACTTCATCAGTGCGAGCTACTGATTCCTATCGAAATGTCACTCTTTTCCTAGAAAGGACTAGTGCTATAGAGAGGCTGAGTTGAGTATCTCATTTTGATCGATTGGGCCCTAGGAGGAATAAAAGTCCTCCTAGGATTTCATCGAGGAACTCTCAACGACCATCCGACCTAAGGTAAGGCTCTGCTCAATCACGCCCAACAGCTCTTAATGAAAGGTCCCACGAGGAGAACTCAACACGATCAGTTACTCGGACCAATAGGCCCGAGGAGGGAAACGAAGCATGGAAATGCTCTATTCAAAGGTTGGAGGACAGATTAGGGGAAATGGCTAAGGCTAAGAATCCTCTACACAGAACTTTTGTCCAATAAACACCATTCGTACAGGCAATTGTGGATTTTCCCATGCCATCAAAGTTCAAAGCTCTTATGGTAGCGCCTAAATACGATGAAAAAACTGATCCTGTCCTTCATATAGAACAATACCAAGCTGCTGTCGATATCTATGCGATTCCAGATGAGATGAGATGTAGGGCATTTTTAGGAACTCTCACCGGGTCAGCCCATATATGGTACAATAACCTTCCTCGGGGGAAGATTGCGACTTTATTTCAACTGGAAGAGCTCTTTATAGGGAATTTCTATTTTGGAGCGAAACTAGTCAAACGAGTGGCACACTTGCTGAGTGTTAGATAAAAGCCAAAAGAAAGTACTATGGACTACATTACTCGTTTCGATAACGAGAAGCTTGAGGTAATTGATTACGAGGAGAAAACAAAAATTACTGCTTTGATGAGTGGGTTATTGCCAGATAAGTTGTACTACACTTTGGCCAAAGATCCACCTAGGACCATGGCAGAACTGATGGCCAAGGCAGCCAAAATCATGAACACCGAGGAAGCCATGACTGCGAAGAAGAGTACAGACATTAAGGAGGCCAAGGTTGAGGTTGCTAAAACTGAAAAGAAGGATCACAAGAACAATGGTGGCAATAGGCAATCAAAAGGTAAGCAAGCTCTGGAGCTGATGAATAAGTATGGAAATTATACTCCCTTGAAGGTAGATATAAATCACATTCTGGAGGAGATCAAGAACAACGAGGAGTTAGCCTGGCCAGGGAAAATGAAAGCAGACCCTGACAAAAGGGACAAATACAAATATTGCGAATTCCACAAAGACCATGGCCATACGACCAAACGTTGCATAACTCTCAAGAATGAAATTGAAGCACTTATCAGGCGATGAAAATTAACCAAGTATGTTGTTCAACAAAATGAGGGAAAGACTAGCGATCGAAGAAGGTAAAGATCTAAATCTCCTCGTCGAATAAAAGAAGACAAGAAAAGAGATCACGAAGAAGATCCAAAAAATGATCCCGACCTTCCTAAAAGACCAAGACAGCCAGAGCGTGAGGTATTTTCAATCCATTTTGGATCATTTGAATGTAATGTTATTACAGGTGGAGATGCAGAAGGTGGAGATCTCACTGCGGAGAGGAAAGCTTACCTCAATGAGGCTCAAGCTTTCTCGTACATACAACGAATAAATTTGGCTGAAGATAATCGCCTGAGGAAGGTGAATAAAGACAAACTGGTCATTGGTTTCTCTAAAAATGACCTGGCAGGTGTACTATATCCTCATGATGACCCATTGGTGATCAAGATGAGAATGAAAGAAGTGGTGATTTCACGGGTGCTGGTGGATAATGGTAGATCGACAGACATCATGTTCTACCCATGCTTTGACAGTTTGAATCTGAAGTTAGCCCAGTTGGAGCCCTATCATAGGCCCCTCCTTGGTTTTACTGGCGAAAAGGTTTTTCCACTTGGGACGATCAAGTTGGATATGCTTATTAGTACTTGGCCTGCTTGTCGAACAGAAAGGGTACACTTCTTCGTAATGGATAAAAATGTTCAATCATCTTACAATATCATCATGGGAAGGGTAGGTCTGAAGAAAATCAAAGCAGTACCATCTACTGTACATCAATGTTTAAAATTACCAACCAACTTTTGAGTGGGAGTGGTGAAAGGCGATCATAAAGTAGCTCAGGAATGCTACTATTCATCTACCGAACATGAGGAACGTGAAGAATCTAGGAAAAAGACTACTACTGTGACACCCCTACTAATTAAATACCGGGTAGCTACTCCTTTATTAAATTAAATCAAACTGCCAAGTTGGCTCAGTTAATAGCATCACTGTCGAAAACATTTTGTTATTACTAACCACCTAGTATTTAAAAAGTAAGTTGTCAAATTTTAAATTAAAGTCTGATTAACATGCAGTAAAAGATTTAAAGCAAGAATAATAACACCATTCACCATAACGAAATACTAGAATAACCATCACATGATATAAATAAATCCGAAGGAAAACTTCTCACAACAAATCCCACAACTGAAATAAGTAACGAAAAACTGAATACTGAATTAATACATGCCAAAGTCTGAAAAACTGAAATGGAAGTGTCTCTAATAGAATTTGGGCAACATGCCCTACAACTGAGGAATACTGAACATGGAATTCAAATGATAGAAGTGTCTAAAAGCAAATCCCTGTAACTTCCACAAACAGCTACAGCTCGTCACCTGAATGAGAATCCTATGCATGGTGTCCTTGTGGCTGGGCACCTAAAATGGTTTTACAAGAAAATAGATTTGAAAGCAAATGGGTCAGAGCCCGAATGTGGAGATATTTTAAAAACCTGCAAGTGCTTTAAAAACATTTAAAACATTAAATGCAAAATACATGTTAGGACGTGCACTCACATGAAATTCTCACCTCTCGTCTAACTGTGCACTCCTAACGTAAGTACCCATCTAAAATGACACAAACCACTAGCTAAGTGACATCATACCTAGCTAGACTGTCATAGGTTCTACCCTTATTACTCGGTTCCCATTAACATTATAACGATCTCAATTAAATAGGGGCTTAACGTAAATTTAGGTTCTCATATAAAAGTAATACAACTCGTTATAGATTATCCCTTTTATGTTATTCCATAGTTATACACACAATACCATATGAAAGTTCTCATTTTACTAAGTGTATAATTTTCCACAACATAAATATACAATATAAGAACCCCGAGACTAAGCTGTGGTGCACACATACTCTGCTATCCATCCCGGTACATCACGTACATAAGGATCACATATTCCGAATCTCTCAGGAATAGTTTACAGATAACAACATCACAAATAATGGAGGCGAACACAGTCACATCACATGGGTCACGCACATACCTGCGCTCCCACGATCAGCAGACTTATTAACATCCCAATAAGTCCTTCTTTGACCTATGTTCATCGAGGTAACCAGTCTAAATCCGGGCAACACAAGGATTAGAGGGCCCTAAGCGAACGCAAACCTCCCGTGATAGCAAGTATGGTAGGTATGTCATACACACAAATCATATAACAATACTAAGTAAACACGCATCTTAGTAATCACCGTAGTTTAATTGTAGTACTTATCGCATTCTCGTACCATCTTATAATTTATACAATTTATATACTCCCGGTTCATAATCACACACGCCATAATTTATTCTCACGTCGTAGTAGGCACTCACGTCTCGACTCAAAGTGTCTATTTGAATCGTTCCACAATTATATAATTTACTCCTCATTATATCCCAAATGTCCCAAGTATACTAATACATCATCAAAAGAATGTTATCTCTATCCTCGAACAAGTTTACGGGACTCCCAAAATCAAAACAGGCCAAAAAGGCCTAAACTGCCAGCTCGTTAGAAGTCTCGTTCGAACGAGACTGTTCGAACGAGATTCAGTTCGTTCGAACGAACTGAGCCTTCTAACGACATCTCGTTCGAACGAAGGTATCGAACGAATTCCCCATCGTTAGAAGCAACTGGTCAACTCGTTAGAAGCTTGTTCGAACGACCTGGGGAGGTCTTCTAACGAACGACCAGTTTCGTGCCCAGAATTTCTACTTTCGTTTTTCACCAATTTCTACTGCTCAATTCTTCTCTAAAATTCATCCCAACAACGTTTTAAGGTCTCTAATCAATCCTAAACATATCAATGTCACATATTAACGTGTTATAAGGGAATAATTCATCCTAAACATCACCAAATCACAAGTCTCATGACTTTTCCCCAATTTTTCAAGAACATAAACCCTAAGATTATAAATCATCAATTTCCAGAAAAAAATCCGTTTTTATAACACATAAACTTATGATTCTCTTAATTCGATCTTCCAATAACATTTCTACATGCAAACCTATCTCCAAAATTTATTAACAACTCTAGTTTCATGGGTTTTCAATTATCTCCCAATTAATTATGATTATTGAATAGTCTAAGCATGGAAGAAGCATTTACTGCATAAAAACGTAAATTAAACCACTTGCCTTGATTCAATCTCTGATTTTGATGACGATTTGAAGAAGTTCTCTCTCTCTTTCTACAGAATTCCCTACTATCTCTCTTTCTCCAAGCTTTCTTCTCCAAAGGCTATGGTGGCTAGGGTTTGCTTTGGGAAATTTTGGAAAACCTAATTCTAATAACCTATGTAGCCTTTTAGGTTAATATGGGTTGTTAATGGGTTTAGTGGGTCAAATCCACATCAGATATAATTTTCTAATTTTCGTCACTTTTATTTCTCAAAAATGCAAAATTACCAAACTACCCCTATATGTTGTCGGTATGGCCTAAAAATACCCCGGGACCCAAACTAAACCCCCGGCTAGTGTTTTCTGACTATCTCGACCCTTCCGGACGCGTTGGCGCACTCAAAATGACCATACGGTTAATAGAATTTAAATTTCACTTTTATAATTAAAATAATTATATCCTGACGCGACTGTCTCACGCATCCCAATAAAATGTCCAAATTGCCGTATATCAATCTCACGATAATTTTCATAATTCAATATTCATATATCATCATATATACTCAATATAGTCAAATACCAATTCACATCTCGCTAGTATTTTATCCGGATTAATTCCCAATTAATTCTCATTTAATTAATTAATCCTAAAAATAAATATCGCCAAAAATACGGGGTATTACAACTACCTATCAGGTGGATGAAATAGAAGATGCAGAGATTGAAACATTAGACCCTAGAGACGAGTCTCAGCTCGTGAAGGAACAGGTCATGGTGGCTACCGAAAGTATCATTCTCGACGACGAGCACCCAGAACGAATAACTCAAATTGGTGCGTCATTGGATGTATCAATAAAACAGGAACTGATAGTATTTCTGAGATGCAGAAAACAGACTTTCGTATGGAGTCATAAAGACATGTCAGGGATAGACCCGAGTTTCCTGTGCTACGAGCTCAACGTGAACAAGACGGTCAAGCCAGTGAAGCAGCGAAGAAGGGTGTTTAGCCCTGAAAAGAATCAAGCAATACAGGAAGAAGTAGAGAAACTACAGAAAGCTTTTTTTATTAAAGATGTCAAATATCCTGATTGGTTAGCAAATGTGGTGATGGTGAAGAAGAAAAATAAAAAGTGGAGGATGTGTGTAGACTTCACTGATCTTAATAAGGCATGCCCAAAGGATCGTTTCCCTTTGACCCTAATCGATCAACTGGTGGATGCTACCTCGGGGCATGAATGGTTGAGTTTCATGGATGCTTATTCTGGTTACAACCAGATTAAAATGAAGCCTGAGGACAGGGAGAGTACCTCTTTTATCACCCCAAGGGGAACTTATTACTATAATGTTATGCCTTTTGGACTTAAAAATGTAGGTGCGACATATCAGCGGCTAATGAATAAGGTGTTTACAGAGCAAATCAATCATAACATGGAGGTTTATGTTGACGATATGCTGACGAAGAGCAAGAAATTTGCTGATCATCTAGTTGACCTAGGTCAGACCTTTGATCAACTAGAGAAATATCAAATGAAGCTAAATCCCATCAAATGCATATTCAGAGTGCGAGAAGGCACATTTCTCGAATATATTGTTAACCAACGAGGTATCGAGGCGAACCCTGAAAAGATCAAAGCCCTATTGCATCTACGATCTCCAACTACGAAGAAGGAAGTATAAAGTCTCACAGGTCGAGTTGCAACACTCAACATATTTATGTCACGAGCAACAGACAGATGTATCCCATTCTTCAAAACACTCCGAAAAACGTTTGATTGGAATGATGAATGCGAGGAGTCCTTTCAAGAATTGAAGAAATATCTGGGGACACCTCCATTATTATCTAGACCAGTGATGGGAGAAAGATTATACTTGTATCCTGCAGTTTCAGAGAATGCAGTTAGTTTGGCATTGACAAGAGTGGAGGACGAAGTCCAAAAACTGGTCTATTACACCAGCAAGGCTTTCCGAGGAGCAAAGATCAGATATCTAAGGTTGGAAAAGTTGGCATTGAAACTAATCGAAGCAAGAAAAAGGATGAGTCCATACTTCCAAGCCCATACTATAGTGGTGAATACTGATATGCCATTGAGACAGGCTCTGCACAAACCAGAGAAATCAGGAAGATTGATGTACTGGGCAGTAGAACTTGGTGAATATGATATAGTTTATGAGCCTAGATAGTCACTTAAGGGGCAGGCAGTAGCAGATTTTATAACAGAGTTTACTCAATCTCATACCTCCAAAGAACAGGAGTTTAATACAGACCAACCCGTGGAGATTACAGGATCATCAAATTTGACCCCTGACCAACCTCCATCCGTGGACGAGCAGCGATAAGTTTTGGGGGAAGACAAAAGGAAGCATCAAATATTCCACCGAGGAGCTCTGACTGACCAAGAGTTTGATAATGAAGTACCTGTGTGGAATCTGTATGTGGATGGCTCTTCGTGCACTACAGGCAGTGGTGCATGAATTGTTTTAAACAGTCCGAATAAGATTGATATGGAGTATGCTCTACGCTTTCAATTTAAATCTTCTAATAATGAGGCTGAATATGAAGCCCTGATTGTGGGTCTAAGTCTGGCCAAAACTATGAAGGCAGAGCATGTCGTTATATTCAGCGATTCACAGTTAATCATAAATCAAATTCTGGGAGTGTATGCAGTTAAGGGAGAATTAATGGTCAAGTATCATGAAAAAGTAATGGAAGTGGTATCGAGTTTTACTGCAGTTCAATTGATTAGAATACTGAGATTGGATAATGCAAGAGCAGAAGCCCTAGCTCGACTAGCATCAGCCACACACACCGAGCTACGAAGAACAATCCCAATAGAAATCCTGGATGGTCGGAGCATAGACAAAGATTTGATGATGAATTTCATTACCCTTGATTTGGGACCTTCCTGGATGGATCCCATCAGGGCCTATATCGAAGAAGGGATTCTACCACCTGATAAACTCGCAGCTAAGAAATTGAAGTTTAAAGCTGCTCGTTACGTTTGAATGAGTGGCATTTTGTACAGAAGAGGAGTTATAGTAGGATTACATAGATGTATCCATACCTCCGAAGTTAAAGACTTAATTGAAGAGGTTCACGAAGGGTCCTGTGGAGCTCATATAGCAGGTCGGACGCTTTTGCAAATAATAACAACACAGGGGTACTACTGGCCAATGATGAGGGTTGATTGCGGAGCTTATGCTAAGAAATGCGATAAATTCCAACGGTTATCTTCCATCCGAAGAACTCCCCAAGCATTATTAACGCCCATTACGTCCCCTTGGCCATTCTCCATGTGGGGGATAGACTTATTCGGACCATTTCCAACGACCAGGGGAAGATTCAAATACCTCGTGGTTGTTGTGGATTGTTTTACTAAATGGGTGGAAGCTGCGCCTCTTATTGATATGACATATGATAAGGTCTATCAGTTTATTTGGAAGAATATTATTTGCAGATATTGTCTTCCCCATGCATTCATCATCGACCATGGAACCCAATTTGACAACGAGGAATTTGATGCTTATTGTCATCAATCTAACGTATTCAAGATCCACTCTGCGCCAGGCCATCCCCAGAGCAATGGGCAAACTGAAGTGACGAACAAAACCCTACTGAATGGTTTGAAAAAGTGGTTGGATGATGTAAACAAAAATTAGATCAACGAGATACACTCTGTGTTGTGGGCCTATCGCACTACACCACGAACAGCAACTGGGGAGTCTCTATACATGTTGACATTTGGGAGTGAGGCTGTCATACCTGCTGAATTGGGTCTACCCACACATAGGGTGCTTAACTTCAACTCCCCTATAAGTGACTTAATGAGAATATTAGACCTAGATATGCTTGAAGAAGTCAGGGAAGAAATAGCAATCAGGAATGCAGCATATCAACAATGGACAACTTTGTTCTACAATAAAAGGGTGAAGAAGTGTGATTTGAAATAAGGGGATTATGTGCTGAAGAAAGTGATCCAAAAGCATAACAAATTGGAAGCTAACTGGCATAGACCTTATAGAGTAACTGCAGTTGTTCATCCAGGGACATACAGAATTGAAACTTTAGAGGGAGAAGAATTAAAGAATCCATGGAATGCAGAACACCTGCGCAAGTACTATCAGTAATTGAAATTCCTTTGTAATGCAGTTTCCTCAAAATAAATACAGTAATATTTTGCCCATATTTCTTTCTTTGTTTAATTTTTTTTCGAAATATTAGTGCTACACACTACACAAACCCAAATTAAACCCAAATTCAAATCTACACATCACCAACTCCGGTTGGTCGGCAATTCAATTACCACCAACTCCGGTTGGTCGGTAACTCAATACCACTAACTCCGTTTGGTCGGTAACTCAATACCACCAACTTCGGTTGGTCGGAAATTCAATTACCACAAACTCCGATTGGTTGGGAACTTAATACCACCAACTCTGGTTGGTCGGTAACTCAATACCACCAACTTCGGTTGGTCGACAATTCAAATACCACCAACTACGATTGGTCGGGAACTCAATACCACCAACTACAGTTGGTGAAAAATTTAGATACCACCAACTTCAGTTGGTCAGGAACTAAATACCACCAACTCCGGTTGGTCGGTAACTCAATACCACCAACTCCGATTGGTCGGCAATTCAATTACCACCAACTCTGGTTGGTCGGAAATTCAATACCACCAACTCCGGCTGGTCGACAACTCATTACCACCAACTGCGGGTGGTCGGTAAATTAATAACCACTAACTCCAGTTGGTTAGTACCAAACTAGGATAGAAGCTGGATGACCTCCCGGGGCATCCACTGTCTAGGCAACCAGGTAATCCATACGAGATTGCTACAACTAAGCAGGAACATGGGATAAAAATCATTCCATTGCTTAGGACCAAAGAGTGACAAGTCACTATAATCAAACAACAAATGGGATAAGTATGGTATATATATATATATATATACATATTCACCAACCAACAAACCAGCAAGCAAGGACATTCTACAAATTAGTTCTAAGAGAAATGAAATTGTCAAAGACTAAGAATTTCTTTATTAAAATCAAGTAGATTACATATGATATGAAGTTTGATTCATTACATAAACATATCCTATTCTATGGGTTTCTTTCCCTCTGCTTTTGACACAAGTTCTACCCCAGTTGAAGGATCATCTAAGGCATAAGGGGAATTTATAAAGTTTAGATATCGCAGCATTCTGACATTCATTATGGATGGACGGTAGAGCAAGTGTTCTGGACGATCTATTTCAAAGTTTGAATGAAGACTGCAATCACCGAGATACTTCAATATCAAAATTCGAGGAATAGCGCAGGCTGGAATCCAATTAAGGTCAAAATTGAAGGGAGGCACAGGTAAATCAAGGACATCAGGTTCATAGTAATCCCACAAGAAATGACTTTGCTCCAGCTTCAGGACACATAAGGCATTTAACCACCCTTGCTTGTATCCTTCATTGTTCGACTACTGCAAACAAGAATCAAGGTGATATAGAGCTTCATTATACCCAGCCATCCAACATTCCCTGGGCTGCTTATGAAATTGATAAGTCAATATCTCAAGTTTCTTGTGGAGCTTCTTCACTAAAATTTCTTTACTTTCTAGAGCAGAACTTTGATTAGAGAGTTGCTCGGTGAAGTTCAGAATCTTCTTAGACATTTCTACCAAGGCTTGGTTCTTCGCCATCAACTGAACGAATTGATTCTCCAAAGCCGACTGAGTTCTCCCTTTTCAATAGTGACCCGACCAGCCCTTGCTCGTCCACGAGAAGAAGATCTTGCTCTGCTACGAGCAGATGTGGAAGATCCTGCTCATTTTAAGGTTTCTAACTCATCCCTTAAGTTAGAATTTTATACTTCCAAAAATGAAAAACCATCATCATTTACTAGGACCAAGGCTCCCCAAGAAGAAGTAGCAGATTTAAGTTATTTTATTTCCTCTTACAAAGCAATGTTCTCCTGCTCCAACAACTTGGCGATATGTCTATGCTCTTCAATTTCAAGCTTCAGAATACTCTCCTTTTTCTCATGAGCAGAAATGAACTTGTCATACCCCTTGTCAGCACTCAATTGTTGGTACTTCTTCTCATAGCCTTGATGCAGAAGTGTGGTGGATTCTTTGTACTGTTATTGGAGTTCCTCAATCGTTCCTTGGAGATCTTCAATTATTTTGTAGTAGGCTACATTGTTGGCTACAACACGATCAAGTAAGCACTTCAAGTATTGGTAAGCTTTAACTGCTCGATCAGAAGCACCTGATCCGGGATGTCAATTATCTGGGCCTCATTAAGATCTATATGACCAGCTTTGAAATAGTCATTGTATTTCTTCATCAACTTTGTATCATGATCTGATAAGAGCTCCATCCTGGCCATAAACTAGCAAAAAGGAAAAATAAAAAGAATCAATAATGATGCAGACAGAGCGAGTAAAAGAGAAATTCAAGACGAACAACCAAAGTTCAAATTTTATTCATCATGATTCAAGGTTACATTCAAGAAAGCAATAAAAAAAATGATCCGAACAGCTTTACACCTTCTCTTTATTTCCTACTACTTCGTTGGACAGTTTGGATGAAGGGGCTGGTTACTCAGAGGATAATGGTAGAAGCTCGGCAAAAGTGTTGGCTGGTTGGAGTTGCTCGAAAAGTTAAACAATGGGAACAGTAGGGACCTGATCTCCAGTCATCATAAAAGATTCATCTAAAGCAGCTTCATCCTCTTCTTCTTCTCCAGAAGGGGGAGGAGGGCCATGAGTATTCTTCTGGAACAACTCAGAAGTTTCAGCAACTTTCAACTTCTTCAAGGTTGCTACCCATCCATCTAAAAAATAGTTGACACTGGCATACTCCATTTGAGAAGACATGACAGCCAAGCCCTTGTTCCAGCCTTTATCCCAACTAGCACTGCATGATTTTTTAACTGTAATTTTTGTTTTTACCTTCTCCAAGGAGGTCCTTTCCCTAAGGAGCTCTTCGGTAGACTTCAGCTGTTCTTCTACCTCTGTCTTGTGTCGTTCAACATCTTGAAGCTTAGTAACCTTCTCCTTAGCAGATTTGATCTTGACCTCGAGCTCCTTGTTACTCTAACCAGACTCCTTTAATTTCTGCTCCAACTCTCTGGAGGTAGCCAGAGCTTAATCTATGTCCCGTTTAACGGACTTGAATTGCTTCTCCCAAGCATCTTTGTCCTCCTTGTACTTCTGATGAGATTCCTTCAAAGACTGGGTTAGTCCAGTAAATGCTTCCTCTACTCCACCCGAGGATCTTGAAGCCCTGATAGCATCATCCTTCTTCAAAATGCTGTTGAAACACGTCACAAGCTGAAAAAAAGAAAGAACTTTAAATCAATACATGAATATAGTATTAAAAAAATAAAGGGGTCAAACTAAAGATACTTACTGAAGTAATGTGTTGAGCTGCCAGTGTAGTAAGTTTCTCGCGAGAAAAGGTGTCTTTAACACCTTGGGATTCTGGAACAGTCCAGGATCTTATCAAGCTCACAGCAGAGCTCAGAGCAACAAGAGCTAGAACACTACCTTCAACATTTGAAGGTTGAGAGATAGGTTCAGCAGTTCTCTCAGAAGAACTTCTTTTTAATCTCCTCAGAGGAGAAGGAGTATTTTCAATTAAAGATATTGTCTCTATTGGGGAGATGACAACAGTCTTACTCGGAGGCACATGGGGCTTCTCGCCAGCTTTCTTGGCAGCAGTGGGAGAAGGTACATCTATAGTCTTTGTCCCTCCTTCTGGGACATCTTGTTTACTCTTCTTGGCCTCCACAAGGGCAGAGGAAGACTTGTCAAAAAAGGCAGAATCTCTTCTCTTCTTCATCAGGTCAGTAATAGGAATACTCAAGTCAGAAGAAGAACCTTCCACACTGGTTTCAGAGGCTGGCACCTGATTAAGATCAACCACTACAGGACGAGGACGAGCAATGAAAGATAAAGTGTAGTTTCTGTATTGTAACAAATAAGAAGCAGATATAATGTGCTCCCCAGCAACAGATTGATGTAAGCTCCAGATAAGTTTTAAATTCTTTATATTAACCTCGATTTCTTTTGAGGTTTTATTTTACTGTCAACTGTAACAAACAAAATCAAATGTCAGTGGTGCATTTCATCAAATACAAAGAAAACAAGATTTTAAAAAATAAAAATAACCTATCCCATTGCCATAAAGCGGACACCTGGGACCTTGGTACACGTCATCTCCACTTAATGTATGGTGTTGCCAATTTTTCATCATAACCCCATGATCAAAATAGTCCCTATTGGCATCAGGAAGATTGACAACTAACGCTCTATTCGAAAATTTAGTTTTTAAATAGAAAGTATTGTCACTAATAACCCATCTGTAATAATAAATAATTTCTGTAATTCCCAAACGAGTTCCATGAAGTTGATTCAACCTATGTACTCCATTAACCACCCTACATGTATTTGGAGCTACTCTTGCAGGTACAATATCGAAATATTTGCAAAACTCCAAATATAGGGGATTTGGCGGGGAAGAAAAGCCACATTCGACTACAAAAAGACTTGGGAACTAGTGTCCCTCAGCCAAAGAAAATAAATCACATGGATAAGAAACTTCTTCCAAAATAACCCACGAAGGGATTGAAAACTAAGACCGAAATTTGTCTAACGATTGAACAAGATAAACCATGGTGAATAAAAAAAATAAAGAAGAAGGAAGAAAATCTTACAGAGAAAATAGAGATCAGTTGTCAATAAACGATGGAAAGAACGAAGGCGCAAGATAGAGAGAAGATGAAGAGTTCAAAGATACAGATTTGAAAAAGTGAAAGACGATAGGATTTCTATCACACTTAAATACTTTACCTCGGGAATAGAGAAAAACAATGATTACAAGGAAAGACATTTGCGTTACCGGCGGCTAAAAGAAGAAAAGGGCACAAAAATTGAAGTGATCATGAAAATTCAAAATACTTATGAAGTCTGATATTATGCGCTCAAAAAGGAATTATATACAAGGAAAATCTTCCTAAAATTCATGAGGACTATTAATACAAGAAGATTTCGAGCAGAATGTTCCACACTCTCCTTCAACCTTAACTGTGAAACATTGGGGGATTCTTTTGATACAAAATTTAGTCTGATGATGTGGACCAATCACTTGAAGACACGTGTCAACCTACATGGAAAATACCAATACTCTAGAAGAGCAACTTAAACGTACCAAGCAACTCAGGCGGTCCGAGCTACTTAGCGTGCAGGGCATTCAAATCAAGAGAATCAAAAGACAGCTACGCATTAAATGCGCATTATTATCGTACAAACGTATATGTCTACTAGATAACAGTGCATTGTCCTTTCATATGTACAACCTCAAGGCTATAAATACATTGTAACCTCCTCATAATAAGGGGACTTTGGATCTCTTGGTAAACCCATTATCGAGATTCCAAATAAACAGTCAGCAATACAAACACAGTGGACGTAGGCCATTTTCATCAGGCTGAACCACTTTAAAAATCATTTGTCTTATTAATTTATTTATCTGTGATTGATTAATAAATATAATCTAATTTTTTACATCAATATGGACAAATAATTGAGGAAAAATGGTCACTCTCTACTAAACCCTAGTCTTGGTATGTGGGTGATTAACCTATCTCTCATTAGCAATTTTTTTGGTAACCTCAGACATCTCTCTCCACAACTACAATGGTGGAACACCGAAAAACATCTTCCATAAACCCAAACCCCAACAATCTACCATCTCAATATGACAAGTGTAAATAAAATGCTTCCAAGTAAAAATGCCCAAGTTACTCTATATGCTCGTGTAGCCTCACTTGTGTCAAAGCCCACAAACAATGCATTGACTGTACAGGCAAAAGGAAACTAACCCACTTCGTTCCTATTTCTGAATTTGATGATAATCTACTCCTCTCAGGTTATTTTTATTTCCTAAATTTTCTTACAAATTTAATACCCCTTTATGGGCGGTTGTACTAATTTAAATTCCCCTTCACAATTTTAGTTTTCATTTATGAGTAAAGGGTCGATTGAAAAGTGTGTGCTTTATATATGAATGAACATTTAAACTTATGTTGTTTATTTAGAGTTATTTGATTTTAAATGTGGAATAAAGGTCATTGGACAATTACTAACTATTTACTAATTTGTTTTGTATTAATGTACTTTAAAATATAAAATATAATTTAATATTTAAAAATAAGTGCATCAAATATAAATTCTTATCAAAATTGTATTTAAACACATAAAAGAGCCCTAAAATTCAAAATAAGTGGACAAATAATTCAGGAAAAACGGTTACTCTTTATTAAACCCTAGTCTTTTTATGTGGGTGATAAACCTATTTCTCATTAACAATTTTTTTTTGGCAAACTCAGACATATATCTCCATAACTACAATGGTGGAATACCAAAAAAAATATTTCATAAACCCAAACCCCAACAATTTATCATCTCAATGTGATGAGTGTAAATCAAACGCTTCCAAGTACAAATACCCAGGTTGCTCAGTATGCTAATGTAGCCTCAGTTGTGTCAAAGCTAACAAACAACGCACTGGCGATACATGCAGAAGGAAATTAATCCACTTCATTCCCATTTCTCAATTTGACGATAATATCCTCATCTCAAATTATTTTTATTTCCTAAACTTGCTTTGAAATTCAATACCCTTTTATGGGCAGCTGTACTAATACAATTTCCCCTTTATGATTTTAGTGTTCATTTATGAATAAAGGGTAGATTGAAAAGTGTTTTATTTTATATGAATGAACCTCTCAGTTTTGTTTTTTGTTTAGAGTTATTTGGTTCTAAATGTGGAATATAGTTAATTTGAAAATTACTAACTATTTACTAATCTGTTTTGTACTAGTGCCCCTAAAAAAATAAAATATAATTTAATATTTAAAAATAAGTGTATCAAATATAAATTATTATCAATATTGTATTTACACACATAAAAGATCCCTAAAATCTAAATTAAATGGACAAATAGTTGAGGAAAAATGGGCACTCTTTATTAAACCCTACTCTTCTTATGTGGGTGATAAACCTCTCTCTCATTAACAATTTTTTTCTGGTAACTTCAGACATCTCTCTCCACAACTAAAATGATGGAGCACTAAAAAACTATAACAACCCACCCTTTTGGAGACGATTAAATTCCATAATTAATTATAAATTGGAATTTGGGGAATTTTCCCTAAATACAAATTTTTGGGATTTTCGAGGATTAAATGATTTTCGAAGGATGTTGTGATTATTTTTGGGACTATATAGGTCAAAGTATTTTAATTATATGTCGTCATGGAGTGAAGCGACAGAAAGGTCAGATTTTAATTGAAAAACCCACATTTAATTTTAAGGGTTAGAATAGTGATTTGCGGTCAAGTACCTCGGATGAGAATTTCGATTGCGCCATGAGTCTCGAAATGTCCGAGGTAGTCGGAAAAGAGTGTCCGATTGTCGAAATTGAGTTTCGAGGAATTTTAGAGTTAAACGGGCTCGTAATTAAGTAAACGAGTCATTTTTGGGTTTTTAAGGGGTTAAACCCTTTTTCCTTTCTATTTAAAGAGGGAGAGGGGAAGAGAGTAGAGAGAAAAGAGAGCAAGAAGAGAGGGAAGAGAGAGAGGAGGAAGAAAAGAGGAAAACGGGGAGGTTCCGCCCAAACACCGCGGGAATCAGCTCGAGGAGGTCGGATTTTATCCACGAGGCAAGTGTTTACTTGCTTTATTTCCCTTTTTGCATAAATATCTCATACCGTAGTTTGGTATAAACAAACCCTAAAGATTTTGGGTTGGGGTTTCGTGGATAAAACGGGTTTTTGGGAGTTAAAACAATTAAACCCCAATAATATTTCAATTTGTGGAACTTAGATTTTAATCGAAATTAATGGGTGGTTTAGGGTTCTAGGATGTTTAAAACCCTTTATATATGTGTATTTGTAGTTGGTTGAGATTGTAGGACGTTGGGTGAGGCGACAAAAGCTTGGGAGAATCTTTAATGGACGAAACTGTCTCAGAGAAGACGATGAATAGTAGACAACGTGCTTCCCGAATCGATTCGGCCTAGAGGCGAATCTATTCGGCTCTTGGTCAAAAAATAAAAATTGTATATCTTTTCGACACGGTCACGTGGGCGCTAACTGCGTATTTTTCTGATTTTTTTTGGATTTATAGTGATTTTTCTACGGAAAGCTGTCCGAGATTGAAATCATTAGTTAAAACTTATTGGAGATAGATATTAGGGGTCCTCAAAAGGATTGTTAGGACCTCTAAAGAATTTGAGGAGATATAAAAACTTTTGATTTGTAGTAATAAATCCAAGTTATGATTTAAATGGAGGTTGGATTGAATTTTGGTTATTTTAGAAATTGAAGAAAATCGCCCAAACATTGACCCTCGAATGGGCCGAATCGATTCGGGTCCAGACCGAATCGATTCGCCTAAGAGGATTTGGGTTTCTACAATGGTCCAAATCGATTCATATTTAGACCGAATTGATTCGGTTTAGGGACCTGTTTGCAGAATGTTTTCTGAATCGATTCGGGTTGGGAATCGAATCGATTCGCCTAACCGAATCGATTCGCAAAAGGGGCGAATCGATTCGCCTTGGGCAGAACTGGCAGTTTTCTCCTCTTGTGGTTATGGGGAGTTAAATTATATTTGGAGACTTGTATGAGGGACCATAGTTATGATATGGGGGATTCCTAAATGAGGGTTTTGAGGATAAATAAATCCTTGGATGGGATTAAGGTATGTATTGTTAATGAAAGTAAGAAAATACTTTGGGTTTAGTATCATGCTTATATGGATGCATGATTATGATTCCTTGAAATAATCTTTGGGATTAATGGTCATCGCTAGATGTAGTTGGCAAATATGGCCATTTATATATATTCGAGGATGAATAAATGGTATATGTATATACTATGTGATTAAAGTATATATATAATTTGAGATAAATGATTTTGAAAATAGAATATGAATGTTTTCAAAATGTAAAGACAAATGATTTTCATAAATGATAAAATTGAGGATACACACCTCTCTAAATCGCTATCATAAGGGAAGTTTGCGTACGTATGGTGAAGCCCCCTGGCTGATGAATGCAGGGTGGATATAGTCCTAGGCCATGTGAGCGTTTGTTGTTGTATATCTTTCTGGGATGGGTAGGTAATTCTGGGTGTGGTTATGACTACCCCGTAGGCACATGGACGCTTCCCGACATCTTGCGTTGTAGGATTCCAGGTTGTGTTTATTATAGGCCCTAGAAGATGATAGCCATTTAGGGGTGCGCACAGTGGGGAAACCCGGACGGGCGGTCTTAGAACGCGTTATGTTAAAGCAATTCATGATAATGGATTGGCTTTAATTACATTTCCTGGATATAGGAAGGGAAATGGGTTATATGGATTGGCTTCGGTAACACTTCCCAGATGGAAGAAGGGATGTGGAAGCATATGATATGACCAAAGCATTTTTATGATAATGAAAATGGCTTTGAATACATTTCCTGAATATAAAAAAGGAAATGGGATATTTTGAAACGGAAAAGCATTTTTATGATAATAAATTTGGCTTTTAAAAAGGTATATGATTTGTCAAAGCAATTCATGATAATGAACTGGCTTTTAAATACATTTCTTGGATATGAGAAGGGAAATGGAAGGTTTTGAGATAAAAGTGATAAGTATTGATAAATACTTTGTAAATGTATTCTCATTCCGAGAGATAGATCCGGATGTATATGGTAAAGTGTATATATATGTATAAATCAAGTGCCGAGGGTCTAATGGATCCTGACGATCGACCGTGCCGCATAATAGTGTATCGGGGGGGGGGGTTCCTTGTTTGGATTTCACTTTGCGAGACACCCCATGCACGAACATGGCAGAGCGTTGAGACTGGGGTGAAGTTTAGCCCTTAGTACATTTCTTGGACTATCTAGGGTAGATAGTGGTTGGGTGATAAACTTGTTTAGCAGGGTAGCTTGACTAGGATGTTTAGATGTTTAGAGGGATGCGCTAGGAGCGCACTATTAGAGGAGAGGTGAGGGGTATCTCATGGGAGTGCGATACCAAACTTAAATATGAGATAAAACCTTTTCTAAAATAATAAGGCATTTATGCACTTGCTAAATATTTTCAAAATTCGGGCTCTGACCCGTTTATCTACTTTTACCTTCTTGCTATATTATATATATATATATATATAGGTGTCCAGACACAGGGACGCCTGATGACACTTCTTTCGAGTCAGCCGTCAGCTGCAGCAGCTGTGTGGATGCGTGTAGGTTTTTGATAGCCGCTTCCATTCTTGTAATCTATATAGGAGCTATTGTATAAACATTCGGGCCAATGGTCCAACTACATTTATTTATTCTTTTAGAGCATCATTCGATATGCTTGTATATTCTGACCGAGTGTTCGGTTATTTTATTTCATTTCAGTTTCATTTACGCATAAACTATGTGGATGTTTATTTATTGTCGTTTAAAAAGAGTGGTTAAGTAAAATTTTTAACGCTCGCCTAATAGGATATTAGTAATTAAATGGATTTTCGACAGTGATGCTAAGAATGATCCATATGTGACTTCTGTTTTAATTTGATATAGGAGTGATCGCCCGGTATCCCATTAGGCGGGTTGTTACAAAAACATCTTCCATAAACCAAAACCCCAAAAATTTACCATCTCAATGTGACAAGTGTAAATCAAACCCTTCCAAGTACAAATGCCCATACACTTGTGTAGCCTCACTTTTGTAAGAGCTCACAAACAATGAACTGGCTCTACAGGCAAAAGGCAACTAACCCACTTCGTTCATATTGCTGAATTTGACGATAATCTCCTCATCTCAAGTTATTTTTATTTCTTAAACTTGATTTCAAATTCAATATCCTTTTACGGGTTGTTATAGTAATTTAATTTCCCCTTCACGGGTTTAGTGTTCATTTATGAGTAAAGGGCCGATTGAAAAATGTGTGCTCTTTATATGAATGATCCTCTCAACTTATGTTGTTTGTTTAGAGTTATTTAGTTCTAAATGTGGAATAGAGGTAATTTTACCATTACAAACTATTTACTAATCTGTTTTGTATTAGTGTACTTTAAAACATAAAATATAATTTAATATTTAAAAATAAGTTTATCAAATATAAATTCTTATTGAAATTGTATTTAAACAAATAAAATAGCCCTAAAATCCAAAATAAGTGGACAAAGAATTGAGGAGAAATGGGCACTATCTACTAAACCCTAGTCTTGTTATGTGGGTGATAAACCTATCTCTCATTGACAATTTTTTTTCTGGCAACCTCAAACATCTATCTCCACAACTACAATGGTGGATCACCAGAAAACATCTTCCATAAACACAAACCCCAACAATACCATCTCAATGTGACGAGTGTAAATGAAATGCTTTCAAATACAAATGTCCAGGTTTCTTTGTACAATCATGTAGCCTCACTTGTGTTAAAGCTCAATAACAACGCACTGATTGTACAGGAAAAACACAACTAACCCTTTCGTTCTTATTTCTCAATTTAAAGATAATCTCATCTCATGTTATTTTTATTTCCTAATCTTGATTTCAAATTCAATACCCTTTTATGGGTTGTTGTAGTAATTTAATTTCTCCTTCGCGATTTTAGTGTTCATTTATGAGTAAAGTGCCGATTGAAAAGTGTATGCAACTAGAGTTATTTGGTTCCAAATTTGGAATATAGGTAATATGACCATTTAGACATTACTAACTATTTGCTAATTTGTTTTGTTTTAGTGTCCTTTAAATAAGTGTAAAGTTGGAATAAAATTTTAGTAAAGGAATTTTGCATTAAGTATCAATGCTGAATTTTAAAAGGTAAAACAAACACCCCCAAACTATTGATTGAACCATGCCAAATAAATCATTTTCCCAAATATAAGTTGATAAAGACTTGATCTTGTGCATTAATGTGGTTAATTTTTTATGAGAATGTGTTAGTTGTCTCATTCAGTAGTTTAGGGGGGCTTTGTCGAACTTTTTGATCAGGGTTTCGATCCTTGTACAATGTGTTTTACCCAAACAGTTGGTTTTCAAAAGAATATTTCAAATCAACCCATAATGTATTGAGGAGTCTCATTTGGGAAATCTTTTATTTTTCTAGATGAAATTGCAAAATCTTTTTGGATTTTTTTTCATTTGAAAAATGTGAGAAAACAAAGTGATATTGTAATTTTTTTTTTTAAATAATCTTCTCTGATGCAAATGTCTCTATACATTAACTTCAATTCTAGTCATACTCGCAATATATGTAGAGAGTCTCATTCCCATTATAAAGATCTTTTCCTTTGTTTTAAACTAATGGATCCTATGTGGCTTTTCACGAGTTTTCAATCCAAGTTAGCATTAGAGATTCTCTAAAGAGTTGGGGTGATTTAAAGCCAAATGTCTCAACTAAAGCATACTTGAAGGGAGTATCTAGTGCAATAATCTTATTATTGGAGACGACCATTGTAGGTTGACCTCTAAGAGATCAGTTAATATAAGATTGGTACTTTTGTTAATAGTACTTTAGGATGGATTATAATTTGGTTCATTATTGTTAAAACATTTTAACGTTCTTTTGTGAAGACTTTATTTTTGCAAAAGGAATTTTATGATCTTTTTATCATTTTTATTAGACCCACTGAGAATTTTTGAAGATTGACATTAAATTGTATGTTAGCAATGGGTTGGAAGAATGTTATTCTTTAATTGGGGGAACGATTTATTTGGGGTTGACTGAGGGCAACCTTATAATTTTTACTTCTGCTTTTGTTTGTTGTTCTCTATTCTTTATGTACCAATTGACATAAATGCGCATCAAATAGAAAGTAAGAAGATGATTTAACTCTCAGTTCAACTCTCTCTCAATGTCTCAAAAATGTAGGAATGCCTCAAATGAGACTACATAGGGAGTATTTATAGGAAATGGAAGAGGCTTCCAGAAGTTGTTAGCCGAGTATGAAATGCTATGACAATTCATCCATGACAACACTAACTAATGGAACCTTTTAGAAACTTCCATCTCAACCCTTGCTACAACTAAAAAAGGAAAAATACAATGAAATAAAAAAACATAAGAAAATACTAAAAATAAACCCTATTTCACATCACTTCATTTATGTTTTTGCCTCTTGTTCTTTATTTTAGTTTTCTTTCTATGTGAACTGCTGGTCTGCAAAATCTTGGTAAGAATTCTTTTTTTATTAGTGAAACGGTGTTTCCAATAAAAATAATTATAGGTTGACCATGATGTTAAATGTGAATAATGCTAATGTTTTCAATTTTTTTCCTCATTGATAGTTTACAATATGTTGGAGGATGTGAAGAGGGTCGCTGAATATGTGCAGAGAATGACAGTTAAGCTCTGGGGATATTCTTATTTTAGGCTTCCTTACCATCTTAAAAAGCCTTCGTGGTGTCGCGTTAAGCCGAAGGACAAGACTCATATTTCCCTCAAGTGGAATGTCGAAGCGGGAGTCAAATCGGTCTTTTTATAATAATAGGTCATTAAATATTTCATGAAAGGCCACAATAACATGCCAATAAGACGATGGAATATTACTTAATAGGTCTACTTATAGATCATTGCATGCCCTAACTATTATAAAGGCATAAATTGAGTTTGTGTAGTAGTTCCGCATTATACGTTTTCTTTTCTTTTCTTTTTCCTTGTTTATATAATCGATATATGGTCTTGTTATTTATTTTCTTTTGTCCGTAAGAAATGGTAAGATGGCCTTAAAGCGATTTAAAATACCTGTAAAGTTCCTTGGAGGAAAGGCCTTTACTGGAAATTTGAAATAAACGATTCATGTTTTGCCAGACTGTTTTAATATTTTAATTGAAAATGCAGATGAAGTTGACTGCATGACCTCAATAATCCACTAGAAATGGTGAAATGCAAAAAAATTCGCTGAACCATTGGATATTGAAAAACGAAAGTTCTAATTTTATCAGTTTTATCATGGTTACTAATATTGTTGTTATGTGTGATACCTTTGTAAAAACATTCTTAAGAAGACCTAATACTAATCACGAACACATTAATATGATTAAACTTTAACATACAATTGTTCTTAATAAAAGGATCTTGGATCTTCATGTTTTCACGAAATACGTCTAAAAGATAAAAAATAAGACTTACCTTGGTCCAATGCATTAATCAATCTTGATTAATTTCTCCATCAATCTCCTAAACATGGAAAATTACACTCAATTGGAATCTCAAAATTTCTTTCTCACCTCAGAAATAGTGTGTTATGAGATAACCCCAGATGGTGTAGGGCTCCTCTATTTATAAGGGGAAGAGGGCCGGAATCCTAGTCAAGGTGGGACTCTATTTCAAGTCTCCCACTAATGCCACTATCCATCATGTGACTAATGGATAAGATTGACCCAATCTTCTAATATTCGTATTTATCACGTTCCTAATTCATTATCTGATATTTATCAAGACCACATAATTGGGAAATTCATAAATTCGGAATTTAATATAATTGAAATTAAATAATTAATTTCGACACTTAATATTAATTTCCAAAAGTCTCCCACTTGGTCTTAATAATCCACATAATTAAATTAGGTACCATAAGGTGCACAATAACTGATATATATAGTTTGCTTAAATAAAACAATTCACGGATGTGAGTCATGGCGGTTCCATGCTATTCAAGAGCATGGTTCCTTCCATGTACTACAACACCAATGTTTCATTCAACTAAGCCTTTAATATTGGGTATCATAATGGCCTTATTATGTTCTTTTGAATAAGGACTATTTCTGTCAACAATACTTCATAATCTTATGCATGCATTCACAAAAGACAGAAATAATTGAAATCAAAAACACTTTTATTGAATTCAAGTAATAGTGTCAAATAACTAAGCCAAATAGCAATCATAATTTTACTATTCGAGACCCATCTCTTTGACACGTTCCATAAGGTCTTTGGAGATAGTCCTTTCGTAAGAGGATCTGCTATGTTATCACTCGTACTAATGTGATCAATTGACACTCTTTGTTTATGAATTTCTTCTTTCACTGATAGGTATTTCATTCAACGTGCTTATTTACTTTAGGAATACCTAACATTTCTTCATATAGAAGATTGCAGCGACATTATCATAATATTTCAGTGGCTTGATAATAGTGTAGACAACTTCAAGTACTGAGATGAAGTCACACTGCCAAAATACATAAGTTGTAGCATCAAGCATGCTACAAACTCAGCTTTCACAATAGTTAATGGATGGATTGTGTTGCACTCCTTCATTATATTGGTTAATAAACCAAAACAAATATACTTAAGCAAGAGTGAACTTCATACCATCCGTACAACTAGTGAATCTGAGTCACAATAATTGTTCGTATTTAAATGAACACATACACCATAAATGTGAGCATATAGTCCTTTAAGTATCTCATTACTTCATACACAACTTTTAAACCCATAAAATTACTTTGATTCTCTACTTTCTAAATCCGTTCTTGTATATAGAGAAAATATATAAACTTACTCCCACTGATCTTAAAGTGTATACAAATATACAATGATTAAAAAAAATAATGATATTATTTATTAAAATACGTCATGTGGGAAACTTATGTTTATAAAATGATCTCCTAAACATATACGCATGGTTTGTAAGACTCCAAAAAGTAATTTTCACATCCACTTCATTTAACTCTCAATCATAATGAGCTACTAATATCAAAATAATTCCATGTCCTTACATATAATTGAGAAGGTTCATTTATAACCTTTTCTTCATTAATGGTGAAATATTTTAGTACAATTTAGCTTTATCTCGTTTAACTACCGTTAGTGTCGCGTTTGGTATTGATGACCCCCTCATACCCGACTTTAGGGCATCAATTATGTAATTTAACGAGATTTTAAACTTAATTGTAGTCTATTAGTTTCACTTCTTATGACTTTTGAAAATAAAACCATGTCATTATTTATCCCTACACCAAATTCAGGGTCATGCAGATACACCACATAATCATCCAGGATAGTAGACCTTTTAGGATCTTCTTAATACTATTCCCTATTATTTTATCTACATTTCTCTCACGGTGACAATACTATCATTTATTAGTTGATCAATTATTTCTTCTTTTTTGTTTAAACAATCTAACGACTAAAATAACATGTATTCAAGAAGGTTATCGGTAATGGGATAAGTACCATACCTTCCTTTATAACCATATTTCATGATTTTCTACTACCACTAATTTCACCTTTCATAATGAATTTGGCTTTCATGCAATAAATACGTGTCAATGACAATTATATGATCTATGTATGTCCACTTTAAGGGAAGTTTCTCACAATCTCCCACTTGGGCCACATAGGCCATCCTTATATTAGACATCGTAATACCTTAAGAGCACAACTCGACTATCAAAATTTGTAAGAGATATTACAAAAATCTTGTCCACGAAAATTATGAAAAGGAGTCTAGATTTAATTTAGCAAAAGATTAAAAGAGTTTCACCAATAACGCTACGATTATGATGCGGGATTAAAAAAATCTTTAAAGAACTATGTCCAAACTTTATTTTGTACAAAAAATCAAAAGGAATACCATAACCCTTAAAAAAAATATACATCAAAAGATTCTTTAGAACATATCCCTCATGATCAAGTCTAGACAAACATTTTCCAAAAAATATTGAGGGTTTATGAAAACAAATGGCGATTTGATTTTCCAAGAACAAAAGAAAAAGAATCTTATTACCATTTCTAGTTTGTTTTGTAAGAAATCCTTGCATCAAAAGTAAATACCTTCTATAACACAGTAAGTATAACTTTCAATCTCTACTAAGATGAAAAACTCGTTTCAAATCATAAAGGATACGTATTATCTTTATCATTATTAGTCCGAGTGTGCAACATGTAAACAAACTTAATTTGTTTAACCAAATTAAATATGAAATTTTTAGAGAAACAAAATGGGATACAATAATATGTGATAAGATAATGAGATAAATTGCTCACTTTATTAATGCTTTGATTTAACAACACACACATCGATTACATGAGAATAAATTGAGTGCATAACCGTGACTTTTCTTCAGTAGTAACCGTGAAATATCGATTATATGATGCTTATAAATTATTTTATTGGGTATAATGTTATTTCATTATATGGTACACGATATTTGTGCACAACTTGTTTTCACATACTATAATAATGTATGTGATCTATGATGTTCATTCAATCACTCAAAATCGATTCCCTGTAAGGAATAACCTTGCTTGAAGAAATAAACTCAATATACCCCATTAATATCTTTACAATTATAAGCATCATGAGTTACTACTACCACCATCTTTACATTTAATATTCATTGCCATTCTAGTTGGGTCACTGTAGTGACTACCAAACATTTCATAATATGAATATTACATTACGTAAAGACTTACATACACAGGTCAATAAATTTTCACTTATTTTCATTAAATATCTCATGTTCAATAAACTAAATTATTCATATTTATGGCTTTCATAAACTTAATTGGTGATATGATAGTGAAAGAAATTATGGCATTTGCATTTGACGACCATGATTACCTTCCCAAAATATATATCACCACTTACATTTTTTTCAATTATTGTAATCACAATAAATGAATAAATAATAATATGTATGCAACATCATAAGTATCATCATCCTAGCATTCAATATCATACATGGACCCGTAAGCAACCAAAATATGCATGATATTAATACAATAGACCAATATTTATATCTTCTGGAATGGAGCACTTTAATGAACACCAAACCTTATATTATATAAATATTAGAGATGCGCATACATGTTCAAATATCCGTAATACATGAATAATTATATTATTGTCTATACCTTAATTTGAAATCCACGAAAAATTAGACATAATGTGATAATCAAATAGACAAAGAGTTTACATGAGATATTGCACAAATAATAGTAAATGAAAGACATAAATCATTTACTTTCGCTTCATCACTTATGTATGAGTAACAAATCAGAAATATTGACCCAAATCATTCATGGTCATACTAATGCACAATACGGTTATAATCACAATTATCATACTAGTGGCATATGTAAATATGACTTTTTAACATTGATGCCAATTATTTAACACTTACAAAAATTTCAATGTTTATTTGATTCAAATTTCAGCATGTGTTGCGTTTCAATTTAACCTTATAACAAACATTAGGATAATCTGAAATGACTACAAATATAATATCTTCACATGTAATCTTAGCCTGTATTTGATATTTGATTAAACTGAATGAATACCTACTTATGAGTCTCAAAATTTGCAAGTCATGCATTCAAATATGCATGTATGCAACGAATAAATCTAGTATCCGCACATATGAATTGTAGCCTGTGTTTGGCATTTAATTCAACTTAATGGGAGTACTAGCCTTAGAATAAACGATAATTCTTATTTTTAATCACATGAATCGTTGGCCTGTGTTTGGCACGAGAGTCATTAAAACACGAATATCATAATATTCAACAATATGAATCATTGGCCTGTGTTTGGCTCAAGACTCATCAAAATATGAATATTAACAATAATGTAAGTCTAATATCCTACCATATGAAATATGTTGGCCTTTGTATGGCACGAATATTCAACTAAAAAAGGATCATTAGAGCAAGGTTTTATCACAGTTCAAGATAAAACATACATGAAATACGGAAAAATTTAAATTTTTCCAAAAAAAAAGTTAGCATCATTGAACTGTAGAAAATTACTCCAGAATATCAAATATTCGACGGAATTCAAAAATATTTTTTTTGGAACTCATAAACATTATTTATGTAAAATCGATGCCCCAAAAATATTATACTCAAAACTTAATGTATAATTAATAGTCCAAATATAAATGCATACACAATAATCTAATATTTACAATTATATATTAGGACACTTTCATGTCTTCCCCATCCAACATCATATAAATATTATTGTCGAAACATCAATTCATAATTACATTAGGACCTTTGGACTACCAAATAAAGATTATGCACAATAACCTAATATATCGAAATGTTATTGTCAAACACATAATCATACATCTAATATTCAAAATTTTATATTGAACTCTTTCATCAATACCAAATAATACATAACATGAATATTAGAACAACCATGTATATAAAAAACAGCCCCCATGGTGAAAAAATACATAATATTTAGAAAAAATCGTAATTTTTGCCAAAAATAAAAAATTTGAGTTAACACTACAGGGATGTATATAATTACTCCAGGATCTCAAAACAATTTGCGGAATTCAAAAATCAATTTTCTGGAGTGAGATATTGACATCAACATTATTACCAAAAATGGCAAAAAAGTAATTTTAAGGGTCTAAACGACGTCAAAACACAAAAGTAAGGTGGTGCCCATTATATACAATGGGTTTTACTTATTTCGACGTTTCCAGTGAGTTTCATAAAATTCCGAGTAAGTTTTGACCTTTCATTCTAACCAGTGAGTATTAGTGACAGAAGAAAAACGTCATAGAAAGTCTCAGACATACTTTAAGAGCTGATTCAATGACATAAATTAAAACGTTGCAGAAAATCTCAAGCATAAGCAGATTTAATGACATAAATAAAAATGTCGCGGAAAGTCTCATGCACATATTTCATTGTAGACGAACATCAATAAGAAAAATCATGAGATCTTAAACTTTAGCTCTGATACCACATGTAAAAATATTCTTAAGAACACCTAATATTAATCACGAACACATTAATATGATTAAACTTTAACATACAATTGTTATTAATAAAAGGATCTTGGATCTTCATGTTTTCACAAAATACGTCTAAAAGATATAAAATAAGACTTACCTTGGTCCAATGCATTGATCAATCTTGATTAATTGCTCCATCAATCTCCTAAACATGGAAAATTACACTCAATTGAAATCTCAAAATTTCTCTCCCACCTCAGAAATAGTATGTTATGAGATAACCCCAGATGGTGTAGGGCTCCTCTATTTATAAGGGGAAGAGGGCCGGAATCCTAGTCAAGGTGAGGGACTCTATTTCAAGTCTCCCACTAATGCCACTAACCATTATGTCGCTAATGGATAAGATTGATCCAATCTTCTAATATTCATATTTATCATGTTCCTAATTAATTATCTCATATTTATCAAGACCACATAATTGAGAAATTTATAAATTCAAAATTTAATATAATTAAAATTAAATAATTAATTTCGACACTTAATATTAATTTTCAATGACCTTTCCTTATACGAAGGTCCACTATTTTTACTAATTCAAGAATACAGTGCATTTGATTCATTTCATATGATAAATCTTTCAACATGTCTTTTCATACCTAGAGGTTCTACACTTATTTGTAGTATATGTACATAAAAGAAGAAGCTGGTAATCATCCACAAATAAGCTTGTGATTGTAGTGTTTTAACTGTTCGTTATAAATGACTGCAATTTCCAAATAGTACTTGTTATAGTAGTCACACAACATTTTTTTGTTTTCCAAGTAATTATTGACAATGGTTCTTTAGCTTCCTAGAAGACTTATCTTAAATGTCCCTGTATTTATCTCGAAAGCTGTGTTTTGAGCGAGGTTACGGGCTATTATATTGCTAGGAGTTTTTGTCTCAAGTCACTACCATCTTTTATGAGATTCAATATCCTCTTTTCATTACGGCACCACGACTGCTATCATCATCATAGCCACATACTTCTATTGTTTCTTTATTTTTTTTTTGTTTATATGTATATAATTCTTCTGTTTATACATACAATTTTGTTGTTGGAGGCGCATGTGTGCAGTTGCAAACTTGCAACTCCTCTTTAAACAAAGACTTAATTGCGATGCATGCTTATAAATTATTATTGAATGAGAATCCGGGGTTGGGGTTGGGGTGGGGGTGTTGAAAGAAGTCGACATGAGTTTTTATTGTATCTGGTCTCTAGTTGGGTATATTAAATGAGATTACAATCTTAATAAATTTCTTCATTTCATTTTCTTCCTATATTGGCATCAAAGGGCAAAGCTGGTTGTGATAAATAATTTGTCTTGAATTGTGCTCCAGGAAGAAACTTATTTCTTGGACAATCGAATAGAGGTTTCATTCAACAGAAGTTATATTAACTGACCATGGGTGAGCTTGTTATTCATTTGAAACCTTGACAAGAACTTTTATACCCTGCCCCCCCTCTCTCTCTCTCACACACACACACCATTTTCCCCCTTTCTTTGAGCTATCTTTCAATGTTTCATTTCTCAATTGTACATGACATGCAAGACATATTTGCTCCTAAACCTCATGCAGTTTTTATTTTCTATTTTTTGTTCTAGAGTGCTTGAAAATACAAACCTCTCTTTAGTTATTGAGAAACACGTAAAACCTGGTCCATGGAATCATCCCTTGAAGAAATTTTGCATGGAGCCGCTGGAATCTCTAAAGTTTTTCATCTGCAAATATCCGAAGGTTTTCTACTTAACATTTCTGTTTGATAGTTGTCCACTTCATACTTTGCGGACTAACGTTCAGTTGTTTTGATGTAAAATGATATTCATTTTGATCTTTTCTTGGCATTTGATTTGACATGAAATGTTTTAAAAATATTTGTTGGAAAATAACTTAAAATTGCTAAAATTGACTTTTCAACTTCCTTTTTGTTTTAAGTTATTTTCTGTGTAAAAACTGCCAGCTTGGATGACATAGTAATATCCATATATCTATATAAACATACAAATACAATATGCTCATGAAAGCAAACTCATAATAAATAAGTCTATAAATACGTAATATATGTACATATCATAAGCGTGCAGAGACTGATGTAAACACGGCGTATGACACATGATTAATTACACACACTTGAATAAAACAATTACACACACTTGAATAAAACAATGATTAACGGTAATAATGAGGACTAGGCAACTAAGGATCATTTTATAAGCACAAGGAATCAAAACGATTAAAATATCCTACGTAATTAAATGAGCAAAATAATGATACAACAATAAAAAATAAATGACTACTAAGAGTTTATTTGATTGGATTATTTTAATTAAGCAAATGAATTTTACCCATACTTTTGCTCATTTTGTGTTGTTTGCAAACTTTGCCAAAGGAAGTTCACGTGATACATTTTTTTCCACATTTGTAAGCTTTCTTTGCTTACCTATCTAACTTGGAAACTTTGTCGAAGGAAAAATGAGTACATCAGAAAAGCAACTATTGGTGTGATGTGAGTGATGTGACCGTTACTACTAAGATATATCTTCAATATGCCTCATTTCAACATCATATTTTTTGATTGAAAATACATATTTTTTTATTTTTATTTATTCTTGTTATAATAAAAAGTTTTTCAAATATTTTTTTTGTAAAAAAACTTTAAGAAAACGGTTTTTTTAATGGTTAAAACAGTTTATTTTTGTAAAAACATTTTTTATTTTATGTCAAACTATTTTTTTACTTTTTTTGAATAGTTTTTAATTAAAAAACAGATAAGTTTTTTTAAAGAGTTAAAATGTTTTTTGAAAAACAGTTATAAAAAGTTAAAAACATATATTTTTTTAATTTTTAAAATAGTTTCTTATTAAAAATAGTTTTTTAAATGAAAAAGGATAACATTTAACGGCTATATTAGTTATTTTAAAAAGGAATAGGATTATGCAGCAAATGGCCCAAAAATCTTCTTTGAACATTATTCCACCAAATCGCACACTTGGTAACTCTTGGCAGCGGAAATAATGATGTAAAAAAAATGGAGTTTGCCCACCAAATAAAGAAACAGTAAAGTTTTTGGTTGATATACTGAATTAATATCGGCCTCACTCACCCTATTATTCTCTTTCACCATTTATCATTTTCCTATGTTTTAGACGTTAAGTGTTGACATAAAAAAGGTGTATGTCGTATACAAATCACGAATCTCTGAAAAATCGAAGAGCGACCCCTGATTTGTAATTAGGGTATGAGACTTCCTACTCCGGGTATCTGCAACCAGGTTCTCCCTACCAGGTTTGTATTCCACTTGGCATGTCGATCGCTTACATTTTTAGTGAATTCATGAAATAGAAGGCCTCGTGATCCTACTTAATGACGAACTCCCGATGAATTAAATAGGGTTGCTAATAGCTGACAACTTGCATTACGACATAAAACTCCAAGTCATAGGCGGAATAATTGGTAATAAAATCGACGAGTTTTTATCTAAAGTCCCGTCCTTTCTGGTTGAGGACTGCACCGATCTCAGACTTGCTAGTATCATTAAGTCACCTCAAACAGCTGGGTTAAGTTCGACAGGGCAAGAATGGGAGCTGACGTCAGCTTGGACTTAATGAGATGGAATACCGCCATAGCTTCACCAGTCCATGCGAACTCAGTCACGGATGCACGTATCAACGCAGTAACAGCGGCCACCACTGAGCTGAACCCCTCAATGAAGCATTGATAAAAACTAGCCAACCCATGGAAACTACGAACCTCGGAAGCAGTGGTCGGCTTAGGCTAGTCTTTGATAACCTGAACCTTATCATTGTTAGCACGCATGCCTTCCCCGAAACTATATAACCTAAGGAGATCTCTGGAACTATGGGGGGAACATTTACTTAGCTGGAGGAAAGAAATTTCGCGTCGAAGAACCTCCAATACGCGTCAGACGTGGTCCCTGTTCTCCTTACGGGATCAAATGTAGATCAGATCATCATCAAAATAAATCATAAAAAAATTTCCCAAAAAAGGGACGGAGGATCTGCATCATAATACGCATGAATGTGGACGAGATATTGGACAATTTCGAGGGCGTGGCTATCCACTCATACAGTCCTTCCTTCATCTCGAAGGTGATCTTCCACTCATCTCCATGCCTCATGCGAATCTGATAGTACTCACTTCAAATCAAGATTGGAAAACACTGTATCCCCATGAAGCTAATCAATTATATCCTCCAACCTAGGGATGGGAAAATGGAACTTGACTATGATTTTGTTCACAACTCGACTATATGCACATATTCGCAAACTACCATCATTCTCGGGGTCAATAAAGCGATGAGGCTATGGCTGCATAAATATGATACTCGCCACTGCAGCTCAGCGTGATCGGCAGGTGACATCCTGTAATGAGGGAAGTTGGGTAACTGGGCTCTTGGAACAAAATCAATAGCATGTTGTATGTCCCTCAATGGTGGAAGAGAATCAGGGCGTACACTCATCCTGAAACGACGCGAAGATATCACAAAGGCCTTTGAAACATCGATTGGTGTGGTACTCAAGGGGCTAACAAAGGCATAACACAAACCTTGCTTGAGGACATCAACGAGAACACATGGTTCGAGTTTAGGGTCATATGTGGGCCGGGGATTCTGGGCTGTAGCATGGGGTCAAGGACCACTTCACTGCCCTAGTGCATAAATGAATAAGTATTGGCAAGACCATCATGCATGCTAACATTATCAAACTGCCAGGGTCGACTTAACAGAAGGTGGCAGACATCCAAATCAATAACCGTACACACAACATTAAATGAGTAAGGACCAATAGAGAATATCACTCGGTATTGCCTCATAAGGTGCACTTCTTCCTTGAATCCAAACCACCCAATCTTATATTGATTCCGGATGAGCTTGAAACGAAGACCCAGACACTCCACTATCTCTCGCGAGACCAAATTGACACTAAATCAACCATCAATTATAATTTTACATAACGTTTCCTTCGGAATACTGTGTGTAGAATAAATTATGCCGTTGTGACTGATCCGACGGTGTCACGACTGAATTGGACACGAGGTCAAAGGGGAGAATGAAGGCATGATGTTTGGTGTATGGCGGAAGGGGTGGGGTTTAGGGCAACCATGGAGTGGTTGGCCATCGGGGTCATTTTGGGGTTGGGAGTGGGGTGTGGACTATTTTTCTTAGTAGATGGAGTTGGGTTTGACTTTGGGTTATGCGCTTACGATAAATGGAGGTGCAGGTGCTAGTAGGAATCTCCGGGTTGATGGGTTCGGGGCCTAATGGGTAACCTATGAGCAGAAACTGCCCTTTTCGTAGCTATTTTGGGTAGGGTTTCATCATGTCGGGTTAAGTTTTGATGGACCAAGGTCGGATTGGGGGAAAATGTACGGGATTGTTGTCAGATTGAGGCTGAGAGTGGTCTGAAGGTGCCGAATTGAGTTTGGGAGGTGTCGCCACTTTTTTCGAGTGCAAGGGCTTGTGGATTTGGGGCGAAATGGCATGGGGTACAGTCGATATTGGTTCAGATATGGGTGGCGTGGTTAGGGTATGAAGGGCGAGTGCTCTCGAGGAATGGCATGTGAGTGTGATCTAGTGGATGAGTTCGAGATTGGAAAAAAGAGGGTCATTATCACATTTACAAATTGTGAATGATACCATTTTTTCTAATGAGTGGAGAGGGAAAAAATTATGAATTTGATTAGTGTTATTGGCCTGTTTGACAACTTTAAGGGTTAAAAGTGAGTTTTCATAAAGTGTTATGGTGGACAGTGAAAACTAGGGAGAATTACTAGTGAAGTAGGATGGGAGTTCAGGTCATGGTGGCTAATGGACTTGGGTATGCCCTTAGGTGAGGATCTACAGTATGCTTCGATTTGGAAACTAGTGGTGGAAAAAGTGTCTATTAAATTAGAGGGGTGCGTTGGGGAGGGGGGGTCTCATTTTGATTCAATCGATTTAAAGTAAATTACCTACTTATTTTATGTCTATTTAAAATGTTTGTTAAAGTTCCCAACATTATTAAAAAGCTCATGAGGGATATCTTGTGGAATGGGTGGGTGGTTTTGGGGGTGGGGAGGTGGGGGGGAGGTGAAAGATAACATCTTATGAAGTTGGAGGTGGTAACAAGGACAAAGAAAAATGGGGCATTTGGGGTGGGTAACTTTATTTTAAGAAATAAGGCTATCGTGGGTAAGTGGCTCGGGCGATATCCTTTGAATTAAGGTTCACTTTGTATTCAATAATAATGAGCAAAGTATGTTCTCCAAGGCAATGTTTGGGATATTAATGTGGTGACAATGGGATCCAATGGTTTTTTGTATGGAAGTATATCTCTCAAGGATTTGATTTCTTCTATTAAATACATTTAGTTTGTTATTGGGAGGGGGGCGATATTCGGTTTTGGAAGGACATTTGTGTTGGGTACATTATTTTATGGTCTAGATTTGGACGTTTGTATTGGAAGGACATTTGTGTTGGGTACATTTGTATTGGCTTGCTACTCATTCAACCCGTCATCTGTTTAAAAGGTAATTTTCTACTCATTTCCTAGACGATGTGACTATCATGGAATTCGCTTTAAGAGTGGTATTCATCCACATTCTGACTTTGATCAATTTTAGTCCTTGAAAAATACCTTCCAATTCCACATGTAGGATAGTATTGACCCCATAAAGCTTTTCGAAAAAACCTTTGACCCAGCTGCCATCAAATCTTCGGGCTAACCCTCTAAAACCACTGAAACTAGGATTGCCTAGAGAGATCCCAGCCATGTTAATTTTTATGCCCCTTGTCATGGGAAATAACCAACCAATTAAAGGGACATCATTATGACTCACTTGGGTTTTAATGGGAGTGTAGGCCTCATGAATTTCTTTTACAAAATTTATATTCTTCATAATAGTCAAGTGGGGTGGGAGGTTTGTTCTTTGAAAAACAAACTCATTCGAGCCTTCCAAATGTGCCAAAGTGTAGAGATAAAGATGACATACCAGTTTACCCCATTAATTTTTGGTTTTTTATTGCCCCAAATATTATCCATAAGCCAATTGAGGAAAGTATTGTTTGTTCCTAGTTGCCATTGTTCCAATATCATGATATTATTCCACATATTATTAACTTTACTAAACGTTCGAAACAAGTGATCAATAGATTAGGTAGCCCAAGACTAATCATAGCTATCATAATTTGAAATATTTCTTATTGCTCTTTGATGATTTGTAAGAACTTTGCCATGAAAAATGAGCCAAAGAAAATAAATGAGTTTAGTAGGTATTTTGGGTTTCCAAATTTTAGCTCAATGAACGGTATACCAACCTTTGAGATCTTTAATAATGGGTATTATAATAAACTTTTAAAGAAAATTTACCACTTTCGAAATCACCTAAATGATAGAATCCTCAAGACTAGTAAGTTTGGGTAAATGGGAGTTGAGGATCCAACCCTTATCATATGTGTTGAGATGGTCGGGAAATGTATTATGATCCCAATCACCATTCTCATTCATCATAGTATTACGTTAGTTCTATTATCATTATTAGAACCATTTACAAGGGTAGGAAGCTTGTTATCCCCACAACAATTATCCTTGTAAATATCAACCTCCCTCCCATTACCAATGTTCTAACGAATATCATTCGCTAAAGTATCTTTAGACTTTATAATTCCTCTCCAAATCATCGAGGCTTTAATACCCTTTATCCATAATTTGGGATTACAAGCCGTTTTATATTTTTTTGTACAAGTTTGGCCCAAGAAGATGTACGACAGGTTTCCAATCTCCACCATAGTTTGGATATTAACACAAGATTATTATCTCTAGTTTTTCAAATACCCAAACCCCCAAGATCTTTCGGTTTACAAACATCATCCTAGTTGGTAAGTTGGATTCTTTTTCTATCTTTCGTGTCTCTCCAAAGAAAGTTTATATTAATTTATCCAATTTATCACAAGTGGTTATTTGGAGCATATGATTTTGCACGATATACATTAGGATCGAGCTTCACCGATTAAATAAGGGTGGCTCTTCCCCCAAGAGAGAGGAGACTGATATTCCACTTGGAGAGTCTTTTTTCACTTTATTCACTATATGATTGAAATGAAGGCGGCGCAGATGAGACTTAGAGGGAGAATCCCATGGATTGAGGGTCCACTACCGGTAAACACTAAATTAGTCTCTATGTGTTTTCTGATTTGGAATGTTCGGGGGTCGAAAGATACAATTTTTGACCTAGTATGACCGAGCTCTATAATATATACAAGCCCGATGTGGTGGATATCATGGGAACTCGTATTTCTTTTATGGAATTAACCCTTATCAACCCAATTGGTAGAACGGGTGGCATTTGAGTTTTATGGGATCCCCAAAATAATTAGATGACCACTACTCAACTTAATAACCAGACTTTTCACCTCCTTGTTACAAGGAAAAATCACGAATAATGGTTATTCTCGACTATCTATGCTAGTTTAAAGACGACTATTCGTGATAGGTTATGGGATAACCTTAAAACCTTAGCCATTAATCCGATTATTTCGTGGATTGTTGCGGGTTATTGGAGCGACCACAAAGATAATTCTAAAAAGAGATCCTTCACTACTATAACTCCAATCATAGATATGTAAAATTTATTACAAACATAAACGTTTGTAGGCATTGAATTTAGGAAGTTCAGGAACTAGATTAACATGGTCAAATAATAGAAAGGTCTTGGCAAATAAGAATGTCCACTTTGATCGTGCCTTGGCAAATATGAAATGGTATGCCCTTTATCCAGATGCATCTATTTAGACAATTACTCGTATGTCTTCAGATCACTGTCCGTTGCTTATCAACTCTTAGGTTACAACTTCTAACTTATCCCCTAAACCCTTTAGGTTTATAGAAATTTGGTTTAACTATTTGGATTTTGATGGAGTCCAAAATTCTACTTTGGATAATAATTAGATTTTAACCATAACATTAATAATTCTAACTATAAGGCTAAAACTTAAAACATATTTTTTATGGATACATTTTTCACAAGAAATGGAGACTTATGTCTAGACTAAAAGGTATCCAAATGAGTCAAGAGGTTTCCTTTTCTACTAGTTTGGACAGACATGATAGATCTTTAAAAAAAAGAATATAATGATGTTCTCGTCCACGAAGAAGCATGGTGGAGACAAAAATCAAGGGTACAATAGCTCTCGAAGGGTGAAAGAAACACACATTTTTTTTCATGTTTCTATTATTGTTAGAAGAAAATAAAACAAAATGAAGGACTCCTTATTGAAGGTCCTTGGATTGATGATGGTCCCACTATTGCTAAAAACACAAACGATTACTTTGTATCAATGTTTAGTGAGGGTAATAGTGGCATAAATCAAGCGTGTAATCTCTCACACAACATCCCCTTTCCGAAAGAGATAATGACACCCTAAACCTTCTTATTAGTATTAATGTTATAAAAGAGGATAATTTTAGAATCAAACTTTGGAAAGATCCTGGGCCATACGGGTTCCAACCTCATTTTTTGGATACTATTAACCCTAGTGTGCCCCGTTTCATTAATCATTATTTTATTCATTGTCATTTTTTAGAACATCTTAATAATAACTACATTACTGTTATTCCTAAAATTGATAACACGAAAAGCATTACCCAATTTAGATTTATTACGCTTTGTAATGTTTCTTACAAGATCTTATCTATTGGTCAATAGGTTGAAACTTCTTATGTGAAAAATTATTAACCCATTCCAATTTAGTTTCTTATTTGAAAGATGTACCTTCGATAATATTATTACTTCCCAAGAGATTGTACACAACCTTTATTCTTCCAAAAATCATGTTGGTGGTATGATAATGAAAAGATTTGTGATAAAATTAGTTTTTTTCACAAAGATTCCTTAAGGTCTTCATGACGATGACAAGTAAATTTTGTAATCTAGTCGAATGTCGTTCATAGCATCGAAGGCATAACTTTAGAGGCATGAGCACTTTGTAGGATGCGAGTTAAGTGCCAACCACATGCAGATGTTCATTGTAATTGGTAATTAAAAGATGTAATTGCTTAATCTAGAAATTGTATGCTTGCATCTTCTATATGGATCAAGTGTAGCTCGTCGTGACATTCATGGTTATCGAGATGTTTGTTTTAGTTCTTTCATTTTTCATTAAAGGGAACAAAAATACACTCACACGTGGGGAAATATAATTTTTTTGACATTTTATATGATATAATACAGTAATTAGACCTAAAACTTTGCTTTTAAAAAAATTACACCTAATCCCCCACACGTGCATTATTCCGCTTATACCTTATGCATTGACTCACTTCTACCTTATTCATACTGAAAGTGGGGACATAAATCTAAATATTGAACATCTAAGAGGTATCTTTAAATATAACATCGCCTCACAGGTAAAGTGAAAAAAACCCCAATGATTTTTAACACATAAAATGATTAGGAAAGCTTCCAAAACGCACAAAGGATAATTGATAAGAAAGTTATAATAAATAAAAAACTATTTATTTTAGCATGTTTTAAAGTAATGGGTAAACAATATCTATAAGTCACATTTACCTTTAATCCGTAGGTTATGAACGTGTACAAATAAGGATGGGGTCTAGGAAGATTTTACTTGCTTTTAAACCATTCAAAGAGTAAATGACTATGTTGTTTTTACCAAGTGGAGTCAATACATTCAAACATATAAAACAAATGTTCTCACATCCTCTTTACTCATTAAAATACCTTTTTTTTTCAAATATCCAACTTTGATATGATATTATAATATTAGAGACTATCATTAACAAGTTAAGCCCATTTGGTCAAGCATGTTTCATGTATTGCATATAAATATTTCACCTATTTGACTCATTCTCACCATACATGATTGTCATTTTAATAATGTGAACCCTGTATGAAATTTGAATCCATGAAACCATTTATATAAACTTGGAATTTTTCCAAGCATTGTCAATTAATTTTGAAGCAACTATACCGTGATAACCTAGTAATATACCTACTTATTTATTAATAATTACTCGGTGTTTATCATCCTTATGTTACTCCTTTCAAATATTCGGCTATCTAAAATTGGACTATGAGGAGACCTTATATTAAGATAAGAAAAAGCATGAAAGGGACGAGACATGCACATTATAAATGTAAGATTAAAGTATTTATTTTACCCCGACACTATCATGATTATTTCAAAATGGACCATGAGTAATTAAGAGTGTTAACTAAGACCTAAAATAATAAAAAACAAATCTTATAACATCGCGTGCGTGCATGTGTTTGTGTGTTGGGTGTGTGTAGGAGGGGTGGGGGAGGGTAAGAGGGGGAATCAAATAGTGGTTAGCATCCTGTGTGTTGTGAGAATTTTTTATGTTGTAAACAAAAATGGTGAGACTTATAATCAATTATACAAGTTATACTAGGAAATGATTGTGAAAATAATTGAGTAATCTAGTTAATGTGAATGAAATGAATTTCTTTATCTTTAGCTTAAATCTTTGTACTTGTCATTGATAGTAGGAAAAAAAAGTCCATAATAACATATGAAAATGTCGAAGATCTCCCCCTTAAAAAAATTCATCCACAAAAAAGGTCTTTGTAAGATTATATGCTCATATGACCCACACATAAATATTTTTTCGTATTCCGTGTGTAAAATACGCCGTGTCTTTTTAATCCTTGATGTTATTCTAACATTGCTCAACTACGTTACATTTTCTCCAGATAAGCTTCAACTTCGTAAAGTGACATCGAGATAACGATATATTGATGTGACCATTAGGTTGAGGTATTTGGATTTTCTAAAAAGACTTTGACACTTTGTCACATTCAAATAATTTTTTTTGCATGTGTGTGTGTCAGTTTGATTTTAGTTTTAGGTGATACACATATGCAAATATACTATTCATAATGGAAAACATACTTTTAAAAGTACTTTGCATACATATATAATATGAAGGTTTGAGTAAGGTTCAAATCTTCGTGTCTTTTTCTTGCCTAAACAAAATGTGGACTTTAGCTGATTGATCGATGCAACGAAATAAACTTTCATTCATGCAAAAATATAGGTTCTCTGGTCGTGACATCATCTAGAGTTTTTTTTTCTCAGATTTATCAAATTATCCTCATGGATTCCTTTGCTGACACCTCACTATAGAGACCTCAATCTACAAACTAGATATTTTACAAATATCATTTTGGAAAACATAGAATTTTTTGGCAGCCAAATCTTCTTTGAACTCAGTTGATTGATTTATTTTGTGACGTGATCTTCCCACTTGTCTTAATCATGTCTTCCACACTTGGAAGAGCTTCCAATACCCATCTTTGTGAAAACTTAATAGAAAAGATATTGATAAATTTTTATAGAGCAAAGACATTGATTAAATAGGAAAATATTGAGATTTATTTATTTATTTTAAATACTTTAGAGAGTTAAAACTGTTATTTATATTCTTCATATTTCCCTTTATGTTATTTAGGTGTTTTATTTTTAAACTTTGATCACAAGTCCTATTGAAGCCTAAAAACTTCTACATTTGTTCTTGAACTGGAGCACCCGTATTCTTGCTCCTAAAAGATATGTGTGAATATCTTAAAAGAACATGTGAGGTTTTAGTAAGACAAATCATTTCAAACACTTTCAAAACCTTTAGGAAAACTCACATCCTAGAACATAGTAAATCAAGCATATGTGGATTCTCAACTAACTTAGTCTTCTACTTTAAAGAGGGTTAGTGGTTCGTGGTGTTATTTTGAATGGCATTGGAGGAGTTCAAAATCGATCGCAGTTGTGTAACATTCTCCAGTTGTCGGCGATATTTTTGGGGGATATGGTGAGAAATAGTTGATAGTCAATCAGTGCATTGTGTAATTGTAAGTCATTGTCTTCTATGTGATATACTCTACCATGATGCATTTTTCGTTTCGTATGTATCGAGTTTTTTTTCCATTGCTGATTTTTCCTCTCAAGACTTGGTGTTGTGTAATTGTTTACCCTATTCTGCATTAAAATTAAATCACCTATGTTTGAAGATAACATTTGTTTTTATGTAATTTGTAAAATTTTCATCACATATATCTAGGTTGTCTCTTTTGTACCGAAAAGAAATTAATGACAAATATCACTTATATTACAGTGTATGTAGGTGATTATTTCCTACAGGTGATGATATCTAATGCACACAAGCCAAATAATAGTAAATATAACATAAAATAATGAAATCACTCATACAACACAAGTTGTACGTGGTTCGATAATGTGCCTACGTCCACAGAGTTTAGGGTTTTCTCTTTATCGCTCTACAACATTGTAGTACTACTCAATGTTACAATATCACATGCCCCCTTAAGGGAGAGAGAGTTTACATTTATAGAGAAGCTTAGGAGAGTCCTAAGCTCCGTCAATAGCTTTTCTTAAGAATTCAAACCAATAATTTATCATATTCAACCATTGAAAGTGATCGACTTGAGGAAGTATTCTGTGACTTCGACGCTTCATTAATTTTGGGTGTACATGGCCTGAGCATTCGTGTTGAACACGTGCTTGTGCGATTATGGACCCTACAGTTGCCTCCAAAGCTTAAGGTCGCTTTAACGTCGGTGGGCTTTATTGCATATTGTTCGACTGTTGATATTTAACAAGTCTTTACATTAAGGCAATAACAGTATTCCTTTTTTGGAAGTTGATTGCTATCTGAAATATTTGCTGGCTAATCAGAGGGAAATTCAGTAAATGCCTCATAAACTAAAAAGTTTATGCTTGTTAAGTGCCTCGGGGGCACGTTTGTAAATATAGCTTATTTTCTGGGCGATAATCCATCACTTCGATAACCATCACACGCGCATGTGATAATTATGTTTTTTGGGAAATATGGGACCATTTCTCACCAAAAAACAATGGTTTCCCTACTTAACTGTTCATTTAAAAAACTTGCAAACTTTAAAAGAGAGCTCTTCACTGTCCTCACTTGGATGTAAGAACTTTTAAAACTCTCAACTCTATATCAATCACTTTTCTACCCTTCTTCAATTTATCTTTTCAATTCTTTCATTGATTTGTCACATTTAACCATGGTGTACATTATTAACGAAAGCAAAGTTGAAAAATTCAAACTTGACTATCAAATTCCCCCGTGGGTAATTATAGAATTAGTTAGGGGTTCTTGTGACCTTTGTCTGATAACCATTGGTTGCCTTCAATCTTTATTTCTGAATGTGGGGTCACTTCCCCAAAATCGTTTATGCTTATAGTTCTACTAATATTTTGATGTGGTCCCAGCCCATGTCGTTCCAAATATCCGGTGGATCATTAATGAGGTTCACCTCATTAACGAGCTATATGGAACCCATCTTAGTAGACCAAAATAATGTACTGTTACCAATGGGCACCCATGAAGATATATAGTACATAATGATAAGGGTGGACAATTCGTCCCTGATCACGAATCTCTTTGATTCCAATAAGGATTATTGGGATCATGGACTGATTGTGAAGAATTGATAATATTCCCACCCTTTTCAAGGGTGAGGCATATGAAGGTCCAATGTGCTCTCAGGAAAGGCGAGGCCTTAAGTTAGAAAGTAATTAAATCTCAAACTTTGTAGTACTTTCTTGATTTAGGCACATGTCGAGTGCTTTCTTTGTTATTTGTAGGAAAAAAATAAGAAAAGTTTACTCGCAAATGTTACGTTAACTTCACTGATCTACAAAAAGTTTGGGCTATTAAATATAGGGTTGGAACTGTTAATCACCCCAGGTCGGAGGCATTCCTGCTCGGCTATAGGAGTTCTACCACCTCTTTTATTGCGAGTCCAGTAGAACAAACACTGGTCATCCCCATTACATTAGAGGATCCAAAAACAACCACTTTCTTGAACTCAGAATGGAAGCGATCAAACAAGGAAGGAAAATTATCTTTCTTTGAGCAGTTAAATATTTCATCACTTCCCTCTACTGTGGTTTCTCTGACTGCCATGGCCAAGAGGAAGGTTGTGAACTTGACCGCTACTCATGTAAGTACTAGGTCTCCTCTCATTTCTTATCCATCAAGAAAAGAGAAAGATATTTCTCGGATGATGGGCAAAAAGAGCGTAATTTAGGCCAATGGGGGATCTATTAACCCCATCGATACCGAGAGTTTCCCTTTAAAGGGAGAAGAGCATCTTGCAAATAAGTTTGAAGAATAATAAATCTCCTCTTCCGCCACTGGATATTGGGGGAAAATCAATACTAAAAAGGGGAAGGGCGTTTCTCAATCTCCCATTGCTCCGACCGACCTATATCGAGACTTGATTCGATTTGGTTTTTTTTCTGGTTGATAGGGTAGCTTCCTCTGCCTTAACTCATGGTCGGTTTATGGAATGTGCCAACCATAATCTCTCTCTTGTAAGTTTCCCCTGTTGTGTCCCTTTATTTTCATACTTCTTCGTTTGCATTTTACTTAGCTTCTTTTTGCCCATTATTTAGAAGGCCCTGATCGACTATGATCAGTTATTGGAGAGAGAAAATGAGTTGAAAGAATCCTTCATTTATGTGAAGGTGGACTTTAAAAGGTTAGGCAAGACTTTATTAGCTGCTCGGTCGCTCAATGCTACCTAGGCAACCAAGAAGGCTAAGCTTGATAAAAAGGTCAAAAGTCAAGAGGGTGAAAAGATTAACCTTCAATAGAAGATTAAAAAATCTTCTGCACTGGTTGCTTATGTTGAAAAGGCTAAGAAAGAATCCAAGAGAGCTAAGGATGTGGTTGAGATCGTCATGATAGATACTAGTGAGGCCAAGTCCAAAGCCGAGAAGGCCTTAGCTAGCATGTCAAAGGACAAATATGAGGACCACACTTATGGAATGCATAAGGCCTTTGTCAATGCCGAGATCCATATTTAATACCTTGGAAAGGTATTTTTTTAGAATGACTAGGATGAGGCCCTTGTGAATATCGACATTATCAAGGATTTTTATATCTTTAAGGATCATAATTGAGATGTCCCTCTTCAAATTGAGGAGGACGATGATGAAGATGATGAGGTAGTGGTAGGAGGACAAACTACTGTTAGTGATCTTATTTAGGTGCAGGTTGGAAAAGCTTCTGTGATTGGGGCCAACTAAATGGAAGCCATATCTACTCTTCAAGATTTTGAGAATCATAAGGTCGAAGAGAATGCTCCTTAGGACTATTAGGAAGAATTGGATTTCTTTTCCTTTCAATGATTGATGTATGGGGTTGCCCCATTTTTTATTTTTTAATGATATACAAAGTTTTGGTTCAACTGTTGCCCTTTATCCATGACCACTAGGTTTATTAGCAATTTTGGGATTTGGACTTCCTTGATTGACCGCGCCTTGAAATTTTTTGCTATTTCCTCTTCAATTTCTCTGGTTTTCTCGAGCGCAGTTTATCGCACCATTTGTGTCACCAGTGGATGTGACGGACCCACGTGGAGCTTATGGCACATTACTTTTGAATAATCCATATCCCCAGGTTACTGGTGTTCGCTAGAAAAGGGCTTGGACAAGTTGATTTAAAATGCCTCCATTACTGCTATAAGCTTCTTAATTTCCATCCCGATGACATTCCATATAATCTGATTTGGGCTTGAGACTTCATGAATTACTATGAATTCATGACCTTAAAATTTTTCTAAGAAGTTATATGGTCTTGGGCCATGCACTAATTCCAAGCCCCCATGAAATATCGTATGATCATATCCCAATGGCTTTATCTAAGACATTATCTGGTCTCTGACCATACATAGCTAGTCCTTCCTTTTTCTTTACGAAATTGTTAGGTGCCCAACCGGGACCAGCTCCTCAAGGTGGTACTTGAGTGTCTTATAATTTTCGATCTCATGGTCATGATCTTTGTGATACACACACTTTATTGTTGTGTTTATCTTCTTGGGGTCACTTATCGTCTTCTCGGGACACTTGAAGTAATACTAAACTTTGATTTTGTAGAATATATTGTAAATTGGTTCAGAGAAAACTGTGTTAATGGATTTGAATGCTTTCTGGGGATCCTTCTTTTTAGCTCCCTTCCTGTTTTCGTTACGCTTTCTCCCTCATTTCTGGTTTGTCCCCTATTTATCCCCATTATTGGATTGTTTCTATCGATCTCCTTCCTGACCAACTCTGGTCATTGTATCTTTAACAGTGGCATATTTATCTATCATCTCCATAAGGTCATCGATCATAATGGCCTCTCACTTAGTAAAGGACTGTTAATGCATAGAGTTGTTTGGCTAAACAATTTTTAAGGACACCATTTTAACTTTCTCGATGTAATCCTCCACTTTGTTATACATATCCCAATACCTTCTCACGTACTCGTGAAGTGTTTCCCGAGGCTTTTTATTCATCTTCAGAAGTGAATCCATCCACCTTGGATAAATGTTGCTAGTAATGGATCTGTCCATAAAGACCTCAACTAATTACTTAAAGGAGGAAATTAATTGGTTCGTCCACTCCTCAAACCATTTCCGGGCAGTGTCTTCAAGAATGGAGGGAAATATTCGACATCACATCAATACTTCGTTAGTGTTCCACAACCACAATATTATAACCTGGCGATATTGCCCGACGTGATCAGTAGAGTTAGTCTTACCATCATAGATATTGAATCATGGGGGCGTAAACTTTTTAGGAGGCTCAAACTCCTTTAAAGCCCGACTGAAAGGCGACTTAATATGTTATACAAGATCTCTTATAACAAGCTCCTTGGTTATGTGAGCCCCTTATTGTGATGGGTCTCTCTATAACTCTCTTATGATGAAATGTCATATCTCTCTATCTCCTATCTACTCATCAGAGTGTAGTCTCCTTCCATAAGACCTCTTACGAATGGGGATTCCTTCTATCGTTAATTGCTCCTTCCTCGGGGCTGTGCACCCTGCTCACATGAGGGCTAGGATTCCTCCATCTAATTCTATGCTTGCTCTTTTCCTCATGGGTTTCCTTTTCTAACTTTTTCAGGCACCATTAGAGCAAAACATTTTGCTCCTATTAGTTCATGTTGGTCGCCCGTTCATCTCAAAAGAATTTCTCATAATTGTCAATGAAACTTGAGATCTGGTTAGATCACCTAAGCTCATCTCTATCCACCTTTTTCTCCTCATGAGGATGGTAATGCATATTCAAAGATTGGTAATAAATACTAATCTAAGATCTGATCATCTTGGATGGAGGAGATGACTGATGGCCCCCTTAGTCATTGTGACTATCATTATCTAAGGGTTAATCCTCCTGGTACCCTAGACCATGTTTCTCATGACCCTATTGGTCATCGATATTTTGGTGATCTTGGTTGGGTGAGAGAGACATCTTGAAAAACTGGATGGAGGTAAATATCTCAGATCGTTTCTACAGACGATACCAATTGTAGGTGATTATTTCCTAGAGGATTTGATATCCAATGCACACAAGCCAAATAAGAGTAAATATAACATAAGGTAATGAAATCACACACACAAAGTAATATGTACTTAGTTAAAAAATGTGACTATGCCCAAGGCGTTTAGGGTTTGCTTTTTATTGCTTTAGAAAATTGGTTGACAAAGTTGTAGTACCACTTGAAATTACAATATCACATGGTCCCCTCAAGGGGGAACGAGTTTACATTTATAGATAATCTTAGGAGATTTCTAATATCCATAAATATCTATCCCAGATAATACAAACCCATTGTTTGTTATATTCCACCTTTGCAAGAGATGGCCTTGAGGAAGTCTTTCGTGGCTTGGATTCTTTATTAATTATGGGCGCATGTGTCCTGAGCACTCATGATGAGTACGTGACTGTGCTATTATGTGCCCCATAGGGTACCTTCATTTCGTTTAGGTTTCAAATACAGTGCACTCTCAATTGGTATCATAACGATTCCTTAATTTTATAGGTTTAATCACCTTGATGTTAATACTATGTGCTTTTTAATGGAGTTAAATTTGTGTGACAATATTAGTGACTTAATTGGTGCACATAATACTTTTGTATTAGCTAAACTTGTAACCCTGTCTATTTTTTTAAACCACTCTATTGAGATTAAAAAGTTTGTGTCAGTATTAATAGTGATAATAAAGAAGATGGTCTACATAATTCTTATGATAAACTAGTTTTAAGATAAAAAGTTTTACTAAAGTCAAATTTAAAACTTATAACAAAAAGTAAAACTTTTGGAAAATATCATGTTTCTTCAGTATTTTCTATTAAAGTATATTATTTACTTGAGAAAATTAAAACGCTTAAAAATGAGAAAACTGACATTTTTAATGAGATCATTCTTGGACATGAAGAAAATGAATTTTTTAAACTTATAAAGCTTATGGACATTCTCTTTACTCTTGAATTAAAGCCATTGATTTATGCTTTAATGATTTCTTAGAATTTCTTGATGAAATTGTTGAAGATAAGAATTTGCCTTTGGTTTAATATGAATATGTGTCTACCTTGAAAAATGAGAGAGATGATTTGATAGTTTCTTTAGACACTATGAAAAAAAGGTTTCGAAGTTGCGAAGAATCCAATGCCAAACTTTTGAAAAAGGTTTGAAATATTATTAAATACTTGGATTATACTAAACAAGGAATTTGTAATGGAGTTTCATTTCATGAAAATGCTTTACCTTCAAATGATTCACCTCTTGAAACCTATTTCCAAACGTTTTTTAAACTCAAAGAAATATGGTGATGTGAAACGTTTGCATGAGGAGACTTTCCTTGCTAAAAAATATGTGAAGATTGTTTCCGACATTCAAATGCTTATTTCTAGATCTAAATTACTTAAGTGTACTCATTGTAATAAATAAGGTTAAGTTAAAAAATCTTTCTTTATGTTCTTTCCAACCTTGCATTCTTGTAATACTAGGACAAATAAGGATTTTTTTGGAAATAATCGAGAAGGTACATTAAGAAAACATGCTCCACATGTTCACAATAAGAAGGACAAAGGAATTTGAATTCATCTTATGTTCGACCTAATCCCAGGCCCCCTCGCGTGAATCAAGTTCCATTACATCATGACGTGTACCACATCTAAGGAATCATGGGATATCCTTCAACTCACTCACGAGGGTACTGACACTGTAAAATCTTCCAAGATAAAAAATCTCACCCAATAGTTTTAAACTATTACAATGCTCAAGACTGAGACCTTTGATGAATTTTATTCACAATTATTTGACATTGCCAATTTTAGATTCAATTTAGATGAGAAAATTTCTAAGACAAGAGTTATGAAAAAGATTTTGATATACCTAATATCACATTTTAATGCTAAGGTCACGGTGCTTAATTCGCTGGGAATTTTAGATACGCTTAGGTTAGAAGAACTTGTAGGAGACCTTCAACTTATGAAATTGACATATTGCTTGTGACACCTCGCTTAAAATAATAATGGGGGGCCAGCCTTATACTACATTAAATCAGGAATCTCAGATGGCTCATTCTCAACACTAACAAAAGATACAATACTAGATAAGGCTAACTACCCGAAACTATAAAAGCGAATGCCAAAAATAAATAAAACATGCAATGAAAAACAAACCAACAATGTAAAACTACTAACAAAGGTAACATGTAAACAAGTACCATAATAAAGAAGTGCTAACAACTAAATAAACGAGGACACAAAAGGAAATATACCCGAATATGTTGTCGGGTCACAGACAGTACAACATTCGTAAAGAAGAAATATAAATCACTACATATAACTCCTGGGTGTAAACCCGATATACAAAAGAGTCCTATCTAGATTTACAAAGAGATAGGAAGCGACTACAATCAAAATCCCGCACCAGTCCGCATCTGCTACGACTCCCCAGACTCTGGATAGAAAAGCATTCGGTATCCATGCGGTAGGACACCTGAAGTACAATATATATATATATAGCAAAAGAGAAATATAAACGGGTCAGAGCCCGAGGTGTAAAAATGTTTAGCAAGTGTGTTAACCGTGCATAATAAATATAAAATGCACTATTTCATAATTTAAAGTGGAGTCGCACTCTCCTGAAACCCCCGTCTCACCTCTCAACTATAGCGCGCACCTACTCGTAATAAAGTTACCCCACCAAAAGGACAACCTACCTTACCGTACGCACGGCTTAGACCCTCATGACTTGACATTCTAAATATAACCCAAGATTACTTACCAAATTAATCCCACCAAAATATATACACACAGATAAGCTTTCATAAGCTTAGGTTCCAAATTATTAACTTAAACCGGTTATAAGTCTTAATTCATCACACATTACTGTTATTTTAATATACGAGTTTATTCTCTAAACAACATGAATATAAGTATTAAGAACAAAACTTCTCTCTACTCTCAACATTGCACTACGTTTCGTGCGTGGGGCGTCTCGCAAAGCGAAATCCAAACAAGGAACCCCCCAACACACTACTCCTTAACAATGCTGATCGTAGGGATCCATTATGTCATCCACACAAATCTACTACTACAACTACTATAAATATAGATGACTATCTAAGAACATAATTTGAAACTCTATTAAATCCTTGGGTCAACCTAATCACAATTGCCTCTAAGTATGATCCTTCGACCTCAATGAACTAGTACACCAAAATCACCCAAGATGTACATCATCGAAATTCCATACCCTCTTCACCTATAGGATATATAACTATATTTATATATATATATATATATATATATATATATATATATATATATATATACAATCGTTCATTCCCATAACCAAGTATACATATCACACATAATGTATACAATGCAATACACATAACATAAACGGCTATAGGATGCCAAAATACTGCACCATGCTATCATCTACCAGGGCATCACTCACATACCATCCTGGGGACCAGCGGTCGGACTCAATATCACCGACATCGTGGCCATAGGTCACAATGTATGGAAAGCGGTCATAGCTCCAAACCGACAAGTGAGAACGAATCATATCCAAGACTTCTCACCCCCAAAATATAATCACACAAATAAAAAAAGGGAAGACTATGACCTGGGGAATATCCACACCCTGCTCCTCAAGCCAGGGTGCTCACCCTCATCGCGCAACTTTCCATGATAGCATGTGCCGGGTATGCTCACATAATAAGTATATATATCATTCACACTATATATATATATATATATATATATATATATATATATATATATATATATATACACATCCATATGATCACATCATATAATCAAATCATCACACACAGTATAGATATTCACGCCATAAGTACACACATATATACATATCTATTCATATATGTATATTCACATATATACATATTATCTCACATCCGTATGTATGAGATTATAAACTCGGCTATACGTGTACATAGTTCGCATTATACTAGCTATCACTCCAAGCATATTAACTTAATACGTTATATAAATGCGATCCCTCACTTGAAGCCTATTCATCCATTGCTCTTATGATATGTATAGTCTCCCAATACCTCCAAAATTAAGGTTATCACCCCAAAGTTTAATGTATATAACAATCACTACACATCCCATCAATATCCGAATTCACATCGATATATCCAATAACAATCCCAACTAGATTTTCAACACACTATTCTAGTTGATAGTATAACCCAATCGCTCCCAATTTCGACTATGGTTCAATTTGTCCCTATGAACCCGTAACATTAACACATTTACGATATATTTTATGAATTTATCATCACTAAGGATACGCGACCATTCTCTCTCTCGTGGGTCCCCGATCATATCCTAAATAGAATCCTATCGCTATAAGGATTCGGCGCAAATCTCGGCCTACAACTTCACCCCATGCCTTTACCACTTTCCCGAAGCGTCATAACCCTTAAATCATATCTAAACTCACTTATGATCTCTAAATAGAACTCCCATCCTCCATGAGATTCCCCACAATACCTCGAAATATCTATCATTAATACGCGCATAGACAAAAAGGGACTATCTCTACAATTCATAACTATTTCATGATAACCCACCCCTATCATACTAAGAAAATCCGCCAAACAATTCAGTCCCACCCTCATTTCATTACTAAAAGAGGCATCCTATCCTCATAATCCAATTTTAACATAGGCCCGAAAGTCTCTATTCGTCCTAAGGCACCTATTCCCTTAATATAATATTATAACCCTCCATAATAAGCCCATTAAGAAAGCCCCTAAGAATAAAACCCAAAAGAAAAGGGGAAGAAAGGAATCCAAATCTTGGGCTAAAAACAAGGGACCGGTCGACCGCGGGTCCAAAATATGCCTTATGAAGAAAGCAGTAGGCTCTTTCCTTAAGGCGCACTCGACCGGTCCCCAGACCGCGGTCGATCGGCCATACCAGATGTCCTGACCGATTTCCATTTTCGAACAAAGCCTAACTCTGCAAATACCCAAATTCTATCCTCTAACCCCCAATCTTTAACTCAATCATAATCTTAACATTAAACCTCACCCTACATTTCATCCCATCAATTTTATAACATCAAACCCACATATAAACATCAAATTCAAGTTTTAGTTCCAAAATCTAGGTTTTCACATATAACCCAAAATCCATTTCTTTTATCCACAAATTATAAAATGAAATACAAAAATGAAATATTTAGCAAGATTAAACACTTGCCTCATAATCGTAGTGGTGGAATCATTCCCGAACTAGCGTACGGGCCAGAATCTCCAAGCTTTTTCCTCTATCTTTTTTCCTTTCTTCTTCTTTCTTTTCTTTCTTTAGGGATTCTCTCTCTCTCTTCTTTCTCTCTTTCAATCTCACGAATAAGATTTTAAATCTCCCAAAGGCTTTATAAGCCTAATCTTTCCAAACACCCAACTTAATTTATAATACACACTTTAAATGACTCGTTTACTCCAATTCGAGTCAAACTAACTTAACAATATTTCGGAACCGAAATAAAACCTAATGATAGTCGTTTCGACGATCTCGACCCATCCGGAGTCAATGGCGCACTCAAAATCATCATCCGACATACTTTATAACGCCCTAAATTTTAGGCCTCAATTGCAAAATTTTAAAATTCCCCAATTTAAATAAAATTTTATTTCTCCCAAAAATTAAATTTCTCGATCCCAAAATCGTGGGGTGTTACATTGCTAAAAAATAACAAAAAAGTAAAAAGGGATTGTTTTCCAATCTAAAAAGATAAAATAAGAGGTTTCTTATGACTCCAATTTTGATTTTGATCTTGATGATCTTGCTCTCTTTTCGAAAAAGTTCAAAACATTTCTCAAACTAAGAAAAGAAAAAAAAATGAGAAAGGTAAAATTTTTATGTTGAGCAAGAAAAGTTTTGAAAAAGGAATAGGAGGAAACCCTAAGAAAGGCAAAGAGAGATGCTATGAGTTCAAGGGTAAGGGTCACGGAGCTCATAATTGTTCAATGAGGTTAAAGAGATAGGGTAATAGTAAATCCACCTAAAATGCCACTCTTAGTGATTGCGATGTCGAGTCGGTGGATTTCGGGGGAGAATCACTGCATGGATGTAACTTCACCACGTTCATGGCTAGTCTTATTGCTACATTGAGCACGTCTCACGCCGATGAGGATATTTATAAACAAAATAACCTTGACAGTGAGTCTAGTCATTCCAGAGATAGCGAGGGAGATGAAATTTTACGTGAGGGAGAAAGTGGCCTTCAATGTTCATGCACCGAGCTTTATGCCGAGTCCTTTAAAATGAAAAATAAAACAAAGATTTGGCATATATGGTGTTAAATTTAAAGAAGGAGTTGAGAGAGTCAAGAGAGAGCCAGTCAATGAGAGATTCTTTGGGAGAGAGAGTTGTTTTAGTGGAGAGGGAAAATGGTGACTTTACTAATAAAGTGGCTCGTCTTATAAGAGATCTTTAAGCCTCATTAGAGACTCGTGATAAACTTGAAGCCCTTGTATCCCAACTCGAAAAAGATCTTGAATGTGCCTGAGAGGTAAAGGTTACGATAGAGGATACATCGAAGAAGTCAAGGAAGATGTTCCTTGATCTCACTTCAGGTTTAGGGAAAGGAAAGGAATAGGTAATGACGGTGCATCTATTTTTTATGATGCACCCAAATTGGTTCCTAAGTTTTTGGTCTATCCCTATGGGCCCCGACCTAAACCAAAAAAGAGAGTTCAACCTAATAGAGTTAAGCAAGGTAGATCGAAACATGTCTATGTTTTCACCAATTACAAAAGGAGGGGTCACCTTAGGGAATTTTTCTTCGAGTTAGGTACAACTCCACATACACATACTCCTGTGCATTGCTATAATGACTTCTCTAGTCTTAGAAAGAAAGTTGAGTTCCTAGTCACGATTTTGAAAAGCTTAATAGAAGAATTTCAAAGGGGGTCTTTGACTTTTGAGAATGTTTCCAATGCTACGACTAAAGCCAATAACATAAGGGAAAATAAATGGTGACCTCCACTTGGGTATCAAACTAGACGACAAAGCCCTTGTTGTTCATGTTCCTCTTAAGGTTCAAGATAATTCCCAATGGTATTTTGATACTGAGTTCTCTAGGAACATGATCGGTGAGAAGTCATTTTTTACCAACCTTGTTATTCGTAAGAAATGAGAAGTCACTTTTGGAGATGGGAGTAGGTCTAGTATTTTAGGACGTGGTAGCATTGAGATACATGACATTTTTAAGCTAGAAAATGTGTTGTACTTAGAAGGGGTAAAATCAAAATCGATTAGCATAAAATAATTTGCGATGCAAACTTTGTGATAAAGTTTGACCGATCTTAATGTAACTTATATGATAAATCCGGTGAGCTTTTGATACAAGGAGTGAGGACCAAAGATAAATGCTATGGGATCATTACGAAGTCCTTCTTTGTGTGAAATAATGTTAGGGTATCCTCTATGGACCTTTGGCATCAATGAATAGGTCATGTGAACTTTAAAAATCTAGAGAGATTAGTGAATAAAAATGTAGTTCGTGGCTTACCATCACTTAAAAAACTAACTTCCTCTATTTGTGGACCATGCTAACAAGGAAATCAAATTTTAAGTCCCCATCATAAGTTTAATATCATTGCCACCTCTCGTGTGTTGGAGTTAAGATACATGGATCTTATGGGTCCTACATGTACGGAGAGCATTGGTGATAAGATATATATTCTCGTGATGGTTGACGACTTTTCAAGATACTCATTCATATGGTTTCTTAGAAGAAAGTTTGATGAGATTGAGTTCCTAAGAACCAAGTGTCGTATCCTATAAAACTAACACGGTGTCACTATTAATCGAATGCATAGTGATAATGACATTGAATTTGAAAAAGTCAGAGTGGATAACTATTATGATAGAGTGGGCATCAAACATGAGTTTTGGCCATTCTTACTCCTTAACAAAATGGGATAGTTGATAGGAAGAATCGAACGATACAAGAGATGGCTGAATCCATGCTTCTAGGGAGAAAGATTCCTAGATGTTTTTGGGCAGAGGCAATTAATACTACATGCCATATAATGAGATATATCTTCGTCCACACACGTTACACAAGCCATATGAGTTATGGATATGGAAGAAACATAACCTATCATATTTTTGAGTTTTTAGGAATCCTTTCTACATTTTGAGAGATAGAGAACATTTAGGAAAGTTCGACTCTCGAAGTGCTTAGGGGATATTTTTAGGATATTCATTATTGAGTAGGGCTTATAGGGTGTTTAACCTTGAAATCTCTAAGGTTATAGAGTCGATAAACGTCACGATTAAAAATGATGAGTTGCTTATGTTTTTTATCTTAACCTCGAGAGTGAGAATGTTGAAACCTCGATGATGATCTCATTATTCCTCATATTACCTCAGTGGACTATGATCTTGATTTAGAGAATCCACCCTCTTGGATTCAAAAGAGTCATAACCCTTTCGCTATACTTGGTGATCCCATACTAGGTATCAAGACTCGCACTGAACTTGAGAATGTGGTTATCTACTTTTGATACACCTCCTTAATAGAGCCTAAGAATGTGAAAAATGCACCCAAGGATGAGCATTAGATATCCGCTATGAAAAATAAGTTGCTTGAGTTTCGCAAGAAGGATTTGTCCCCTGACCTAACAAGGATAATGGGATTGGTACCAAGTGGATTAACATGAATAAGATGGATGAGAATGGTATCATAGTTCGCAATAAGGCTAGGTTCGTCACTCAGGGATACACACAAATTAAGGATGTAGACTTTAATGAGACATTCACTCATATTTCTAGGCTTGAGTCCATTAGCTTACTAATCTCCATATCATGTCATCTACACTTCAAGTTCTATCAAATGGATATCATGAGAGCCTTCCTCAATGGCATTCTATAAGAGGAAATTTACATCGAACAACCAAATTAGCTGTTCAAAGACCCGAAGCACTCGGGACATGTATTTCATCTAAAGAATTCCTTGTGTGGTTTGAATCAAGCATTCCATTTTTGGTATGAGATGCCCAATTCTTATTTATTAGATAATGGCTTTAAGAGAGGGGGAATGGATAAGAAGTTATTTATAAGGAGAGAGAGTGGTGCTATATTAGTTGCCCATATCAATGTGGACGACATAGTATTTAGATCCAAGTGTTCCAAACATGCTCACACTTTTGAGGAGAAGATGAAGAGTGAGTTTGAGACGAGCATGGTTGGTGAGGTTATGTTCTTCTTAGGTCTCCAAGTGCGGAAAATTAAGGATGGTATATTCATATCTCAATGAAAATATGCTAGGCACCTACTGATGAAGTTTGGTTTAGACTCCGCTAAGCACTCATATGCCCCTATGAGTACATCGCCTAAGCTTACCAAATACACTTTAGGCAAGGACCTAAAGAAAACCATTTATAAGAGCATGATATGAAGTCTTCTTTACTTAATCGCTAGTCATCCCGATATTGCCTTTAGCTATGGAGTTTGTGCGCATCATCAAGTATCCCCGAAAGGGTCTCACTTGCTCACTCTTAAACGTATCATCAAATACGTGAGTGACAGTATTTCCTGTGGTATTGGCTATTCCTTTAATATCGATGACCATTTGTCCTCCTATTCGGATGCCGATTGGGATGAGGATGTTGATGGTTGTAGGAGCATCTCAGGTAGTTTCTTTTACTTTGGGAGTGCTCTTGTCTCTTGGTTGAGCAAGAAGATAAGCTCTATTTCTTTGTACATGGCAAAGGAAGATTATATAGCCATCGGGAGTTATTGCACACAACTCTCATGGAAGAAACAAATATTAGAAGATTATGGAATTTCCAAGTCACAATGACTATTTTGTGTGATAATACGAGTGCAGTTCATAAATCCCATAATCTAGTCCAACATTCCCACATAAAGCGGATTAGGATACATGAGCATTTTATTCATGATCTCGCTGAGGATAAGGTCGTGTCCTTGAGCTTTGTGAGCACCAAATATAAATTAGCCAATATCTTCACAATGCCTTTAGATGCACTAAGATTTTAGAATCTTAGGAAGTCTTTGGATATTTGTTTTATTGATTGAGTTTGGGTACTATATCAAGTGTAGGGTGATTAACATGTTCATATTTTTTTATCCTATTGCTAGATTGTATTTCTATGATTATATATGCTTATGCTTTTTTTTTATATATATTTTGAAAAATCCTAAAATTTGTCAATTTTTAAGAAAAAGTTTAAAAAATGCAAAAATATTTTACTTTTGAGTATTTTTTTAAAAAGACAAAAAGAATTTCGTAATTCATTTTTAACCATATATGGTTGTGCACTAAGATATTCTGATCACCTTTTCATTCCATACATTCATGTGACTTTTTCATGTATTTTGATACATGGCTTCGTTTCGTTAGTGTGATTAATATTGCATTGTTAGCATTTCGTTCTTTGATGATTACTTTCTTCATGCTCGACTCTTTATCATCTTTATTACACACATGCATGGACTTTTTGAACGTCGTGCTTGCTTATCATATGTAGATTATGACGTTCTCATCTCAATTGTGCTTAATAATGGACCAAATGTACTAGATATAAGTTGTAATTGTTAGCAAATTGCCCGGATTTTATTTCCCCAAAAATTTATTATATGTTAAGCAATGGAAAGGGGTTATGAAAGAGCAGATTATCTTTGTGTTAAAAGCCACCATTTTTAAAAAGACCCTGAAAGATTAAAGACACATAAAAATAGAAGTGCCAAGGCCAAATTTATTTTCATCGATGCTTCGCTACATATGAGCATTATGTTATATTCAAAAAATTGAGAGTGAATTATTAAATATGTGAGATTTCTAGGGTTTATAAAGTATAAGATCAATGGGTTTGCACAACGAACTCTCTTGAAAATCATTAAATAATTTGGCATTTTTTATTTGATAAGCACTTAAATTCATGGCATGTTGCATAAGTTGAATCAATTTCATTCAAGTTCACATTCTTACATCTATGGTTGAAATTGAGTTTTTTCTTTAGAAGTATCTCATTAACTTAGTGCGCCGATGTTATGAATGCATCTATTGATTTTCCCATTGAAAATGTTCACACAATTACATTCCCCATTCATAATTCGGATATTTTAGTGAAATTCCATGGCGTTAGCTATTTTGTACATATATGTACCTTTAATGTATGTACTTTTTATACTTTAAAAAATTAAAAAATTTCAAAAATAGTTGGTTGAAAGTCTTGTAGAAATTCATCGCTTGTGCTTAATTGATTATCTTTGTGATTCTAGCACTTTTGGATTCATGTGATGCTTGCTTTATATGTTTAGTTTCTTACTCTTTGTCTATTACGAACAAAGTTGGGGAGAAGAAACTGGGGGGATGGAGGATTTTTTATATTATTTAACCTCCCATATGCGTCATGATATATCTTTGATCTCATGTGTGTAAGTCATTCCTCCTTGATGATGATTTCAAGGACCACACAAGATGAAGACATTCAATTGAAGACTTATACTTTTATGCATTTCTATTTCTTAGTTTTGGAGGGCATTAGTATTATTTGTCTTAGGGGTGAATTTGTCTTCGGTTTGTGTTTTATGCCAGAATAGCCAAAGGGGGAGATTTGTGAGAGAAATTTTTATAATTTCTCATTTTATTTCTATTTGTCTTATCCCGTTACACCCCACTGCACCTTAATATTTTTCAGTCTTTGAAGATAAGAAACGTTGGTGACATTTGAAAATTGAAGATTGTTCATCACAAAATTATACAAGAAGAGTTATGAGGTGGTTTGGTAAAGCCTTAAAGTTTTAGGGGTTGTTTTTAAAAAGAGTTTGCATTTAAAACTTTTCAAAATATTTTTTAAAGATTTGTGAAAAACTCTCGAACTCATTAGAACGAGTTTGATATAACGTATAAATGAGTTGAGTAGGGTCGCTAGAACGAGGTTACCACTTTCGAATGAGGTCTAAAACTCGCATGATCTAGAATGTCATTCGAAGCTTCGTTTGAAATCTTTCGAACGAGATTTAAAGCTCGCAAGCTCTGGAATATCGTTCAAAGACACGTTCGAAGTTTTTCAAACGAGATTGGGTACGTCATTTGAACGAGGTGGCAGGCCATTTGAATGAGTACGTGTGTTATTTTTTTTCGAAGCAAATGTTTTATAATCTCTAGTCCTTATCCCTTTGCAATAACTTTCCATTTAAATAGAGATGCGGGAATATACTTTTTAACAAGCCTTTTTAGAGTTCTTTTTGTGATCAAACTCTATTAATTTTTTTATTCAAACCCTTTGGATCTTTCAAGATCACTTTTCCAAACACATAAGAACACATCCTTGAGTCCTAAACCCTTGTAGAGATTTTCTCTACTGCTTATTTATGGAGTCGAGGCTCTATGACTGAAGAAGAAAGGAATTGCAATTCCTAAGACTGATCGGTGGATACCGAGGCAAGAACTTCTTATCATGGGAGGTAATGGTCTGCATCATTTTCGATTGAAGATTAGAAGAAATGATTGCATTATACTTAGTGGATCTCTAAGTAATCTGTAAGTCGTTAAGTGCTTGTCTTATCTTAAAAGGTGTTGGATTAACAGTTTTACCTGAAAGGAATTTTCCCTCTATTTCTTCCTCTTCCTGTTTGGTTTGGAGATTTGGTTAAATTATGATTATATAGAAACTTGTATGTTCACTTTTAATTTAAATTAAGATAAAATTGGTAAAAAGTGAATCTTTGTGTGTTTGTCCTAAGATACAAGTGAATCTATATATCCCACCCTTATAAAAAATAGTAAATATAGTACTATTAACACATAAAATGACAAGGATAAAAAGTCTAAAATGAGAAGTTATATATTTCTAAGAATAAACCTTAAATGTCAAAAGTATAGTTTTTAGTACAAACGTGTCATTTTATATAAACTATGGATTTTGTAGTACTTTTTGCAAACATGAGTATTCTTTTGAAAGTTAGTTTTAAATGAAGTATTATGACCATATAAAATGATAAGAAGTAAAATAAAAGGTGCAGAGTCAATAAGTTGGAAATATAAGTCTTAAAATGACAAAAGTGATGTTTAAGTGCAAAAGTGTCATTTTTATAAAATAGTTGGACTTATGATTATACTTTTCAAACTAAAGGACTCTACTTAGAAGAGTTGGATTTTACGTGGTGAATACTCATATTTTATAAAGTAAAGATGAACAGAATAATTTTTGGTAAAAAGTATAAACGTGAATTTTACAAGTGTGTGTGAGTAGAGAAACCCACATTAAAATGTATAAATGGGTATTTAAACGCAAAAGTTAAGTAACACAAGAAATGGTAATTAAAGTTATTTTCAGAAGATAAAATACCAAGTCTAAGATAAAATAAAAACATATTTTTATAAACTTGAAATTTGGTCATAAAGTGTGTTAGGAGTTGTCTCGTCACGGGTAACACTAATGGATTGATACCCAAATTATTCAAGTGAAAAGATTATTTTGAGCACGACGCTCATTAATGTAAAGACAACATTATGAATCAACTTGGGAAATGTGAAAGTATGTTAATGGTTATCTTAACGGGATATGTGTGGTATCAAAAGAAAGGCTAGTGTGAGTATGCTTATCACTTGGGTTACATGGTCAAAATGTAAATTGCACGTGACGTTGCATTTTTCATGATAATACGTATTCAAATGATGGATGATATCAAAATTGATAAAATATACTTTATACGTATAAATATCCATGCCGCTAGTATTTCTCCTAATGGGAGCACACTCATACTCCACCATTTGCCAAACTCCCTAGGTATTTCAGGGAAATATAAAGGCAAGGAAATTGTGAGGGGAAAGGAAGGATTTACTCACGAATAGAGCTCTGTTTATATTTTTCCTTAAATATTTAACTCAAATGGAACTTCCATTTGGTTGGAACTATTTCGAAGTGTTTAAAATTCAGCTTATAATAAGACATGATGTCGTAAACTTTCTTAAATTGTTATTTACTCTATGGAATTTGCAAAACTCTTTTATTTGAAATGTTCATATAAATTTTATAACCAGGAAACTATTTCATTAAGTAGATTCAATGAATTTTACAATAAAAATGCAGAAGAAATCTTTTACTTTAAAAGGAAGATTTTTCTTAAATGAAACCAAATTATAAAAAGGTTTTTTTGCATTGACCCCTAGAAATCGAGGCGTCACATTAGTAGATTCAAACGAATATATACTATTAATATCAGATCTATCAATACTAACTATAAATCTAAACTTGTTTGTGACAAAAATTCTTTTTAAAACCAAGAATTAGTTTAGATATACATCTAGTCCTAAACTGAAAAAACCTAAAATATAATGGAGAGTAATTTATGAGAGTGTTTTTGAATTTGGAGTTTAGGGGAATGGTCTATTTGACTCCCTCTGCTTATACTTCATGTAATGGTTGTGTTCATTGATTTTGAAATAAAAAGTGATTTTGATAATATTTTATTGTGCCTTTTGATGAATTTTTGTGCTTGAACTATCTATTCCAATTGCTGATGCATACATAATACTTTTGTTCATGTGAATTATGAGATTGATCGTCGTTTTTTGGAGTTTAGAAAAAATAGCATTTCATGATAAAGAAAGGACCGCGCCCACGTGTGTTGTATGGGTTGTCTATGTACTTGGTTTTGAAAATTCATGAGTTTCATTTTGAAAAGGGTGTTTTAAGAGGATCAGGTCCACGTAGTTACAGGTAAGGGAAGTGAAGAGAGATTTTTTTTAAGAATAGAAAGGGGATAAGAAAAGTCGTAGCACAGGGAGAGTTCGAATAAAGACAAGAGTTTCTTGAGATGGTTCAGATTGATTGGACACGCCATTTCTTCTCCGTGGAGGTCTGTTAGCATAGCACCACCACCTGATAGGATCTTATTCATGAAGTAGGGGTTGCTCTAATTAGGTTTCAACGTCCCTCTGGGGTTCCAGATGGGTTCTATGATTTCTTTGAGGAAAAGGTCTCCTTCTTGGAGACCACGATACTTGATTTTACTGTCGAATGATCGCGCTATTCGACGATGGTACCCTTGTATGTGGTATAGAGCTTTATGTCACTTTTCATCCAAGAGTGAGAGTTCGTCATAGCAGCTCTATTGCCAGTCTTCCCCGTTGACTCTGCCTTCGAGCATGACACGTAGAGAAGGTACTTCCAGTTCAATAGGAAGAACTACTTCCATGTAGTATACAGAGAATAACGGTAGCCCCAATAGGTGTTCTGATGGAAGTGCGGTAGTCCCAGAGGGCGTATGGGATCCCATTGGCCCGAGTCTCTATAAATTTTAGTCTTCTTACTAATGATGGTTTTGATGCTCTTGTTGGCGGCTTCGATAGCACCATTAATTTGGGGTTGATTTGAATTCCGTACTTGTCGACCAGTGTTGCGATCTCGACTTTGAAGTGGATTCCATTATCTGATACTAACTCATGGGGAACCCCGTATCAGTAAATGATATTCTATTTAATAAACTTGGCCACTTTTTTTGCATTTAGTAATGCGTATGACTAGGCTTTGACCCATTGCGTGAAGTTTTCAATGACGACCAGGATGAACTCATGCCCGTTTAAATCTTTAAGAGTGACTTTCCCCATGATGTTTATGCCCCAGGTGGATAAGGTACAGGGAGAGGTCATGTTATACAATTCTTGGGGAGGTAAGTGTTAAAGGTTGGCAAACTGTTGACATTTGAGGCATCTCTAAACATAGGCAATTCAGTCTTGGACCATGGTAGTCCCATAGTAACATTGATAGATGATATTCTTGGCAAACATGTGACTGTTCGTGTGGATCCCTTACTCCCCGCTATGCATTTTTTGCATCATTCCTTCAATATTAACCCATGTTATGTAATACAAATGGGTTCCATCAAAGTTTCTTTTAAAAAGTGCTTCGTCATAGATAATGTACCAGGTAACCAGTTTGTGAAGGTCGCATGGTCTTTCTCATCTGCATCTCGAGGATCCCTACCATGTCTGAGAAGGTTCCAAATGTCATAGTACCATAACCCGACCATGTGATCTTCTTCGTTGATGATTTTAATGTGGTAACAGTGGGTGGTGGTAGATTATTTCTAAACCAGGAAAGGGGACATTATTGTTCCCTCGGTCATGTCGACCATAGAGGCTAGGGTTGCTAGGTTATCGACTAGACTCTCCTTTGAGCGATGATGTTAGTGGAAGGTGACATCTTTGAACTGGGAGGTGAGCTATTCTAGGTGGGCCTATAAAGGAAGGAACTTCGCGTCTTTAACTTTCCATTTCTTGAGGGTTTATCCGATAATGAGGGAAGAGTCCCTATAGATGTCTAGGTGCTTGATACCTTTCTCGAGGGAAATTTTGAGGCCTATAGTGCATGCCTCGTATTAAGTCATGTTGTTGGTCCAAGGAAAATTTAGCTTGATGGTAATGGGGGTGTGGGAGCGAGCCATCCGGGGAGATCAGGAGTATCCCAATGCAAAACCCTCTCTTATTGGACTCTTTGTCAAAGGACATCTACCACCTGAGATCCTCCTAAGAGGTGCGGAGAATGTTTTCATCTGGGGATTCATAGACCCAAATATCGTTTCTTTCCATAGGGTAATAAAAAAGATAGTTGAAGATGTCCCTTCCCTTTATAGATTTCTGCATGACATATAAAATTTCTAACTTGGCTAGCAACATTAGCCACCGGGACATTCAACTTGACAGTACGAATTTCTCTAGCAAGGACTTAATGGGATCCATGCGAGATACTAGTTCGGTAACGAATGAAAGCATATAGTGTCTCCAAGGCAGTGTAGTTGACTTCGTACCCGACCAGTTTTTTACTAGCGTAGTAGATAACTCTCTCTTTATAAGTTTCTTTAATGTATTGGTATAATAAAGTCCCTACTGCGATATTGGTGACAATCAAGTATAAAAAAATGGGGAGACCTGAATACGGGGGCATGAGCATCGGAGGTCGGGTAAGGTATCACTTGATTTGGTTGAATCCTTTCGGAGAAGTTTGAAAATGGGTTCGTAGATAGCTATTAGTTAGTTGATGAACCGGCTGATGCATTGTAGCTTGCCAAAGAATCTTCGGTGTTCCTTCTCCGTTCGGGGTCAACTTCAATCCCTTTCTCGCTGACCATGAATCCAAGAAGTTTCCCTTTTGTGATGACAAAAACACATTTCTGTGGATCAAGCCACATCAGATATTATCGCAGTCACTTGAAGAACTTTATAAGGGAAAGGATATGATTTTTCTCGTGTTTTGGACTTGATGATCATGTCATCAACGTAGACGTCAGCCTTTTTATGAATAAGATCGTGCAAGATGGTTGTGGCAACTCTTTGGTAGGTAGCTGACGTGACTTTAAAAGTATTTCTTATGTGTGATTCTATCGACTCAAGTGTAAGTCGGCCGCTCACGTATAAATTCGATAAATCGGGTGTCGTACTCAGGGAATAGGACGAATTCTCTTGACAACGAATAAAAACACCGATTAACCCTATTAACGACTCATAGAAAGAAGAAAAAGATGATGAATTGTAACTTTACCTATCAACTAATGCATTTTAAATTAAATTAATAACTAAACTACGTATCCAAGAAGAACTAAATTCAACTTTAAATATATGAGAGAAAATAAAGTTAGGATACACTCCCCCAAACCGTCAGTAATTGCCTATAACATAAAAGCTTTAAAAATTTAATTCTCCATTCCAAGAGACATCAAATACTCTCAAAGCGTTTGACATATGGTTTTACTCCGCATAATATCAAATCAAAAATTGTATTTGATGAGGATGAGAAATTATCAAAAAGCCAATTGCACCCTTAAACATTCCGTTTACGTAGGGCAAACGAAATTAAAAGACCTACAGTTTTTATCTTGATAAAGTTCAGACCTTCGAATGATGAATTACTTTTTATTCACTTTTAAATCCATATGTGTTACCTAGGTTGGGTTCATGTACCCTACCCTTTAGAAATCTAGCCTGACATGGTGTAACTACAATTAAACATGATAACTATGTTGTATGAAATCATTCTTACATGAGAAGTGTAATCAAACATGTGAAAAAGACTTCTAACTAGGAAATAATGAATCATAAAACAAAAAGATGAGAGAAATTGAAAGCGATAATGAAACTATACTTGTATTGAAGAAAAACCTTTTAATTTAAGGTAAAAGATGAAAAATTGTTGAAGAAGATTAATCCTAGGGTTCTTGCCTTCAAGGTCCTCTCAAAACTATGTAAAAGCTAACTATCTAATGTCTATTGACACTGTTGAATATAACTCTCACGTTTTTTAAGTGTTTGCCCCTTGCACAACTCTATTTTAAGAAATAAAAATTCATAATTTTGTCTTGCCGAATCGGTTCGAAATTTTCTTCTTTACTGGGTGAATCGGTTCGCTGATTACACTTTATAGAGCCGATTCTTCTTCTTGATTATCGGTTCGGTTAGCCTTTGACAGTTTGCTGAATAGGTTCCCCTTTGAGTCCATCGGTTCGGTTTGGTTTGGTTCTTCCAGTGAGTGGAATCGGTTCCCCTCTGATAGAACCGGTTCTCTTTTCTGAATTTTTCTTCCTTCTTCTTTCATTTCTTCTCAACTTTGAATCCTCATATCTTTGCAATCGGGACTCAGATTTGGGTGTTGTTTCTTCCTGCGCACTTGTGGACTCAGTTTCTTTAACTTCTCTAGAGTTCCGCATCCAAATTCTGGATGTATAATTACTCTTTTTCCCTTGACTTTTCTTCTTTTCTTTATTTCTTGATTTTGAGTTTTTTCTTTTCTTCACTTGCACCAAATTCCTGCAAAATATAAGAGAAAGACATGAAACGCGATCTACTAGATAGAAGATGTCATTAGCAATGATATGAGACAAATCAAATCAAATTACACCATACGGGGTAATAAAAGCCTCTAAATTACGGGGATAAATATGATGAATTTATGCTTAATCATTAGCCTTGACATTTTTGAGCCCAAACGGCATAACGGTGTAGCAAAATGTTCCCCAAGGGAGTGGTGAAGGAAGTTTTCTCTTGATGGTCAGGATGCATCTTAATCTAGTTATATCTAGAAAATCCATCGATAAATGATTTGAGGGCGTGGCTAGTCATGTTATCCACGATCATATTGATGTTTGGCAGTGGGTAATCATCTTTCGAGGATGCTTTATTCAAATCTCGATAGTCAATGCACATACGAATTATTCATCCTAACTTTGGCATGGGGACAATGTTCGCAAGCCATGTCGGGTATTCGACCATGTGAATGAGCCCCATATTTAGTTGATTGATTACCTCTTCTTTGACTTTGAGGTACCATTCGGTTCAGAGTTTCCTTAATTTTTGCTTGACCAGTTTGCATTCTAAGAATGCCGAGATCTCGTGCTAATCTATTTCTAGGTCAGTGCTAGGTATGTCATCATAGGACCATGCAAAGACTTCTACGCACTCTTTTAGAAGCTCTTTAAATTTTGCTCGCTCATACTTGTTAAGGGTGGACCATATCTTAATCTCGTGCAGATTGCTACTAGAATCGAGATTAATAACAACATTCTCATTATCATTAGTTTGAACGTGGTTATGTTATTTATTATTTTTGTTATTGAGATTGGTTAAGAATTATTCGTTTGCAAAATAATCATCATTAAGAGTTTGGTTAAAATTAATGCAATTAATGTAAGGAACAACAAGATACTCAAAATCTTTATTTATTTCATTATCAGGGAATACAACATTGAGAACCTCATCAAAAGAGACCTCGGTTTCATTAATATCAGGAAAAAGAGAAACAAAAATGGGCGCAAAGATTTCTTAAATAGGATAAACAGTAGGGTTTGGTTGGGCTTGAGCAAGCTGAACTGGGATGTCATGCCAGGTTAGGAGAGGTATATCAGTATTTATGATCTGAGAGGATGAGTCCGATGGCGCAATATCTTGATGGATCATAAAGAGACTCATCCCTAGTGTCTGCATGTCAAAGGATTCCTCGGAGTCACTTTTCTTGGAGTTCTCAATTATTGCCACGGTTTTCTTGGTCAAAGGTTGCAATTCATATTTTTAGTCTTCATCCCAAATGTTATTATCTCAAGGGAATATCTAGAGCCCCTGTTTCATCTTCTTATCAGTGCGGTCATACCATGGTTCAAAGAATCCACATAAGAGGAAGTCTTCTCCCTCCTTAACAAATCTCCCATTCAGAGAGTCCCCCAAAATAGTCTTTTCATCTTCTAGACTCATTCTCTATCTCGATCGGTGGAGTGCTTTGAGTTCAATTGACGAAGGTTGGTAGCACAAGCCATAGGCAGTAATGGCTTATTTTAGGACTATGGGTTCAAGGATTCCTTGCTGGCGGTATCCTAGCCCCATTCCAGGCATGAAGTGCATGCTCTTGAACATCTGGATTACATTGACATTGCCATGAGGGTTTTTCTCTGAACAAACCCGGTCTTTAAAGTTAACCCATATTGGGACATGGAGTGGGTTGATATTGAAATCAAAAGGAAAATATCATTGATCCCATGCAGAATCTTCAATACTGGATTGATGGTGCTAGCACTTTCTGAACTGTCATCATCCCTAGGAATAGTGATGACTTGGCCTTTGGCACAGAACTTTAATTTCTGATGGAGAGAAGAGGATACTCATCGGATGATGTGGAGCCATGGGCGACCAAGGAGTAGGTTAAAGAAGGTAGGTATGATGATGACTTATAATTGTATTAAAAGGTTGATAGGGCCAACCCTTACTGTTTATTTTATGGAACCCATTACTTCTCAATAAGTGTTTTCGTAAGAATGCACGACAACGAACGTGGGAGTGAGATCACTGACTTTCAATTCCAATCAGTTGAAGGTTCTGAGAAGACATACATTGAGAGTGGATTTATTATCAGAAAGTGATACTGGGTTCGACGGAGATGTTGAGTGCATAGTTGTGATCGGGGATGAACTTCGGAATTTCTTCTTCGGAGAAAGAGGGGATCTTGGTAGAGGTTAAGGATCCAACCATATTCACAGCTTCTTCGGGAGTGAGAGCGGGAGAACTGTGGGTCCTGTGAAGAGATTTATTAAGTCATTTCGGTGCAGCTAGGAGGACATGAAGAGTCCCCATAAGATTATATTGTCTTTTGTTTTCTTAAGGTGATCAAGAACTTTGATTTCTTCAACGGTCATTTCAGGCATTGGGAGCTCATCGGCAACCCCCTTTTCCTTTGTCTACTCCAACCGAGTGGGGACTTGGATGTTTATAATATCATTTTGATCGCATCATGCGGTTCATAGAGTAAAAGAATAATAAGAACCCCGTGGATTTAGCTACTTTGGTCTGAATGGATACTGCGTTGATTTCCCTCAACAAATCCTTAACGGAGATCATTTTGCATAATCTGGCAACTTAATTGGATTTTTCATGATTCGGTTCATCATCAGAGCTATTAGAGTCATCCTTCTATACGGTGGCAATGATGTCTCCTTACTAAGAGTAATCAATGCACTCGATAACCTCCATGACTTCGTCATATAAATCTTCCCACTCATCGAGGAAGTGCAAGAGTTAAGGGACCAAGCATCCCTTAAGTTTTAAGGCAGTGAGAAACTCGTGGATACAGTAAGTTTCTCCTCTCTAGCAAAACATATCGGCCATAATCTATGCAACGTCGTCTAGACTGATTTTCTCAATGGGTACCACCCACTCATATGGTTCTCGAGCCCACTTTTAGGCTTCCATGAACAGGCCACTGAATTTTTGGTAGTCGATATTCATCTCTATAAGCAATTTTATCCCAAACCTTTAGATTCAGTCTAGTATAGCAAGAAATTCCATGCCTCCCCCTTTGATCAGGCACATACGACAATATAGGCTCGCGTAACGTGCAACAGAGGTTGGTAAAAAAATCTTGTGGGATGCAGGAGAATGGACAAGCAAACCTTGTGAGGTTTGGGTGAAATTGTGGTGGTGATGGGTATTTGAACGGGAACAATTTGGGTAAAGGATGCAGATTCAGGGTTTCTAGTATTGGTACTGCACGGAGCTAGGATGGACATCAAATCTGGCTAGACATTTGGTGCTTGGTTCCCGTTCTCCATAAACAAGTTGCGGAGTTAGATATCAATTTCGATCCAAGCCGTAGAGGATGTAGAGGAGTTTCAGGGTTGTTTGACAGAAGATCAAAGCCTATATGGAGCCATGCTAAAGTCCGGTATGCGATCGACTTGAAAGGAAAAACGATTTGGGTTTATTTTGGGAAGAAAAAGGGAGTATTTTAGTATTTTTGGAAAACGGGAAAAAATATTTTTGGTATTTTTGGCTTTTAAAAAGGGAGGGAAAAAGGAGAATCTCATTATTATTATTATTATTATTATTATTATTATTATTATTATTATTATTATTATTATTATTATTATTATTATTATTATTATTATTATTATTATTATTATTATTATTATTATTATTATTATTATTATTATGTTTTTCACTTGTATTTTGTTTGCCTAAATGAAAGTAAAATGTCGGATATGACCCGAGCTTGGGAAACATAGGGGTTAAAAAATATAAGACACGTTTGACTTATTTTCAGGCTCATGGACAGGGTCCTATTTAAAAGAAGGGAGAAATAGTACAAAATTTTAGGTGGTACGACGATCCGGAATTTGTCACCCATCACGAAGTGATCCCTCAGTACGAGACAAAATTTTGGTCAATATTTCCATGCTCTAGTGATGTAGTGTGAAAAATGCATGAGTCTTGATTAGTATCTTATGGAGATTTTTTATTTTCATAGTAAGTAAATGGAGTACTACCATTATGAGGGAGAATTTACAAGTATTGTTAAGAATAAAGCTACCATGGAGCATGAAGACTAACTAAGCATGGTGATCAAGTAGCTATGTAAATATATACAAGTGAGTGTAAGAGTGACATGGAAGAGTGTAAGTAATTGATTAGGCATAAATTCTTCCTATTTATCCCCTTAATTTAGAGGCTTTTATCGCTCCGTAAAGTGTAATTCGAGTGGATTTATCTCACATCATTGCTATTGACATTTTCTAATTAGTATGCCGAGTTTCTTATATCTCCTATCTATTTTGCAGGTATTCAATGCACACACGGAAGGAGAAAACCTGAAGGAAGAATCGGCATCCTAATCCAAGTTCCAGATCAAAAGTTACAAGTTTTCAAAATTACAGGGAGGAAAAGTTCCTGAAGAGATGGAACCGAATCGAAGGGTTGGAAAAACGAACCGATCCTATCTTGGGAAAACTTCCTGTGAAGGATAAAAAGATGGAACCGAACCGAACTTATTGAGACAAAAATCCATGTCAAAGGAAAAATGAACTGAATTACCTTAACAGGATCGGTTCGGGTATCAAAAATTTGGAGTTATCCACTTGTAAAATAAGAGTCTTGTATGGTTGAAACTCTTAGAAATTAGTAGAGTATAAATTTATAATACCTCCCAGACATGGAGGAGGCTTTCAATTCGTTAGAGAAGCATTGCAATTAGTTTAGAAAAGAGAACAACAAGAAACCCTAGTTTTGATTCCCGTTCTGCAATTCAAGTAATTTTATTCCAATCCTTACTTTCATTATTGCAGTAGTTAATTCTTTAGCTAGTAATTTCATTCTTCGTCATCTTCTGTTGTTAGTAAAAATGTTTTCTTTCATTCAAAGTATGTTTTCTTCTAGTTTTAATATATCAGGCTAAGTTTTCAAGGGTTGGGGTGCATTGTATCATAGTGGAAATAGAAGTTTGAATTAAAATCTTAAGTGAATTGTATCATAGTTAATGCGATATTGCTTTAATTCATCCTTTGCTTACATACTGTACGGTTTAAGATCCCTCATATATGTAATTCTTAGGAGTGTTAAAGACCGGGTTTTAATTCATCCTTTGTTTACATACTGTACGGGCTACGATCCCTTATATATGTAATACTTAGGAGCATTAAAAATCGAGTTCATTTAAAGATGTAATTCTGAATCTAGTATCCAACGCAGTGAATTACTAGGGTGTGGGAGATTGTAAACCAACCTATCGTTCTCAATTCATAGTTAAAATTTTAGTCAAAATGTCATTAGTACTTTAGTTAATTAGAGTAATTGCATTTCATTTATTCATAATTTCATTAGTTACTCATTTTCATACTTGCATCTAGTCGTAGTTATTTCATAATCTAAATCACCCTTTCCTTCTTTTTAGAATCAAAGTTTAGTTACCTTCGTCTTTCCAACGTCGTTACGACTTCGTTCGTCCTGTTTCCCTGAGGATCGATACTCGACTTATCAGATTATTACTTGAGCGACAGGCTTGCAGTTGAGCCCAAATAGCACGCACACTAGACACATTTGTGGTCGCGTCATGTTTTTGGCGCTGTTGCCGGGGTACTAGGTAGACTTAGGTTAGATCGAGTCAATCTAAAACTTTGACCAAGAAAATCCAAAAACATAAAATATATATATATATATAATAAAAATTCATCTCTCAAGAGCCTTTAATGCAAAATCTTGAACACAACTCTGAAAGCCCCCATACACCTCGCGTTCCACAATTCTGGTTTCCAATTCCTACTCCTGAGCACTCTATCAGTAGCTACACCCTGAGTAAAGCTTCGAGTCACACATCTATGACACCGAGTGAGTACACAGAGTCATTTGAAGAGAGCGTGAGTGCGATGTCTGACGCAGCGAGATTTTATACTGGAGAGGGAGATCTCCCCTATCGTCCCATGAAAGACTTATTCTTAGGATTGTCACCCCTGGTTGCATTTTACTTCCATATAATGCCGATCAGTTCCACTTTCGCAATGGAATGATACAGGTTCTCCCCACATTTCATGGCATGGATACGGAGAAACCATACCTGCATATTCGTGAGTTCGAAGAGGCGTGTGACACATTTAGTGATCAAGCTTGCACGCAAGATGTCATTCGCCTAAATCTTTTTACTTTTTCCTTAAAGGATAAAGCCAAGACCTGGATATGGTCTCTCCCCCCGAACTCCGTCACTTACTGGAGAGATATGTAGTCTAAGTTTGTCTTAAAATTCTATCCACAGCACAAGACCAACTCTGCCAAAACTCAAATCCAAGATTTCCGACAACACGATAATGAGTCTTTTGACAGATGTTGGGAATGTTTTCAAGAGTTAGTAAACGCATGCCCCCATCATGGTTTTGACAAACACCTAGTGATATATTTCTTCCATAATGGGTTGACAATATCTTCCAAAAAACTTGTGAAAATAATGTGTGAAAGACCCTTTTGGGATTTAAACTCATGCGACGACGAGGCCCATCTTAAGTATGTTGCAGAGACTACCCAAGCATGGGACACATCTGATCCTAACCAAACCCGACCTAGACAACCATCTATCAATCAGACTGCATCCGATCTATACAATTTGGATAACAATACCTTAATAGACCGTCGATTTGATCAGTTTCAGAGAGATATGAAATAGTGGTTAGATGGTCGGTTGAGAAATATCTCCGGATCCAACCATGGTTCGAAAGAAAAAGTGTGTGCTATTTGTGAGGCAGGCCACTCCACAAAGGCCTTCCCGATAATTTCTGCCTACAAGGCCGTGCACACCGAGCAGGTGGATGCAATAGGAGGATTCAAGGGGAATTTTAATTCCCCGCATGGGAATTCGAACAACCCGTCATGGAGAAACCATCCTGGTTTCAACTATGGACAACCACAAGCTGCGATGAACCCACATTCACAGGTTGTACCACCTCCACCACCTCCTCAATACCAATAAGCACCACCACCTCCAGCCCCATATATAGCTCCACCATAGAGGAGCCTCAAGGATACAATGAACCAATTCATAAATTCTCAAGGTGAAAACAATGCTAAATATGAACGCATGTTCGCCGAAATAAATGCAAGCATCTCCAAGATACAATCCGCATTGAGCATCGAAGAGAAGGGTAAGTTTCCTGCCCAAGGACAAAGACCTACCCAAGGTTAACCTAGTGTTAGTTCCACCTCTACAGAACAGCAGGATCACTGCCAAGCTGTAACCACTTTTCGTAGTGGGAAAGTCATTGACTTATCACCTCCCCCACACGACATTTCAAAAGATAAGGAGAATTTGCCCGACACGAAAGAGGTCGAAGATATATCCTTGAACGAGAGTGAAAAGGAAAACACTAGTGAGCCCGAGATAGTTGTAAAACCACCCTCCGCTGTGCCATTTCCTCAAAGATTAGTTCTTTCCCACAAAAGTACCATAAGTGAAGAAGTGCTAGAAGTTCTTAAGAATGTGAAATTGAACTTACCTTTACTCGATGCAATAAGGCAAATCAAATCCTATGAAAAAGTCATAAAAGACTTATTGACAGTCAAGAGGAGGATGAAGGTAAAGAAGAACGTGTTCTAGCACAAAATGTGAGCTCAGTCCTTCTTAATGATCTCCCACCTAAATATAAGGATCCCGGTGCACCCACTATATCCTGCACCATTGGATATAACAAATTCGAAAAGAACTTACTCGATTTGGGGGTGAGTGTCAATATCCTCCCCTATTCAACTTATAGGAAACTTGATCTGGGAGATCTTAAGCCCACAAGGATCACTCTCCAGTTATTGGATCAAACCGTGAAGATACCAATGGGTATAGTTGAGGGCTTGATAGTCCAAGTGGACACTTTCTACTTCCCAGTAGATTTGGTCAATTGGGACACGGATCCCTCCTTCACCTAAAAAAATCATGTTCCCATCATCCTTGGATGCCCATTCTTAGCTATGGCTAACACAGTGATTAATACTAGAAATGGGCAGATGTAACTCAATTTTGGGAATATGACTTTAGAAACGAACATCTTCAACATAGCCCAACAAGCAGGGGAAGAAGATGACCTTTACGAGGTGAGCCTAATTGAGGAGATCGTAGAAGAACACTTTAAGGAAAATTACTATGGAGACGCTTTAGAAGCTTGCCTAGCTTCTAGTCATGAGGTGGAGGGAGCTTATACCGAGTCTGAGAGGGAGATAGAGGAGTTGAGAGTCTTGCTCGATGAGAGAGCGTCGGACGAGGACGCGAGAGATGTTAATTGGGTTTCTCGATTCGAAGAGTTACCGTCAAGGGAAGCACGTATAGTACCCTCTAGCGACACATTACCGACTCTCGAGTTGAAGAAACTACCCTCTAATGTTAAATATGCTTTCCTAGGCGAAAGTGAGACATTTCCCATTATTGTCTCTTCTAGCTTAGATGAAGAGCAGGAGGGTAAGCTATTAAAGATTTTGAGGAAGCACCAAAGTGCTTTTGGTTGGTGTATAGTTGATCTAAAGGGGATAAGCCCTCTAATTTGCACCCATAAGATTCACCTCAAGGAGGATGCTAAGCCATTGAGAGAAATGCAAAGAAGGCTAAACCCCATAATGAAAGATGTGGTGAGGGCTGAAATTATAAAATTATTGGATGCTGAGATTATCTACCCAATCTCAGATAGAAAGTGGGTGAGACCCATTCAAGTTGTCCCGAAGAAGTCGGGCATGACTGTGATTGAAAATTCCAGGGGAGATCTAGTTCTCCAACGTACCACCACTGGATGGCACGTTTGCATTAATTACCGAAAACTCAATGCGGGGACTAGGAAATACCATTTCCCCTTGCCATTTATCGATCAAATGCTTGAAAGAGTAGTGGGCCACCCTTATTATTGCTTCCTAGATGGTTATTCTGGATATAACCAAATTGAGGTAGATATACTTGATCAAGAGAAAACAACCTTCACTTTCCCCTTTGGAACGTTTGCCTACAAACATATGCCATTTATCTTGTGTAATGCACCGACGACCTTTCAAAGGTGCATGTTGATCTTATTCAGTGATATGGTTAAGAGAGGGCTATAGGTGTTTATGGACGCCTTTAGTGTTTTTGGCACCTCCTTCGACCTATGTTTAGCTAATCTTGAGAAAGTGCTAGCCCAATGTGTGGAAAAGAACTTAGTGCTGAATTGGGAAAAATGCCATTTCATGGTAACCGAGGGTATAGTTCTTGGCCACATCGTGTCATCCAAAGGGATCGAAGTTGATAGAGGAAAAATTGATGTCATAGCTGATCTATCCCCACCTAAATCGCTGAAAGACGTGCGCTCCTTCTTGGGCCACACAGGGTTTTATAGAAGGTTCATTAAGGACTTTAGCGCCATCGTTAGACCCTTAAGCAATCTTATTATAAAGGACACCCCATTCAAGTGGATGGAAGCATGCCGACGTGCTTTTGAAAAACTGAAAAACATGCTTGTGTCCGCTCCCATCATGCAAGCTCCGGATTGGTCTTTACCATTTGAGCTTATGTGTGATGCTAGTGATTATGCGATAAGGGTTGTTTTGGGCCAAAGAAAAGACAATAAGACTCATGTCATCTACTACGCTAGCCGGACCCTGACCGGACCACAACTCAATTACTCCACCATGGAGAAGGAGTTGCTAGCGGTAGTATTTGTTCTTGAAAAGTTTAGGTCCTATCCTATCGGTTCTCCTATCACCTATTTCACCGACCACGCGACTTTAAAATATCTACTTGTGAAGAAAGACACAAAGTCTCACCTCATAAGGTGGGTCGTACTCCTACAAGAGTTTAATCTCTCCATTAAAGACAAAAAAGAGTAGAAAACATCGTTGTCGATCACTTATCACAGCTTTCGTCCGACGTACCTAGTGATCCTACACCCATAGACAAGTATTTTACGGATGAATAACTCTTTGCCACCTCTTCTTTGCCCTAGTTTGCGAATATAGTGAACTATCTTGTCACAAGAGCCGTCCCTCCTGATTGAACACCGCAAGATAAGAAGAGGTTCATCACTTGGTCACGCATGTTTTTCTATGATGATCCATTTCTTTTTTAATATTGCACCGATCAAATCATCCGACGATGCATACGGGATGACAAAATTCCAAAAGTCATCCAATTTTGTCATTCGAAAGCATGTGGAGGCCACTTTTTCGTGAAAAAGACAACCGCTAAAATTCTCCAATGCGGTTTTTACTAGCCCATAATGTTCCGGGATGTTAACAATTGTTGCAAATCTTATGACAAGTGTCAACGGATGGGGGCGATTACCAGACAAAAAATGATGCCATTAACCCTGATTCTCATCATTAAGGTTTTTAATTGCTGGGGTATTGACTTCATGGGCCCCTTTTCCCCATCCTTTGGGTACCTATACATCCTAGTCGTGGTAGACTATGTTTCTAAATGGGTGGAAGATATAGCTACCAAGTTCAATGACAATAAAGTGGTGATAAAGTTCCTGCATGAACACATACTTTCTCGCTTCAGTGCACCTAAAGCGGTAATCAGTGATAACGACACACACTTTTCCAACAAGCTATTTGAAAAACTTGTGAAAAAGTATGGTGTCATTCACAAGGTGGGAATGACATATCACCCACAAACGAATGGACAAGACGAATTGGTAAAATCATGAAATCAAGCACATACTAGAGAAGACTGTCAATCCCGACTGAAAAGATTGGTCCCTTCGATTGAACGATTCGTTATGGGCCTACTGTACCGCATACAAGAACCCACTCGGAATGTCCCCATTACGCTTTGTGTATGGAAAACCTTGACATCTTACCGTTGAGTTGAAGCACAAGGCATATTGGGTAATTAAGAGGTTAAATTATGATATGGACAAAGCCGATGAAGCTCGAAAGCTTAAACTAAATGAGTTAGAGGAGATACGTAATGATGCGTATGAGAATGCCAAGATTTCAAAAGCCCGGATGAAACTAGCACATGATAAGATTATTCGACAAAAAGAGTTTCAATCAAGAAAAAAGGTACTCCTTTATAACTCCCGACTTCATCTATTTTTGGGTAAATTACAGTCTCGATGGACTGGTCCATTCGTTGTGAAAAGCATATTCCCCCATAGACCAGTAGAATTGGAAGATCCAAAAGGGGGAACGCGCTCAAAGTCAATGGATAGTGCCTAAAGCTATATGTTGAGGCGTGTGTAGAAGATATCGACACCATTTGGTTGTCGGACCCCGTTTACGGGGTTGAGTGAGCTGTTACAGAGAGGTCGTTGCACCCCCGACGCGTATGGGGTGAATTCTTGTGTATCATAGTTGTGCGTAGGTAGACTTGTTAGAGTCCGTTGGTAGGTTACGAGAGGTTAGGGTTAAGATTAGGCACACCAACATGCACTTGGTGAGGGCATCGAGGAATTCCAAGTGTGAGAATAAGTAAGAGAGTATTCGGAAATTCGAGGGTGCTAGAATTTATTTTCAACATTCTAAGTGGAAAGATTTCTGTTTTGAGGTGAATCGAACCGAATCCCCTGTACCGGATCGGTTCGGTTGAGATAAATTGATTAAAAAAAATCCCTGGACCGGATCGGTTCCACCATGCATAGGATCGATTCTATTTCTGCAGCAATTGCCTCTTCTCGAGATTCCTCCCCCTTCCTCAATCCCTTCATTTCCCTCCAATCTCCCCCTCCTTTCTTTCCCTCTAAATTCTTCCCCCCAAACCCACCCCCACCTATAAATTCTACCTCTACCCCACCATTCCTCCACACCTCTATCCCATATTTCATATCATTTGTGCCAACCTACTTTAGACCTCTAATGACTCAGCGATGCGCCCTCGCCAAGCGACACTCGTCTACCACCTTTATGATCCCAACTTCGCTATCAATCTTGCCTGCGTATTCTACACCGATATTTTTTATGTGGCCCTGGAGCAAAAAGGCGCGGTGCCCCTCCCATATGCACGTCTCCTCACCTCCATTCTTGTCGATGCTGGTATCCAGCCGCCTCGAGCCTCTCCACGCCTCCCAGAGCCCATTGGGCAAGGATCACGCAATAGGAGTGCCCAGTAAAGGGCAGCCCTTCGAGCAGCACGGGATGTAGTTGATGATGATATCGCTATTGAAGAGCACGAGGCTGAGGATGTCGTGATGGGCGGGGCAGAGGACGGCGAGTATGACAAAGGCGATGACTTAGATTTTGATCCATCGGTTGCAGAATTTGATAGGGGCCTTTCAGCGGTGGAAACCCAGTTTGACGGATTCATCACACAATATCAATGTGATCAAGAGGCCTACCGAAGGGATACGAGCATGATGCATCATCTCCAAACTCACTTAAATGAGCTCAACTTCGGTGGACCCCCTCCAAGCTTCTTCTATGACCAGTATGACCCCAGGGCGCCCGGAAGCTCCAACCGACCGCCCCAGTGAAGCCCATTTCTGCTGTTGCTGTTTGTGTTTAGTTGATTGTGTAGTTGTTTGATGTTTGTGTTTTGATGATTGTGTGTTTCTCCCCTCTCCATTGTAACACATGTTCTCCTTATCTATAAAAATCTGCATTTCTATTTTGTTTGTTCATTTTATTTATTCGCGCTTTTCATTCACTTTGAGTTAGATTTTAGTCCTTTTTGTTTGAGGACAATGCAAAGGTCTAAGTTAGGGGGGTCACAAGTGCGCCTTTCTAAAACTTCAAAATTTTCAAAAATTCCCAAAAATTTCAAAAAAATTAAAATTTTTGAAAAATCCAAAAATATTTTTCTTCAAAATTAAATAAAAATTGGAATTCAATTTTTTCAAACATATCATTAAAATTTGGTTGAAAGTGTCAAATTGTAAAAACATAGTACACAAAGTTGAAATTGAACAAAGATGGAAATTGAGCAAACGTAGACGACTTGACGAATAAATGTGGAGATTAACAACCCCGCTGAGATTCGAACCTTTTATTATTGTGAGTTTATAAATCAATCTGAGTTAAATTGTTAACTCAAAGTTCGTTTCAGCGTTTTAATAAGTCGTCAAGATCTCAATCCTTTCACTTTGACCAGTTATGAAAAATATGTGTGATATTGCCTTGAAAAATGTTCCAAATAGATCTCTAAACTAAATTAATCTCGAGATGCATATGGTAATGCAATTAGTAGTAAGGATAATGAAGTAGGCCCTAAATTGTCACCCAAAAATATTGACCAGAAAAAGTAGCGAAAAAATTATCCCTTTTGTAAACCAAAATTGAGACGAATAAATTTTTCCCTTTCGTTTGACAAACCGAAAAACCCCAATTGGCCCGAAATTGTGAAAGTTAATAATCCCAGAAATTAAGTCCGAAAAGTGCATAAAAACAGGCAAGAAAAGAATAGATATGCTCAACAAAAATATCAATAGAAAAAAATAAAAAAATGAGTAAAAGCCCGAAAAAGCACAAATAGACATCATAAATAAATTTTCTAATTTTGACCTTCCCTACCATTCCCATTTTACCCAATACACCTTTAACCCGAAAATGTCCTAATCGAGTTCAAATTGCGAAATTGGTTACATCGTGGAGAGCTAAAACACAAAAAGATAATAAAAGAGATTAAGGATATGAATTAGAGGAAATGTTCCCGTTTTCTTATAACCGTAATCCGATGATGAGATCCATTCACCAAAAAAAAATCAGTCTTTCTATTTGTATGCGTGAACTTGGTTCTAATGCATTTACTCTTATAAATCACGCATACCGAAAGAAAATATACACCCTTCTGAGAGATTCGTTTGTGAGAGCATCCCGTGAGATTTTGAAATCAAAACAAAATTTTGAATATGTAATGTAATGGTCAATCGGTGGAAATTCGCGGTTAAATTTCTGGCTCTGCACTCACGCACTATGATTTGAGATTCTTGAACATGAATTGATGATGACTATTTTCTGGAAAAGTTTGAGTCATACAATTTTTTCGTATTTTGAGTTTTCTTTGAGTCGAATTTTGTTGGTATATTCGTTGCAAATCCTCACGAGACACAACTCGTCCTACTAGGGTAACCTAGGGGTTTAAAGGCCTATTGCATCCGCTAAATGTAATCTCTTGCCCACGAAAGAGGTATTATATCCCATTTTAGAGTTGGATAATGTTTTGATTCTTTTACATTGCTCGGGACTAGCAAAGTTCTAAGTCAGGGGGGTTTGATTAGGCATAAATTCCTCCCATTTATCCCCTGAATTTAGAGGCTTTTATCGCTCTGCAAAGTGTAATTCGAGTGGATTTCTCTCATATCATTGCTATTGAAATTTTTTAATTAGTACGCCGAGTTTCGTGTATATCCTATCTATTTTGTAGGTATTCAGTGCACACAAGGAAGGAGAAAACCGAAAGGAAGAATCGGCATCCTAATCCGAGTTCCTTATCAAAAGTTACAAGTCTTCAAAATTATAGGGAGGAAAAGTTCCTGAAGAGATGGAACCGAACCGAAGGGTTGGAAAAACTTCCTATGAAGTGTGAAAAGATGGAACCGAACCGAAGACAAAATAAATGAACCGAACCTGTTGAGACAAAAATCTCTATCAAAGGTAAACCGAACCGAATCACCTTAATAGGATCGGTTCGGGTATAAAAAATTTGGATTTATCCACTTGTAAAATAAGAGTCTTGTATGGTTAAAACTCTTACAAATTCGTAGAGTATAAATTTATAATACCTCCCAGACATGGAGGCTGCTTCTAATTCGTTAGAGAAGAATTGTAATTAGTTTAGAGAAGAGAACAACAAGAAACCCTAGTTTTGATTCCAGTTCTGCAATTCAAGTAATTTTATTCCAGTTCTTGCTTTCATTATTGTAGTAGTTAATTCTTTAGCTAGTAATTTCATTCTTCTTCACATTCAGTTGTTAGTAAAAATGTTTTCTTTCATTCAAAGTATGTTTTCTTCTAGTTTTAATATGTTCGGCTAAGTTTTCAAGGTTCGGGGTGCATGAACCCCACCCGATGTAATTTACTCTAGTGGAAATAGAAGTTTGAATTAAAATCTTAGGTGAATTGTATCGTAGTTAATGCGATATTGCTTTAATTCATCCTTTGCTTACATACTGTGCGGGCTAAGATCCCTCATATATGTAATACTTAGGAGTGTTAAAGATCGAGTTTTAATTCATCCTTTGCTTACATACTGTGCAGGCTACGATCTCTCATATATGTAATACTTAGGAGCATTAAAAACCGGGTTCATATAAAGCTGTAATTCTGAATCTAGTATCCAACGCAGTGAATTACTAGGTGTACACACCTCACTCTATTACCCCCAAACTCTCCTTAGGTCCCTAGTACCTCCACTCATCATCGCAAACCCAGGTCACGTCCCGAGTACTGACCTGGAAGCCATCGGGCACTCCCCGGCTCAGTTTGACCCAAAAGTCAAACTCTTTGTCTTGATCAAGACTCAATGAATCTTTGAAGGGCACTGAATACCCTTTCCAACGGTCCGCCCCGTGCACGATTCCAACTTACCATGAGGACGAACGCGCCGTTTGCGTCTGAAACCTGACCTAGAGACCACCGGGCGCTCCCGAGCTCTATTTAACCTATGTCAACTCTTCAGCTTGATCGAGGCTGAATTAATCTTCAAAGGGAACTGAAAACCCTTTCCAACGGTCTGTCCCGTGCACAATTCCGACTTTCCATGCGGACGAACGACCTGTTTGACTCCGGGAAGCCACCGAGCGCTTCTCGGGCCCTATTGACCAAAGTCAACTCTCTAAACCGGGTCAAACTCTTTGGAATATAAAAGTACATCTCCTAACCTTTCCAACGGTATGCCCCGTGCGCGATTCGAACTTACCATGCAGACGAACGATCCGTTTGCGTCCGCACGATTCCCCGTCCAATGGACCGACAAACGCTTTCGAGCCATATTTGACCCAAAGTCAACTCCAGAACTCGGGAGAGGTCCAAAATACTTTCTAAGGTCTCATAAATACCTTTCCAACAGTATTCCCCGTGCGCGATTCTGACCAACGTTTTGCCCTCGGCGGCCAATTTTCTGAAAAAGCCTGAGGCGCACTGCCAAATGGCAGGTCCCAGACCCTGCCTATCGGCACCTGCCGATAGGTAGTGACATGGTAATGCCGATCAGCAGACCCCTGGGCCTATAAAAAGGAGGCCTTGGCCTCATTTGCAAGAAGATCCCAGATCTGATAAAAATCTCCCTAAATGAATCCCAGAAACCTCTCTCGAAGGTAGCGTGATTTCAACTTCCAAATCCCCTTTTTACTTCCACTTTTCATCATCCTTTTCATAAAACTTGGTGAATAAACCATTCTCCATCATCATCCAAGCTCAAGGGCTACTCTCCAACATTTAAGATCAAGCTCAAGATCTTCAAGAAGGTCCAACTTTCTCAAACTCTCTCTTAAATTCTCTTGAATTCTCAGTAACTTGTTTTCTTACTTAGCACTTTTATAATCTCATCTCACACATCCTAATATACTTTTTATTTAGTATTATTGCACATACCATATTTTCATATAAATAAAAACCCAAAAAATAAGAAAAAGAGGGTTTGCTCATAAATTCCAAGTGGAGATTCTCACACTCTTTCCACACTCTTCTCATAACTAAAACACCTTTTTACATACACACATACATTCACAAATAAGATATTTCTCCATTTTGGATTTATGGGTTAAACCCCACCCCTTTGCTTTTTATGCGAACTACGTGGACTTTGATGCCTTTATAGGCTACGTAGGCGTCTCGGGGTGGCTTTTTCTCTTATCTTCTCTCATTTTCTATTTCCCCTAAATCCATTTTCTCTCATTTTCTCTCACTTTTTCTCTCATTTTCTATTTCCCCTAAATCCATTTTTCTTATATTATTAGTCTTAGTGACGCATTACTCCATGTGCGTTATCGCTCCTTTATAACGATCAATGTAGGGGTAACCGCCTAAATCTTATTTTTCTAATATTACTTTTATATCTACCTACGGATGACTCGCTTTATCTTTTCCATGATACAAGTCGAGGATTCCTACCTCCATTCTATATATATATACACATGCACACATCTCACGGGGGGAAACATAAAGGAAAATAGCAAATATCCATGAGAGACCGAAAGGGCGGAATGGGTGCCTAACACCTTCCCATTTCGTAACTAAGCCTCCGAACCCTTTCTGAATCATTTTGGTTTCGCACGCACCAGTATGTCTTAGGAAGCCATCCTTCGGGGTGGCTTCCCCTTTTTCTTTTGTCTGTTTTTAGTAAAATAGACTGGCGACTCTGAATCTCTCTACATTTTTCACACCTCACAAAATCGACGCCGGCCGAAGCGCTCTCTCGAGAGGGAATGCGCGGGACCCGAAGGATCCTTCCTCCCTCCACGGCGGGGATCGGCGGGGATGGCCACACTAGGGTGTGGGGGATTGTAGCCCGACCTATCATTCTCAATTCATAGTTAAAGTTTTAGTCAAATCGTCATTAGTCCTTTAGTTAATTAGAGTAATTTCATTTCATTTATTCATAATTTCATTAGTTACTCATTTTCATACTTGTATCTATTTCATAATCCAAATCACCTTTTCCTTCTTTTTACAATCAAAGTTCGGTTACCTTCGTCTTTCCAACGTCGTTACGACTTCGTTCATCATGTTTCCCTGAGGATCGATACTCAACTTATCGGATTATTACTTGAGCGAGAGGCTTGCAGTTGAGCATAAATAGCACGCACACTAGACACATTTGTGGTCGCATCAGTAATCATGGGAATATATGAGTGGAGGTGTGTACTAGTGAGCCTAAGCTTGGATAATCTGCAAGTGGTGTGTTAGATGTGTAAGTAAGCATAAATATATATACAAGTGACAAAGGTGAGGGTGTGTGCTAGTGAAGCTAAGCGTGGATAATTTACAAGTGGTGTGTGGAGAATGTAAGTAAGGGTGAAACTACATATAAGTGTTAGTGTGTGAAGTGAGCATGGAGAATATATAAAAGTGTGTGAAGTAAGCATGTACAATTGAGTGAAGAGTGATATATACATGAAAACAAAGTATGGTAGAGATGAGCATAAGGTATATACAAAAAGTAAGTAGAGGAGTAAAGGGAACATACAAGTGAGAGCGTGTGTACACATATAGAACAGTAGGAGAGCAAAGAATAACACCCATGTAGAAATAGAGTCCTATAAGAACAATCTCCAACGGAGTTTCCATTATGGCCATCCGGGGTCGAATTCCTCCGGCGCGCGCAAAAAAGCGTGTCGACCGTCGTTAAATGGGATTAACACAAAGAGAAGAGTCTCCAACCTATTTTTTTGAAAATAGGTAAAGGTATGTTGTTGCCTTGAGAATGGCATAAAGGTTACACTGATGCTTGGGAAAATAAGTAGTTCAAAGGTCCGAGGACTAAGTTATGGAATGAGAAGGTGTTAGGCACCCATTCTGCACTTTTGGTCTCTCATGGGATAATGTTAATCTTCTCCTTTTATAATCTGTGATGTGTGTGTACATGTGTATAATATAAATAACAGGAGAATTGAATTATCCAACTCGCATCATGAAAAGGATGGGGTGAATTCCTCCATAGGAGTGTTCCCAAAAATAATGATAATAAAAATATGATGTAAGTGCTCGTTGAATCATAAACCACTATGACAGAGCGAATGTGCACATTGGATGAAACACAAGTATGCAGGAGTCTAAAACTCACAAAATAAATATAGTAATATATGAAAGAAATATATAAACATGAAAAAAGGAGGACTCAAATCTCAGGATTAGCCCCATACACCTATGTAGACGAAGGTGCATCAAAGTCCACGTAGTTCGAAAATATCACAGAGGTGGGGCTTAACCCATAAATTCAAATGTGAGACTTCTCTTATGTGTATATAGAGAAAATGTGTTTTCAGAGTGGACGTGTAAAATGGAAATCCCGTTTTTGGAATTTACGAATAAACCTCTTCCTTTTTGGGTTTTTTATGAAAATAGATTATGTGAAATACTACTAATAAAGAGTAGAAATCAATGAATGTGATATAATGAAACAAAAGCATAAAATAGAAATAAGATGAATAACACTAAAATGGTTAAACTAGAGAAAGGGGTAGAGAAATTGGCCTCCTTATTAATGCTTGTTTCTGACATTGAAATGCAAGTTTTCTGATTTTGAAATGGTATGGAAGTGATGTAGAAAGGTGGGGTGAGTTACCAAGTGAGGTAAGGAAGCGAGGTAAGAGAATGTGGAAAAATGGGCTACTTGGAAATGGAAAAGACTCTGATTATGAGGAGAATGTTCTCTTATTTTTTGAGAGGTGGTCCAAGGTCTTCCTTATAGGGTGAGGTCATGGACCTTTTTATAAGAGTCAAAAGGGATGTCGATCAGCATAGCCCCTGGCCTGGCCATCGGCATGCAGGGCAAGGAAAAGGACACCTTGTCGATAGGTAGGGTTCCGGAGGTGCCTATAGGCAGTTGGAATGGTTTTTTCGGAAAAATGGCCATAAAATACAAACCATAAGTCGAGTCACGCATGAGGCAAACCATTAGAAAGGAAATTCAGAGCCCTTCAAGAATCCATTGTGCCACTCCCGATTCTGAGAATTTACCAAAGTCAAATGGGGCTCGAAAGTGCCCGATGGTCTCTAGACGGGGTGAGGTTGATTCACCCACGAGACATACCATTGGAAATGGGATTCAATGCCTTTCGAGATTTCATTGAGATTCGACTCGTCCAAGGAGTTGAATAAGGTCAAACAGAGCCCAAAAGCACCCAATGGTCCTTCGAAGTAAAACATATCGTTTGTCTGAACCGTGAGACCCATTCGCGCATAAGATGCACCATTGAAAAGGGGTGATCTTCGAGGATTCATTGAGCTTCACTCAGTCTGGAGAGTTGACCAGATTCAAATGGGCTCGGGAGCCCCCTATGGCCTCCAAATCAGTACTCGGAGTGAAATGGGTTGTTCGTTCGGATCGTGAGGTCTATTTACGCACGGGGCAGACCGTTGGAAAGGGAATTCATATCTATTCAAATATTCATTATCTTCACTCAGATTGGAGAGTTGACCAAAGTTAAATGGGGTTCAGGAGCTCTCGATGGCCTCCGGGTTTATGCTCGAAGTGAAATGGGTCATTCGTTCGAACCATGAGGTCAATTCACGCATAGGGTGAACTGCTGTGAAGGGAATTCAGAGCCCTTTGAGGATTCATTGAGATTCTCTCAAGTTCGAGATCTGATCGGAGTTAAACGGGACCTAAAGGCGCACGATGACCTCTAGATCAGTACTCGGAGTATGACTTTGGGTTTATGGTGAATGGATGAGTGCTAGGACCTAAGGAGGTGCTTGGGGGGGGGGGGGGGGGAGGGTTCCTAGGATGGGGTGTTTACACCCTAAACCTTTATCCAAGTAACTATCTTACTATCAAACTACCCTCTATCTTGATCCATAATTTATTTTATTCCAAACCTTTCATTTACTTTTTGTAATTATAATTAAATCCCATACTTTTATTTATTGACGATTATACCTAAATACTTTATTAATTCATCAAATAAATTTTGAAATTCATCAGATAAATTCTAACATTCGTCAAAGCAATTTTATATTAAAATAACTTCCATAAATTATATTTCAACTTCTAGTAATAGAAATAAAATTTTATTTGTCACTTAAACAATTATTAAATTCAAGTTTTCACTTAGAATTATTATTTAAATTCCCCCAAAATCCATATTTATTTATTTAAATTCTTTTAAAAGTACGGGGTATTATACCATTGATATTATATTGGGCACACAAATTTATAGTTCCAATGCATCCCATTAAGAGATCAATGGCTCCAAAGTGCACTGCACCATGCAGTGAGTGTAGAGGAACCCAATCCATGTAAAACATGCTCGGAACATTCAATGAAATTATACTTAAAAATCCCACATAAAGCCAAGAAAAATGTGTACAAGTATTATTATTCGAAGAAAGAAATAACCAAAAGAAATTGAATAAGATGATGTTTTATTAAAAAAAATTGCATCATGTGTATCTTATATCGATAAATCATTAAACCCTCAATTTAATGTTTTCTTGATGCTTTATATATTTTTAAAACTCCAAATTTGTCTTTCAACCTAGAAAATCACCAACTTCCGCAAAATTAAAAACATTCTGAGTCGAGGATTTTTTAAAATAAACCGTGTGGCCTAAACATAAACTCTCCTCTTGTACTAATTAGACATAACATGAAATGAGGTTAATAGATAATCATTTGCATAAAAAAGAATCCTAAAGTCCGTAAGGTCCCTCATATTCTGTTATTGAAGCTGAGTAGATCTCAATACCAGAACACATAAGTTATTAAAATTAAATATCATTCTTAGCATCTGACAGAATTATGAGACATTGAGAACCTTTTTCAAGATAACCCGACGAGTATAAATTAATCACCAAAATATATTCCATCACCATAAACTCCAATAATAAATCTCATCTCCAAAACATAAAAAAACTCGAGTAAAATAAAGCTAACTACATAAAATCTCTCCAACTGAAAACCATAAATAGTTGTGGAGTCGAGTGACTAACCTAATCCCAAATCAATGGTCTAATAAATAAAATAGCTGAAAAGGAAACTAATCCCAATCGATAAAATAAATCTCTATCTACAAGTTTCGTTAATCTCCAAAAAACACAGCTACATAACAACAAATCTTGAAAGGTCTATCAACAAGGACGAGCCAGGGTCCACCGTAAGAATGCCAATTACTTTTTTTCAAATAGGATCCATAAATCCATTCATGAGAATTATAATAGATACATATCACAATAAATGACTTTAATTAATTAAACAATAATAATAGCGATGCGATTAATGTAAAACTATAACAACTACCCATATATAACAAACCATCTCAGTACCCAAGTCTAATGATATTATTTTTAAAATTAATTAAATATCATTTCATTATCTTACTAAATTCTAATTAATTTTCAATATCCATTATCTTTCTCAATATAAGTTATCTTTCTCAATATCAATAATTTTTCTGGATGTTAATCCTACTATTGATGCAACACCGTTATAACCAGTCGACACTTTTATTGGACTTGCACATACTTATGGCGTACCTAACATTTCAACACATCAAGTTTGCATCCATTACTATAGCTCGTCGACCCAATTTATTTTACCCAACACATACCGTGATTATCCCCACACACGACACGTCATTATAGTTAGTTAGCAAAGGTTACGCAATCATCGTAATGACCAAGCGATACTAACCATTGAACATACTTGTGATGTTAACACAAACAGTCAAAGTAATCGAGACACAATGGATTCCTCAATCATCATAATGGCTGGCGCACCCACACCTACACATATAGTGGCGCATAACAACAACCGTCAAAGTATCTAAGATAGAGAGGTCCATAATGATTGTAATTATCTGCCTACCCCACCCTCACATACAGTGGTGCAAATCACTTTGTGTCTAATACGTGGTTTTTATGTTAGGTATAAAACATCTTTTCTTTGTCATGTTTTCGATATTTAACACTAGACCTAACTATAACCCGAGCATCACCTTTAAATCCATCCCTAGTCCCATACCTAGTGATCAATAAACTATAAGTACCACCTATTGACTCACCTAGAAAGAATACCTAAGATATAATGATTGACCAATATCATGTCAAGGTTAAAACAACGTAATAACGTACTACCTAATCTCGTACCTAGGAAATACTTTAGCCTACAATAGCACACTCTTTACTTTCATGCCTCGAAAGCATCAATAAAAAAGTACTATTCCTACTCGTTAATCCTGTACCTAGAAAGTATCACACTTATGCAAGGGTGAATGTATAACCACTAATGTAATCCTAACGTTCCAACATTTTTATTTTATTAACATGCACAATTTATACATTAATTACATTCTCAGTCTAACGTTACAAATAATTTATTTTGCAATTATACAAATTCGATTGAATGCGCTTTAAATCAATTATATCATGTGATAAAAGAGTGTTACAAAATAACCCAACAAGTTGTTTAAATTTAATATCTCCGCACGAGTGATAATTTATTAGACTAAAACATAAACTGGTTTAAACATACATATTAATAATTTTCAACAATAAATTAATACGCTCTACATCATATTATTCATCTACATGATTTTATAAATAAACACATATACTTGAATTACATAATTAAATTAACATGTGATTCGTCCCAACAATTTAAAATAACAAAGTACAACTATCTAAGCATGCAGTATTTCGATTATTAAATCCAATTTTATAATTTAAGAAAAATAAATATATAAATAGGTTATCACTTTTCCTAAATAAATTGCTACTCGTATTGAGGAAAACACATGTAATTAATGATCAGGCAACATTTAACTCAAATAATACTTAAGGAAATCGATAGTGATATCCTTTTTTCAGAAATAATTATTCAAAAAATCCAAATGCACCACTGCGTTCGTCTCACGAAAATAAGTAACTTTAATGTTCAGGTCATCTTCAAATTCTAGGTATAAGGACTCTATAATTGGGTTCAAAGATAAGAATAAGGGTGCTAGGATTTACTATGGGGTATTGTATTATTTTTTATCATACTACGTATGACTAATTTACTTTGAAAATAACTGATCTATATAACCTTCTTTAGTTGTGTCTAAAGTGACAACAACTTCGGCCTCCTTAGTGGAGTCAACAATACAAGATTGCTTCACATTGCTCCAACTTACATCTCAACCTCCTTTGTAAACACAAATTATGAGGTAGTAAACTTGGAATTCTTATCTGACTAAAGACCTAGTTATTGTGCCTAAAAGGTAAAAAACTATTATATTGAAATTTGTTGACCATGCCAAAGGCATAATCGATTTTTGTCTTTGCACACAATATATATCATTAATGAGGCTTCCCACTACCAAAGCATTAGGTATATTCCTCATTAATTCCATCCTATAAAGTGTCCTAAGACATTGATTCTGAGACAGAGAGATTCCATTCATGAAAAGAAACTTTTTCATGGAATTTCGATACTAATCATGTGTATGCAACAACTATATAATAGACAAGTGATAAAATCAACATCATTTGTAACCGATCTAGTTAAATCTTGATTATAAAGATGTTATTGGTTTGTCCTAAGAATTTTATGTCGAAAAACCGGACTACGACACTCCAATGTAAGACAATTCTCCCACCTCGTTCCCAATTAGGCAAATATTATTCAAAAAATTTCACTAGAAATACCACCACATTTTTGCCATGATTATTATACTAATAAGTATTATTCCATCGTTGATAAAAATAAAAAATTGATTACCTGATCAAATCGAATGATCCAAGACCTTGACGTTAGCGTAAATCCATAATTGGATTTCACAAGCTTACATCACTTTACTTTTCCCGACTTCTTATTATTGTAACACCCCGACCCAAATTTGTGGGTTACCCGTGGTGAACCCGATCTGACCTGAGCATTAGGTGTGAAGTGCAATGAAATAACCTATATAATGTTGCTAGTCCAATTTTATATAAGTAACATGTCACTTGTTTAGCATGCAATTCCAATTTAAATCAAGCTACGTGAGGGACCCGTGGGAAGCATCCCCGGAATCCAAGCATACAGAGCTACTAACGTAATATAAAGAAAGCTTAGCTGAGTAACCCCTCAAAGTACAGAACCGCATACAACCTGCCATAATCAAAGACGAGGGAATGAGCCAAATGCCCAGCGGAGAAATACATTAATGGAGTATAGAATCAAACAACAGACAACAGACAATAGACTCTAACATGTTATATCTACGTGCACATGCAACTATTTTATGTACATATACATACATACATACATCTCTCTCTCTCTGTCTCTCTCTCTCTCTCTCTCTCTCTCTCTCTCTCTCTCTCTATATATATATATATATATATATATATATATATACATTTATGCATGAAAATCGTTTTTTATTTACAAAAGCATTACTTATCCCGATTAATTTACCTTAACCTTATAAAAAACCCCTTCTTACTTGACTTGAAATTTATTCCTTGATTTAACACTTCTAGTTAAATAATTCAAATAAAATTATCCATTTGTTTAGTGAAAAGCATCTCTTTCATCAGATTATCCTTTTATTCATACCCGATTTACCTTAGTATTTTCATTGAAAATCACCTTTCAACACACATAAGTGCCATGTTAGAAAATACTTATTTATCTTTGAAAAAACTTTCATAAACACACTCTTGTGTTAGTTATGAGTTAAACCTTCTTAGGGTTCTTAATTACCCATACAACCACTTTCACTTTACCATTCCTTTTATTCCGCGGACACTTGTCAATTTCACACTTTAGTTGTCCACATTATCTTATACCGGAACGTTTATTAATTCATTCAAGTTAGGTTATCTTTTCACATATTCACCACACAACCGATTTCTTGACATGTTCCATTTTTAATATTTCTTTCTTGGAATCTTTTAATATTTGCGTACTTTAACGGGCTTCACACCGTCGGCTATGTTTTCACTGCAAAGTCCAGACCCTTTTTAAATATTTTCGATGCCATTCAAGTCCATATTAATGTGTTTTAACATTTTACAAACGTCCACATTATCCCACTCTTCCTTTATCGATCGAAGCCAAAACTCGGGATTTCACCCCAAAGTCTTTTTATGCTTCAAAATAATCATTTCTTGTCCTTTCAAGCCTTACATTGATTTCATACCAAATATCAAGTTCATTTAGGACCATTTCGTGTAACACCTTTTCTAACATTTTTATTTAATAAATATGTTCCACTTTACATAAATTTATCATTTTACCCATTTGTTTCCAAACTTGTCTTTTTCTCCATTTCAAAAGTGTTATTTTACAAAACATTATTAAGTTACACACTTTAACTTCTTAAATGTATTTAACTCATCAATACTTGTTTAACACTTTGAATTAACATATTTCTCAAGTTGGGAATCTCTTTATTTCATTACTTTCTTTCTCTAAGAAATCATTGAACACTTAAAGGACACTTTATAAGAAAAATACCATTTTTTTTTATTAATACATGTAGTATTGAAACCATATACTTATCCTATTTATAACACTTTTTCACACACTTTAATGGCTGAAATTTCTATCTTCTTACTTTCATGCTTACACCCCATAAACCTTCATCAAACTTGTTTATATGTTCATCATCAAAACACTATAAGTTTATATCAATGAGAAAATGGATTTTAAGTCCATAAATCATTCTAAAAGGGTCTAACATATAATTTATTGTTAAAATTTCATAATGTTTGCACAAACATACTTTTCAAAGCAAAAGACATTTTTATTTCTTCAAAACTTAACTAAAATGTCCATTTATATAAAAACCCAATTTTTCATAAGAAATCTTTGAAACATTTATTCATAAAATATTCCCACCAAAATAAACATTCTTTCAACATTTTTATTCCATAAAAATGTTCAAACACCAAGTTTTCTTAAAATATATCATTTTTCTCAAAACCATTGAAACCCATTTTCACAACTCATAAGAAATATCGTTCTTAAATAATAGTGGATGAAGAAGAAGGTGATGGCAACTCCTAGCCTGCTAAGGTTGCCTCAAGGAGGTTGGGTAGATTTACAAGTCAAAAACTTGACGCGACTAAGAATTTGTCTCAGAAATGCGTTCACTCTAGGCTCAAGTGCAAGCCTGTCGCTCAAGTAATAAACCCGGTAAGTCGGGATCGTATCCACAGGGATCGAGATTGCCAAATAGTAATAAGAAAAATTATTAAATCTTGAAATGATTTCTTAAAAGAAACGAAAAGATGATTAATAATTGGGAAAATTTAACAAACTGAAAAGTGCAAAAGAAATTAGATCTGACAATTGGGAGAAAATAGGGTAAGGTACAATCCCTCAATCCTTAACAAATTACCGTATAGAATACTAGAATTGTAAATTAAAATTATTGACTAGATCCGGTCTTTATACATTCTAAGCATTACATATATGAGGGATCTAGCCCGCATCATATGAAATCAAAGATAGATATAAAGCGGTGAATGAATCCAATCTTTATAGATTCTAAGCATTACGTATATGAGGTTCAAGCTCGCACCATACGAAATCAAAGATAAATATAAAGCGGTGCTTTCATGATTCAATCAATATTTTAATTTAACCTCTATTTTCTACATAAATAATTTGCCTTGGATTGAGTTCATGTACCCCAACCCTTGGAAATTTAGCTACTCATGATTTGGTTCAAGAATAAATTCACACACAAAATTATGGATCTACAAGACATGGGAAATAATTTGCAAATAATAAAAATAGAGAATGAAAAGATATTACTTGAATTCAGAAACAAAAATGGAATTGGAATCCAGAATTTCTTACAAACTAGGGTTCATGAAAACTCTTGAAGGAATAGAAAGTTTGCTCTCAAAATCTAACCCTAAAATTCAATCTAGCACTTCTAACCTACTCCTAACCTAGCCTCTCTCTAGCAACTCCCCTTTGAAAATGAGGTAGGGCTTGGTCTTTTATAGCACCAAGTTGCACGAATTTGGCATCAAATTTCGCTTTTGGCACAAGTTTTCCAAGAGTTGCACTGCATTAAATGCATAATTAATTACAGAAATCCGCACATCCAGACTCTTCATTATCGCGCAACTTCAAAACATTGTAACTTCTTCACCGTAGCTCGGATTGAGGTGCCGTTTTTTCCAGTATTCTTGTAATTTAGAGCTATTCAACTTTCTAGTTGGCCCCACCTTAGGACTAAGGCTGAAAAATTACAAAAATGCCCTTGAACTCCCCATTTCTTGGTTTCTTTCACTGTTTTGAGTTCTCCTTCGCACTAACTTGCATGAAATACCTGTAAAACACATGAGAAATACACAAAACATGAAATACTTGCTAAAAAGGTTAGTAGCATAAATAAGAGACAAATCCAAGCTAAATACACTGCACTGGATCATAAAAATACCGAAATTAAGGGGATAAATGTGAAGAATATATGCCTAATCACACCCCATAACTTAGAACTTTGCGCGTCCCGAGCAATGTAAATGAAATTAGCCAAAATTCTACTCTTGAAAATTCTTTTATTAAAATAAAATTCCACTTTCGCAGGCAAGCGATTGCATTTAGCGTATGCAACAAGCCTTTAAACCCCTAGGTTACCCTAGTAGGACGAGTTTTGTCTCGTGAGGGTTTGCAGTGAATATACCCACAAAATTCTTTATTGACTCAAATAAATATCAAAATATTTAAAAATTGTACAATTTAAAATTTTCGAAAAATAATCACCATCAACTCATATTCAACTGTCTCAAACCATAGTGTGTGTGTGCAAAGCCAAAAATTAAACCTCAAATTTCCACCGATTGAGCATTACGTTACTTTCCGAAAATTCGTTTTGATTCAAATTCTTACGGATGCACTCACAAACGAATCACTCGGATTGTGGTTATTTTCTCTCGGTAAGCATGATATAAAGAGTAAATATAATGGACACAAATTCATGCATACAAAATTAAAAAGAAGGAAATATATGGTGAAAAGATCTCATAATCGGAATACAGTTACAATGAAATGGGAACATCACCTCTAGTTCACACCATTTAATCTCTCATATTATCTTTTCATGTCTTAGCTCTCCATGCGGTAATTAATTTCGCCATTCGGACTCAGTTAGGACTTTTCGGGTTGAAAAGTGTAAAGGGTAAAAATGAGAATGGATGGAATGTTCGGAATTGGAAAATGTCCTTATGACGTCCATTTGTGCTTTTTCGGGCATTTGCTCATTTTTCTCTTTCTCTTTTTTTTTCATTTTTTTTTTCATTTTTTTTCTTGCTATTTTTCTTTTTTGTTGAGCATTTCTATTTTTTTCTTCTTGCCCCTTTTTATTGCACAATTTGGACTTTATTTGATGAATTTTCTCAATTTTCACAATTCCGGGCTATTTGGTTTTTCGGGTTATCAAACGAAAAGATAAATTTTATTAGGCTCAAATTGGGTTGCAAAGGATAATTTTTCACATCTTTTTATGGCCAATATTTTTGGGTAACAAACGATGGCCTACTTCATCGTCCAAATTGCTAATCACATTACCATATGCATCTCGAGATTAATTAAGTTTAGAGATATATTTAGCACGAATTTCGAGACAACATCTCACACATTTCCCATAACCGATCAAAACAAAGGATTGAGATCATCAACGACTTATTAAAACGCTGAAAAGAACTTTGAGTTAATCATAAACTCGGATTAATTTAAAAACTCATAAAAAATTGAAAGGCTCGAAATCTCACCGGGTTTTATTAATCTCCACACTTATTCGTAAAGTCGTCAATTTTCTTTCAATTTCCATCTTCGGTCAATTTTGGCTTAGCACATTTTGATTGTTAACAATTTGAGACTTTAAATAGAATAAAGGTGATATTTTTGAAAAATTTTAAATTCCAATTTTTATTTATTTTGAACAAAAATATTTTTGGCTTTTTCTAAATTTTTCAAATTTTTTTTTTTCAAAATTTTGTAAAAAAACACACTTGGAAAGAACATGTGATCGAATCAATGAATCTAAAAAATAAATGGAAAGAATATCCCACACCACCTAACTTAAATGTTGAATTGTCCTCAATGCAAATCAAGAACACAACATAAAGAGAAGAAAAGAAAGATATTACCCAAATGGAGCGATCCCCGATGAGTGCGAGTCCATTGAATCTACAAAACATGTTAGAACCAAGCATAGCAAAAAGAATAACAAAAACTCTAACTATCGAAACTAGACTATAATAAAAGAGAAAAAAAAAACTAACTATTTACAACCTAAAATTGGAACGGCTAATAAATCATACACTAAAAGTCAAAAAATTTGAGGGTCCACCCAAAATACAATTTGACTTTGAGGGATTAATGGTGTACCCTCATTAGGATGCATGCTTCCCGAAAAGTAATAATTCCGTTTGAAAAACGGAAGGCATGTGAAAAGTTTAAAAAATGAACCATCACCAATTACAAAATTTAGGGGGATAATGAAGGATTTTGGTGCATAAGAGGACAAGTCCCATTGGGATCCAAGAAATATAGAATCACGTTCCAAAGATTTTTCAAGTAGTATGGGGAGAGGGGCACACAAAAAGGAACCATCCATATTAGAAAACAATTTAAGCATAGAGTGTTTGTCCTCATAAACCGGAAAATGATCCTCTTGTTGCGTAGCACGTGTGTTGGTCTCTAAGTCGGACGATATTTGAGTCGTATCTTCAAGTACCTCTGAAGACTCAAATGGTATGGGTGAAGGTTTGGGAAGGAGGAATGCATCAATTCTATTGTCCCACTCGCTTTCGTCCAAATGACAAATTGTGGCCCAGAAAGATTGGACTTCATCATTAAGGCTTGCATCTACCTGTCCAAACTCGCGCTCAAACTTTGCTAGGCTCAACTCCTTTAGCTCTCTCTCTTGCTTGGTGTCCTCAAAATTTTTTCCCTCAAAATTTTCAATTGGATCTGGTGGAGTGACACGTCTAAGTGTTTGGCCCGTAAGATGAAGCATCTCAAAATAACATTCCCATACAAGAAGGGGATCAACATCCTTAAGACATTCATCCAATTCTTGTGATGGATTTAATGGTTCGATAATAGTGGGGACACAAGGAGACAAATGATCCTCAACCTCAGTAGATTTTGCAATATTTATAATAGGTTGAGATTCAAAAGAACTTGGATCAATTTCAATGATTTCATTCTCAAAAGTATTAGGTGAAGCGCAAGTCTCGACCTTTTCTAAGTTGTCCAAATAATCATTCAACTCCTTTCAAGTTGCTATAATTTTCGACTCGAGAACAGCACGGTCATCAGATTGCTTTTTTAGATCAAGTAAGAGTTCTTCCAAAGTAGGCTTTCTTGGTTCTAGCACCTCGAATTCCTCATTTGGTTGAAAACTTACTTCATCTTCAAAACTATCGGGAAAAAAATCCTCATTGGGTTCAAATAATGCATCTAACTCTTGCTCCCAATAACGATTTTTTTCGCGATATTCTTTTTCAAGTCTTTCTTCTTCAAGCAATTGATTTTGATAAATTTGGAGTTTCTCAGCACTAGGCTTGTATTTAATATAATCATCTTTAGTGATATTGATCCAATGGTCATAAGTCTTGAGTGCCTCCTCTTCCTCACTATTAGCATAACAATTAAATCCACCAAAAGAGTTAAAATAAGACATTTCAAATTGGGCAATTCAAGACGTGACACCCATTTTTTTTTTCAATTTTTGTTATATTTTTTTTTTTTTCGAAATCACTTGTAGATAAAAATAACTTTCTTAAAAATTTAACAATTTCAATCCCCGGCAACGGCGCCAAAAACTTGACGTGACTAAGAATTTGTCTCAGAAATGCGTTCACTCTAGGCTCAAGTGCAAGCCTGTCGCTCAAGTAATAAACCCGGTAAGTCGGGATCGTATCCACAGGGATCGAGATTGCCAAATAGTAATAAGAAAAATTATTAAATCTTGAAATGATTTCTTAAAAGAAACGAAAAGATGATTAATAATTGGGAAAATTTAACAAACTGAAAAGTGCAAAAGAAATTAGATCTGACAAATGGGAGAAAATAGGGTAGGGTACAATCCCTCAATCCTTAACAAATTACCGTATAGAATACTAGAATTGTAAATTAAAATTATTGACTAGATCCGGTCTTTATACATTCTAAGCATTACATATATGAGGGATCTAGACTGCATCATATGAAATCAAAGATAGATATAAAGCGGTGAATGAATCCAGTCTTTATAGATTCTAAGCATTACGTATATGAGGTTCAAGCCCGCACCATACGAAATCAAAGATAAATATAAAGCGGTGCTTTCACGATTCAATCAATATTTTAATTTAACCTCTATTTTCTACATAAATAATTTGCCTTGGATTGAGTTCATGTACCCCAACCCTTGGGAATTTAGCTACTCATGATTTGGTTCAAGAATAAATTCACACACAAAATTATGGATCTACAAGACATGGGAAATAATTTGCAAATAATAAATATAGAGAATGGAAAGATATTACTTGAATTCAGAAACAAAAATGGAATTGGAATCCAGAATTTCTTACAAACTAGGGTTCATGAAAACTCTTGAACGAATAGAAAATTTGCTCTCAAAATCTAACCCTAAAATTCAATCTAGCACTTCTAACCTACTCCTAACCTAGCCTCTCTCTAGCAACTCCCCTTTGAAAATGAGGTAGGGCTTGGTCTTTTATAGCACCAAGTTGCACGAATTAGGCATCAAATTTCGCTTGTGGCACAAGTTTTCCAAGAGTTGCACTGCATTAAATGCATAATTAATTACAGAAATCAGCACATCCAGACTCTTCATTATCGCGCAACTTCAAAACATCGTAACTTCTTCACCGTAGCTCGGATTGAGGTGCCGTTTTTTCCAGTATTCTTGTAATTTAGAGATCTTCAACTTTCTAGTTGGACCCACCTTCGGACTAAGGCTAAAAAATTACGAAAATGCCCTTGAACTCCCCATTTCTTGGTTTCTTTCACTGTTTTGAGTTCTCCTTCGCACTAACTTGCATGAAATACCTGTAAAACACATGAGAAATATACAAAACATGAAATACTTGCCAAAAAAGGTTAGTATCATAAATAAGAGACAAATCCAAGCTAAATACACTGCACTGGATCATAAAAATACCGAAATTAAGGGGATAAATGTGAAGAATATATGCCTAATCACATGCTCTCGGAAATCTCCCAGCAAAACCCCCTTTAAAATCCATTAATCTGTTATTCTTTTTCCTAAAAAAATCCCAATAAATCCATAAATTCATATCTTTGCTCAACCTTGGAGGAAATGGGTGTATAAAGTTCATCTATGGTGGGATACTTGTGAAATATGGTGGCATAAAGTGGAGGTATAGTGGTGGCCTAGTGTAGAAATGGTGGGAGGGGCTTGGAGAAGATGAAACATTCCTGAAATTAGAGAGAGCGAGAAGGGTAAATGCTGGTATGAAAATGGTGGAGAGAACCAACCATTTTATCTATCCCATATCACCTAAAATGAGGCCAAAAATAGTTTTAAAGACCAAGGGCATCATCCTTAACCCATTTTTACCATCTAGATCCTTTAAAAATCGATACCTCATCAATCCAAGGGTCCAAAATGCGACATCACACAAGAGCAATCCGATTTTAAAGAATTCTGAACAGTTTTTCGAATGATAATGGGACCTTGTTCCAATGAGATTAAGATCTCATTCGATCTGCCATCGAACGAACTTTTAACGAGGTAGGGAAACCTCATACAGGGACAACTTGTTAGATTCTTATTAGAACCCAACTTCGAATGAAAATAGCTTTCTATTTGAACCAACAGTATTTTCGTTCGAACGAAATCGAGACTTCATTCGAACGACTTCCATTTTCGTTTGATCCATAGAATTTTCCCTAAATTTCCATTTTCTCTTAATGACTCCCACAATTACCATCAAGGCCCAAAGAATAATCAATTATAGAGATAAATGTCCATGCATTAATGATCAAAACCTCAATAATTGCATATGGTAAAAAATTATATGGGGAAAATAATAAAATATTGGGTGTGAGTATTACATTCTTCCCTCCTTAGGAAATTTTGTCCCAGAAATTATCGATTCGTCAATTCCTCTAGTTTTAGGGTTTATAAATCCCTATGCTAGGTCACAGAAATCCTCCAACACAAAATCATCTAATTCCCCATTTGTCGAGATGACATCATACGCTTTTTCACAGGGGTTGTCATCAAAAGCTAAACATGCAACATGCTCTAACACTCACCACCAGGCTAGCCATTAAAGTCACCTAACAATCCTTGATCCCCCACTAACTCAGTGACCATTCTCAATCGAGTCTTAAGACTACCTTTGCTAATACTCAAAGCATACATGTGCCTTTATCGGGCAACCCTCTCCAGTGATCGATACTTGTAATACCCCCTATTTTTACGCATATTTATTTTTATGAAATTATGGAAAATGGGAAAATGGGGATTAATTAAATTAAATGGTGAAAATTTAAATTAATCCAATTTTATGATAATAATTACTAGCGTGATGAGAATTAGTAGTTATTGAAATAATATTATGGTCGTGGATGAGATACACAACAGTTATGTTATAAATATTTGGAACGCGTATGAGTCGTGTCACTAGTATACATTTGGGGGTTTAAAAGGTAAATTATTTTTCTATAACTCGGATGACTATTTAGAGTGCGCCAGAGTGTCCGGAAGAGTCAAAATAGTCATAAAACACTACTTGGGTATTTTATTTGGAGTCCGGGACATTTTAGCCCAAAACGACACCTCGGAGGGGTACTTTGATCTTTTAAAATTTTTGGGTAATTAAATGGACAAAAATTGGGTTTGATTAATAGCATTTAGGGTTAGTGGCCTGTTAGTTTTCAACCTACGTGAGAAGGAGAGGAAAATAGAGATAACTAAGGAAGAAGGAGAAGACTCCATTATAGCCCTAAGCTAAGAACTTAAGTTTTCACACCAAAAAGTACACCAGCGCGTAGATCGTGTCAGGAGGATCGTTCCCATACCAATTTCAACCCGAGAATCGAACTATTAACACCAAATTTGGTTTACCTATAATGAGATTGTGTAGGAATCTTAGAAATTTGATGGGGGTTTGTATGTAGAGGATTTTCCACTTTATAGGAGTGTGAAATTTGGTGAATTAGATGCTAATAAAGAAATAAAAATGGGACTTTTATGGATCTATAATTCTGGATTTATGTTAATATGATTCAAGGGAAAATTTAGGATTTTGTTGAATTTATTTGATGATTAGAAGGATTTGACCCCTAAACTATGTTAAGAAACATTCTAGAGTGACTTAAAGTAGTTTAGAAACCTTGTACTTGGGTTGGAATGGGCTTAGGTTGATATTGAAGAGGAGAAAATCTAGAAAAATGAACTTTGAAGATGATCTGGACAACAGCGGAATTTTCGTTAGAAGTCCAGCCCAGGTTGTTCGAACGACCTCGTTCGAACGAGACTTCTAACGAGTTTCTAGTGGCCCTTCTAACAAGTTTGGTAGTTCATTCGAAGTGGGGGGTGGGGGCTTCGTTCGAATGACCCTCATTCGAACGAGATTCCCTGGGTCTTCTAACGAGATTCCAGAATGACTTTTAAGGCTCGATTTTTTTTTCGAACGTCCCGTAGGCTTATTTATGTGAGTGTAATACCTGTTTGGATGTCGAGTGACTTAAAATTTATAATTATTAGTGATCGAAGAATATGTTGACCCTCGGATGGTATGAAAATTTATAGAATTTTTTGAGATGCAAAAATACAAGGGGGAATATATATATATGAATAAGGTACGGGGTATAATAGGGGATGTTATACATAATGTGAATACTAGGTTACGGGAAATCCAATGAATTTATATAAGTGGTGTGTATGCTTATTGCTCTACATATTATGTGTATGACATACCTAGCTACTGGCTATCGAACGGAGGTTAACGCGTTGCGGACGATCGGATCTTGTGTGCCTTTGGGGAATTAGGGTCGTACCACTAGAGCATGGAATCTAGGTACGAGCTATCCGTGAGAATGATAGTGATGACGGTGGTATATGTGCGTAGGTATGTGCATAGCCCATCGGCTTGGGACTATGTTCGCCTCCAATAGGTGTTTGTGTTTTTAATAGTTCTCGAGAGATTAAACCAGTTGTCCTCTATGCGTGAGCATTGCAATGGGACTAGATAGTCTAGTATGCGTATCACTAAGGGTTTCTTAACCAGGGGTGTGATATTGCTATATTTATATATAATTTGATATGTATACATAAAGAGAATAATGTGTGTATACCGAAATCCTGTTTGGTGTCTTGTGTTGATGACTCTATTTTTAGATGTGTTCTTATGGTATTATCAACTGGGAAATTAGAAAAATATGTGAATACACTAAAGTAATTCTAAACCTAAATCAAAATCTTAAGTACCTCGGCTTGGGGTTATTTAGGGAGACTTTACAGCATAATAGTGTGGGTACCCGAATTTTCCATCATGGGCCCGGACGAGTATCCTAATAAAAACGGCCCAAAGTCTGAACCCCTCACCTTAATTAAATACAGTTACGAATTAATCCTCTCCTAGGATCTCATATAGAGATATTACAGGAGAGAAGAATGGATGTGGGGGAGTCCAACACCCCCACTCCCCAAAGATAAAACATGTATATAAAAACCCTAAGCCTGAGGCAAGAGGCACGCACTGTATTCTCTGTAAACGCTCCCCGAAGTATATAAAAATAATACTGACTGCACCACCGTGGACGTAGGCATTCTTGCTGAACCACGTACCTACTGTGTTGTGTGATTGGCATTTCTTGTTCTTTATTTTCCTTGGTGATTGCGCTTTTCTCATTTATTGGTGTTGAATATAATTGTCAACACAATTGGCATCATCTATGGGAAACGTTTGTCTTCCCTGAGAAAGCCCACACCAACAAATAAATTCAAAATGTCTGGTCACAGCAGTAATGCTCCTCAGGCAGGATATATCCAAGAACAACCTGATCCTCGTAGGATCAGATCGGAAGTTCGGCGTTCAGATCAGAGGGCTCGCCCAGCGTGGCCAGCCTCAGAGGAAAGCCAAGGACCAGCGAGGTCCACGAAAATCTCCAGGCTGATTGATGCCTATGAGGCAAGGCTACAGGAGCAAAAGGAGTTTGATGGTAAGCAGGAGGTTGAGAATGCTCGCCTCAAAAGGAAATTAGAAAGGATGGATAATGAGCTCCATCGCAGAACTAGGCAATGTCCATACCGCACTCCGAGCCCTCAGGCGAGCAAGTCTCGCAGCCGTGGAAGGAACCCTAGGCGTGGATCCCAAAAGAGTGAGAAGCACGAGTCAAGCAATGACTCTCTTGAGCACCAGCGACCGGCTCGCCGTTACAGGATCCTAGCTTGCAGTAATGAGAACATACGAAATTTGGTCCGAAGAGAGATGGACCAACACCCAGCACATCGCGGCACAAGATCGACTAGGGAGCTTGCTAGACGAGATCTCAAGACCTAGATAAAATCCCCTTTCTCAAGGGAAATAGAAGAAGAGGAAGCCCCCAAGAAAGTTATTATTCCAAGATTCAAGATTTATAATGAAAAAATTGATCCCATTGATCACGTTAGGCAGTACAGGCAAGCCATGACCCTCTGGAACCACTGGGATGCACTGATGTGCCATATTTTTCCCTCAAGCTTGCATGACGTGGTGTAAAAATGGTTCGAAAGGCTCCCTCATAGGTCTATCAGGAGATTTGAGTCCCTGACCGAGATCTTTATGGCCCGCTTCATTACTAGTAGCTACCATCCCAAAAGGATGGATGCTTTGCTAACAATGAAAAAGACACCTCAAGAGACCCTCTGAGACTACGCAAAGAGGTACTGGGAGTTATTCAATGAGGTTGAGGACTACTCGGAGCAGGTAACAATGGCCTCCTTCAAAATTTGGCTACCCGGCTCTTCCCTTCTGTACCAATCCCTGACGAAGAAAGAGGCCACGACCATCAACCACCTGATGGCTCACATCGAGAAGTACACCAAGGTGGAGGATGTGACCCGCCTCAGCACATGGGAAAATGGTCGAACTAAGCTCGCTGCCAAAGGCAACAACAAAGTTGAGAACCAGAAAAAAGGAGGAAAGAATGGGGGCAAGAATGGCTCCAAGAACGGAGGAAAGAACGATGTGTCAAAAGCATTTTAGGCAGTCAACACTGTCTCCAGAGAACCAATTTATAAGATTCTCGTGATGATCAAAGACGAGCCATTTATTAAGTGGCCCAGAAAGATGGGAGGAGATACCTCAAAGAGAAACAACGCGCTGAGATGTGCTTTTCATAAAGAGGGAGGACATAAGACTGAGCATTGCAAGGCTCTTAAGTCCCACCCAGTCTGGGCACCTGAACGAGTTTATGGAGAAGAAGGTAGAGAAAGTTGCTGCCAATGGAGGAGCAAGACCTGATAACATACTCAAAGATGATGTTGGCCATGAATTTGTTGTAATTCATGGGGCATCTGATATGAAGCAGATTCAGGGGAATTCAGCTCAGATGGAGGTAAAAAAGCTTACAGCAATAATGCAAGCTTTTCAGATCGATCCAGCAAAGACCCAATCAGGTAAACGTCGACGAGCAGATGACATCGACTATATCAAACATATTGTGTTCACAGATGAAGATCTGGTGAGAGTAAGAACCCCACACCATGACGCCTTGATCATTATGCTCAGGATTGACAACTATGACGTCGACAAGTTTCTCATCAACCAAGGAAGCTCATCCGAGGTAATGTATCTCGATCTATATAGAAAATTAAAGTTGAGCATCGCCGGCCTGAAGGAGGCCACTGTCCCTCTAGTTAGCTTCACTGGAAAAGTGACTATCCCCCTGGGAAAGATTGTGCTACCGGTAAGGGCAGGAAGTATCTCCAAGATGATTGAGTTTCTGGTAGGCGACATTGACTCGCCATACCAAGCTATCCTCGGGAGAGGATGGATGCATGCGATGAAGGCAGTCCCCTCGACCTACCATCAGAAACTCAAGTACTTGACAGAGCAAGGAGTAATGGAGATCCATGGCGATCAAGCGATGGAAAGAAGGTGCTTCATAGCGGCCATCCACCCTAAACCAGAGAAGAAGGCCAAGAAGCCCAATGAGAAGGTCGAGGAACAAGAAGGTCTGATACCTTCAAAATAGCAGTTAAGGTACGGAAGACCCGAAGTGGAGGAGACCAGGCTCCTCCCCTCTGAGCGGGTCATGGAAAACCTGGAGGAAGTTACAGCTGGTGGTATCAAGAGGGACAAGGTTTTCTTGATTGGAGCTTATCTCACAAATCAAGAAAAAAAGGAATTGTTGATTCTGTTGAGAAGCAACGTAGACGTTTTTGCGTGGAAACCATACGAGCTGCTTGGAATTGATTCTAGTGTGGTTTGTCATCGATTGCATGTCGACCCAACTTTCAAGCCTATCACCCAGAAGGCACGACGAACTGCGCCCGAGAAGGCAAAAGACGTAGAAAAAGAAGTTAAAAAATTATTGGATCACTACACCAAAAACAGGAATCTGGCACGGTTTAAAGCTGTGCCAGATCAAATCTGGCACGGTTTTGAACTGTGCCCGAATCAGGTGTTCCAAAATGGCCATTTTTTCTATCACGATTTAAAAGTGTGCCAGATTTGACAAACAGGAACACTTCTGGCACACTTTTAAACCGTGCCAGAATTTGATATTTCTGGCACACTTTTGGCACAGTTTTGAACCGTGCCAAATTGAGCACATTTTGATAAAATTTGGCACAGTTCAAAATCGTGCCAAAATTTGATACACTTTTGGCACAGTTTTGAACTGTGACAAATTTTGTGGATAAAAGAAAAAAAAATTAATTATTTGAAAACTAGAAAATTCACAAATTGCAAATCTTGCACGTTGTTGATAAACTAATGTACATACAAACTTCAAAATATTACAAGTCTTTAGTAGTTCACAGACAAAAAAAATTGGGCAGAGTTTCCACTATTTTCTGGACATTCTAAAACGCGCTAATATAAAACCTGGATAACATAAAGCCCCCACGGCCGCAAAATATAAAAAATAAACTTACAAAAGCCCGCACGGCTATAAAAGTTTACAATAAAACTACAAAATCCCGCACGACCATAACACAAAAAAATAGAAACATGAATAAACCCCTTGTTGTAAACCATTGAGTTCTCTGTGTGTTCCCCGTGAATAAATGCTAACGATAAAATATTATCCTGCAAAAAAAATAGGATACAAAAAAGATACGATATTAGTAACCAAGTAATTTATAAAACTAAAAAGCTTACTCAGGCTAAAAAATTACATATAAGAGTGGCAATTATTATTATATTCTAAAATTGAAAATCTTACGCAAGTTATGACTACCTGAGAGGCCTGTGACTACGATGTCAGTTCGTACAAGTTACATTAGTCCCGAGCTAGGTGTTCGTGCCTCTTACGGGGCCGTTTGGGGGATGGTTTGGGTTTTTACCCTCAATTGACTTATTTTCACGCCTAATCTATATTTTCAAATTATCGTCATATTCTCAAACCGAGAGACCCGTGACTACACGGTCAATTCGTACAAGTTACATTAGTCCCATGCGAGGTGTTCGTGCATCTTACGGGGCCGTTTGGGGGTTGTTTTAGGTTTTCACCCTCAAACGGGTTATTTTTAAGTTTAAGTCTTGATTTTTACAAATTATCATTATATTCTCAAACCGAGAGACCCGTGACTACGTGGTCAGTTCCTACAAGTTACATTGGTCCCGTGCGAGGTGTTTGTGCCTCTTACGGGTACGTTGGGGGGTGGTTTAGGTTTTCACCCTTTAAAGGTCTCTTTTTAAATTTAAGTATTGATTTTTATAAATTATCGTCATATTCTCAAACCGAGAGACTCAGGACTATGCGGACAGTTCCTACAAGTTACATCGGTCCCGTGCGAGGTGTTCGTGCCTCTTACGGGGACGTTTGGTGGTTGGTTTAGGCTTTCACCCTTTAACGGCCTATTTTTAAGTCTAAGTGTTATTTTTGCAAATTATCATCATATTCTCAATCCGAGAGACCCGTGACTACGCGCTCAGTTCTTACAAGTTACATCGGTCCCGTACGAGGTGTTTGTGCCTCTTACAGGGACGTTTGGGGGTTGATTTAGGTTTTCATCCTCTAACGGTCTGCTTTTAAATTTAAGTGTTGATTTTTACAAATTATCGTCATATTCTCAAACCGGAAGACCCGGGACTACGCGGTCAGTTCGTGCAAGTTACACTAGTCCCGTGCGAGGTGTTCGTGCATCTTACGGGGCCGTTTGGGGGCTGGTTTGGGTTTTTACACTCAAACGGATTATTTTTAAGTCTAAGTCTTAATTTTTGCAAATTATCATTATATTCTCAAATCAGGAGACCCGTGACTACGCGGTCAGTTCCTAAAAGTTACATCGGTCCCATGCGAGGTGTTTGTGCCTCTTATGGGGACGTTTGGGGGTTGGTTTAGATTTTCACCCTTTAACGGTCTATTTTTAAATTTAAGTGTTAATTTTTTCAAATTATCATTATATTCTCAAACTGGGAGACCCGGGACTACGCGGTTAGTTCCTACAAGTTACATTGGTCCCGTGCGAGGTGTTCGTGCCTCTTACGGGGACGTTTGGTGGCTGGTTTAGGCTTTCACCCTTTAACGGCATGTTTTTAAGTCTAGTATTATTTTTACAAATTATCGTCATATTCTCAAATCGGGAGACCCGTGACTATGCGGTCAGTTCCTACCAGTTACAATGGTCCCGTACGAGATGTTTGTGCCTCTTACGGGGACGTTTGGGGCTGGTTTAGGTTTTCACCCTTGAACGGCCTGTTTTGAAATTTAAGTGTTGATTTTTGCAAATTATCGTCATATTCTCAAACTGGGAGACCCGGGACTACGCGGTCAGTTCCTACAAGTTACATTGGTCCCGTGCGAGGTGTTCGTGCCTCTTACGGGGACGTTTGGTGGTTGGTTTAGGTTTTCACCCTTTAACGGCCTTTTTTTAAGTCTAAGTGCTATTTTTGCAAATGTCCGCAAAGTTCCTGACTTGTGTGTGTCCGTATCCTTTTGTGATCCATGTGTGGACACTTCACATCCAGTGAAGTGTCCGTGATTCCTAGTTGAAGATTGAGTATGTATAATTGAAAGTGAATGTTGTCCTCCCCTAGTTGTCCGTGTATAATCTTAAATTTCATTTTAGTACTTAAAACTCATAGCATTCTAAAATATCTATTTAGATCAAACCTAAAACTTTGAGTTGAAACCTAATCCTTCAATTCAAAACATTAGGGTACTTGTTCTTCTACTTATATCCTTGTGCTTATTCAATTCAATATTTTGGCATTCACATGCTTGTGTGTTTAGTGCTGCGTGCAACATGAATCGTTGCATTTCTTAACGGGATTTACCTCAGCTATATCATAATTCTGAATTGATATCTAATTGAAGGCACAATTTACGTCACAACATAAAGGAAGATCTATAGTGAATGAATTTTACAGGACTAAATAAAAAAATAATGAGGGTATACTAGTGCAAAAGATTCACAAGGTGTAAATATTTATAATTCCAATCTTCTTGTTAGAAATATTATTGAAACTCACAAACAAATTTCTATGAATTTATGTGAATGGGAAGTTTTCTGGGTTGATGTTTTCTTTAGTTAAGAGTTTTTGGTTGCTATTATAATAAAATTCAGATAATCACTAAAGCTCTATAGGTTGCTAGATATGTGATATGTGATATGATATTGAAAAGATGGATACATTACTAATCGGTAATCCCACAACAACACTGAGTAGTGCAATCCTATTTGTTCCCGCTCGTAGGTTGGTTGATCCATTGAATGTTACTCTCAGGTTCTCCCTAGTACCATAGGCAGACCCTCTAAATTTAAGTTGAGTCAGAATTAAGCAGCAGACCACAAGCAACTAACAAGAGAATATTGTCCCAAAATAGTTTTTTTTATGTATTTAGTATAGGCCATGTCAGAATAAAATTTGACTAAGCTTACTATTGCAGTGTTGAAGACTACATTTCTGCAATCAGTAAGAATGTTGGTGGACTAAGGAGGCAAATCATAGTACCTGTTATTGAATGTCACTAACACGTCCGAGTTGTTGTCGAAGTTTGAGAGAAAAGCCTAACACTTTTCGGTCCTTTAGAGAACACATGAGCCTGGAAAATGATGAGAATTTAGTAAATAATAATTAAAATTTTGCTGCATTAGTTTGCATGTAGTTTTAAAATAGTCTCTTCGAAAGCATCATATTCAATTCAGCAAATTCAATTCAAAATGAAAATTCAGCAGTTATCAAAATGAAAATTCAGCAGGTATAAAAATGAAAATTCAGTAGCTATCCTAGACTCCAATACATTTGGATTTGTTTTCTACCAGAACTTACATTTGTCATGTGAAAATGAAAATTCAGCAGCTATCCCATTCAGTTCCAAATGAATTTGTCATCTGGAAAGATTGTCAATTGATAAGCTTTCAATAAACCACAACAGCTATCCTATTCAGTTAATTAATGACATGGCAATTAACAACGTTGTTTGAGAGAGAATTCATGACCATCAATAACTAGAAACTTAAAGCCTGTTGTGGAAATTTTGTATGCAAGAAGGGACAGTTATTTGTGTTTAAGATACTAGTAGTAATGAAGTAATTCGAAATTATTTCATGGATTTTTAGATTGGTACAATCAAATGTAAAGCTTATTTTTTAAGAAAAATGATTTTCCACCATGTTTTCGATTTGACGTCTTGACGAGAATTATGATATTTGTACATGAATAAACCATTTTAGATTCTAAGAAAGCAAAAATATTCAAACCAAACGAGTACTTCTAGAACCACTTTTAGTAACTGAAATATGGGATCAATAAGCAACAACAAACCTCAATCTTTTCGCAATTTTAGATGCCTCAGCAACCTCTACCCCATCAACATAGTTAGATGCCCAGTCAAATCACACACTGATCCAATATTAAACTTCAGTGCAACATTGTAAAAAACTATAGTCCTGCAAGTGTTTCATCTCATGCCAGATAATCCAGGTAATTAATAAGAAGCTAACATATATTCTTAGCCACGTCTAAGAACTTTAACCCCTATATCTAATCTTGATATTTTTAAATGAGCTCACATTCAAAATTTGAGATGCATTAGAACAGAACCAAAGGGCATGGTTGGTTGAGAATTTTAATATATTATGATTTAAGGTTTTTCTCAAGCACATCAATATTGTACGAGAAACCGTGCTCTTGGGCTTTTTGAATACTTTCCTAGAATCCAAAGCCACTGTCGTTACACATGGAGTGTCTGGTCATTGCCTAATCATTACTTCCTTATTTCCCCCCAGCCTAAAAGACCTTAACCCTTTATTCGCAGACTATAATTTGAGAGGACCCAATGAATCAATCGCTAAAGTTATCTGTAGACTATGACTGTTATAGTGGAGATGGTAAATACCTACAACTGATGAGGGTTAAAACTATAATAGTGATTCTCATGCCAGGTAGTATACTACAACCCAGTGGGGACAAACATCACACTGTCAAACCTACAAGGAAAATTAGTAGAAAAGGATGTAAGTGTATCAAAAAACACAGAAAATGGAAGATATAAAAAATAAAAATCTTCAAAAAGACTAAACAGAAGTAGAATTAGAAATATTGATATTATTCTCTTCCACCAAAAGATAATTGTTGTTATGATAAAAACTTCTACACTTCCCTCGTCGAATTGCAGTTCAATCCAAAAATAAGAAAGCATATTGATTTCCCTCCATCAAAATGACATTGTGAAAATCTGCAATGAAGACGATAAAATACACTGTGTCATGTTTCTAAACACTACGGATACAACATATAGATGAAAAATGTAGATTAAAAACCTAAAACAAAATATAGATTAAAAAACAGTGAGATTAACTTAAAATAATTTACTCACATAGCTTATCTAAGGAAACCAAAGTCGACTTGCAAGTCAAAAGCCAGGTTAACTATACAAATAGTGAAAATTGTATGGAGAGGGATACAACATTATATTGCATAGACAACATTATTATACAATCTGAGAAATATGTAGCAAACTTTTCCTTGGCAGATACAGTTAAACAGTGATCACTACAAGTGGTGTATTGTGAGTCTCCCTCGTTTGAATGTAGACTGTCTATTTCATAATTGCATAGACTTTAAAATCACAAATGAGACATTTAAAATCATTGGACATAACAATTAACATGAGGAGATTACTCAAGCATACAACCATAATGGAATATCTCTCTCCCTCTGCTTGTGGCTCGTTGGGTTGGTATATTTTATTTCAATTTCTTTTAGGTACCTCTTCAACTGAATATAAAGGTGTGAGTTTTTATTTTTCATTTTCATTTTTATGCTTCTTGGTATCAGACATTAATGATGAAACAATAGCATGGTATGCTATATTGTTAGTTAAAGTATAATTCTTAGGAACTATGTTGAAGATCCAACAGATATATCATTAGTGTTAGCTATGATACATTCGCCTAGATTTTTTTAGGTAAATAATTTCTAGTGAACTTGAATTTTTTGTATCCTCAGTTCCTCAGTTTACCCTGCTTCACATAGTTTTTTTTTATCAATTATCATACTTAAATGAGAGAGAGATTAACGATGGAACTAAAAGGAGCAACAAATTAATTACGGCATCAATTATCATACTTTTATAGCAATTATCATACTTTTATAGCAAACACTGAAATTACTGAGAAATTAATACACGCCCCCAACAATGCATCCCACAAAGTCGCTTTGTGCTTCATCTCCATCCCCTCAATCAATATCTATGCTTCCTCTACCCTTCCTGCTATCCCCAACATATCCACCCTACAAGTGTAATGTTCAAGTGCAAGTTTCAATTGAAACCTACTTTGTATCATCTCAAAATACTCCATCGCCTAATTGGTAAACCCACCATGACTACATGCAGTCAAAACTGCAGTAAAAGTCACTCAATGAGGGAGAAAACGGCTATTTAGCATGCTTTGAAACAACCCAAACACCTCCCCGAAATTCCCATTTATCCCGTACCCCACCATCATCGCCGACCAAGTGATACAATTTATCTTCGTCGTTTTTTCAAACACCCTTCTCACGCTAACCAATGCTCCACATTTCGAGTATATTGTTATCAGAGAATTTGAATTTGCTATGTTCGAACAAAACCCATTTTTTTTAAAATGGCCACATGAATTTGTTCGCCAAGTCGAAGGGACGATAGCACGACACAAGATTGAGGACAACCAACAAGGTGTTAGAATCAAAGGGTTTGCAGGCGATGAACATTTTGTGGAAAATGGTGAGAGATTCCGAGAATAGATTGACAGAAGTGAAGCCTCTTATGAGAAAGTTGTAGAGGAAAGTAGATTGGCAGTTGGTGAGAGAGAAAATCAAGGAGGCTTCAACATTTGGGCACATGAATAATAGGATGAGACGAGCTTGGCTCGTATGAAGTCGTGGAATGGGATTCTGACCATTATAATACGGCTATGTAGTTCTTTAAGTTTTCTCAAGTTCTTAGTAGATGATCAAAATTCAAGAAGTGAGGCGAAGACTGGTATGATGTCTTGAGGGGTGGGTATCACTGCAAGAACTAGTATACTCTTGAACAATGGGGATCAACGGTGCGATGGAAAGCCTGGAAAAAGAAGTAACAATGAATTGATCCTCCAACGAACAAAGAAAAGCCAAAGCACTAATAGAAAAATATAGTGGGATGAACATGACATTTAACATAATATTTTACATTTTTCTCTAATGTGTTCCCCTCATCGTGAAATCAGACGGTCCAAGATATAATTATGTCAATCTTATTTGAAATAAAAGGTTCTTAACACAAAATATTATATGTGATGTTAACTGATCTTTAAGAGATTAAAGATACCTAAAGATTTCTCACTGATACATACCTAAGAAGCAAGGACACATATGTGTTTGATACAATGCACGATACGGACACGTTGCCACAAAAAATGTAAAGAAAATAGGATACAACATAACTAAGCCTACCACATATAGTTTCTCTCTCAATTCCAGTTCAATTAGTAGAAATAAATGCATGTAAACAATTAAACATCTATACAAGCACACAAATAATTATACATCTTCCCTTAATTGACAATATCTTAGCGCAGTCTTCCTAAATGCTGCAATTTCAATCTCATACTTTAAAATCAGTGACCAATGTGTTTATGATCTCCCCGGCTATCATGACCCATATAGAACTGTTAATCATCCAATATCTTGAACTTGGCTTGTTAGTTGATATCATACATACACAAACATACAATAAGTTGTTAATTTTACCATGTCTTTAGAGGAAAAAAAAGGAGGTAAAACCCTAATTGACATTTAATCATTGAACGATGGCAAAACCTCAATCATTGGTTATCATAATATATTCTCATCCAAAAACTAGTTCCACATTGTTCATGACCTGATCATTGACTGAATCATGTAAATGATACCTATGAAGCAGGTACAAAGATGCGGTGATTGAAAAGAATATTAAATGACGCAAAGGCATTGTCGTCGCAATTCCTTAAATATGATACAATTATATTCTAATTGTGGACAAAAGGTGCTTCAATTTGGGCAATTGATGACAATATGGAACCCTAATAGAGGACCACACTCAATCATCATCATTGAACTTCATTATTGACTTAAATCTTTTCTTACACATCATGGAGGCATAGCTCATGTAGCATTGCAACAAATCAAGTACCTAAGTACCTCAATAAAACCAAAGCCACATTAAGCCCCAATGAACTTTCTCTGTTGGTCCATCTACACCTACCATCCAACCATAAAATATTCCTCCAATGTTGATTTTTTCTGAGGAATCGACAAAAATAATGTGAATCTAAAGTGTTATGACTAGCTTCTAACAACTGAAAGTTAATCTTTTAAAATTCCACACACAAATTAAAGAAAACCAAATTGCAAAGAATTTATATAATTGATAGTGTGCCTTTGTTCTTGGGGTAAAGGTTTACTAAAAACCAACCTATTGATAGAAAAGAATAATAAATTTCATCAATAGCATTGTTAGAAAGTATGAGAACATAATATAACTCTGGTACACACAAAACCATAAACAATACTTGAGAGCTCCCACAATCCAGACCTTGCGAATGAGAACCTTAGGAGCAAGTTGTCAAAGATGTGGCATATGAATTTCATTCAAAAGAAGCAACATAATGCAGATATTAAGTTTCAATGCTTAAAAGACGCAACATATGGAGAAAAATGAAAAATTCCACCCGTGAATTAGATTGTAATCCATCCCTTTTATCAGCACCTTCTCCACTCTTTCCGGATCCCTTCATGTCACCCTGCCAAAATGTTAGGCGCATTAGTTATAATATTAAAATTTTACAACAATAATATCGAGATATTTAATAATTACGCAATCTACATAGCAACATTCAGTTACCTCCATATGCAATAGCCCATTTACTGGAGTACATAATAAAAACAAAAAAATCAATTAAAACTTGTACCATTACCCATCTTAGATTATTTAATCAATAATCTATTTTTTACAAGTAATCCTAAACAACAATAACATATGAAATGCACTAAAATATTGAAAAAATTTACCTTTCCGTATCAATCCAAGTACACCTTGAATGGATAAAGATAATCTTCAAAACCTATAGTTGGTATTGCCCACCAAAAAACGACATCATTAATCGTCTTCCTATTGAATAACGACAAAACCTAAATAATTAGTTATCACAATATATTCTCATCCAACAAGTATCACCACAAATATCGATTTCTCTATATTTAATTTTAAATAGTTTATATAGACAAATACATATAGAGAGAGGGAGAAAGAGAGAGAAAGAGACGAGCGGTAGAGCAATACACGTTCTTGGCGGTTGAGATGGAGAAGCGGCCAGAGAATGAGAGATTAATGGCAGAGCACCTGTGACCAAAATCTGAGAGAGAGAGCGGAGCGGGAAGTTTAGAAAATGAGAGAGATGAGTGAGCGGGAGAGTCTAAAGTCATTAAGTGATTTTTTTTAGGGATTTTTATACTTAGTGAAGTGTACTCAATTTTGGCACACTTAAAAACAGCGAAAATTTTTGGCACTGTTTTAAAGTGTGCCAGATTATCATTAAACCATGCCAGAATTTGGCACAATTTAAAACTGTGCTAGATTTTTAATATCAGGGTGTGATAGATTGTTGTTTTTGGTGTAGTGGATGCAGGATCCATACGGGAGGTCCAATTCCCCAAATGGTTATCCAACCCAGTAGTAGTTTCAAAGAATAACGGGAAATAGAGAGTCTGCATCGACTTCACTAACCTTAACAGGGCTTGCCCTAAGGACAGTTTCCCCCTCCCAAAAATTGACCAATTGGTGGACGCCATAGAAGCTCACGAAAGAATGAGTTTTTTAGATGCATATTCGAAGTATCATCAAATCCCTCTGTATGCACCAGACCAGGACAAGACAACATTCATCACCACCGTCGAATTATACTGTTACAAAGTCATGTCCTTTGGGCTAAAAAAAGCAGGGGCAACCTACCAGCGGCTGGTCACCAAGATGTGCAAATACCAAATGGGAGACACCACGGAGGTCTACATCGACGATATTCTCGTCAAGAGAAGAAACAAAGAAGATCACCTCTCAGACCTATCGAGAACCTTCAAAATCATCAGGAAATACCGAATGAAGCTCAACGCGAGCAAGTGTTCTTTCGGTGTCCAGTCAGGAAAATTTCTTGGGTACTTGGTCAATAAGAGAGGCATCGAGGCTAACCCGAACCAGATAGATGCAATCAACAGGGTACAGCCCCCTCGCACAATACGAGACGTACAAAAGCTCGTCGGCATGCTCGCTGCCTTGAACCGTTTCATCTCGAAGTCCTCCGAGAAATGCAAACCATTCTTCCAGCTCTTGAAGGGAAACAAGACAGTAGAATGGAATCAAGATTGCTCGCAAGCATTGAACGAGCTCAAGGACTACCTTAGCTCACCACCCCTGCTCGTCATACCTTAAGAAGGAGAGTCCTTGTACTTATACTTCACCGTTTCCAACCACGCCATGAGTTCTGCGCTGGTGTGCGAGAAAGCAAGAATTTAGCACCCCGTTTATTACGCGATCAAGGCCCTATTAGAGGCTGAGCAGCGGTACCTACAACTAGAGAAGCTCACCTTTGCGCTGGTAGTAGCTTCAAGGTAGTTGAAGCACTATTTTTAAGCTCACAACATCATTGTTCTTACATCGCACCCCCTTAAAGAAATCCTAAGGAAAGCGGATTTGTCGGGCAGACTGACTAAATGGTCAGTCGAGCTCGGACGATTGGACATCCAATTTCAACCAAGGAATGCAATCAAGGGACAAGTCCTTGCTGATTTCATAGCTGAATTCACAGGCGAGCATCCTCTAGACCATCTTCAACCCATGAAGCAAGGAGAGAACCACGCAACAGAGGGAGTTTGGCAATTATTTGTTGAAGGAGCCTCCAACTCAAAGGGGGCAGGAGTGGGCATTGTGCTTGTTACTCCAGAAGACACAATCCTCGAACAAGGAATCAGGCTTGGATTTGAAGCCTCTAATAATGAGGCAGAATATGAAGCATTGATAGTCGGACTCCAGAAGGCACACACTTTGGGAGCAAAGCAGTTACAGGTGTTCGGTGACTCACAATTAGTCTCCAATCAGATAAGTGGGGACTACAACGCAAAAGATGAAAGAATGGCAGCCTATCGCGCCTTGGCCAAGAGGCTAATGGCCATCTTAGAGGAAGTCAGTGTCCAGCAATTTCCCAGCGGACATAACATCCATGCTGACACCCTGGCAACCCTGAGTTCGTAATTAATTCCTAATTGAAAAGAATGATCCCCATCGACTTCCTCGCTCACCCGAGCATCAATCAGAGCAATGAGCTGCCAGGCGTGGAACATATGCTCCAGATTGAGTCAGCACCCAGCTGGATGGACCCTTTAAGGGACTATTTGATGGATTGAGCACTTCCAAGCGATAAGAAGACCACTCATCAGATAAGAGTTAAATCTGCTCACTTTAACTTATCTCCTGAGGGTAAGCTGTATAAGATATCGTTCTCCAACCCTTACCTACAATGTGTTCACCCGAGGGAAGTCGAGAAAATTCTACGCAAGCTCCACGAAGGAATATGTGGAAGCCATATTAGGGGAAGATCACTAGATTTTTGAGCTATGAAGGAAGGCTACTGGTGGCCATATATGCAAAAAGATTCAGCAGTGTACGCTCACAAGTGCAAGAAATGTCAACTACACGCCCCTATGGTTCACCAACCTGCCTACGACCTAAGATCACTCACCAGCCCCTGGCCTTTCGCCCAATGGGGAATGGACATCATAGGGCCACTTCCTACCACTGCCAATAACCGCAAGTATTTGCTGGTCACAATGGATTACTTCACCAAATGGATCGAGGCAGAGCCACTGGCAAACATCCGAGATGAAGATATGATGAGATTCATATGGAAAAACATAATTACCCATTTTGGAATCCCCAGAACCATCATCACTGACAACGGAACACAGTTCGAGAGTGGATCTTTCCAGAACTTCTGCAATGAATATAGGATCAGGCACTATTTCAGCTCGGTGGCGTATCCTTAGAGCAACAGTCAAGGCGAAGCTTCCAACAAAACAGTGATCGATGGGTTAAAGAAATAATTAGAGAGAGCCAAAGGCGCATGGGTAAACGAACTGCCACATATTCTATGGGATTATCACACTACCCCACGTCGGGCAAAGGGGGAAACCCCATTTTCACTAACATATGGAATGGAAGCAGTCATCCCATTAGAAGTAGGCCTACCAACTATGAGGTCCACCCTTGTCGACCAAGGCCAGAACGATGCAGCATTGCTCGCTGAACTCGACCTAGCCGACGAACGTAGAGAACTTATCTTAGTGAAATTAGCGAGGTATCAGAAACAGCTCGCAAAATACAATAACAAGAAGGTCAATCCAAGGGCATTCCAAGTTGGTGACTATGTCCTAAGGAAAGTCCTTGGCAGCACAGTAAAACCATCAAATGGAAAGTTGGGGCCAAACTAGGAAGGACCATTCAAGATAATAAGAGATGATCTGCAAGGAGCCTATCACTTAGAAATGCTGGAGGGCAGAGAGATACCCCGAGCATGGAATGCGACAAATCTTAAGAAATTCTATTTCTAGTTTTTTCTTTCGCTTTTTACCAGATTTATGAAAATGACAGCTCATTTACTTATGATCAATAAAAGTTATTTGGCAGTTGCATTCTATGAGGTGTCAGTTAACTAATATATGAACTTTATAACTTGCATACCCTTTCCAAGTGACAGGCACACTACTCAGTACGCGATAGCAGGGAAAACACCCTCCTCGGGTTTTCATTACGAAGCACGAATAACCTCTTAGCATTGCCCCTGGCAATATATGAAGCCCTACAGGAGATCCTTAGGCAATTCGGCCAAGTCAAATTGGTCGCCAAATAATGTTTGGTTAACAAAACCCTGATCGGATAGAGCATCTAGCACCAGGTGTGTCATCGCCAATTGCCACACTTAGGCCTAAGGGAGTGTGATGACACGACCTAAAAGGCAAAGTAAGGTAGAATGGTATCTCATAAGCATACTGAACTGGAGGGACACTTACTCGACAATGCGAACTTACCAATCTAGTCGGTCAAGAGAGGCCCAAGATTATTAAGCAAAGAATAAGTTATGTAAAGAATATGGAACACTTGTTTAGTATACGAGTTCGCCCAAAACATAAATTTTATATTACTTCATCACATTTACAACAAAAATGAACAACCCATGTTTAATTGGCAAAATTGCCCAAAACATCAATATTACATTGCTTCATTACATATGTATACAGAGTTGCAACTAGTAAAATCTTAATGAGGCTGAGGTCTCTGAACAAGATAATCAACCACTTGTGCTCTTCGACCGTCATCCGAATAAGGAGCTAATTCCTCCTCGACCTCATTCGCATCTGACTCTAATAGCTATCGAGGGATGGCATCGATAGGGATCCACTAATCATCCCTCCTGAAGGGGTTAGGCCTTAAAGTGGAAGGAAATATCTCGTGATGATACCAGAGTATTGAGTTCCTTGGGACTTGCAGCTCCCTTAGGGCACTCAACCATCCCCTGATAAAGGCGAACTCTTCAAACTCTGTTAGCCTCGTCGGAGCATCTACCCAACCTTGGTCATAACCATCAGCCCATACTCGTAGAGATCCTCTCTTAAACAGATGCCTCAGCTGTGTGACATCCCTTTGAAGCCCAGTAGCGATAACATATGCTCGACGAATATCTTCACGGAGCTCATCCATTTCCCTAGCTCGACTTCTTACATTTGTCCCAGCTCGTGGAACAGTCGATGGGGTAGAACCTCACAGTACTGGAGGAACATCGCTTGGTCTTACGTCGGCTCATGATGAGGAGGAACCCCTTAAAACGTGAGGCGCAGTGCTCGGTGCATGCTCCCTGAGGCACAATACTTCCCTCCTCAAGGACTCATTTTCCTGTTGCAGAACTTCTTCGACTTGGTTAATCTCAATAGCATCGAGGAGTCTTGCTCTCAGAGTATTCACTTCCTCTTGAACAGAAGCTCCAACTTCTTCCATTTTTTGAATCCTGTCTTTCAGTTTAACAACGATCTCCGTCTACTCTATGAAATGCTTATTCCTCAATCGCAGTGATTTGCAAATTCTTACGAAGGTATGACGAACTTAAGGACTCATATCAGGACCAAGCATTCTTCCCAATTTAGAAGTGGCTGGTATATAATTATCTACATCAATCGACTACAGGCCATAAAAGAGCAGTAAAGGATAAAATAAATCAGTACACTAAGAGAAGAAAGTCTCTTCATTTCATTAATACATAAAGGACTAGAGTACATTGAGAAATGTAAAGGAACATTATAAATAAAAATACAAGAGCGATCCTAAAAATAGATTAGCTGGCGACCTCGGGTTCAGAAGAAGCTGGATGCTTCCCCTTATCAACAGTAGTGGGAACATCTCCCTCAGTAAGGACAGCTTCTATCCCCAGAGCAGGAAGGGCATCAACAGGAACTGACTGGGAAACAAGGTCAACACCTTTGATGACTGGGGGCATGAGCTTTATCTACGATAGGCTTCAGGCCTGGATCATGCTCATCGAACAAGGGAGAGGCAACATCCACCCCGGCAGCTAAGAGGGCCTTATTAAAGCCCTTCTTAAAGTTTAGACGGCTGATGTAGCATATCCTAACCTCAGCATCTTTATATGAGGTAGCCCAACCGGAGTTATATGAGTCTTCCTTGATGGTGGCTGCCTCGAACTCCTTCTCGTTCAGCTTCTCTGTCAGCACCTTGTTCTCCTTCACTACCTACATCTTGCTCGAGCAGACCAAATCATAGGCCTATCACAGTTCGTTCAATTCTTTAACCGCTGCCTCCCTCTCTCGATTGTCTTTAATAAGGGCCAGATCAGAAGACGTCCGAGCAGCATCAGCGGCCTTTAAGCTAGCCTCGAGCTCGGCATCCTTCACTCTCAGAGCAGCGTTCTACTACTCTAACTCACCATTCTTATTAACCAACTCATCATGAGAGCGATAGAGCACGGCACGATCAGTCACAAACTGTAAATAAAGAAAGGCATTAGAAGGGAAAAATATACAGAATTTGGCAGGCATTAGAAGGTAAAAACAAATAGAATTTGATAAGCATTAGAAAAGAGAAATAGGCTTACCAAGGCTAGCCTCTGACTCGCTTTCAAGGCTAACTGGTCAGTCCCCATCGCCCTTTGGAGATCAACAGGAAGGACTGCTCTCTCGAGCAGCGCAGGGGCAAGTTAAGGAGAAATGGCAATCGAGGGCCCCTTTGGCAATGCAGACACAGGCACTAAGGCCTGCCCAGCCTTCGTCCTCACTTCCATTCTTCTCCTCTCCTCCCTCTCCCTAGCCTTCTCCTTCTCTACCCTCTTCCTCTCCTTAACATTATTTTTCTCTTCAGTCTTCTTTCTTTCCTCTTCCCTTTTCATTTCTCTCTCTCTCTCTCAACTGCTCTACTTCTTTTCTCTTCTTCTCCTGCTCCTGAGCAGCAGACCGAGAACCAGTGGCAATAGCCCCACTGCTGGATTTCTGCTTCTTTGACCTCTGAGCGAGAAGCACATCATCATCATCATCATCATCATCACGGATCAAGTTTCTCTTTGGGGGAACCATTTCCTCGCTAGAACTATTGGATGTACTTAAAGACTCTTGGGCTTCAGAAACCTCTTCTGAGCTGGAAGATCTGTCACTGCTAGAGCTCTCCTCTCTAGAGCCACCTTTAACACCTCCTCTGATATCACTCTCAGAACTTCTCTCTTCCTCGTCCAACTGAATGGGATCGAAAGCAGCTTCTTCAGAAGTATCTAAGTCAGTAATGCTATCCATAGGCCTCGTAATGAAATTGGACCCGATGTTTTTGTACTCGAGCTGGAAAGCAGCAGACCGGGGATATTCACCGTCATCCAAAGATTCCCTAATATTCAAAGCTTTAATCAGTTCGGCAGCTCAAACCTCGCTAAGGGCAGGTTCCAAGTTCTTTATCCTCGCTGAAAAGAAAACAGAAAAGTGTCAGAAAAACCACGCATTAACAAGAAGATCAAAAGAGCAGAGCAAGGACTACCTATGTACTCTTCCCCATAAAAGGGAATAGTGAATCTATCAAACCTCGTCCCCTCAGTCTGGGGGGAGAACTGCCAATTCCTAGCAAGAAAGCCATCTTGCCAGTAGTCCTTATGGGAATTAGGTAAATTTACTACCAATATCCTATCAGGACTCCTGGCCTTGAGGTAAAGAAGACCAGAGCTAGTTAAAGATAAGGAATAACAAAAATAAACTTCAGCGAGCCCTAATTTAGTGCCATAAAGTTGATTTATTCTATGGACACCATTGATTATCTTCCATACGTTGGGTGAACACTGTGCAGGGATAATGTTGAAATAACCAAAGAAATGCAGAAACAAATTGTTTGGAGGAAAAGTAAGCCCCCTTGGGAAAGCAAAAGAACATGAATCCAATGAGCACCCTCTATCTCCCTAACATTCTTAGGAAGAGAGGCGCATTAAATCTCTACCCATTCTGGGTTATTATAAAACTTCCTGAACTCAGACACTGATCCATTACCTATCTTTGACATTTGTAAACCCTTAATCGCAAATTCAGAGAAAGCACAAAGAGAGAGCAAAGAGGACTTACGAGATGAGAGATTAACTTGGACGATGCAAGATCACAAGCCCAGATGACGAGGGAAATTGAAAGCAAAGAAAATGAAGGCCTGGAGAAGAGAACACAACAGCTAAAACTCGCAGAAGATGAGTGAGCACAAAGAGATTTGAAATGATAACTATGGAACGCTGCTCCAAATAACTTTTAAATGCTCCCAATCATCGTGAACAGGACACGAAGCAACTGCCATCTAAATCAGTTCTCGGCTTTGGGAAGATGTACACGATTCACAAAAGTGCCATTATGATAAATCATTTAAATTTATTGAGCCCAAATTATGGCCCAATAACTTTAGGGGCAATTGTGGGTACCCGAATTTGCCATCATGGGCCCGGACGAGTATCCTAATAAAAATGGCCCAAAGTCCGGACCCCTCACCTTAATTAAATACAGTTATGACTTAGTCCTCTCCTAGGATCTCGTATAGAGATATTCCAGGAGAGAATAAGGGACGTGGGGGAGTCCAACACCCCCACTCCCCAAAGATAAAACATGTATATAAAAAATCCTAAGCCTGGGGCAAGAGGCACGCACTGTAATCTCTGTAAACGCCCCCTGGAGTATATAGAAATAATACTGACTGCACCACCGTAGACGTAGGCATTCTTGCTAAACCACGTACCTACTGTGTTGTGTGATTGGCATTTCTTGTTCTTTATTTTCCTTGGTGATTGCACTTTCCTCATTTATTTGTGTTGAATATAATTGTCACCACAAATAGTATGTACCTAGTAGTCAGTAAAGGTATCATGACTAGTATGGGTAGTTAGACTCGTTAGGCGTGCACAGTAGATCAAGGGGTGAGTATCTCAAGTGAGTATGCTAAGTTAACTTGAATAATGATTGTGCTAATTGAATCAATTTAAGCACTTGCTACATTAAACTGTTTTCAACTCGGGCTCTGAACCATTTTTCTGTATATATTTTTATTGTTCTATTATGTTAGGTGCCCATCCACAGGAGACTCTATTCAGTTTCCGTGTTGTAGCTACTGTGGAAGCTGCAGGATAGTTGCTAGTAGACGACTCAGCCTATTCTCCTTTTTCAGTTATCTAATCTGTTGGACATGTCTTCCTTTCTTCTGTTTACATTCAGAGATTTAGTTGTTATAAATTCTCTTATATTTGATTTCCTTTCGTTGGATTTATTGTATGGGAGTGTATCTGGATGTGTTTTACTCCAGTCATTTATTTTACTTCAGTTAGACTTTATTTATATTACTGTGATGCATGGTATTTGTTAGTATTATTTTTTATATTGGTTAGTAACAAGATAAAATTTGGACATCACTCTTTTTAAATACTAGGTGGTTACTTTTTATTAAATTAAAATTTGATTTTCGACAGTGCTGCATTATCTGTACCAACTTGATATTCTGAAATTAATTAATTAAGGGCTGATCACCAGGTAATTAATTAGGCGGGGTGTCATAATACTCACCCAAGTATTCATTGTAATACATATCTTAGGACTGCACATCCCACATCTTTATAAATTCTCGGGTCGTTCTGACCACATAACTTCACTCAAGCTTTATATTAACCTCGTATTACTAGTCACTCACGTTGAGGGGTAACGAGCCGCTAAGTCTCAATTAGTGCGTTTGACGAATGCCCTTCCACGGGATCCTTCTATGATCTTAGGATCACACTAAGCATACTACTTGAGGACACTCACCTAGGTGTTAAACCAAACCACCCACCATGGTAAACAACACATAGTGCTATTTTCCTCAAGTTCTATACGTTGTACTCAAGTTCTCATCTTGCGCTTATAAATAGAGCCCATAACCCCCACACCGGCCAATTCATAAGATTGTTAATCCTAAGGAAATCAGATACTATGAGAAAACCGTGTTGTAGAATGTACATCCACATGTACACAAAACTTATGCAAACAAAGGGATATTTCAATAAGAGCGCGCCCAGTTGTCGAGTTACAATGACCATACCCACTCCATCCGTACTCATACTAAGGCAAGTCGCGCTATGACCAAACTGTCACACGAAATAATACCAGACCACCAAAATTAAAAGGACATCATCCTCAACCTTTGTAATCGAAGGAACACGATCCCCGATTATTGAAGTTGAAAGAACATGACAAATCAGAATGACCAAATGACCATTTCGAGGGAATCCCATCCGCACGCAATGGACTATGGCTTATAAAAAGTGAACCTACATACAAATTCTCCCAAACATTCTCACTTGGTACTAACCTAGCCACGTCCTGGCTCGAGTCACCAATCATGACGAATCAGATCACAACCATTCATCCTTACCAAACAAAAACAACATATGAATCCATTGTCCTTTGGGAAGTCGAACATCGGGATTCCCTCCTTAGGGGTCAGAATTTTCCTTTACCTCCTTAACATATATGAACCACTTTGGTTAGTGAATGCCTAACACCCTTATCAATGCCGACCTTGTCCACCTCTCTAGTTATGTCATGACCAACCTAATACATCCAGGTCGCTGTCGACGTTATCATACCATGATCGTATCCTCAATCTCCTTAGGCAATTTTCGTCAATGTGAGATATTCACTTTATTTGAATCTCCAATGACACAATGTCGTCATTGCCCCCATATCCAAATTCTACCCAAACTTGACATCATGTAACGACAACACCGAGCGCCATTAACACTATAAGGGTATCAAGTACTACTCGTATCTACACCTCCTAATTCGAACAAGTTTGGCAAGGCGATCCAAAGGCTAATTATTCCCCTACTAGGGCTATTCTAACTTATACTATTGACACATATCGATATTCTGATCTCACTCGATATCCTTCCAAATTGTTATTCGCAAATCCTCAATCATGACATAATTGACCCAAGTCTCTAATGCAATTCTTGGTACTCGTCAAAGTCAAGTATGACACTTTCTACATTGGTCATCTTATGACATATGATTATAATGCCCAATTATGAGACAAATATCTAGTTTTCCTGTAGGAAGTTGCATCACCTATTTACATCAAATTGGACGACCTCACCAAGGACTACACGATTTGACTCCTTTGAACTTAGACCATAACTCGATATCATCACATAATTCTCAATACACTATCACTAGAACACATCATACTCCATAAAATCTATCTTGACTGGTTCCCTACAAACAGCCAGTATACCCAACGTAATTATCACCAAGGACTAGAAAAGACTTCATCAACCATGATTTACTCACAACGGGTACACTCTACCAATTTCCCAATATTTGTTTCAGTGATTGCTAGATACTCACCTATATACTATCCTATAGGTCTCCAAATATGGAAATACATAATCATTGAACCCCTCAAGGCGTTACAATAAGTCAACATCTATTTCCAAGGACATCACGTGTTATAAGTCCCAAGGATATTCCAAAGATCTCATTTCAAACACTAATGCTATGCACTACGTATTAAACCAAAATATTAAACTATTAAGGATTCTAGTAGGATACAAGATATTATGTATAACCTATAAGTCTCTAGGTCCACACTACCGATGTTATGAAAAGATCCTATTGGTCAAATGTTGCATCATACTTTCAAAAACTATGTCATAGAAGCTACCTAGGGTTCACTCCCATGTCACTTAAACTCATCATTGTTACACATGCGACGCATTTTCTGATCATAGTTTATGGGATTCATCTATCGATCAACACTTACTAAGGTACTCATAAGGATATGTAAGGACATGATTTTATAAATGTCCGTTATCAATTAGTATGTCGTATACCGCTACAATCGTCGAAGAATGTTCAATGTCTCATGTTCAATAAGACGAATCAGAATATCAAGTTTCTTCAACAATCAAGCCTCCGCGAGATGAATTTGGTAAAAGTTGTGTTTTTATTCCTTAGCATTTTACTTAGAATATTGGGATATTTTTCATCAAAAATTTTCTAAGTGTTGGAGCGGAGTTTTAAAGATTTTCGCCAAAATTTATTTTTAAAAGTTTTAAGGCACTGCATTTTTTGGGAAATGAAAAAAAATATATTTTTTAATAATAAGCCCGTTCGAGCGACAGCCCCTCTTGTTCAAATGACATGTCATCTTGAGCGAAGCTCGTTCGAGCGACGCGTGTCACCATTCGAGCGATGCATGTCACCGTTTGAGCGAGATCTGATTTCGTTCGAGCGACCTGCCTCCTTGATGTTTTTATAATTGCGCATTAAACGAGGCATTTTTCCAAGAAATCTTTTCCTTTTTTCATTTTGCAAATAGTGCAATTCGGCAGAACACTTTTGGCTTCTTCATTTAGGGCTTTAAACCCTTATTTTTTCAATTCACAAAATCCCAATTGTTCATGTGAATTTTTTTGGAGTTTAAGAACACACTTTGCTAGGGTTCAAACATTTGTGGAGAGGATATCTACATCATATGGCTGCGTGTCATTGAGGAGCTCTCGAGGATGTTTCTTTGCTGACGATTGGATTGCGATTCATGTGGGTTCGCTGTGTGGAATCTATTATTGACTCTAAACTGTGCGTCTATGTAGGTTTGTTGAGGTAAACTTATTGCATATTTTATTGTAATTGTAAATTGCGATTTAGTTATAGTGATATAAAAGGTTTTTCCCTTCGGGGATTCTCCTGAATTCTACAAGTTAGCATATTTTATATATGTTGTTTTGACACACACTCACGTCTTGTTTATTTTAAGGGCCGAATTAATTTGATTAAAAAATTACTCTAATTAAATAAGTTTGTGGTTGGAAGTTGCGCATTTATTTAAATCAGTATCGCACACGCATACTTTTCAAATTGGTATCAGAGCGGGTTACGCTAATTTATTGCGTATTCCTATTTTCCGCAAACTTGTGTGATATTAATTTTTTGAGAAAAATCTATTTTATGAAAAATTGCAATTTTCCAATGGATTACTTATGTAATTGGATACCCCCTCCTATTGACACAAGTAAAAGTTTTAACGATTTAAATTGTTTGAATTTGACGTTTGCGAAAAGAATTGAAGTTTTGGAAAAAGAAAATTTACATTTTAAATTCGCGATGGATCTTTTGCAAACAGTTCAAAATCAAAGAGACTTTTATCGTGAAAAGTTATTTCTTTGGATCAGGACATTAATGCTTTAAAATTTTCTAAAAAGGAGAGTGATGATACAGTCCTGGTTTTAGAAAAAGAATTGGAAGACTTCAAAAATTCTAAGGTTCCTATTTTTGCCGTTGAGGATAATAGTTTAACTAATGATTTTACGGCACGTGAAAAGACTCCTAGGGATAAATTTGTTTTAATTGAGAGTGAGTGAGATAACATTTTAGGTTTGATTGATGATTTGAAAAAGGAGTCCCTCCAATTGGAAGAGTCTAATTTTTTACTTGAGTCTAAAATTTTTAAGTTAAAAAATGATTTGAAAGACTCGAGTAGTTTGTGTAGTGATGGTAATGGCTTGTCTTGTTCTCATTCTTTGAGTGTTATAGCCAAAACCATATTTTATTTTAGAGGGTCAACCCATAGGTGTCGTTCCACCCGTTTACACATGTTCATATTGTGGTAGGAAAGGTCACCTTAGGCATTTTTTGTTTCGATCTTCGTAAAAGTCTTAGGAAGTTGAAGTCTAGTGTTTCCTTGGTTCCCGAAACCCCCAAACGTTGTTGTACACCTACTTTGGTTACGAAATCACTTTTAAAGTAACTAAATTAGACTAGTTGATTCACAATTGCTTGCACATGATTCTTCTCTTGCTATATCACATAGATGATTGTGTTTGCTTGTTTGTCATACACTAGTTGTGATTCATGATATAAGTTTGCTAGTGTTATGACATGTATACTTTTTGATTGCCCATTCATATATTTTTTGGGATCAAATTTCAAAATTACAAAAAGATTTTATTTTGATAAAATTTTTGAAAAAATCAAAAATAGTTTTGTATTTTGTTTTACACTGTTTATGAATGAACATTTAGGATGACCGAGTCACAAATTCATTCCATATCCACATGACGATTTAATAGTGTTTTGATATGCGTCATCATTTCATTTTTGTGCTTTACAATGTTTGGAGTCATTGAAATGTGATTAGTTGTTACTAACTATATGCTTGACTCATAAATTCCTTTAATGCACACCTACACGGATTTATTTGATTATTATACTTGTTTATCACATATTGGTCGGAGTGTTGTCATCTCAATTCTGTCTTTAAAATGAACCATATGCGATAAAACTTGACAATGGAAGTAGTGCATGTAAAAATCGTTTACCATAAGGGATTTTATTGCAATAAAATATGATGAGTGAATCCCGGTAAAGGATTGCGAGAGTTCAAAATTAACTCATCGTGAAAGCCACTGCTTTAAAAAGGCCCGAACAAATTTAAAGGCAATAAAAATTTAAATGTGCCAAAAAGGGGCCACCTCAAAAGAAAAATATAATGATTATTATTTATGAGGGAGTTTGGATGGAAAGAAATGAAAAGCATGTTTGCACATCCTGACAGTGTCATGAAAAAGCATTCATAGTTTTAGAGGTTATTGGTGTGGGAATCATCCCTGACTTTGATGTGTTGGTGGCGATTTTGAAATTTTGTCGATAGGAGTACACGTATACATCGTGCACATATGTTATGTTTAATTGCGTTGATTTGCCTATTGAATATGTTCACACCCATTCATTCTGTTTTCATGATTTCGCTGTCTTAGTGTAAATTCATGGTGTGGTTTTTGTTTTCGTATGAAAAAATTATAAAATCAAAAAATAGTTTGTCAAATATGATTGATTGTCGTTTATCGTGACAACTCCATGCTTGATTTGTTTATTCGTTTGCATGTATATTTTGGTCAAATAAAAACGGGGAGAACGGGTTATGGGGGAGTTTTTTCATTACGGGGGAGATTTGATTATTATGATTGATGTCTTTTTTATATCATTTCAAACTCGATGCGTCATGAGGTATTTGCTTTGTCTCATGTGTGTAGGTACAACAATGGAAGATCATATGTTACACACCCTGATGAGAAAATCTTTAAGGGTTGAAGGTTTGATGTTGAAGACTTTGAAGAAAAGTTTTGAGACCTACATGTTTAGTACCTTTTCATTTTTGGGTTCATGAGGGTATTAGATTTGTATAGGCATTTATGTTTTGATAATTCAGAACTTTTGATTTTCTACCGGCATAGACATAGGGGGAGATTTGTAAGTACATGATTTTATAAATGTCCATTATCATCGTATACCGCTACAACCGTCGAAGAATGTTCAAGATATCAGGTACAACAAAAGGGATCCGAACATCAAGTTTCTTCAACAATCAAGCTTCGCGAGATGAATTTGGTAAAAGTTGTGTTTTTATTCCTTAACATTTTACTTAGAATATTGGGATATTTTTCATCAAAAAATTTCTAAGTGTTGGAGCGGAGTTTTAAAGTTTTTCGTCAAAATTTATTTTATAAAGTTTTAAGGCGCTGCATTTTTTGGGAAATGAAAAAGAAAAATATTTTTTTAATAGGCTCGTTCGAGCAACAACCCCTATCGTTCAAATGACATGCCATCTCGCGTGAAGCTCGTTCAAGCGACGCATGTCACCGTTCGAGCAAGATCTGATTTCGTTCGAGTGACCTGCCGCCTTAATGTTTTTATATATAACGCGTTACACAAGGTGTTTTTCTAAAGAAGTCTTTTCATTTTTTTCATTCTGCAAACAGTGCAATTCGGCAGAACACTTTTGGCTTCTTCATTTAGGGCTTTAAACCCTTGTTTTTTCAATCTACTTGGCAATGAATTATCTGTTGTGCTAATCTCTTTGACTCTACTATTGAGAATACGAACCGAAACCATCACCAATCTAGCCTGACCAGCCCAAAACCAACACCGACACCAAAAGATCCACTATCGACCTCACCACGTCACTCCCGCAAGGAACCTTGAACCTAGAGCTCTAATACCATTTATAATGCCCCGACCCGTATTTGTGGGTTACCCGTGGTCAACTCAATTTGACCCGTGAAGTCTAATGAAAAACCTACATAATGTTGATGGTCCATTTTTATTTAAGTAACATTTCACTTGTTTAGCATCCAATTCCATTTTAAATAAAGCTACATAAGGGACCCACAGAAAGCATCCTCGGAATCCAAGCATACAGAGCTACAAACATAAAATAAAGAAATCTTACCTGAGTAATGCCCTCAAAGTACGAAACCTCATACAACCTACCATAATCAAAGACGAGGGAATGAACCAAATGCCCAGTGGGAAAATACAACAATGTTGTATAAAATCGAACGATAGAAAAGGAGGCTCTAACACATTATATCTAATTGCACATGCAGCTATCTTATATATATATATATATATACTTTATGCATGAAAACCATTTTTTATTCCAAAAATGTTACTTATCTCGATTAATTTACTTTATCCTTATAAAGAATCCCTTCTTATTTGACATGGCATTTATTCCTTGATTTAACACACCCAGTTAAATACTTTAAACAAAATTACCCATTTATTTAGTGAAAATCATATCTTTCATCAAATTATCCTTTCACTCATACCCGATTTACCTTAATATTTTCATTGAAAATCATCTTTCAACACACACACAAGCGCCATGTTAGAAAATACTTATTATCTTCGAAAAACCATTCATAAACGACAATTTAGGAAATTTAGTTGGGACGCGCGTGTCAGTCACGTCAGGAATGAATTTTTTTAATTAAAAAGTAAATTATATTTTTATCAACCGAATGGTAATTTTGAGTGCTCCAACGTGTCCGGAAGGGTCGATATAGTCAGAAAACACTAGCCGAGAGTTTAGTTTGGGTTCCGAGGCACTTTTAGGCCAAACCGGCAACCCAGAAGGATAATTTGGTAATTTTAAAAATTTAGGAATTAAAAACCACGAATTTTAGAGGTTAATTATATATTATTTGAGAGGCCACTAACGCCATTACCAGCAAAAGACAAGAGAGTGGGCTACGGGAGTTTTGAGAGAAGTTGGAGAGAGGTTACAAGAGAGCCAAACCAAAGCCATCACCCATCACCACCATTCTGGAAGGATTTGTGACAGGAAAGAGGAGAGAATCAGCCTATAATCACCGAAAACAAATCTGAAGAACGAACTCAAGGCAATTGATTTGATGTTATTAAGTTCAATGAATATTTCCTCCATGTTTAGTGTAGAAACTGTATATGCCTTGAAAATTTTGATGAAAAACCCAATGGGATTGTTGTGAAACTCATGATTTTGGATAGGGATTGCATGTAGAATGGTTATGGACGAATTCAATATGCAAAAATGTAACTTTTGATAATTTAAAAATGGATTAATAAGGAGTCTTTGTAGTCAATTAAATTCTGAGTTCATGTTCATAGGGTTTGGGGCAAGAATTGGGGATTTATAATTTTTGCATGTTGATTATTAAGATTTGACCCCAAAAATATGTTAAGGAGTGACCTAGGATGACTTAGAATAGTTTAAAAACATTAAAACATTATTGGGATGATTTTAGGATGGATTTAGAGAAGAGAAAAATGAAGAAAAACGAAGTTGGGAAATTTCTGGGCGTTATCTGCCATCTCGTTAGAAGACCAACCCAGGTCATTCGAACGACCTCGTTTGAACGAGATTCTAACGAGATTCCAGTAGCCCTTATAATGAGTTCATTCAAAGACTTCGTTCGAACGACACTCGTTCGAACGACCTCGTTCGAACGAGATTTCTAACGAGTTCACAGTATGGTCTTTTTAGGCCCAATTTTGGTTTCGAGTTTTCCGCAGGCTTATCTAATCGAGTGTTATTCTTCCCTTATGATTAGTGGGTATAGATGAGAGAATGGAGTACCTTGAGTATTAAAACTTAGAATTATATAATAGACCGGGTGACTTTTACGAGTTAAATTGTAAGTACTTAAAATTGCGACGTGTGAAGGGTTGACAACTCTTAATGTATATTATTCGGGGACTTGTAAACGTGCAACATTTATGGAAGGTATAGGAATGAGGAATATACCTCTATTAATATTATAAGATATCTAAGATGTGTGAATGCTTAGTATATGTGGTTATCTGTGTATAACATACCTACCATACTTGCTATCACAGGAGGTCGGTGTTCGATCAGGGCCATCAAATCTTTGTGTGCCTACGAGGGGATTTAGATTGGTACCTCGAGGACATAGGTCAGATAAGGACTTATTGAGGAGTTAATAAGTCTGTTGAATATGGGAATGTAGGTATGTGCGTGACCTATGGGATGTGAACTATGTTCGCCTCCATTGTGTGTGATTGTTATCGAAACGATTCCTGAGAGATTCGGAATACGTGGTCCTTATGTACGTGATGTACCGGGATTTGATAGAAGAGTATGTGTGCATCGCAGCTTAGTCTAGGGGTGCCGTTGTTGTATATTTATGATGAGATTGATATACTGAAATATTGAAATGATCTGTTTATATAAGTACAAGTGTGAATTAATGCAACATCTTTGTTGAAATAAAAAAATGGGAAAACTCTTAGTAATTATTGTAACTAATTCTGAGGAATGAAGGTAAAACTCTCAGTTTATATTAAGAAGTCGAAAATTAAATCGTGAATAGTATAGTAAAATCAGATATTGAATTAGACTAGTTAGTTAGTGGAATAACTAGAATGGGTACGGGTACGTAGGAGTGCATAATTAGTTGAGAGGTGAGAAACTCATGTGAGTGCACGCACTATCATGTATTTTATATTCACTGTTTAATGATATTAAACACTTGCTGTATTTTAAACTGTTTTCACTATCAGGCTCTGACCCGTTTGCTTTCAAATCCATTTTCTTTTAAAAAACTTTTAGGTGTCCAGCCACAAGGACACCAAGCTTAGGAGTTCTATTCCAGTGACGTGCTGTAGCTGCTGTGGAAGTTCCAGGACCTCGATTATAGACGCCTCCACTTTCTACTTTGATTCCAGTTTAGACTTATTTATCTATAGGGAAGGTCGCCCCTTTTTCTTAGAGACAGCTTATTTATTCAGTTTTATTTCAGTTTTGGATTTAATTAATTAGTGATTCAGACTTTGCATTTGGTTTTATTCAGTATTCGGTTTATTAGGAGGAGTAATCCTCGATATTTATTGATTATTCCATGGTTATTCTATTTTGACTATGTTGTGGTTGTTATATTAGCATTTCATAATTTAAATTGGTTGTATGTTAATCGGATTTAATTAAAATTGACATCTCACTTTTCAAATATTAGGTGGCTAGAAATTGTTAAAACGTTTTTTGACAGTGATGTTATAAACTGAACCAACTTGACATTTTGTATTAATTTGAATAAAGGAGTAGCTACCCGGTATTTAATTAGTCGGGGTGTCACAGCCTTATCCTCCTACCTCCTTCTCAGTAAAGAAGCAATTCTCTTCTAAAAAACTTACACTAGCCATTGGCTACCGATGATCCTTACTCCCGGATTCCGAAATGGTACTGGGTCTGCCCACCAAGTCTAATTTAAAGAATCCTTAGTTCAATCAATGATGGAGATAATTTCAAGGACGTGATTCTTATTTGAGTGACATCAACCAATTTATGTGTTAACAAATCATCATCAATAAATTTTTAAAATACATATACACATAAAACTTCCCCGTGTGTTGGGGGGGACAATTTAATATAATCATCATATATTTTAAAATACTGATTACGTGATTAAAACCATTCGAGGGGCATCCTAACTGAAGTGAGAAATAAATCATATTAATTTTAAAATATTGATGAGAATTGTGGGTTAAAACAGTTTATTATCCCCATAAGTTAGAACAAAGTACAATTACATTTTCAGTCCTTAAAACTTATTCCAGAAAAAATGTCGTCCTTTAAGATTGAAACAAGTGGGTTGAATGAAGATCCCATTTTGAAATTCGAGAATCATTAAATTTTGATAAGAAAATTAATCTTAAAATAACACGTGAGAATTTAATTTCATTTTAGTTTAAATTGGCTTCCTCATCACCATTTTAAAGTAAAACTCATATGGCATTCTAGTTCTCTTATGCAGTGAGATTTCGCATGGAGAGATTAAATCACCCAACCTTGAACTAGGAAGAGTTTATATTTAAATTATTTACCTAGGCTGTTCAGGATCCTCTATCTAACATAATTGAATAGTCAACGGCTTTTGGTCCCATAATAAATGACAACGACTATATGGGGGAGGATATCATAAATTATGTCTAAGTGTATATCACCAGTTAATTCCTCAAAATAGAACCCACTCATGATGAACTTCCTTATGGGAGGGATCGAACTCACTCATATTCTAATTCTTGGAACGATCACTTAAGAGTTTTAATGAACCCTTGATGCCTTGATTAACTCCATCTGGGGGGGAGGGGAATTGGCGTGAGGAATCAATCACATCCTTGCTTCATGAAAACACTGATGGAGACCGTGGGGTTTATGCTGAAACCCCTCTCTCACTTAGTATTTTAAAACATTAATGGTTTTGAGAAAACATTTATTCAATTCTAAAATACTGAATTTAAATCCTTCTCAATTTCCAAATTTACTTATGTGAGATAAACATCTTCATCTCATATTTTAATTTTTTAAAATAAAAATAATTTAAATTTTTTGAAAAATAAAATCCAGAGATTTTATTTCAAATCACACCTTAAAATTTAATTACCGTGATTTTAACGAAATTTAGAAAATAATAAAACACAACACTAATTTTCAGAGAAAATCGATGATCTAGGTTGGTCTCAAAATGAATAATCCATGTTGTCCATCAATCGGGTGATCGTAATTATCCAATTAATTAGCACAAGAAATACGTAATATAATATAAATAAAGAGACATGCAAGCAATTAATTAAATAAATGCACCAAATAATAAAAGACATAAATGCCATTTCCATCATGACCTCGGCTTCTCTAAAAGTAGAACTTTATATGCATAAGAGTTCTTGTTGTTGAAAACTTCCTTTAACTTATAGTCCAACTTAAAGTAGACTTGCACTCTAATAAGAGTTCTGGAGGGTATTGATCACTAGAATATGATCCTTTATGGTCTGAAAATAATCTGGAGAACCATCATAAAACACACCATCGTAAACCACCACAAAAGGCAAAACTTCGTGGTTGATAACGGATGACTCGATTGATCGAGGGTCATGGTCGATTGATCAACCCTGCCAGGCCTGGTCTCCTACCTCCTCTCGAGTTTCCATAAAAAACCCTCCATAAATGTCAATAAAAATTCATGAAACTAGGTGAAAAACTAAAACCAACTCTATTACCTCATTATAAGTGAATACAACGCCTATCAATCGCCTCCAAATACATCAAAGTAGAAATAATAACAAAACTTATTTATTAAAATCATATCAAAACAAGATATAAAAAATAACTATGGATAAACCACCATAGGATCCAATCATATAGAAAAGTAATGTGTGACCATGGTGGAAGGGATACACATAAAGAATCTCCACCAAATAATGTTAGAACGAAAGCATACACAGAGATACACCATAATATACAAAACTAGGGTTTTCAAGTTTGGACAACATTGACCCTTCCAATGGATTATTAATCTAAACTAAGGCTCTGATACCAATTGTGGGGGATCGATATATATGGAAGAAAAATTTCAACCATGGATCTTCGATTAATCAAACATAAAAAAGTGGAAAAATAAAAACTAGGCTTGAAGAACAAAGCTTGGGTTTAGAATAAAATACCTTTGTGGATCCGGTTACAATTCAATAGGGGGAGTGTTTGATGATGATGGGGCTTCCCTGTTTTGGATCTCCGAATTTTTTGCTAAAACCTTTAGAATGCTAGGATGTTATTGTGTATAATCCTCCCCAAATTTAGGTAGGTGCATAGACACCTTTTAAGATGAAAACCTTTGCTTATGATTGAGATATAGTGGTCTCTCGAGAGACCTCTTCACAAAAAATGTGAATAGTATTTTCTCTTACCCCTCTCAAACCCTAATCTCACGAATAATGTTATCAAACCCCCTTCCACGCCTTTATATACAAGTACAAAAGATGGTCTAAGGCTAAACTAGATTTCATGAGAGTCTAGCATAACTACTCGAGTATATGGACTGCACTAGGGATCCAAGATAAATAATTAAATTTGTTTCAAATAAATACTTGGAAATACCCAATTACAATTACCATAACTTATTTTCTTTATTTATTTAATTTTAATTCATTCCAATAAATAATTATGAATGAACTCCAACTTAATTATCTTAGAAATCACTCGAATATAATGGGGTCTTGTTGATGCAAAAAACTATAACATATCTAATTCTTTAATCGCAGATAAATAAGTAAGACAAAGAAATAATTTTTTTAAAGTGGTTCTCCTAAGGAAGAAAGCCTACCTCCACTGTGCTCCTTATTGCCTTGTGTTGCCTTTCAATCACTTGGATTAGTTTCAGGTCTGCCCTTGATGTAGGGATTATAATGTATTTATATACCACTAGGGAGATAAAGAGGCGGAATGTTAAAGGATGGAATGCCTTTATAAATTAGGCATTTACATCAGTACACAATGTTCATAATGTATATGGATGTTGGCGCTTTACTGACCATGTTGGTCGATTTTCCTATTGTTGGTCAGGCTTCTCTAGGTTTGGTCAGCATTCAGACTGTTAGTCGGGGATTTATGCCTTGCTGACTGGGACTACTGCCATATTGGATGACACATGGTTATTTATAATTGGTCCACGTAAGAGGGTGATTTTTGGTATCAACAGAAGCCCCTAATGTTTCATGCTTGATGTTTGCTTGAAAGTATGGAACATTTAATTCTAATAGTAGCTCGGGCTATATTTCTGATGCTTAGTTTGTTGCCGACTTCCCACACTTGTAAACTTATTGACTTTGTTGATATTGTGTAATGTTAATGGCATTTTTTCAATTATCCAAAATTGTAACGAATTGTCTCAGGGAAAATACGTCTTTTTCAGCTTAGCTGTCAAAATTTCAATCATCGTTTTCCTTTAATCATTACGTTCGCTGGTTTTTTAGGCAACTTATAAAAGGTGGTAAAATCCTGGTCGTCTCTTGCCTCAAGCTTTCAAGGTTTTTGCTGCAATCTCTTGAGCTTTTCGTGCGATCATTCTTTCTGCCCCCAGTTCTTGCTGAATGCTTTCTCTTTATCTTTTTCATCATACTCAATCATGGTTTATTCCATTATTTCTCTATACGAGTTTAGGAATGAATGGAGTATACCTTATTGGGTAGATTTGGAACTCCCTAGTCCTCCCGTAGATCTTTTTTCTTTATCTGAGGGCCATTGTATCCCCTACCTTTTTATTTCTGAGTGTGGGTTTAGTTTCCCCCCTAAACCCCTTTTATCTCGAGTTTTGTTAATACTTTGATGAAGTGCCTGTCAGAGTAGTCCCCAACACTTGGAGGGTTGTAAATGGTGTTTATAGGCTTAACCAACTCCATGGGGCCTATATAGGCATCCCATAAATTATGTCCTGTTATAAATGGGTCACCAGTGGTAGTACCTATTATTTAAAAACTAGGACTGTAAATTGAGCTTTGGTAGTTAACCTTCCTAACTCCAACAGAGATATTTTTTATCATGGAGTGATTGCCAAGAATTGGCAATAGGCACCTCTGACGGGGGTGGAGTATACCATGGGCCAAGATGCCCTCAATACGGTCATGGGATAGGTTGTTTTAACTTTCATTTGACTTTATTGATAATTCATTGGCTACTATACTAACTAAATTTTTTTTCCTTTGATTTTAGTTGATCAGAAGAGAAAGTGTCCTAAAGAGAGAGAAGTTAATCTTACTGAGCTCAAGTTTCTTTGGGGCATTCACCAGAATATTGTGGAAGAGAACACTAGGTCGACATCTTACCTATTGGAATATAAAAAATCCATCACCTCCTTCGTTGCTCATCCTACTCCTGCTACTCCTTCCCTTGTCATTGATCTTGATCAAGACCCAATTTCCACCTCTTCCACCACTATATCTGGCAGTGGTGAGTTTTTTCCAAGCCCCTCATCATCCTTAAACTTTAATTTTCCTCTTGTTGCTTCCATAGTGAAGAGGAAATTCCCTAACATAAGGGAGATATTGTTGTTATTGGCTCCACTAATTCTTCTACTTGTGGGGCCACCAATAAAGAGGATGCTGGGGAAAAAACCAGCCAAGAAAAATGATGAGTCCCACCTAAAGCGCTTAAAGAGAGGTCTTCCTTCTAGACTTTCTTAAGGAAATGCTACTGTTGCCGACCAACAAGACTTGGTCGATTTTTTTGTTATTGATATTAGCTCTCCAGTGGCCATTGGCCCTGGCTTGTCTAGGCAATAAATAAAGTCTGGTACTTTGCTAGACCACAGGGGGGTTGCATCTGCAATGCCCCATTCAAAAATTTATAAAAGGTTTGCTCAAAGCCTTGCTTTGGTAAGAGTTATTACTTTTTCATACTCATATTTTCAATAATTTTCTTGTACACACTTATTTTATTTCTATTTGCAGTTCCTGGTTAATTTCAACCAGATGCTGAAGAAGGATGGTGTACCGCGTTCTTCTTCAAATGAGGTAGAAAAGGCATTTGAGTGCCTAAAGAATTCCTTGCTTGACTCCCAACAGGCATTGGCGAATGAACAAAAAAAGTGGGAGAACAAAATTAAAACTATTAAGAGTGAAGTTATTGCTGCTTGAGGGAAGGTTACTGAGCTAAAGAAGAGTTTGGCTACTGAGAAGGTCAAGAGGATGAAGGCCAAAGAATCCTCCTTCAAAAAGGGCTGGTAGAAAGCCATAAAAGTTACCTCTTTCCAAATCGTATTCATCAAGAAAAATGCTACAAGGATGGTAGGTCGGTATCACTCAGTGAGGTCAAAACTTCCCAAGAATCTAAGTTGTTTCTGAGGCATAACCCTGGTTACCCCCAAATTTGGATGAGGAAATTGAAGATGATGTGGGATCAGGGGATTCCACCATAGTTTTAGAGTTTGTAGACCAACTACATAAAACTTTAGAGTCTTCTCTCCCCTCTTATTTCGCGCAAGTCACTCCACCCATTTATGCCTCCAATTAAGCCGGAGCAACTTCTGATAAAGAGAAGGTGTAGACTTATTCGGCGATCAACTTTTACTTTTTTTTCTTTATTTCTTTTTAATTTCCATTCAATGTATTTTTAATCTGACTTTTATCAATGAAAATGATTATTTCCTTTCTCTATTCTTGTCATCTTTTTATTATTGCTTTAAACTCTTTATTCTATTGTTGATTGGAGATTTCTTTACTCTTATAGTTCATGGCCAAAATCGATCAACTTTCCTCTACTAACTCTGAGACACTTAAAAGATGCAATGATCTTTTCAAGGTTGGTCATATGACTTTGTCCTAGGAAGATCTGTCAAAGTTGCTCAGGGATGACGTCTCAGATCAAGCTAAGGAAGCTTATATGTACCTAAAGTGTCTTCTTGATTGGGAAGTAGCTAATAACGTGGCTTATTTTGAAATGATATAAGAACTTCAAGAAGATCACAAAGAAGCCAAAGCTCTCCTGCATGCCAATCAAGAACATAAATACAAAACTCTGAATGAATCTTGGGGCTTTTGAGGAAAAGTTAGAAAAATATGCATCATTTTTAGGAGGCAAGAATTTCTTCTCAAACGTGAAGTAGATGAGTCTAGGGCTATTTCCAAGTTATTGAAGGAGGAAAATAACACTTTGAGGGATGAGTTAACTTCACTGAAAGCACCTTCTGTTGATGCTGCTGATGATAATGAAATGCCAGGCTAAGGGAAGAACATGAAGCCTTAAAGAAAACCAAACCTGCTTCTTCCTCCCAATCAAAGGTTAAATCTAGACGATCTAATACTGAAGAGGCCAGGACTCAACAGACACTTGCCAACCAGGATGCACAACTGAAGGCCAAAATTTAGCCATTACTGAGATGTTCCAAAATATCCAAATCCAAATCGAGAAACTTTCCACCCAGTCTTCCCAACTGCGGGTTAAGGACGAAATATTGAAGAAACTGCAGCATCAGGTTAAGAGATTGACTTTCCAATTTCACAAGCATCCTAGGGAAGTCTGGATGGAGGGATATAATGAGGCCCTTGGTCTTTTTTATGAATGATTTAGCTAAGCTAAACATGAAGGTTACAAATGGGGTTGGACTAACTGCTTGACAGTTAGGAAGGTAGAGCATAACAATAGACTTTGGCATTGGTATAATCATGGTTTGCTGAAATATTAAGATCCTCCTTTCAAGATCGACGTCAGCTGGATCTCTGTTAATTCAATTCCCAAGTGTTTGATTTCCAAATACTTAGGGGACTACGACCTTCATGACGAGCTAGAGATCGTTCGTCCTCCTCATCTATTAAAGACCCTGAGCAGAAGTAACAGACACATGCTTCAAGATTTCAATTTCATCAACTCCCCCTATACATTATATAATTCTCCATCAGGCATGGAACCAGCTCCGAGCTCCTCTAAAGCTGAAGGAAAATGTCCACCAGAGTAGTTTGCTCTTGTAATTCAACTATAAACAGTATTTGCATGTAATGATTATTTGTAAGAATGAAAAAATATTTGATTAACTTATCTTGTCAATTTTTGGATGTGAATGACTTCTTTATTTCATTAGTTTTATTGATACACTTAGGCATTTGCCCAAATTTAATACCAATTACCAATGAGAATATCATAGGTTTTCCTGAAATACTTAGATGTTTAAGTTATGTATCAGTTACCATTGATGTGATCATAGGTTCTACCAGCGCACTTAGATTTAAATATAAGTTTAATACTAGTTACTCATGGCATTTCCATAGGTTCTACTAATGCACCTAAATTTTTAGGTTTAGCATTAGTTACCAGTGGTGATCAGGCATATGTGGAATATGTGTCTACATTCCTATTTAGGAATCTTCACAACGTTCTTCCGCCATTTTACCCAGTTTGGATAAAACTTGTTGATTTTTATACATAGTTTTATCCCTGATTGTGTTGACCAGGTATTGAGGACTTAAATTCTAATCTTAACTTGGGTTTTTGAATGTTGTCGATCAACTCTCGCTTATGCCTGCCAACTTTTGAGTGATCACCAATCAACTATGTTGTTGTTGTTACGAGCTCCGACCAACTATGTCGTTCTTGTTCCGAGCAACTTTTGAATGTTTACCGACCAAGTATATGGTGATGTATATCACTAGTACTCCCAAAAAAATTGAAAAAATGGAAGAAACCATCATTTTTTTGATACCGAGGTGAAATGATTACAAAGATCTGTCCCATTACATTACTGGTAATACTTTATAAGATGTTCGGCATGCCAAGGATTTTTTAACTCTTCCCCTTCCAGAGTTTCAATTCTGTAAGTACCTGGTCGGACAACTGCTGAGATACGATACGATCCATGCCAATTGACTTCGAGTTTATTGGTCTTCTGAATAACCTTCTTGAGCACATAATCTGAAAGAACCAATGATATGCAAAAGACTATGTACGGAAGTAAATGATTATCGAGTAAACTCAATTTACCTACGAGTTTTACCGATTATTCTAGGAAGGACCAATTCAAACTTTTCTTGAATTGTTGACTTTACGAAAACAAATTTAGTTTGCAAAGTTAATTAAAAGTCCAAATTATTATCTATGTTAAATCTAAGTGATTTACAAAATAATAATCGATTCAGTTTTTAGGCGGGTTTCTAATTATTTAAACCTAATTTCTCATGTTAAGTGAGATGCGAAAAATGTAAAGCACACGGTAATTATTTTACGTCATAAAAAACATTCACCAGGAAAAATGACGGACTCTCCTAAGAGTCAACCTAGTCTACTTCCACTAAAACCAAAACGAAATAGGAACAATTTACAACAATCAAACAAGACAACGTAAAGTATATAGATATAGCTATTACCTCACCTAGACTAAGATCCCTCTTGGTTGCTTCTTCTGATCTCCCTTTAGTCTGTCTTTGTTACTTTTGTGTTCTTCACGTCAACCGTATCCCTCTTGCTCTTCTTAGCTCAGGTTCGGTTCAGTGCCTATTGTGTCCTAGTTCTTAGTGAAGTATTTATGTGTTGTGTGTTATCTTATATGACACACCCACACTTAATGGTACAACCTAATGCAATGTAACAACTTTTTTTATTTCTAAATATCAGTATCAATTCTTTTGTTCTATTCTTCTGTTTAAATCAAGCTTTCTTGATTTAACATAGCCCTAACAAACTTTTTTATCCAAAAATTAGAACAATCAGAACTGATCTAATATATACACAACAAGTGCCTACGTGAATTAGTGGTGTACAAAGTGATTCTCTAAGTGATATGCAAATGATGTATCAAGAATTCTAAAATTCACTTAAGATTAAGTAATCGTATACGGTGTAACAAAACATAAGTAATACATGACTACAAATATTTTAAATAAAATCACAAAGTCAAATATAAACAAACTGTTTTTCAGAAAACTAATACTAGATTAATTCAGGTTCTAATCTAATAACCTAGTCAAGACTATTTTTACAAATATTTCAGATTAGTCCAAAATAGTCTTAAACAGTCAACAAATTAATATTCAGTCCAAGTTCAAGAATAGTCAAGTTTAGGTATAATATTCAGAAATGTAATCCATATATTAATTCTTCTCTAATTAGTCCTCAATAAATTTTAGGTTTAACTCTCTAAACCTCAAACTAGATATATCTGAATTTTATCAAATTTTTGAAAAATATGTTTTAAAACAAAATGTTTAAAAACATACAAGAACCTACAATCAATATTGAAACAAAATATTCACACATAAAAATTAATTTCGTTTATCAAGTGTGTTGTGTACAATTATATGAAACGCACAAATTTTTTTAGCAATTAATCAAGACATGTGAGTGAGTGTGTATTGTAAGAAAACATCAACATATATATGCAACAGATTTTCCATATGTTTTTTGACAAAAATAAACCAATAAAAACTTATTTATACACACAAATATTATACACACAAATAAAAAATTATTTCAGCAATGTTTTGTGTGAACAAATACCAAGAATATTAGATAAAGCGTCTGATCTAAATAAAACACACAAAAATGAGAGAAATCACTTACAAATAATTTTTACCCTTGAAAAATTGTAAGTGCAGAATCAAAAATGAGATTTGTCCATTCTTCATTTGATTTTTGAAAAAAATCAAAACTTGAAGTTGACTAACTATATTCTGGTTTATTTTCTCTCTCTCACACTAAAAATTTTGGCAGAAATTGGGTGTAAAAATTAATTTTCTCAGTTATTAAAAATGAGACTCAAAGGGTTTAAAAAAAATATTTAAACTTCCAAATTAATTCTAAAATTTATTTTTAAGAAAACATTTAATCACATTAATAAATTCCAAATTAATTTTAGAAAGTTTTAAAGATTCTTTTTAATGAAATTAACACCCAATCATGAAACTTGATATAATGAAATGCAATGTAGTGTGGTGTGTAGTTCATCCTATATGACATGTGTAATAAAATCCTATGAGCCATAGAGTGTATGAAGAATAACCTTTGCTAGAATATCGGACCGAGTCGAGAGCTGATTTGATGTAAACGGACATAGAGAGCTTAGCGTAGGTAGGCTATACACAACCTAATTACAAAAATATTTTGTCAAAATTCAAGTCCAACTAGAAGAAGGTCTATACAGCTACAACACGAAAAATAAACCCTAGGAGTGCTCTATATAGGTACCTTCATAATCCTCTTCCTTCAAGTTGGTCAGTTTCATCCTTTTATTATAAAAGTGTGTTGTTCTTTATTGATAAGCAACATTTCTCAAGGCTACATCTTTGCTCACCTCTTCCAACAAGTCCAAGTTAAACCTTCGCATTAAATCACTAATAGGAGAATTAAAATTCAGCACTCTATGGTTTGGTAAACCCAGTTCTGCTGAAATGACTGGTTCGGTCCCAAATGCTAGCAAGTATGGTGTTTCCCCGATAGCAGTTCTTAGAGTTGTTCGGTATGCCCACAAAATGGAATGTAGTTCATTAATCCAATTTATTTTAGCATCTTCAAGTTTTTTTTCAACCCATTGAGTAGAATCATATTCATCACTTCAGTTTGCCCATTGCTTTGAGGATGACCTGGAGGAGAGTGAATTTTTTTAATTTTGGGTTGGGCACAGTAGGCTGTAAATTCTTCATTATCGAACTGTGTACCATGGTCTGTAATGAAGGCGTAAGGCAAATCATATCTATAAATAATGTTTTTCTATATAAACATGTATACCTTCTCATAAGGCATGTCTATTAATGGTTCCGCCTCAACCAATTTGGTGAAATAGTCCACAGCTATGAACAAGTACTTAAATCTTCCTCGGGTGGTCGGCAATAGCCCGACCAGGTCTATTCCCTGTATAGAAAATGGCTAAGGTGAGGTGATTGGGGTCAAAGTTTCATGTGAAATTTTGCGAATGGTAGAGAACCATTGGCACTTCTCACATTTCCTTACGAAAGCTGAACAATCTGCTCTCATGGTCGGCCAGTAGTTTCTCTAGGTGTTAATTCATTGTAGCAATGATATTCCTGCCACATGAGCTCCACAAGACCCTTCATAAACTTCTTCTATTAAGTCTTGAACTTCCATTGAATGGACACAGTCATGCAAAGTAGCTATTAATCCTCTTTTGTATAATACTCCTTTTTCTAGAACATATCTTGCTGCTTTGTACTTAAGTTTTTTGCCATCGATTGGATATACTGACAAAACTCCTTCTTCAATATAAGCTCTGATGGGGTCCATCCAAGATGGCCCCATATCTACTGTAATGAAATTAATCATCAATTATTCATCAATACTCTTGTTGGCTAAAACTTCAATGGGAATAATTCTTCAGATCTCAATCTTGGTTGTCGATGCCAGTCGAGAAAGTGCATTAGCTTAGGGTTTCTCTAATCTTAGAATTCTGATCATCCGAATAGCTGGCAAACTTCTAATGCCTTGGCTAATTATCTTGTCATTAGCTCTCCTTTAGCTCTATACAAACTCAGATTTTGATTCACCACCAATTGATAATCAATGTGTACCATAACTTGCTCGGCATTCAGTGATTGAGCCAGACTTAAACCCATAATGAGATCTTCATACTCTGCTTCATTATTTGAGGCTTGAAACTGGAATTACAGTGCATATTCAATATATATCCCATCAGGAATGTTGAGTATTATACCTGCTCCACTTCCTGTTGCACAAGATGATCCATCTACATACAAGTTCCATATGGGGATGTTATCGTCAAACGTTTGGTCTCCTAATATCTCGTGATGGAATATTTTACTCCCTGCTTCTTTATATCTTTTGGCCATCTCCTATGCTTTGGCGGACGTCTCTGGTAGGTTTGTAGTAATTTATTCTGAGCTTTCCCCTATTAGGGTCTTCTCAGGGTGTTGGTCAATGATGACACCGATTGGGCTTCCCCCCATTTGATTTTGCTCTTTTTGTGTTCTTCGTTGCTCGGGAACCTCCAGCTAAGTGAATTCAGTAATGAATTCTGCCACAGCCTGGCCTTTTAATGAGGACCTTGGCTCATACACAATATCATATTTTACCAGTTCTACTGCCCAATACATTATTCTACCAAACTTCTCCGGTTTATGCAGAGCTTGTCGAAGAGGCATATCTGTGTACACCACAATAGTATGGGCTTGAAAATAAGGCTTCATTCTTCTGGATTCCTCAATCAATGCCAATGCGAACTTTTACAGGCGCGGATATCTAATTTCTGCTTCGCAAAAGGCTTTACTGGTATAGTAGACTGGTTTTTAAACTCCGTTATCTTCTCGTATCAAGGCATAACTCACAGCTGACTCAGACACGAATAAGTATAAGTACAAATTTTCACCCAAAACTGGTCGGGAAAGCAATGGGGGTGATCCCAAATACTTATTTAACTCCAAAAAATCTTCTCACATTCGTCGTTCCATCCAAAGCTCTTCCTCATCACTTTAAAGAATGGTAGACACTTGTCAGTAGCTCGGGACATAAATTTGTTCAAGGCTGCTACTCGTCCAGTTAGCTTTTGCACATCCTTCTTGTAACTAGGGAACTGCATTTCAATCAACACCTTGATTTGGTATGGGTTTGCTTAAATTCCCCTCTGGTTTACTCTGTACCCGAGAAATATTCCTTCTTGAACACTAAATACGCACTTGGTCGGATTCAGCTTCATTTAGTGCTTCTCTAGTTGATCAAAGGTTTGGTTGAGGTCGTTAATGTGATCAGATGCTTTTTTTCTCTTCGTCAGCATGTCATCTACGTATACCTCCATATTATTTCCTATTTGCTCCTCAAAGACTTTATTTATCAGTCTCTGGTAAGTAACACCTACATTTTTCAAACCAAATGGCATAAAATTAAAGCAGTAAGTTCCTCGGGGAGTAATAAAAGAAGTGATTTCCCTTTCTTTAGGCTTCATCTTAATATGGTTATAACCAGAATATGCATCCATGAAACTTACTAACTCATGCCCCGATGTAGCATCAACGAGTTGATCAATCCGTGGCGAAGGGAAAATATCCTTTGGGCATGCCTTGTTTAAATATGTGAAGTACACGCACATTCTTCACTTGTTATTTTTCTTTTTGACCATAACAACGTTGGCCAACCAATCTCGATATTTCACATCATCAATAAATGAGTATTTTTGAAGTTTCTCCACTTCTTCCTGAATATCCTGGTTCTTCTCAAAGCTAAATACTCTAAGCCTTTTGTGACACCCCGCCTAATTAAACCTTGGGTGATCAAGCCTTAATTTAATTTAAAACAGGTTTCTTAAATGGTTCATTCTTAGCATCACTGACGAAAGCTTTTTAATTACTAACCACCTAAGTGAAATTAAGCTAGTGCCAAATTTTATCTTCCTTAAACAGAATAAATAAATCATGCGGAACAATACAATTCAATCAGTACTAAACCAATTCGCACAAACAACTGAATAAAAATAAAGTCTTGTCGAAAACCACGTCCAAGAAAAACTAACTCAAAAATCCAAAATCAGAATAACTGTAAAAGTAAAGATTGGACAACATGTCCCAACTGAGAGTACTAAAACTGAGATCCTGCACTAGATCTGAAAAAGAGAAACGTCTAAACAATCCCTGCAACATCCACACGTGCTGCAGCTCCCAAATCCCTGGAATGAAATCATGATGGGTGTTCCTGTGGCTGGGCACCTAAAAGGTTTTAAAAAAATATTTTTACATAGCAAGAGTTAGTACTCAAAAATATTTAAAAATATTTTGCAAGCAGTTATCACAATTATGAGTTATTGATTACACATATTAAGACTTCGCACCCTTTTTTTAGCTTCATCACCTCCCTTCTATAGTGTACGCCTAACGTTGGTACTTAGTTCACCTAGTTATACTACCCAAGTTAACTAGACCAGAATACCCCACTGCATGTATCTCCTCGCTAAGTCCCCATAACATACTCGCAGAATTTTAATAGTCCATATCTCATATGTTATAAATGTAGATAACTTACTTACCTCTTGTTATTCTTATTCTTATAATAATTACTTCACACTACTTAATTATTACTAAGAAATTATCAATCCGTCTTATTATCTACTATCTTAAGTCAGTAGATTATGCATATGGAATACATTTATCACACAACATGTATTAAATATTAGTTATCACTAATATGTCTTTTTAACACACATAAAGGACCCTTGGTTCGGAATGATTCATCGACCCCAAGTGAGAGTTGGTTCGGAATGATCCATCGACCCCAACTATTTATATATATACACATATTCTGGTTCGGGACTCTTTCATCACGACACCAGTTTTAAGGTTTGGTTCGGCATTTTACATCGACTCCAAACATATAATAACTCGAATATCTCATCGACCCTAACATAATTAATTTAGGTATAATTCTCTTAACCCAAAAGTTCATACAATTTAGTAGGTACACACCCGACCTATCAAATCATGCCCGTACGAAATATATTTTCCTTATATTCACCGTACTTATTAATTTACGATTTATTTCACTGTCGCATTTATTCGAGTATTCACGCAACTCGAAGGGTCCTAGTTACCCCTCCCTTAATTCAATAGTTAAGCTATCTCTAACCTACTGGTATATTTCCAGAATCGACCCTCACTCTTTCCGTAACTCAATTCTCGCATTCTCGATACACGACTCAATCGGCTACTTCCCGTCGGTCCATTTCTCCAAATTTTACACTCAATCATTTATAAAGAAATCTCACGGTACACCTACTGGTATTTATTAAGTCCCTACATGGGTAAAATATCATCACTAAGGTTCTCATTAAGTGACGGAAATCGAAAAGAAATTTATCCACAAAATTCTCTAAAATACAGCCTGGATCGATCGATCGATGGGATATGGTCGATCGATCGACTTCTCGATCGATCGACATTCAAGGGTCGATCGATCGATCGAGCAGTGACAGACCTAGATCGTCTTCTTCATGCGGGTTACACCATTTTTGTTTATCCATCTCCCATGATAATTCACCACACTTGTAACTAACAATTTCTAATCATTCCTACATACCCTGGGATGATTACCAACGATCTAAAACAACATAATCATTACAAATTTCGTCCAGATTAACTCAAAATCTTCCTATTATTCAAGAACCCTAAAAATATAATCTTTTCATATTTTCATCCATAAGCTCAGATTTTTAGTTCGATTTAATCATCAAGTTTTCTATGATATGAGATTATTTGGAGATCTAAAATGTTCTACATGCAATCCCTATCAATCATATTCAAGTGTTTGCTTCAAAAAATATCATAAAAATCATGTCCTTCATAAAACTCATATATGGGTATTATAACTCAATTTATTTTGCAAATAACCACTTACCTTATGTTCAGTAGGGTCGAATTTCGTGATTGTTGTTGATGATTGATGATCTTTATCCTTCAATCCTTCTTCCCAACAAGTTGGTAGTGAAAATCTCCTTTGAATCCTTCCCACTTCTTTCTTTTGCCTTAGGAAATTGTTTCTCTCTTCTCTCTAATGGCTATGGTGTGTTTTTCTTCTCTCTAACCCTAGCCTCCAACTCTTATAATCTGACTTAGGGTTCCAAAATTCGTAGGTCTCCTCACCCTTAAATGTAAAGAGACCAAAATGCCCTCGTATGGTTCCGGTTTAGCCCAAAAATGACCCGGCACTCAACTAGTACCCCCGGGTACACTATTTTGACTAATTCGACCCTTTAGGAATCATATGTGGACTCTAAATTATATTTTGAGTCTCTTAAAAATATGTTTCTCATCTCACCTTCAATTTTATCTACGCGCGACACTCGGTTGAGATAAACTCAGGTACGTCCGTATAAATCGCTAGGCCGTACATATCAACTTTTAATATTTACTATTCACACTTAGTAAATTTTAATCACCATATTAATCAGTATCTAACTCTCGATTAATGTCTAATAGCCAAAATGATTATTTAATCACTTAACAATCATAATTATTATCACATCACATTAAATTACTTTACTCACGTAATTTAATTTAAAACATATCACATTAAATTAATCTACTCACGTAATTTAATTAAAACGTATTTTCCTTCTTAATTATTCAATTAACTCATTTAATTAAATTTTAACTATGCATAAATACGGGGTATTACACATTTACTTTATAGGCTTGGCATCCTTGTTGACATTGAGTTCATGGCAAACAAAATTAGTGTTAATCCCAGGCATATCTTCGTGGCTCCATGCGAACACGTGTTTTCTTTGTCTTAGGAATGTCACTAGTTCCTGCTTGAGAACAGGATCCAGTGTTATTCCTATTTGAGTAGTTCGTTCTGGCTTATCATCATCTAGAATAATGCTCTCCATTGCTTTTACTATCTGACCTTTCACCCATTTTATTTCCTCTCTTGGATCTAAGTTTTCAACCTCACTATTGGGCTCAGTGATGTCCACTTGGTAAGTGGTGGTCTTTTTCTTCATTTCTACCAGACCCTCTTTCTCGGCAGAGGAGTAATAGCATTACATTCTACTTTCTGGTCGCTATTTACCACGCTTACACAAAAGTTGGTTTGGAACTTCAAACATTGATGAACTGTAGACGAAATAACTTCAAATTTCTTCAATCTAACCTTTCCCATGATCATTTTGTAATCATAATGAACATTTTTGTCCAATAAAAAGAGACGTATCCTCGCTATCCTACTTGCTGGACAAGTGTCGATCAACACATACAGTTTGATTGTGCCTAAGGAAAATACTTTTTCACTGAAAAAACCTATTGAGGGTTTGTGATTATTCCTGAGAACGCCCTGCATCTCATTTCGTCGAGAATGGTTCAGATGTTAGCAGCTACTTGGTATTTCTCTATAGAAGAACATGATCAGTCTTCCCATCATACTTGGGAGAAAACAAAGGAGCTTTAAACTTTGAAAAAGTGGGAGAATCCACAATATCTTGGAAAAAAGAAAATCCTTTCATAAAACTTCTCTGCAAGGGGTTCTTTTCCTTCGCCATTTCTCCAAACCTATCTTCCAATCATTGAATAGATCCCTTCCATGCATTATTACCAACAGTAGACCTATGCGTTGCAACTCGGATGTTTTGACCAACTATTTGTGTTGAACTCTCCTCTTGTGAGGTCTGCTCGGCATGGACAGTTCATCGAGCATATGATCTGGATTGGGTTGAGCCTTCACGTTGATCGATTGGTCATCGAGTATTTCTCGATAATTGCCTTAGAACATTTCTGTTCCCCCTGGGTACCAAACGATCAAAAGGAGATGCTCAGCTTAGCCTTTCTAAAGCACTCAATCTTTCAGGATTAAAAGACTGTTCATCATATGGTTCTGAGGTTTTAAGCGAAGAACTTGCCCGTGGACGGTAAGAAGTATCTCTGGTAGTTCTGGATTAGATATGCCTATTGTTTCTTGGAAGTGGTGCAGGCATATTTCCACGAGTAGACAAGATACGAGATCTATCTTATAGTGTTTGGGCTAACTACCTTATGGTATCTTGCATAGCCTCCTGTCCTCTAGCATGGCTAGCCAGGATTCCAGTCAGGTCATTATTTGTTGGTGGAGCGATAGAATAGGCAAGATGCCATCATTCCTAGTACTTGATTCAGGAATATCAGTCATGTTTGTTAAATGAATAAGTGAAAACATTTAGAAATACGTTCCCACATATGGTGCCAATCTGTTGATGCAAAAAACTAGAACAAATCTAATTCTTTAATCATAGATAAATAAGTAAGGCAAATAGACAAAAGATATTTAAAGTGGTTCGGCTAAGGACGAAAGCCTATGTCCACTGTGCTTGTTATTGCCTTGTGTTGCCTTTCAATCACTTGATTAGTTTCCGGTCTTCCCTTGATGTAGGGGTTACAATGTATTCATAGCCCACTAGGGAGATAAAGAGGAAGAATGTTAAAGGATGGAATGCCTTTATAAATTAGGCATTTACATCAGTACACAATGTTCATAATGTATATGGCTGTTGGCGCTTTACTGACCATATTGGTCGGTGTTCCTATTGTTGGTCGGGCTTCTCTAGGGTTGGTCAACATTTAGACTGTTGGTCGGGGATTTATGCCTTGCTGACTGTGACTACTGCCATATTGGATGACCCATGTTTATTTCTAATTGGTCCACGTAAGAGGATGATTTTTGGTATCAATAGGTTTTATTTGCGAAGTTGATTATGGTACATAATATGACTCCTCACGTTAAGCTTCCAATACCTTCTTGGTCAAGTTAATTTGCAATTAGCCCACATTTAATCGATCTCCTTGCTTCTTAGGCTTAACTTGTTTTGCTACCTCCATCGGATTATATATAATCCGCTCATTAAGTTTACTGGTGGAAATAAAATCTTACAAGTCAATCAATTGGGTATTACAATCCTAGGTATCCACGGATGCAGATTCTTCTGATTTAAGATCTCATACCTACTTACACAACTGTCACCCAATATGAAGGGATTATTTGATTAAATATAATATTGAATCTCACTCATAGCAATCAAAGAGACAACTACAACTCACTAATTCACAATGAACCAATTTACATAATTAAGCAATTTACGCAACCAAACAGGACATTAATGGATCAATTTGTAAATAGACCAGTTTATAAATGAGCTAATTTATAATTTTGGGACAACCAAATAGGACCTTAGTTGAATAACAAAACCAAAATCCCAATACAAATAATTCAGAGTCAACCATAGCTACACACACGATTAACCTTGGTACCAAAAACTTGTAATTTAAGTAAAATGAAAAATGTCCAAAATACTTTTAGGTTTAAATTAAAATACCAAATTACCACACCATTAATTTTAATGCACTCAATTAAATTATTTTACCGAAAATTATATAATTCAATTTTAGACAAAATAATCTTTTTAATTAATTATTTCAGTTAATTAGTTAAACCCGATCAATCAAAAATAAGGGGTACTATAGAGTCTCAGTCCAAATTATGAAGAAATAAAAATATTTTGCATCATGTTACCAAACCCTTGGCTTATATAGCAGATACCCCATGTTCAAATCTATATTATACTTCTAATACGATAGTATTAGAGGTGTAAATGCAAATTAATACCTGAATTCTCTCTCTTCAATCGTAATTATGGTTTTGTGTAACCAAAAGTCTCTTTTGTGGTCTTGGATAACTAAAAGATAGCACCAAAATTTTTATATAAAAAAATAAATAGACATTGTTAATAAAATTTATAGAAAAATATTTTAAAAAAATGAATTGTGGAAAAATAAAAAATTTAAAAAATCATATTTAAAAAAAATAGTTGAATGTAGCTTTTTAAAACAAAAAAAAATATTTGTTTCGTGAAAAAGTTAGAAAAAACGTCTTTATAAAAAAAATGGACGTATTTTATTAAATTTTTTAAATTGTTACAAAAAAACTATTTTATGAAAAAGTTAGAAAAAATTAATTTAATAAAAAAATTTATAACGTTTTTATAAAATTAAATAAATGAACATTGTTTATAAAAAAATATTTAAAAGTTACAAAATAACTGTTTTTGTGGAAAAAAATAGAAAAAAACTATTGTTGTTATATATAATAATAAAAAAGATCCATTTACAAAAAAAATTATGTTAAAGTTACTTAAAAAACTATTTTTGTTATTTAAAAAAAAATAGTTGGACATAGCTTTTTAAAAAACTGCATTCTTATAAAGCAAAGTTTTATAAAAACTTAAATAACATATTTATAAAAAATAACTAAATACATGTTGAAAAAAAGGGTTTATAAACAAGGTTTCTTAAAAAAGTTTTTTAAATAAAAGGTGTTTTATTATATATGATAATAAAAAAGAGATCACTTTACAAAAATAATTGTTTTGTAAGAAAGTTAAATAAATTCTCATATGTTTAATGTTCCATTTTTATTTCATTGTCCCTTCCAAATTCAAAGTAGCTAAAGTGCACAACCCAAAACATCCAAAAAATATCTCAACAGTCTCGAAAACACATCAAGAAATATAAATTCTCATTTACTCAAACCTTGAATCCCAAGGTTCGTCTCTCTCTCTCTCTCTCTCTCTCTCTCTCTCTTTATAAGCACATATATTTAAGGCACAATATAAAACTCAATATTATTAGTAATTAAATAAACGTGAGATATTTTGACTTAATATTGTTAGTAATTAAATAAATCTGTTGGTAAAATTTAATATACTGCAAGTATATTTTATTTGTAACAAATATGCAACTCATATCCATACTTTAGTCTTTATGTAGTTGATTAGAATAAAAAATCTACTATAATCTATTTTTTTTAATTCTATACAATTAAATTACATTTTAATTGTGCCTATTACCAATGTTATTGGGTTGTTTTCAATCTTTATATAGTGAGGGATATTAATGATGTAGTGAGAAATTTTGACTTAATATTAGTAGTAATTAAATAAATTTGTTGGTAAAATTTAGTGTACCATAAGTATATGTTTTTTGTAAGAAATATGCAACTCATATACATATATTAGTATTTATGTAGTTGATTAAAATCAAAAGTCTAATATAATTCATTTTTAAATTTCTATGTAATTAAAATAAATTTTAATTGTACCTATTTTTCTATGATTTTGATTTGGTGGATTAGGAGAAAGACAAATATTTTTATGTATTCATTTTTTCAATTAAAAAAATGGTTGTCGTTTTTTTTTCTTATGAGCTTTGAGAACCTGTGATTTTTTATTCTTTTAAATCGTTTCCCTCCATTCATAAAAAAACCATATGTTTATACTTAATTTTTATATTTTTTGCACAGGAGTATATTCCTTTCTTGAATTATCTTTACTATATATTTATTACCATAAAGCCAAATACGTTTTTAAGAAAATTATAAAAACACTCGCGCATCGCGCGAGGTACGTGCTAGTTACCTATAACATTAAACCACAATTATTTTTAACAAATCTCATCATAGAAAAATTTAGAAATAGGAAAATATATGGTATAAAATTCTTATATGAAACACATAGTAGACATGCATTATGTTACACTCATACTCTAACAAGCTAGATAAGGAATAAATTGCACTGTGTCATTTCATTAAATGATTATAAATTTATAATATAATAAAAAATCATGAACATTTTCTCCACATAAGTGTAACTAAATCATAATTCGTGGATATAGAAAATGACTAATGATATAGAAAATGGCAACATGAGGGAGTGAAAGTAGGAAATAATAGAGGGAGAATAAATGGGAGTGGGAAATCATGTATAAGACCATCCGCACTGGTGTGCATTGGCAAAAGGTAGATTAAGCAACGTGTGTGGTGCGTGTGTGACTTTTACCTTTCGTCTAAATGGGAAGCATGTAGTGGGGGGATTCCTACGAACTTCTATAGTTCGTAGGAACTTCTTACGGACAAATGAAGTACGTAGGAAGTTCTTACGAACTATAGAAGTTCGTAAGAAACTTAACGGTCATAATTAAACGGTAGCATTCCTCCGTATATTTATTCAGGAAACTTCACGAACTTTATCATTCTTTTATATATCTTCTTCATATTTTGCATCTTCTTCTCCATAATCATCTTCTTCTTCATCTTCTACATCCTTTTATATTCTTCATCTTCTTCTCCATAATCATTTTCTTTCATCCATCAGATTCCTCCATCTTCTCTCCTTATTTCCTCAAAATTTTTACATAGTTCTCATCAAACTTTCTATATATTTTCCCTAAATTTATTCATATACTCTCAAAAATCATTCCATATAATCCCCAAATTAATTTCAAATCAGTCCCAAATTAGATTTAGAGAATCCTCCAAATCAGATCTTGTCACCACGATGGAATTAGGTAGAAAATGCAAGAAATATATTAATATCGGGAAATCAAAAAAATAAGGGTCGACTTCAACGACAATTCCCGATTCTTCCGCGCCGATTCAATCGTCGAATCCCGTAATTGACAACTATACCCGTATTTACTAGGACTGTGTTTCGGCCGGATCGGATCGAAAAGCATGTTTCTGAAATATTTCCAAAAAAAGGGCAAAAAAATCGGCGTGCCGAAGCTGAATCCGATTTTTTTTCGGAAATGTTTTTTTTTTCCGAATTCGGAATTTTCGGCGAAATTCGGAAATTCAGAAATTTGGAAAATTCGACAATTTTCCAAAAAAATACTTCGGAAAATATTTCGTGGCAAAACTGAAAAATAGTTCGAAAAATATTTCGGAAAAACAATCGCAAAATAGTTCGGAAAATAGTTCGGATAATATTTCAAAAAATAATTCAGAAATTCGGATCGAAACAAATTTCGGAAATTCGGATCGGCAAAAATCGGAAGAATATAAAAAAATTCCGATTTCCGATACGATTTTTTTCGAAAAAATCGAAAATCGGCAATAAACAAATCTTTCCAAAATCGGATCGAAATTCGGAAATATCGGAAAATCGGAAAAAAAAAACACAACCCTAGTATTTACGATGGAGTATCACACACGTCGGACGGTGAAACTCCGATAATAAACGGAAATAAATTCGAATTTCGGGGGAATTGGGCGGGGCCAATAAAATTGTACAAATTGATTGAAGACAAAAAACGGGATATCAAAGCTATTATTGACAGTGCCGGTTTTATGTCGAATTTTTTTCTATGGTGATGCCCAATTCCTATCAATGTATTGTGACGACGATGATCGGATGTTGATGGGACACAACGCATACCTTCCAACTACCATGCGTCGAGCTTGTCTTCACTCCGCTCGACTTCACAATGCTTTCCGGTAATAATTTTATTTTATTTCGTTGTACTTATATTCATAATTGTTTCAAAATGTGACAATAATATGTTGTACTTAAATTCATAATTAATTGTTTGAAATATATTTTATTGTAATTATATTCATAATTATTTAAATATATGACAAAAAAATTGAAATATGTACCGGCATTCCGATTGTGTCAATATATGAAAATAATTATTTATATTCATAATTGTTTCAATATGTGAAAATAATTTGTTGTACTTAAATTCATAATTAACTGTTTGAAATATATTTTATGGTTTTTATATTCATAATTATTTAAATATATGACAAAAAATTTAAAATATGTACTGGCATCATAATTGTTTCAAAATGTGAAAATAATATGTTGTGCTTAAATTCATAATTAATTGTTTGAAATATATATTTTGGTAATTATATTCATAATTATTTAAATATATGACAAAAAAATTGAAAAATGTACCCGCATTCCGATTGTGTCAATAAATGAAAATAATTATTTATATTCATAATTATTTAATGGTATTTATATTCCTAATTATTTAAATATATGACAAAAATTTTAAATTATGTACAGACATTCCGATTGGACAAGGACGACCCATTCAAAATCTACGAATGGAACAATATATAAATTTTGTTAATACCATAAATGCATTTTTCCCAGAAATCCGTATACAGAGATTTACCGGTGCGAGAATTCCAGTTTCTGACCTTAAAAAATACATAGAAAATTTTGTCAAGATTGAACCTTTACCAGATTATATGTCCTCAATCATAGCTCGGGCATTTTGGTTCTATGTATTCGGGAGTGTATTTTTTTCAAATGCTCACTCCACTTCCGACCTCGGCTATTTACATTACCTGGAGGATATTCCTGCCATCGGCACATACGACTGGGGTTCGGCTATTTATGCCCGTATTATATGGTATTTGGACAAAGTCAGTCGACGATCGTTGACGAGCGTTGAATGCATGTGGCAAATACTCAAGGTATATTTTCATTTCATCTTATTTAATGAAATTTACATTTCATTACAATATATGTCAACTTATTCTAATGAATTAAATTTATTGACAAATTTTGCAGTATTTACATCACGAGTACATGGCCACGGCATGTCCTATTCTCGTCGATCCGTCCATCGATGCGTGGCCCCGCATATTTCATTGGTCGAGGGGCAACAGAAAGAAAGTAAAGGGAGCACAGCGGTTTAACATCTCAAGCAGTCAACATCAACTTGAGATGCGATCACCCGAGTCCATTATATGACAGCCATACGAGACTTCTGCCTACCGTGACTCTGATGTCATCTTATATGCTCGTGAGATATCGGGGTTACGGATGATTTTTTGGGATCCCTTATTTAAGGGTTTTTGGTACTTGGGTGATCGGGCCATCCGCCAATTAACTGGGCGGATATGTATAGCAGACAGCCCACCATCAAGTTTGTGTTGTGTCTCAGAACACGATTTTCAAGCAGCTGTCGCCCAAAATTGACCTCTCGCAAATCAACACATAAGAGATGTGTCACAAGAAGAGTATAATGCATATTGGAATGCAGTTGCACTCGGGGCATTACTACCACCGATTGCCATATATGTTAATGTAGATTTGATTGGAGTTGGTTCAGTGGCACCTTCGACGTTGCGAATCCCGCGAGCACCAGCACCGACAAATGATCCGCATGTGTATGAGACATAGTTCTCTGTGGGTGGTTCTACGCACGTCCAACCACCGAGGCAGAATTGTACGGTTGACGTAGGCCTACCATAGGGGGCTTCATATACTATAGATGTCCCAAGACCTGAGTTTTCAACCAACGCACCTCCAGCTCAATCTTTGACGCAATTAGAATGGCGTCAGTCGTACATCGAGGCAGCAGATAACATTCGAGGTCTCCGTCATTTAATATTACACGAGACACGTCAGCGAGAGGATCAATCAAAGCACGTGATGACCACATTGATGAGTTGGAGCGTAGACTAGCACGTTTTACTATGCCTAGTCGTGGGTTTGAGAAGGGTGGTACTAGTTCTAGTCGTCCTCGTGATTAGATGCCTCCATTATTTTTCCTTCAGTTCTGACTCCAATTATTTCATTTGGGGCATATAGCCCATTCTTCGCTTTCATTCATTTTTAGGGAGACTTTTTACTTAGTTACTTCATTTTGATGGGATTCAGATTTACTATGGATTTGGTTGGATTCAGTTTTTATTATTGGTTATTTGTATTGAGACATTAAATTGAGATGTTTATTCTGGTCATATTTATATAGTTTGATGGATTCTCAGTTATTATTGTTTAATTTGTAGTAAATGTGAATGTGGTCAATGGTTTAAATTATTAAATAACAATAAAACGGTTAAATGATTTTTTACACTAGCTTGATTAATTATTAGGTGATTAATAAAGTAAATGTTTTCGACAGTGATGCTGAGAATGAACCAATTGGATATTCTGATTTAATTTGATAAAGGACTGATCACCCGGTATTTAATAGAGCGGGGTGTCACAGGTGGTATCAGAGCACCGGGTTCTAGAGTCTTTAGGATCTGTGCGACTTATTACGTTTCAGCTTAACGTTCTTTCATATAGAGCCTCATTATATAATTTTTGTATTCCTCTACGTATGCGATTTACCCTCTCCTGCGATTAAGTATAATTAATCCAAATGATATGCGAGTTCGATTGGGCTTCGTACATCGAACAATATGGGACGACCAACTAGGGCCGTTAGAAGGACTGCAAGAGAAGAAGCATGGTAGGAACTATGGAGTATTCAGGGAACGGTGATAGCGATAGGAGTCACCAAAATTATTATCTAATAAGATGATAAAAGGGGCAAGCACTCGGAAGAAATTACTTCCCAAACACTGTTGTAGATAACATTAGTGCAAATTCAGACTCTCCCAGCATAGTCGACAAATGAGAGAGTCAAGGGAACTCTTTCGAAGAATCGCCTATAAGGATTTGAAGAAGAGATAAAGTGTGATGGGCCAATGGAAGGAGAGAATCCAAAGGCAATGGTGTAGGGAGGAGTGCATGAACACAAAAAATTTAATTTTGGGCGAAATTTTTAGCTCATCAGAGCAGTGTAGAGTGGTGATAGCCAATCACCACGTATAAAGTAGTATATATAGAATTAAATCAGAGATTAGGTGCAGTTTCACTGTAAGATCTTCCTATTGTTCAGACAGAGATGCGAATGGAATTACGAGCTTATCACAAGTAGGTCAGGTAGAGACCAATCGTGAAAGATAAGTTAATTTTTTAGCGAACTTCGTAACCGAAGAAGGGGATACAGAGAATAAAAAGGGTCCGTAAGTTGAAAATGGACTCATGGGAAGAATACACAAGCATGAATGGGAGATATGGCTAAGGTGACTAGTGTCGATGCCGTCAAAGTTGTACGTGTACAAGGGTTCATCAATGCTTCTAGGATAAGGGAGCTAAGAGGATTGGAGAATCTAAACAAAGAAAAACACTGAAGCTAACGCTACCAGCGAGGCACCACAAAAGGGTATACCAGATAGGGGACCCATTTAAATGCTTTAGATCATTACATTTCTTACCAAGTGAAGGTAGATTTAGTCAGATCCATCAAGGCCAGTAATAAGTTCTATTGGGCCAATAAAGTGAAAGGTACAATGGGGATAGCAATCGGGGCAAAGACTACCAGGTCTAAGATAAGAACACCCCGACATGGCCGCGGGGCCTGAGATAGAGGAATGGAACATAAATGTGTCATGTTTATGGTGAATATAATTACCTGCACTAAACTGATAGATGAAGATAAAGTGAGAACAATCGGACTGAGAAAGTGAATGAAAACGATGCCAGTGGAGCATAGTAGTAGCATGAGAGAAATTCCCAACAGCAGAATCGAGCTAAGAGATTTAGACCCAGAGGTTATCAACCTGAGAAATCATCGGGATCAGGTAGGACCAACAAGGTCCTCCACAATAACAACATTCCTATTCCTCAAGACCTTCAGGGCCAAGGAGATAGCGAGGGAGGCCAGTAGGACCAAGGCCAGAAGCAAGAGAGTTTCTCTGAAAATTTATTACGATTATGGAGTGACGGGCCACATGAAGAAGGATTGCCCAAAGCAGGACAAATGTCAACCACAAGATGAGATCTTGGAGATGCAACTATTACAGCTGAATAATGGGTATGTTCCGGTACGAGAGTTATGCTGAGGGACCCGTTGACCATGCAAGATAAGCAACAAATGGAGATAGAGTAATTGCCTTATCCTTTCAAGAAGGGGATGACATTTCGGGTGATATGGATAAGTCACAATAATTTACTTTTAACAGTAAAATTCGGGTGAGCATCGGGTTTAGTGGGTGCACTGACAGTAGTAGCCTTGTTATGTATATAATTACCATTAGGTAGCGAGACTTTTTATGCCACTTGAGGGTAGGAGAAGGTGTGGACACTAAGAAAAAATTTATATTACGTAGTAACTTTTGATCATTTTGGGTGTTATGATAGTAGAGCATATTATTATTATATTGTATAGTGACTGGATACTAAGGGTTTGAGCGATGGTAAAATGTGTGATAAGACTATCGTACTCTTTATTTCAGGGATAAATATATTATTTTAGGAGGCATCGCATGTAAAAGGGTTGAGCCTCCATATATATTGTATTGTATCGTAGACTTCGGTGAGTATGTTGTCTTATTACATTCGATCTCGGTGAGTAGGGACGTTTACTGATGTGATTCAGAGTATATTGATTTATTATCGAGCGGGGAGATATAACTCGTTAATCATATAGCACTGAGAACTTAGTTATAATGAGAGAGCCGTGCTAGAGGATGCCTTAAAGACATGAGAGTGGACGAGTAGACTTTTATGTCCGCAGACGGAAATTCGAGGGTACATATTATGGACTAAGGGCTTAACGGATCTCAAAGACCAACAATGTTAAATAGTAGTGTACGGGGGTTCCTTGTTTGGATTTTTCTTTGCGAGACATCTCACACATGAAACTTAGCGAACATTGGAAGTTGGTAGATGTTTTGCCTTTGGTAAACGGGTTTGGTACCACAGCTATTACACGTATATGTAGATATAACTGTGAGTTAATAGTTATATTATGAATTAAGGTCGGTGGAGCCATATAGTGTTAAAATGCAAAAATGTTACAAATCGTTGACACTAAGAGCAGAACGGTGGGACAACCTAAGAGATAATTAAGTGGAAAATTTAGGGTGGTTGAGTATGACCTTACCAAATAGTCATGCCAAGTATGTGAGGCATAGTTTGAGATAAATGTAACACGTATAGTATGGTTGTGCAGAAATGCACAGAGTATAGGGTGTATAGGCGCCCTAGTTAATCGTATCTTTAATAACATTTATGGGGAGCGGATGTGAAAAGGTAAGAATACACATAGACGTATGGATAGATTTGATGAAACTAGAATAAGATAAAGGGGTAACGAAGTTTCTTAGTGAGCTAGGGAAATCACTAGAGATCAAGGAGTAAAAGGTAAGAAGTGATTATGGTAGTGTAAAGTACAAGGAATATACATTGTAAATTCTCGAGAATAATCAACAGTCACTCTGTACAAAGGAGTAATAAGACGAGAGCTACGTCATGATAAAATTTAAAAGATTTTGAAGTAAGTCACAAGCAGTCAGGTATTATTACATATATCTCCTATGAACAGATGTATCACGAGTTCTAATGGTAATGTATAAACCGTCGGACTAAAGAGTACCATTACTGAAGGGACTCGAGGGACAATGTAATGTTCTAAAAATATTAAAAGAGGTGGAAGTATAGGTGTGATGAGAAAAATGATGAAGGGAGTTAATACATGAGAATATTGGAAAAAAATTCTTTAGTAAACGAAATACTTTAGCCGTTCATATAGAGGATCATATTAGTGACAAAATGAAAATGAAATTTCAAAGTGTAGCGAAAGCACCAAGGTGAATTGTTAAATTAAAATGATGGAATATTTTGATATGTGATAACTGAAGGGGATTAATCACTAGAATAGACCAATCAGATATTAGAGGATATGTTGTGGATGGGTATCCTTGATTTTGGAGGAGGTTTGGAGGAGCATGTTCCACTGGTGAAGTTGGCGTACAATAACTCATATCAGTTTACTATTGGCATGGCTCCATTTGAGGCATTATACAGTAGAACTTGTCGTTCTCCTGCTTGTTGGATGAAGGTGGGAGATAATAAGATACTCGGACCAAAGTTGATTTAGTATTCTTCGTCCAGGATGGAGATGAATCAAAGTAGCTTATAGGTAGCTCAGGAAAGACAAACGAGCTAAGTTGATGCCAAACGGTTCTTCTGGGAGTTCAGCGTGGGGGACCAGGTGTTGCTACTTGTATATCCTATTAAGGGGATAATGAGATTCGGGAAGAAAGGTAAATTAGAGCCTATGTACATTAGGCTATTTCCTACCATCAAACGGATTGGGCAAGTTACTTATAGATTGGGTTGCCGAAACACTTGCATAGGATTCATGATGTATTCCATATTTCTTCGTTGAGAAGATATCTCCGTGATGAGTTAGACAATACCTATATTGTGATAAAGGAGATTGATTTACAGCCAGATTCTTCCTACAAGGAGAGGCCAGTCACTATCTTAGATCATAGTGAGATGAAATTGAGATGAAAGGTAGTTTCGCTAGTGCGTGTTCAGTGGGGGCATCATAATGCCGATGAGTCTACCTGGGAATGCGAGGATGGGATGCGTGACAAATATCCAGACTTGTTTACTCCAAGTATAATTTAATTTTTGAATTTCGAGACGAAATTCCGTTATAAGGGGGAAATATGTAACACCCCGTATTTTTAATGATTTTAAATAAGGGATTAATTTAATTTAAAATGAGAATTAATCTGGAATAAAAATAAATATTAATTACCGGGTCAAGGATTAATATTTGTTTATATGAATTAGATTGAATATTACTTAGTGAATAAAGTAATATATGATTATGAACTTATTTAAAATTATCGCAAGTGAGAAATACGACAGTTATGATAATAAAGTCGGGACACATGTGTTAGTCGTGTCGGAACTCTATTTAATGAGATAATAACTAATCAATTTTTAAGTCATCCAAGTGGTCATTTTGAGGGTACTATTGAGTCCGGAATGTTCAAAATAGTCAGAAAAGTCTTCCTGAGCGTTTAGTTTGGGTCCCGGGGAACTTTTAGGCCATACCGTTACCTCGGAGGGGTATTTTGGTCATTTAAATTTTTGGTAGAATTAGACCTTCGAATTTTCTAAGCGTTAAATGTCTAATAAGAGAAGGTAACTAGGGTTACAAAGGTGAAGAATTAAGAGAAGCCACAGAGAGGCCATAGGACGAAGAGGAGAGGAATTTAAAGGCTAGAACTACCCTCTTGCACCAACACCACCACCAGATTGTAGATCGAAAAGGTAGGAACACCACTAGACCCATATTCTTTAAGGGATAAGACCTACCATATCAGGAAAGTATTTAAATTTGTGAATCTATAGCGCATAATGTATCCATGCTAGTGTAGGAACATTGTTTATAAGATTATGTCGAAATTGGATTAAATTGGAAAATGAATTTGATGATCTTGAATCGGAAACATGTTAGGTTTAATCACATATTGTATGTAGGATGAAACTCATGTCTTGGGGAGATTTAAAATGATAAGAAATCTGGGTTATTCTAAGTCCTTGAAGAAAAATTAAGAAACAAAGGTTTTGTGTAAATTAAAGTTCTGACAGGTTCTTGAATGAATTTCTATGGGATTTAATGTGTTATTTATGTTCAAAGTTGTCCCTATACCTTTGATGAATGATGGGTTAAGTTGGTTGTGAGCTTGTAGAAGTGTAATGGAGTTTTGGAGAAAAACTTTTATGGAAAAATCGCAAAAAGTAAGGAACATGATGAACAATACCATTTTGAATTGATTCGGCCCAATCCGAATCGATTCATCTGTTTGTCAAAAAATAAAATTTCTAGATTTTTTCGTTGCGATAGCATGGGTGCCAACCTCATTTTATTCTAATTTTTTTGAATTACTTATGATTTTTCTATGGGAGGGAATCGATTCGATTGCCTATATTTGGCCAATTTTCTCCTTTTGTTTAAAATCTTTGGGAAACCATTTGGGATTAAATTGTGGGAACTATTTTAATATATTTGGGATTCTATTAGAATACCAGTAGGCCTAGGTTGGGTGTTGGGCTTAGTCTTATAATGGAGAATTAAGAGCTAAATGTAATTGGGCTAAATTGAGAGAATTACCTAATTTAGAGAATAATTCGGGTCACGGGGATTCGAGAGAAATGATGACTTAGACCAGTAGAATATAGTGAAGTACCTACTGATATTATGTGTGGAATAATGAATACCCTTTGAGAGGTGAGAAATACTCGGGAGCATATAATGAAAAGTATAATTGAACTTTATTAATACGTAGGGTATTATTGATATAAACATACTACGTATGAAACATATGAGATAGGATGTGAGTATACCTATACTGATAGTATGAATACATGGGTGGTGTGAATACCTATTAGATGATTTATTATGTGTATGACATACCTACGCTGCTTGCTATCGTGGGGGTTTTGAAAGGGGACAGTCTCATACTAGTGAGCCCACTGGGGGGGAATTTAGATCGGTGCCTCAAAACATAGAACCTAGGAACGGTTTATCGGTGAGTTGATAAGTTGGCGGTCATATGGGTGCATAGGTATGTGTGTAGTTTGTTAGCTCGGAACTATGTTCGCCTCCAATATGTGAAATTTGTATTTATTATGTTCGCGAGTGATTCCAAGTCGGTGGTCCTTATTTGGTACGTGATGTACCGGGACTTGATAACAGAGTATGCACGCACCGCATGATAGCCTTTGGGGTGCTGTATCGGTATATATATATACACACTTGTGAAATGTTCTACTGTGTGAACTTAGTAGATAAGGTGGATAGTGAAATCTAAAATAACTTAAGTATGTGAACACTTAACCTTGAATGAGAAAAACTCCCACTCTGGATATACGATTTGGAAATATTTATTAACGTATTATGTGAGAAATGCGGGTGGCTATTATGAGTTAATAGATTAGAAGATTAAGGCGTTTGAACTAATTAGGGGTGACGGCAGTAACTAGAATGGTTTAGTAGTACGTTAGGCGTGGACACTAGTTGAGAGGTGAGATTTCTCAAGAGAGAGCCCGTGTGAGTAACATATATATAATATTTACTTTACCGCATTTTAAATACTTGGTAGACTGTTTTTAAACAATTTTACACTGAGGATCTGACCCGTCTCTTGCAAATCTATTTCCTCATGTGCAACTATTTTTAAGTGTCCAGCCATAGGGGCACCAGACATAGACTTCCAGATGATTTGACGTGCTACAGCCGCTGAGAGAGTTGTAGGTCCTCATGGTTAGAGGCCTCCACTATTATTCCTTTAGTTCTGACTCTAGTTATTTCATTTAGGGCATATAACCCATTCCTCGTTGTCATTCATTTTCAAGGAGACTTTGTACTCAGTTACTTCATTTTGATGGGATTCAGTTTTACTGTGGATTTAGTTGGATTCAATTTTTATTATTGGTTATTTGTATTGAGACATTAAACTAGGATGTTTATTCCGGTCATATCTATTTAGTCTGATGGATTCTCCGTTATTATAATTTAAGTAGGTGTAAACCCGCACATTGTGCAGGACGAGCTAGGCAATACACATGCCATTGAGGGGTTCTTTTGAATACTCCTCGAGATGGTTTTTGGTATTTTGTTGTACTTATATATACTTATTTAATTTTGATAATGATTACCCATGTCTAAAGATTTTGATGTATTATCTTTTTACAACTAAAATGTAAATTTTCCGAATAAGTTTCTCGAAACATATAAGATAGTAAAATATGATGTGCCAAAAATGTTAACTACACATACCATTATTACTATTTACATATATTCACAAATTAACCTGCGAATTTGACATTTACTAATTCGTACACGGTAAATTGACTTATCAAACCTTATTTTAAAATTAGCATAATTTATTTACCCCGCAAATTACAAAGAGTGCAGCCTGCTTATATTGTTTACAACACCAAGGCAAGAAGCTGGCAAATGTGTAACATTTTCAATCTAACATACTAACCATTTATCATCAACAATAAGGTATTAATAAACCAAAAAATAAAAGTGAGATGAGAACTATAACTCAAATGAACCCACCCACTTATGGGAGAAAAAACTTTGAAAACTCTCCATTATCACACGCATCACCACCAAAGCCTTCCCACCAACACCCCATCTTCATCTCTCACACCAGCACCTCCTGCTGCACAAAACCACGATGAACAGAAATCATTGATTGAAGAAAATAAAGTTTGCAGAAATTATGAATAGATGCAAACCAATCAAAAACAAAAATAAATTGAATTAAGTGATTCTTTTCAACAAAATAAAATATTGTGAACAATATCAACATTTTGATATTGATAGAAATTCAAATGACTAAGATGTGAACCATGAATTGGAATGTATTTACTTAAATAATATAGTCCACCACAATGAACAAATTGAGTCTTACTAAAGAAATAAAAATGTTGCGCCAAATGAAAACACAAAATCAAAAGAGAATACATATAATGAAAAGAGTCGTCATTCGAAGAATCTAAAACTAAAAATAAAACTGTGAATCTTAAATTGTTCTCTTAACCTTTTGGCTTCTATAGCAAAGAGAATCTGGCTAGTATTCCTCTAATCAAGGCTAAAAAAAGGGGTATCACTACGAAATCCAAACAGAACTTCTACCTGGAGACAGGATCACTATATAGCTTGTTGAAGCAGTTGTTGCAGATTCAATTAATGATGATAAGGTAGTCATTGACGAAGGCATTGCCCAAATTCTTCATGAAACCCAACATCATGCAGAAATAGAGATCATCAAACACATTGCTAAAATTAATTAAAAAAAGGTCTACGACATGTCTGATGATCTTTGAGTTCAGTGCATATATGCCTTTTTCTTATAGCGGGTCATCAGCATGATTCCCCCCATTATTACTTTTAGACTGTAATGGGGCAGGTCAATATATAAGCCCCTTTTCCTTAAGAATTCTGTTTCGGACTATTGTTTGGGTTGTTAGTCTAGGAGGTGGGATCACTACTCCTTTTTTCTTTAAATCAAAAAATTTAGCTCTTTAAGTGCTTTAATATCACTGTGATTTAATCTAATTCATTGTGGAGTGTCAACTGATCTCTAGTTGTGTCTGCAAAACACACATTTTTTTAAAAAGAAAGTAGGTAACAGTGGACAGTGGTGAAAGAGTTTTAAAATATGAGTCTACCTGCAAAACAAAATAACATATAAACATTAGAGCAGAAAACAACATCAAAATACATGGAACACCCAAATGAAACTGCAAAAATAAGCTATTTGAAAAAAAATTACTATAAAAAATAAGCTATTTGAAACAAAAGTTATTGTCAATTGCTTTGTTGTTTGATATCTATGATTGGTCGTAAAAGGGTTTTTAGGTAATTATAGTTCATATAGGCTTCTTGCCATTCTGGCACCATTTGTGATGTGAACTCTTCACCAAACTTCATGGACTCCTTCTCACAACAGTTTAGGAGCAACACATTTATCAACACAAAATCAGTAGTCAAAGTACTGCCCCGTACAATGCTTATTCCCACCTTCGTCCCCTTTAATTCTCTCTATACACGCCTGATATCCAAATTAAAGGTAACTAACAGAAAATTCATGCAAGAGTGAAATAAACACCAAGTAAAAGTAAAAAAATGAAGAAAAATTAAAACCGTGAGGTGTAGACCACCATTAGAACCAAGAAACTTTGCTCCAAATGTCTCAGATAAAAAATAATTCACTCAAAATATAAATCTGCCATTGATTTTAACCTCAATTTTTTTGTACAAAAACTTTAACACCCGTAGCTTAACACGACAGATAAAGAATAATTCACTCAAAATATAAGATGAAAAACTTACATCTTGGAGTGAGATTTTTGCCAAGATTAGGGTATGAAGAAAGAAACCTCTACACCTCTTCAATATTATATCTTTATTTTCTGCCCATAAGAAGAAAATATTATATCGTTTACTCTTCTGTTCCTTGTAGCTGCTTTTGTTCATTTTTGGGGGGAGATTAGGGTATAAAAGAGGTACTCAAATATTAATGATCTCTTCCAGTTTACAAAGGATTTTACTGTTCACGAATAAGAGAGAGAACACCTACTTATAGAGCCACGTGGGCAACCTAAGAAATAATGACTCTTTTAACTTCTTTGTATTGCATTTTATAGTAATACTAGCATGAAACTCACGCGATGCGTGATCGAATATAAGTATATTATTATATATGTGGATTCGTATATATAAAAAAATAGAAAAAATATTATACCCGATTTTGGGAGCTTCATAACGAAATAAAGGGTGAAGGCGAAGGAGATATTAAAGGGTGAAAGGAACAAAATAACAAAGTAAGGAAGAAGATGATTAAAATCAAGAATATGTAGTAGTGAGAAATTTACAATATCAACAATGTAATGTAAGCTTACATATTAGATGTCAGTTTATCATAAAATATAAATATAATATAAAAATACAAAGTTAAAGAAATGTAAAAGTTTGAGAATTTGTTACTTCTTTTTTAGATACACTATCAATAATTCAGAATTCAGCCCTGAGAGATTCAAATGAGCGTTATCTGCATAAAAAAATTACAAAAAAATTATGGCCCAATTGAATAACAGTAAAAAAAAAAAAATTATCATTGTATTTCACATATATATAACTATCACTTGTGATTATTATCCACTTACATAATTATATTCAAATTCAACCACTTCAAGTAATAAATTAAAATCATTCATCTATTAATGAAGTCAGATTTGTATAATACACACAATAACATCAAAACATTCATCTAAAAAAATTAAATACATAAACATACCCATAAAAACAACAAAATATATTGTTAACCAAAATGTCACAGCAGAGCAAGAAATAGATATATACATAGAATCAAAGAGGGAAATGGAACAAACACAAACAATAAAAAATTGATACCTCATGATCTATATACAAACAGAGATGTCTTCAATGGCGGTGGTGGTTAGGGAATCAGAGAAGGAAATGGAACAAACACAAACAAAAAACCTCTTTTTCATAATTCTTCTTGTGTTGACATTTTTTGTGGTCTAACAGTTGCTGTAAGTTTTTACATCCATTTCCTTTTTCTTTGCTTTGAGTTGAAAAGATTGTTTTGGTTCTAAAAAAATATAGACCCATTTTGTGTTTCTAGGAGTCCAGGCCTAGCCGAGTGAGAGAGAGAGACGCCAGTTGTTGGTAATGGAGGGTGATATGTGGAGAGAGAGAGGGTTACGTTATAAAAGAGAGTTTTTGGGGAAGTCCAAATTTTGAAAGTGGAAATTCTTTGTCAGTCGAAACGAACCACGATGAAAGCATTAAATTCTCAAAGTCTTTTCATTTTTTTACAGGGAATAGAATGGACGGTGATGATGATAAAGGGGATGTATCTGTTGAAGTTTTGATTTTTTGTGTGTTCTTCTTTGGGAAACGGTGGAAACGTTAAAAAGGTATAATAAGAGGAGTGAGAATGAGGGTTTAAGGGGTATTATTAAAGAGTCTTTATTACTTACCACGTGTCAATCTCAGAACAATTTGGTCTACAATTTTTATATAGGTATATAGACTAGGTGTAAGCTCGCGCGATGCACGGGCGAGGACCAATGCGACACACATAAGGAAAAAGAGAAAATATGAATGAAAAATTGAAATCAAATAGACATTTTCGCAACAATCTTTGATACATTTGTCCAAATAGTGAATCGACAATATGAAGATCAGAAATAGGTAAATCAATATTAGAAGCGCATTTGGTGTTCTAACTCTACATCCAAAATAAAAAGGAATGATACTAATAACAATAAGAATTAAAAATAAAAATGGAAAGCCAAAAGGAGTTAATATTTTACAAATGCCATTAAAAATTAATGTAAAGTTTATAAATGCCTTTGGCAAAAAAAATACAAGTGTCATAAAATGCTACAACTGAGTCCAAATTGGTTTTGCGAAGTACCCAACAGATGCGGGAGGGATCAATGTGGAACCGAGAAATTTTAATATTCTATGTTGATCTTGGCGTCATCAATCAATGATATCTGTTTAAAACAGTAAAAGTGATAAGTTAAAAGTGGTATCTATTTAAAAGACTAAAAGATAACAACTTATCGTCTTAAAAGTCTACACTATCTACACTAAGAAATAATTCAACTCAGGAAGATGGATGCTAGCCAGTTAAAAGTGTACACCCAGAAATAATTCCCACCGGTGGCCATCTACACCATACCCAGATATAACAATTGATTGACACCGGTGGACATCTACATCTAAACATGTGAAATGTACGCACCAGTTGCTATCAAGCTCTATCCGGTTCTGTTGTCAAACTACTCCAACTCTGCGAGTATACCACTTGGAATTGGAATTGTCGGTATACCATTTGGAAGTGTATCTGTGGGTATATGTGGGAGGAATTTGTCGCGCTTACATCAATATTTATCTGGACCAAGATTTCAAATTATGTATGCATACCTAATATACATATATTTATTGGAAGTCGAAGAATGAGGGTATACCAAAGATGATAGAGTCTAAGCCTTTATTTAGCATGTATTCATAGATTAACATTTTCTCATGTTGGTGAATGCAATATATCCCAAAAGCCTCACAATATTCTTGTCTTGGAGTTTTTCTGTTAGTGTAACTTTATTCTTGAACTCTCCTATCCCTTGTCCCGAATTTGTGGATAATTTCTTGACAGCTATTTCTTGCCAGTTGTGCAGCTCACCCTGAAATAACACATTAGCGTACACTTATTCATCATCAATTAAAATATATATATAGTCATTATATATTTACATGTATGAAAATAAACATATCTTGAAAGAAATCATGCATATCATAGTTGAGGATATTACCTTATAAACATAACTAAAACCACCTTCACCTAGTTTGTTACACTACATAATTTTAGAGTTTCTTAAGCAAAATATATAAATAATTAGACTTTGAACCTTTTTTTTACACATCCTTATAGGAGAAATTAGATCATGACTTCTCATTATAAGCAAGAATTACCAAATTAAAGGAAAAAGAAAAATCCAAAAAAGTTAAAAATATGCAGACACCACTAATCAAATAACCTGAAATCTACCAGATTTTGATTAATTCAAAAATAGTTACCATGTACCTTATACCCATCCACTTAGGTGCAAAATAGTTAGTACATAGAGATGCACAAATATGATATAACTATCAGAGTCTGATGTATGAAAAGAAATTAACAATTAAATAAAAAAATACAAATTAAATTCACCACCAAAGCGAACAGTTGTTCAACCAAATCCTGATATATCATTTTGACAATGGTTTACTCAAAAAGGAAAAAAAGACACCTCAAACACTAAAGGTACTAATAACTAGGGGTGGCCATAGGCCCGAGGCCCGCCAAGCCCGCCCAACCCGCCCAATAAAAAAATAGGGCTTGGGTAAGGTAAATAGGCCCGCAAAGCGGGCTTGGCAAAATTTTATAGGCCCGATTTTTTTTCGGGCGGGCTTGGGCATGAGTTCTTAAGCCCGATGAGGCCCGGCCCGAGGCCCGAAATATATATATATATATATATATATATGTGGGGGGGGGGGACTTCTATAAATATAAAAACGTATACCAAGTCTTTTCATGTAAAGTGAGAAACTTTATATATGGACTTTGTAATATATGGAGTTTAAAACAGATTTTTAATTAAAAAAATTGGTCTTTAAATAAAAAAATTGGTATTTTAATTTAAAAGAAAAATCTTTTAATTAACATAATAGGGCCCGATCGGGCGGGCCTGGGTAAAGAGCTTTCAAATCTGGGCGGGCTTGGGATTACATAATAAGGCCCGATCTAGGCCCGAGCGGGCTTGGGATAACACTTAATTTTTCAAGCCCGGCCCGAGCCTGACCGGGCCTGCCCAGGCCCGGCCCACGGCCACCCCTACTAATAACTAAAACCAACAAACTTTGCATATAACCTTATATTCTATGCTTGAGATAACAATACAAATACAAATGAAAAAACTAAAAAAAAATGGGAGTGGGAGTGAGTTATTATAAAACAGATTCAATGTATTAACCTCGCATTCACCACACTCTTTCTAGGAAACCATTCATCTTCCTCATTTGAACCAAACTTCAATACCCTTGCATATGTTTTGCACCTTAGAAAGTAAAGAAGACATATTCTTAGAAGTGTTAAAATAATAAGAAATTAAATAAAAATTGTATAATTACCCCCAACGAAGAATCAGATCATTCATGTATAGTGAATAAATTACAAAGATTCATGGCCATTTTTGTTCCCTCTAACTTATGGAGGAAGAAAATAAACCTCTGTACGTAAAAATGATAGATACACATATTGGTACCTTTGGTTCAAATTTAAAATGAAAATTAACTATCATGTAGCTCTAAACAGTTTGAAACGAGAACAAAGAGATGTCTGCGAAAATGTACCCCAAGTTACCTATCATGAAATATAGAGTTGAACTGCTGGTCTATAACTGTGCTCCATCTTCATATGCACAAATCTCAATCTTCTTATGCATAGATTTCATATCAACAAATGCTATAACGCCCCAACCAGATTCACACTTGGAGAGCCTTTGTAAGAATTTGAAGTAACATTAGCGTCAAATAACAACGGTTCGGTTCTTCCTCTAGGCAATGTCCTTGAACACAGTTCTAAAGAAGGCTCTGTCTATGTAATTATTTTCCCTGTTTCAAAATCACAGTCTTGTTATCAATGTCCATCATCACAACTCACTTAGATATACAGTAATTATGTTAATAGATTTATTTCAATGGATTCTTATTTTGGAAATTTTCTAAAATTTATAGGAGACCTATAGATTCGATAAATTGAATAAATTAATATAAATTTAAGATTTATTGTCGTTAGTACCTTGCTAATTTTCACTTTAAATTTTAGTGTAAAAGTTTTTTTTTTGGTCATTAGTAATCTTTTGCTAATTTTCAGTTTCGCAACTGAAAATAATATTCAGTGATGAAATAGTTCCAAAGTATAAAAAAGTAAGTTAGGAAGAATTCCAGTGGGATACATATATGACCTCTCCTACCATACAAGGCCTGATAACTTGACATTGTACTCAAGGTATGATAATAAAAAAAACTTATATGAGATTGATTAATCATAAAAATTTCGTGAAGCTTCGCCTTAAACTGAATCAGTGGATGGGGGAAGCTGATAGTGGAAAAGTTTTATCCCTATCCGAGCAATATAATGTGAAGAAGAAAGAAGAGAAGTTGGATATGAGTACTAAACCTATGGAAGAGAGTCTGGTCACACAAATAAAATATCTTAAATCACAGCTCAGGAGGTTTAAGGAGTGAATTTTGGAGCTGAAGGGTCGATTTGGAGCGAATGGTCTATTGGACATGAATAAGAATATACGGCAGGAGCTGATGGGTCAAAATGTTTGATCTGAAGGGGCTTTGAAATCTGTACGAAGCCATCATATGGCAGAAGTGGGCATCTGACGTGGATAGGAGGTTGAATATGCAATCTGACGTGGATAGTGTGGTTGATTAGGAACCTTAAATGCTTGTAAAGTCTTTTATAGTAGTATAGAGATTATGTCTAAAATATCTAATATCAATGAATTAAAAGTACGTGTCAAGTACCCTTCTAGCAAGCAGCTTTTAATATCAGCAATGATTATGTTCATATTTTCTAAATTTTCATCAAATTTTCACAGTTTTCAGCAAGCCAAGTAATTAATATATAACCACAGGGATAATTGTATATAATAGAGATCCATCTTCAGAATTGACCTTAGCCAATCACCAAAAATAAAGCTTAAGTGAAGAAAATCTTAACAGAGATCCCTAGAGGCAATTGACATTTAGAAGGCATTCTGAATTCAAATAATTATAAATCAATCATCTGTGATAGTTCTTTTAACATTAAATCTCCATGTAAGGATAGGCATTTTCGTTGGTATGAGATAGTGTCAATAGCTTCCCAGAGTTTTAAAAAATGGGTGTCTTTCCCTCACTCTATCCCAAGCATTTGAAAGATTGAATTTTCCACTGCTATTAGCTTTTCAGACCAGTACATCAATGTCTTATTTGATTTTCACATTCTGCTCCAACTATTTGATTTCAGTTTGGCACATATATCTGTTCAGATGCTCTATGTTACAATCATAATTCAGTTAGAACTCATTAAGAACATGTCCAGAGCTAAAATGTTTTTAGGTATTGGTTAACATATACTGGTCTTTAATCATTTTTTCCAAAACATAGAATCCAACTCTTTCATTGAGACAATTGTTTTTTCTTTTATATAATTCAAAGCCAAGTTCTCTTGCTGCAATCACAAAAGCTGCCTCATCAGAGTTCAGATAATTAGGATATCTTTGTGAACACTTAAAAGTTTCTACATTGAAGTTGAGTTCCCAATTCAAAATTCAATACCTATTTATTAGACACTTAAAGAGCTCCTCACATTAGTAACATCAGCATTTACAGCAAGAAATCATACCGTATATTAAATGCGGTCTCCATCTTATCTCTAGTCAAACCCCGTAACTTTATTCTTGCTTGAGAAAGTCTGCGATGACTGAGTTCTAAGCCTTACTGAATTTTTTGTTGAACTCCTTGTATTCTTCTTTGTTGTGTTCGGGATGTGCAAGTATCAACGTTCTTTGCCTTACATCGACATACTCATTCACATGGTGCCTCATTTCTTCTTCGAAATCTCGTCCTTTTTTGCAAGCCTTTTAAACATGACACTGCATAATAACACAAATATGAGAGACCAAAATAATTTATGTCACTTATAAAATAACCAACAGTAAAAAATAAATAAATATTTATAAAATTATTAAACTCATAGAAGCTGAAAATTTACTAACCTTTCAGCTCCTTTACAGATTAATAATAACTTTCCCTCCTCATATTTTACTGTCACAGAAAGTTGCTTCATTGAGCTGTTAAACTCTAAAACATTTAGAAGTGTGTATACACTACAAAATCAGTAAGTATGATTAGAAATGCAAGCTAACTTGTTGACTTGTTTAAGATGAGCATAGATTAGGTAGATGTTATAACATTAACATCAAAAGAAAAGTCAATATACTTACACAATAACATATACTGACCTTTCAAGTCTTTTTCCCAAACAGAGAATTTTTTTGAACAATCGACAAACAAAAAATGAATTCAATAAATTACAAATAGAATGTGATCAACAAAATATTATACTTGATTCTCGTCAAAACAAAGAGATAACCAACATATTACAACATAACAGACTACAAATCAGGGCAGAGACATAATATTTACCATTTGTTTCTTTATTTAAAGCATGTGAAAGATTGAGAGAAATACACACACATATATAGACAAATTTGGGGGAAATGAATTGCAGAGACTAAATAAAAAGATAAAAGTAAAATCTTTGAAAAATTAAAAATTTAGCTGTGAAGTAGACGATGGCAAGAAGAAGAATGGGGTGAGAAATTAGTATGGCCAAAACCCTATAAATTTCATTCCGAAGGGAGATGGATCGTCAAAATTTATTCTGAAATGAGATGGAACATGAAAGAGGAATATAGAGAGCCGTTGGGTGATTTGGAAGGAGGGTAAATGGGTAATGGAGGGTTGAGAAGATGGAACAACACAGGGAATGAGATAACCAAGTTATGGATGGGAGAGAAAAGTTGAAGTGTCAATTTGGAGCTGAATCGTCGATTGGACATGAAGAAGGATATACATTTGATCGGAAGGTTCTTAGGAAACTGCACGCACCCATCGTATGGACGGGGAGAAAGAGGGGGAATAGACGAAGATTGGCCAGCCACTTAGATGGCCTTATGTTTGAGAGTATTAAATGCCTTGTTTAGCATTTTATAGTATATAGAGATATAGATATAGATTTATAGTGAATGCGAACGTGGTTAATGGTTTAAATTATCAGATAACAATAAAATGGTTAAATGTTTTTTTTACACTAGCTTAATTAATTATTAAGTGATTAATAAAGTAAATATTTTCGACAGTGATGCTAAGAATGAACCAATTGGATATTCTGATTTAATTTGATAAATGACTAATCACCCGATATTTAATTGAGTGGGGTGTCACAAGGGGGTATCAGAGCATCGAGTTCTAGAGTCTTTAGGATATGTGCGACTTATTACGTTTCAGCTTAGCGTTCTTGATATAGAGCCTTATTATAGGATTATTGTATTCCTCTACGTATGTGATTTACACTCTCCTGTGATTAAGTATAGTTAATCCAAATGATATGAGAGTTTGATTGGGCTTCGTACACCGAACAATATGGGACGACCAATGACGACTGTTAAAAGGACTACATGAGAAGAGGCACAGTAGGAGCTATGGAGTATTCAGGGAATGGTTATCGCGATAGAAGTCACCAAAATTATTGTCTAATAAGATAATAAAAGGGACAAGCACCCAGGAGAAATGACTTCCCAAACACTATCGTAGATAACAATAGTGCAAATTTAGACTCACCCAGTGCAGTCGACAAAGAGAGAGTCGGGGGAACTCTTTCGAATAATCGCCTATAAGAATTTGAATAAGAGATCAAGTGTGATAGGCCAATAAAAGGAGAGTATTCAAAGGCAATGGTGTAGGGTGGAGGGCAATGACACTCTTAATTAAATTTTGGGCGAAATTTTTAGCTTATCGGAGAAGCATAGAGCGGCTATATCCAATCACCACGTATAAAGAAGTATATATAGAATTAAATGAGAGATTGGGTGCAGTTTAACCGTAAGATCTTCCTACTTTTCAAACAGAGATACAAATGGAATTATGAACTTATCATAAGTAGGTCAGGTAGAGACCGACCATAAAAGATAAGTTAATTTATTTAGCAAACTTTGTAACCAAAGAAGGGGATACGGAGAATAAAAAAGGTTCTTAAGTTGAAAATGGCTTGTGGGTAGAATACATAAGCATGAATAGGATATATGGCTAAGGTGACTAGTGCCGATGTCGTCAAAGTTGTACGTATACAAGGGTACATCAATGCTTTTAGGAGAAGGGAGCCAAGAGGATTGGAGAATCTAAACAAAGAGCAACACTGAATTTAACGGTACCAGTGAGGCACCACAAGAGGGCATACCAGATAGGGGACCCATTTAAATGATTTAGATCATTACAATTCTTACCAAGTGAAGGTAGATTTAGTCTGGGCCATCAAGGCCAGTAATAATTTCCATAGGGCCAACAGAGCGAAAAGGATAATAGGGATAGCAATCGGGTCGAAGACTACCAGGTCTGAGATAAGGATACCCCGACATGGCCGCAGGGCCAGAGATAGAGGAATGACACATGAAGGTTTCCTATGTGTGGTGAGTAGAACCACCTGCACTAAACTGATACATGAAGATAAAGTGAGATCAGTCAGATTGGGAAACTAAATGAAAACTATGCCAGTTGAGCATAGTAGCAGCATGAGAGAAATTCCCAATAGGAGAATCGGGTTAAGATATTCAGACCCAAAGGTTATCAACCTGAGAAATCATTGGTATCAGGTAGGATCAAAAAGGTCCTCCACAGTAACAACAACATTCTTATTCCTCAAGACCGTCAGGGCCAAGGAGATAGCGAGGGAGGCCAGTAGGACCAAGGCCAGAAGCAAGAGAGTTTCTCTGGCAAGTTGTTACAATTATGGAGTAACGGGCCGCATGAAGAAGGATTGCCGAAATCAGGACAAAGGGCAACCATAAGATGAGATCCTAGAGATGTAACTATTACAGCTGAACAATGGGTCTGTTCTGGTACGAGAGTTATACTCAGTGACCCATTGGCCATGCAAAATAAGTGAAAAATGGAGATAGAGTAATTGCCTTATCCTTACAAGTAGGGGATGACGTTTCGGGTAAATAGGTGAGTCACAATACTTGATTTTTAACACTAACCTTCGAGTGTGCATCGTGTTTAGTGGTTGTGCTGGTGGTAGTAACCTTGTTATGTATATAATTAATATTGGGTAACGAGACTTTTAGTGCCACTTACGAAGAGGAGCGGGTGTGGACACTAAGAAAATTTTTATATTGCGTAGTAATTTTGTCTTCTTTAGGGTGTTATGATAGTAGAGCATATTATTATTATCGCATGTAGTGATTGGATATCAAGGGTTTGAGCGATAGTAAAATATATGATAAGCTTGTCGTACTCGTTATTTTAGGGTTAAATATATTATTTTACGAGGCATCGCCTGAAAGAGGGTTGAGCCTGCATATATATTGTATTGTATCATAGACTTCGGTGAGTATGTTGCCTTATTACATTCGATCCCGGTGAGTAGGGACGTTTACTGATGTGATTTGGAGTATATTGATTTATTCTCGAGCGGAGAGATATAGCTCATTAATTATATAACACTGAGAACTTAATAATAGTGAGAGAGTCGTGTTAGAGATCACCTTAAAAAGACATGAGAGTGTACGAGTAGACTTTTATGTCCACATACGGAAATTCGGGGGTACATGTTATGGACTAAGGGCTTAACGGATCTCGAAGACCAACAATATTGGATAGTATTGTACGGGAGGGGTCCTTGTTTGGATTTCGCTTTGTAAAACATCCCACGCATGAAACTTAGCGAACATTGGAAGTTGAGAGATGTTTTACCTTTAGTACATAGGTTTAGTTCCGTAATTATTGCACGTATATGTAGATATAACTGTGAGTTTATAGTTATATTATGAATTAAGGCCTGTGAAGCCATATAGTGTTAAAATGCGAAAATGTTACTAATCGTTGACACCACGAGCAGAATGGTGGGACAACTTAAGAGATAATTATGTGGAAAATGTAAAGTGTTTGAGTATGACCTTACCAAATAGTCATGCCAAGTATGTGAGGCATAGTTTGAGATAAATGTAACATATATAGTACGGTTGTGCAGAAATGAACAGAGTATAGGGTGTATGGGCGCCCTAGTTAATCGTATCTTCAATAACATTTACGAGGAGCAGATGTGAAAAGGTAAGAATACACGTAGACGTATGGATAGATTTGAAGCTGAACTAGAATGAGACAAAGGGGTAACAAAGTTTCTTAGTGAGCTAGGGAAATCACTAGAGACCAAGGAGTAAAAGTATGAGAAGTGATTATAGTAATGGAAAGTATAAGGAATGTAAAATGTAAATTCTCGAGAATAATCAACAGTCACTCGGTGCAGAGGAGTAATGAGACGATAGCTACGTCATAATAAAATTTAAAAGATTTTAAAGTAAATCACGAGCAGTCAGGTATTATTGCAAAGATCTCCCATGAATAGATGGATCACGAGTTCGAATGGTAGTGTATAGATCGTCAAACTATTTAGTACCATTACTGAAGGGACTCAAGGGACAACGTAATGTTCCAAAAATATTATTAGAGGTGAAAGTGTAGGTGTGATGAGAACAAAAGATGAAGGGAATTAACACATGAGAATATTGGAAAAAAATTCTTTAATAAACGAAATACTTTAGTCGTGCATATAGAGGCTCATATTAGTGACAAAATGGAAATGAAATTTCAAAGTGTAGTGAAATCACCAAGGTAAATTGATAAATTAAAATGATGGAATATTTTGATATGTGATAGCTAAAGAGAATTAGTCACTAAAATGGACCAATCAGATATTAGAGGATATGATGTGGGTGTGTATCCTTGATTTTGGAAGAGGCTGGGAGCAGCATCTTCCACTCATGGATCTCGCATACAATAACTCCTATCAGTTGACTATTGGCATGACTCCATTTGAGGCGTTATACGGTAGAACTTGTCGTTCTCCTACTTGTTGGCTGGAGGTGAGAGGCAACAAGTAACTCAAACCAAAGTTGATTCAGGATACTTCGTCTAGGATAGAGATAAATCAAAGTCGCATATGGGTAGTTTAGGATAGACAAAAGAGCTAAGCTGATGCCAAATGGTTCTTCGGGGAGTTCTGCGTGGGGGACCAGGTGTTGCTACGTATATCACCTATGAAGGGGATAATGAGATTCTGGAAGAAAGGGAAATTGGAGCCTAGGTACGTTGGGCAATTTCCTACCATCGAGCGGATTGGCCAGTTGCTTATAGACTTGGGTTGTCGAAACACTTGCATAGGATTCATGATATATTGCATATATCTTCGTTGAGGAGGTATCTCCGTGATGAGTTAGCCTATATTGCGATCGAGGAGATTAATTTACAGCCAGATGCTTCGTACGAGGAGAGGCCATTCACTATCTTAGATCATAGTGAGGGGAGATTGAAATGAAAGGTAGTTCCGTTAGTGCGTGTACAGTAGGGGCATCATAATGCCAATGAAGGATGAGATTCGTCATAAACATACAGACTTGTTTATTCCAGGTATAATTTAATTTTTGAATTTCGGGATGAAATTTCATAATAAGGGGGGAAGTATGTAACACCCTGTATTTTTAATGATTTTGATTATAGGATTAATTTAATTCAAAATGGGAATTATTCCGAAATAAATATAAATATTAATTAGCGGGTCAAGGATTAATATTTTTTTATGTAAATTAGATTGAATATTACTTAGTGAATAAATTAATATATGATTATGAACTTATTTAAAAAAGTTGCAAGTGAAAAATATGACAGTTATGATAATTAAGTCGGGACGCACGTGCGAGTCGTGTCGGGACTCTATTTAATGAGATAAAAATTAAATAATTTTCAAGTCATCCAAATGCTCATTTTGAGTGATCCATTGAGTCTGGAAGGTTGGAAATAGATAGATAAGTCTACTCGGGGGTTTAGTTTGGGTCCCGGGGACCTTTTAGGCCATATCGTTACCTCGAAGGGGTATTTTGGCCATTTACATTTTTGGGACAATTAGACCTACGAATTTTCTAAGTGTTAAATGTCTAATAAGAGAAGTTAACTATGGTTAGAAAGGTGATAAATTAAGAGAAGCCACAGAGAGGCCATAGGATAGGAGGAAGAGGAGAGGAATTTCAAGGCTAGAACTACCCTCTTGCACCACCACCACCGGGTTATAGATCGAAAAGGGAGGAACACCACTAGACCCATCTTCTTTAACGGATCAGACCTACCATATCAGGCAAGTATTTTAACTTGCGAATCTATAGCACATAATGTTTCTATGTTAGTGTAGGAACATTCTTCAATAGATTATGTTGAAATTTGGTTAAATTGGATAGTAAATTTGATGATCTTAAATCAGAAACATGTTAGGTTTAATCATATATTGTATGTAGGACAAAATTCATGTCTCGAGGAGATTTAAAACGATAAGAAATCTAGGTTGTTATATGTTCTTGAAGAAAAATTAAGAGACTAGGGTTTTGTGTAAATTAAAGTTTTGACGGGTTCTTGAATGAATTTTTATGGGATTCAATGTGTTAATTTATGTTCAAAGTTGTGCCTAGATTTAATGTGCTATTTATGTTCAAAGTTTATCAAAAATGAAATTTCTAGATTTTTTTGTTCTGATCACGTGGGCGCCAACCTCATATTTTCTTATTTTTTTGAATTTGTTATGATTTTTCTACAGCAGGGAATTGATTCGGCTGCCCAGTTTTGGCCAATTTTCTCCTTGTATTTAAAATCTTTGGGAAATCATTTGAGATTAAATTGTGGAAACTAATTTAATATATTTGGGATGATATTATAGTACCATTAGGCCTAGGTTGGGTGTTGGTATTAGTCTTATAATGGAGAATTTAGAGCTAAATGTAATTAGGCTATATTGAGAGAATTACGTACTTTAGAGAATAATTTGGGTCATGGGGACTCGAGAGAAATGATGACTTAGACCAGTATTGAACTTTATTAATACGTAGGGTGTTACGGATATAAACATACTACGTTTGAAACATATGAGATAGGATGTGAGTATACCTATACTGATGATATGAATACATGGGTGGTGCGAATACCTATTAAATGATTTATTATGTGTATGACATACTTACGTTGCTTGCTATCGCGAGAGGTTTTGAAAGGGGATGATCTCATCCTAATGAGCCCCCTGGGGGGATTTTGGATTGGTGCCTCAGAACATAGAACCTAATAATGGCTTATCGGTGAGTTGATAAGTTGGGGATCATATGGGTGCGTAGGTATGTGCGTAGCCCGTAGGCTTGGAACTATGTTTGCCTCCAATATGTGTGATTTGTATTTATATGGTTCACGAGTGATTCCGAACCGGTAGTCCTTATTTTGTACGTGATGTACCGAGACTTGATAGTAGAGTATGCACGCACCGCAGGATAGCTTTTGGGGTTATGTATTAGTATGTATATATATATATCTATGATAGTATGATGAATATATATATACTTGTGATATGTTCTATTGTTGGAACTTAGTAGATAAGGTGGATAGTGAAATCTAAAATAACTTAAGCATGTGAACACTTAACCATTAATGAGAAAAACTCCCACTCGGGATATAAGATGAGGAAATATTTATTAACGTATTACATGAGAAATGCGGGTGGATATTATGAGTTAATTGATTATAAGATTAATGAGTTTGAACTAGTTAGGCGTGACAGCAGTAGCTAGAATGGTTTAGCAGTACATTAGGCGTGCACATTAGTTGAGAGGTGAGATTTCTCAAGAGAGAGCCCGTGTAAGTAACATGTATAAAATATTTACTTTACCACATTTTAAATCCTTGCTAGACTGTTTTTAAACTATTTTACACTCGGACTTTGATCCGTCTCTTGAAAATCTATTTCCTCTTGTGCAACTATTTTTAGGTGTCCAGCCACATGGTCGCCAGACGTAGACTTTCAGACGATTTGACCTGCTGCAGCTATTGTGGGAGTTGCAGGTCCTCGTGATTAGACGCCTCCACTATTATTCCTTCAGTTCTGACTCTAGTTATTACATTTTTTGTTTCAGGGAGACTTTGTACTCAGTTAGTTCATTTTGATGGGATTCAGTTTTACGATGGATTTGGTTGGATTTTGTTTTTATTATTGGTTGTTTGTATTGAGACATTAAACTAGGATGTTTATTCCTGTTATATCTATTTAGTCTGATGGATTCTCAGTTATTATTGTTTCATTTATTGTAAATGTGAATATGGTTAATGGTTTAAATTTTCAAATAATAATAAAACGGTTAGATGGTTTTTTTTACACTAGCTTAATTAATTAGGTGATTAATAAAGTAAATGTTTTCGACAGTGACGCCGAGAATGAACCAACTGGATATTCAGATTTAATTTGATAAATGACTGATCACCCAGTATTTAATTGAGCAGGGTGTCACAGTTTATCCCTCTTTAAACACTCACTAATCTCTAATCCCGAGTTGAATTAAAAACCTAAGTTTTGGACAATGGGACTGAACCCATATTCAAACTAGCCCAAAAGTTTTCCAACTTATAAACCATTGACCCGGGACAATTTTTTTAAGTTTTAAAACACCAAAATGAACTCGTATACTCCTCGAAACATGTCCCAAATTATTTTCTCTCAACATTAGATAGTTTGAATTATGTCACCCATTAGCTATGTATTTTCTACAATACATGTAATTATACTAACCATACACATAGAAAATCATCCACATATAATTATAGTGTATCCATGAATTTCACGTTGGAAATTAATAAATTAAATTCACCGATTTAAGTTCAATTTCTACCAATCTTTATTTATTCCAAAAAAATATATTTTATTATTTATTCTAGAAAATTACGGGGTATTACATTCTTCCCCCTAATAACGGGATTCCTTCCTCAGAATCACGAAAACTACGTACCTACCTAGAAGATCTCGGGGTACTTCGTGTGCATGTCATCCTTATGGCACCTCGCCTATTTTAATCACGATTGATCAATCCTTTATCAAAATAAAATAGGATTCTCAAAATGGAACATTATCAGCATCACTGTCGAAAATCGTTTAATTACTAATAACCTATTAGGCCCGGTGTTGATACCAAATTTAATCTGCTGACTTGGACCAACCATATGAAGACACGTGGCTATCTACATGGCAACAACAAGCACTTCCGAGATGATCATACGCTCCGAGGAACTCTTATGCTCCGAGGAACAAGACCTCTCCGAGGAACTCTTATGCTCCGAGGAACAGGACCTCTTCGAGGAACTCATTAGCACCGAGAATCTCAGGCGGTCCGAGCTACTCAGGCGGTCCGACCTGCATCTTGAACAAAGCATTAATTGATGAATAACCAACAGTTCAACTGGTTCATTAAATGCTTATCATTTAGACGCACACGCTTAAAGGGCATTAAATGTATTAACCTTTCATATGTATATCATTTAATGTATCACCCTTTCATATGACAGCCTCAAGGCTATAAATACATTGTACAATCCTCATTGTAGGGGGGCTGATTCTGAATCCAAACTTTGGGATCCAGAACGCAATTTCTTGTAATCGAGAATTCCCAAACACTCGGCAATAAAACAACAGTGGACGTAGGCCATTCATATAAGGCTGAACCACTTTAAAAATCTTTTATCTCATTTATTTATCTGTGATTGAATTATTAGAGTGATCTAATTTTTTACATCAACAGATTGGCGCCGTCTGTGGGAAACGACTGGTAATATCGTTTTCTCATCAATAACAATCCGATACTAATGGCTGATATACCTGAATCCAGCAATCGACACACTGGAACCCCTCCAAATCCATCTGCTCCACCAATTATTCCAGATCTGACTGGAATGATGGCGAATCTGGCTCAGGGCCAGACCGTCATGAAAGAAACGATGCGACAACTCATCCAAATCCTCCATGGCGGTGCGCCAGCCCATTCTGGATCACGAATCATTCAGAGAAATATTTGTGCGCCTTCTGTGCGTACTAGGCGTACTAATTCGTATCGCAATAAGGAATCTGAAGATTTTTCTTATCAACCTGGACGAACTTCGTCAGTACGAGCCACAGATACTGAACAACGTGTCACCCGCTCCCCAGAAAGGGCCAGTGCATTGGAAAGATTAAGTAGGGCCTCTCCTTTTGATCGATTAGGCCCTAGGAGGAACAAAAGTCCTCTTAATGCAGCGTCGAGGAGCTTTCGACGACCATCAGATTTAAGGGAAGGATCTGCCCAGTCGCGACCAGTTGCTCGTCAAGATGGATCCAATGACCGACCAGCTGCTCGTCAGGATAAATCCCAGGAAGCCACTTCAACGCGATCAGTTGCTCGAACCAATAGGCCCGAGGAAGGGAATGATGCATGGAAATGATCTATTCAAAGGCTGGAGGATAGATTAGGGGAAATGTCTAAGGCTAAGAACCCTCTACAACGAACCTTTGTTCGAGGAACACCTTTTGTCCAGGACATTGTTGATTTTCCAACACTATCAAAGTTCAAAGCACCTGTTGTGACTCCCAAGTATGATGGGAAGACTGACCCTGTCCTTCATATAGAACAATATCAAGCTGCTGCCGACATCTATGCTGTCCCAGACGAGATGAGATGCAGAGCATTTTCGGGAACTCTTACCGGATCTGCTCACATATAGTATAATAATCTTCCTCGGGGTAAGATTTCAACTTTTCTTCAACTGGCCGAGTTATTCATTGGGAATTTCTGCTTCGGAGCAAAGCCAGTTAAACGAGTAGCACATTTGTTAAGTGTTAGACAAAAAGCTGGTGAGAGCATTAGAGACTATATAACTCGTTTTAATAACGAGAAGCTCGAAGTCATTGATTATGAGGAGAAGACAGCGATTACTGCTTTGATGAGTGGACTACTGCCGAACAAGTTGTACTACACTTTGGCCAAAGATCCACCTCGAACCATGTCGGACCTGATGAGAAAAGCGTCTAAGATTATGAATGCCGAGGAGGCTATGTCTGCAAAGAAGAATATGGACACCAAAGACACCAAAGTAGAAGGTGATAAAGCTAAGAAGAAAGAGCATAAGAACAATGGTGGTGACAAATATTCCAAAAGTAGGTCTTCATGGGAGGTCTTGAAGAAATTTGATAATTACACGCCTTTGAAGGCAAATATCAACCACGTCCTGGAAGAAATTAAGAACAGCGAGGAGTTAAATTGGCCAAAGAAAATGAAGTCAGACCCTGACACGAGGAATAGGGAGAAATATTGCGAGTTCCATAAGGATCATGGCCATATGACAAAAAATTGCATAGCTCTTCAGAACGAGATTGAAACACTCATCCGACGAGAAAAGCTAGCAAAGTATGTTGATCGGGGAGGCGAAAAAAGAAATAATGATCGAACTAGAGAAAGGTCTAGATCTCCTCGTCGAGCAGAGGAGAAAAAGAAGAGAAACCATGAAGATGATCCAGAAGATGACCCCGTTCTTCCCAAGAAACCAAGGCAGCCAGAACGAGAGGTATTTTCAATACGCTTTGGGTCATTTGATTGTAACGTTATTACAGGAGGAGATGCAGGAGGATGAGACCTTACTGCAGAAAGAAAAGCTTACCTCGGAGAGGCTTAAGCTTGCTCGTACATTCAACGAATAAATTTAGCTGAGGAAGATCGCCCGAGAAAGGTGAACAAGGAGAAACTGGTCATCGGTTTTTCGAAAAATGACCTTGCAGGTGTTTTATATCCTTACGATGATCCACTGGTGATCAAGATGAGAATGAAGGAGGTAATGATTTCAAGAGTGCTGGTCGACAATGGTAGCTCGGCAGACATCATGTTCTACTCGTGTTTCGATAGTTTAAATCTAAAGCTATCTCAACTGGAGCCTTACCACAGACCCCTCATCGGTTTTGCCGGCAAAAAAGTATTTCCACTTGGGACGATCAAGTTGGATATATTCCTTGGTACATGGCCTGCTTGTCGGACAAAAAGAATACGATTCTTCGTGATGGATAAGAATGTCCAGTCATCGTACAATATCATCATGGGAAGAGTAGGATTGAAGAAGTTCGAGGTTGTGTCATCTACAGTGCATCAGTGCCTAAAATTTCCAACAAACTTTGGAGTAGGAGTTGTGAAAGGTGATCAGAAAGTAGCTCGGGAATGCTATTATTCATCCGCCGAGCAAGAAGAACTAGAAGAATCGAAGAAAAAGACTACTACCTATCAAGTGGATGAAGGTGCAGAAATTGAAACCTTGGGTCCTCGAGATGAATCGCAACTCGTGAAAGGTCAAGTGGTAGAAGCTACTGAAAATATCATTCTGGACAACGAACACCCTGAGCGAACTACTCAAATAGGTACATCGTTGGAGGCCTCATTAAAACAAGAATTGATAACTTTCCTTAGAAGCAGAAGACAAACTTTTGCGTGGAGTCATGAAGATATGCCTGGGATTGACCCAAACTTCTTATGTCACGAGCTCAATGTGAATAAGGAGATCAAGCCTGTGAAGCGGAGATGAAGAGTATTCAGTCCCGAGAAGAATCAAGCTATACAGGAGGAAGTCGAGAAGCTCCAGAAAGCTCGTTTCATTGAAGATGTTAAATATCCAGATTGGTTAGCCAATGTGGTGATGGTAAAGAAGAAAAACAACAAGTGGAGGATGTGTGTAGACTTCACCGACCTCAACAAAGCATGCCCAAAAGATCACTTTCCACTGCCCCGAATTGATCAACTGGTGGATGCTACCTCGGGACACGATTTGCTGAGCTTCATGGATTCTTATTCTGGTTATAATCAGATCAAAATGAAACCTGAAGATAGGGAGAGTACTTCTTTCATTACCCCTAGGGGAACTTATTGTTATAATGGTATGCCTTTTGGTTTAAAAAATGCAGGTGCGACATATCAGAGGCTGATGAACAAGGTCTTTGCTGAACAAATCAGTGACAATATGGAAGTCTATGTTGACGACATGCTGACAAAAAGCAAGAAAGCTACAGATCATCTAGTTGACTTAAGTCAAACTTTTGATCAACTAGATAAATATCAAATGAAGCTGAACCCGACGAAGTGCATATTTGGAGTACGAGAAGGCATATTCCTCGGGTACATTATCAATCAACGAGGCGTTGAAGCAAATCCTGAAAAGATCAAAGCTCTATTAGGGCTGCGATCTCCAACAACGAAGAAGGAAGTACAGAGTCTCACAGGACGAGTAGCAGCACTCAACAGATTTGTGTCATGAGCAACTGATAGATGTCTCCCGTTCTTCAAAACACTCAGAAAAACTTTTGAGTGGAATGATGAATGTGAGAAGGCTTTTCAAGACTTGAAGAAATACTTGGGAGCACCTCCACTGTTGTTCAGGCTGGTGATGGGAGAAAAATTGTATTTATACCTTGCAGTATCCGAGAATGCAGTTAGCTCGGCGTTGATCAGAATGGAGAATGGAGTACAAAAGCCAATTTACTACACAAGTAAGGCCTTTCGAGGAGCAGAGATCAGATATCCAAGACTGGAGAAATTGGCACTGGCGCTGATTGAGGCGAGTAGGAGAATTAGGCCGTACTTCCAGGCTCATACTATAGTAGTATACACCGATGTGCCTTTGAGACAAGCCCTTCATAAGCCAGAGAAATCAGGGAGATTGATGTACTGGGCAATAGAGCTCGGAGAATATGATATAATTTATGAACCCAGATCATCACTAAAAGGGCAAGCTGTAGCAGATTTCATAGCGGAGTTCACCTATCCTGATATCCCCGAGGAGCAAAAGTTACTCGCTGATCAACCTGTGGATGTTACATGATCTACAAACACAAGCCCAGACCAATTCCGATTGGTAAAAGGGCGTGTGGATGTTACAGGATATGATGCAGAGATAGTTGGGAGGACTCCGGACGAGGAACAAGAGTTACTCACTGATCAACCTGTGGATGTTACAGGATCAACAAACACTGACTCAGACCAACTCCCGCTGGTAAAAGGGCAAGTGGATGTTACAAGGTCATTAAATTCGAGCTCAGACCAACTCCGGTTGGTAAAAGGGCAAGAAGAAATGATCGACGAGGAGCGAGAAAAGTCTGTGGAAGATGAAAAGAAGCAGCAAATATTTCACCGAGGAACTCTGACTGATTCGACATTTGAAGACGAGTTACCTATATGGAGGCTATATGTAGATGGCTCATCTTGCAATACAGGATGTGGCGCGGGGATAGTTTTGAGCACTCCGGACGAGGTCGATATGGAATACGCCTTGCGTTTCCAATTCAAAGCTTCCAACAATGAGGCTGAATATGAGGCCATGATTGCAGGGTTAAATTTGGCAAAAGTTATGGAGGCGCAGCAAGTTATGATCTTCAGTGACTCTCAACTGATTGTAAACCAAATGATGGGAGTATATGCAGTTAGAGGAGAGTTAATGATCAGATATCATGCAAAGTCAAAGGAGCTAGTGTCAGAATTTGCCGCTATTCAGCTGGTCAGAATACTAAGAATGGAGAATGCGAGAGCAGACGCCCTAGCTCGACTAGCATCAGCTACTCGCACCGAGCTATGACGAACAATCCCAATTGAAGTGTTAGCTGGTCGGAGTATAGATGAAGATCTGAAGATGAACTTTATCACCCTTGATTTAGGACCATCTTGGATGGATCCCATCAGGGTATATATCGAGGAGGGATAATTGCCAATTGACAAGCTTGCAGCCAAGAAATTAAAGTTCAAAGCCGCTCGGTATGTACTAACTAATGGTGTTTTATATAGACGAGGAATTATGGCAGGTTTGTAGAGATGTGTACATCCCACCGAGGTGAAAGATTTGATTGAAGAGATCCATGAAGGGTCTTGTGGAGCACATGTAGCAGGTCGGACACTTTTACAAAGGGTGATGACGCAGGGATACTACTGGCCGACGATGAGGGCAGATTGTATAGCCTATGCCAAGAAATGTGACAAGTGCCAGCGCTTTTCCTCCATCCGAAGAACTCCACAAGCATTGTTGACACCCATAACTTCCCCTTGGCTATTTGTCATGTGGGTAATTGATTTGGTTGGACCACTGCCAATGACCCGAGGAAGGTTCAAGTACCTTGTCGTCGCAGTGGATTATTTTACTAAGTGGGTAGAAGTTGAGCCACTCATTGATATGACATACGAGAAGGTGTACCAATTTATTTGGAAGAACATCATTTGCCGATATGGTCTCCATCATGCCTTCATCACCGACCATGGAACACAATTTGATAACGAGGAGTTCGCTGCATATCGTCATCAGTCGAACATATTAAAAACCCACTCTGCACCAGGTCATCCTCAAAGCAATGGTCAAACTGAGGTGACAAACAGAACGCTGCTGAACGGTTTGAAGAAAAGATTGGATGATGCGAAAGCAAACTGGATCAATGAGCTACAATCAGTACTTTGGGCTTACCGAACTACTCCCCGAATAGCAACTGGAGAATCACCATACATGCTGGCGTTTGGAAGTGAAGCTGTCATACCAGCCGAGTTGGGCCTCCCAACACATAGGGTACTGAATTTTAATTCCCCTGTCAGCGACTTAATAAGAAGACTGGATTTAAACATGCTCGAGGAAGTTAGAGAAGAAGCAGCCATTAGAAATGCTGCTTACCAGCAGCGAACAGCTTTGTTCTACAACAAGAGGGTGAAGAAGTGGGACCTGAAAGAAGGAGACTATGTGCTGAAGAAAGTAATTCAAAAGCATAATAAACTGGAGGCAAACTGGCATGGACCATACCGAGTTACAGAAGTTGTTCGACCAGGAACTTATCGAATAGCCACTTTAGAAGGCGAGGAGTTTAAAAATTCCTGGAATGCAGAGCACCTGCGCAAGTATTATTAGTGATGTATATGTAACACAGTTTCCATCAGTATGAATAAAATGAAAATATTCTGCAAGTCTCTCTGTTTATTGAAATTTTTTCGGGGAATGCTAGTGCTATGCACTACTAGAAAAAGCTCAGCAGACTACTCAACGAAATATTCCAAACTGTACCAACATAGTTGGTCGACGAGAAGAAATATTCCTAAAAATGCCAACCTGTTTGGCTAGGAAATGAAATATTCCAAATTGTACCAACATAGTTGGTCGACGAGGAGAAAATATTCCAAACTGTACCAAGTATGGTTGGTCAGGGATAAAAACCCACTAACTGTAGTTGGTCGACGAGGAGAAATATTCCTAAAAATGCCAACCTGTTTGGCTAGGAAACTAAATATTCCAAACTGTACCAACATAGTTGATCGACGAGGAGAAAATATTCCAAACTGTACCAACATAGTTGGTCGACGAGGAGAAAATATTCCAAACTGTACCAACTTAGTTGGTCGACGAGGAGAAAATATTCCAAACTGTACCAACTTAGTTGGTCGACGAGGAGAAAATATTCCAAACTGTACCAAGTATGGTTAGTCGGGGATAAAAACCCACCAACTTAATTGGTCGACGAGGAGAATTTATTGACCTTGGTTGGTCAGACACATTTTATGAAAAAGACAAAAATTTACCAAGTATGGCTGGTCGGGGATAAGAACCCACTAACTGTAATTGGTCGACAAGTACAATTTAACAACCTTGGTTGGTTGGAAAAATTTTAAATATTTTTATACTCATTACTTTACTATTAAGTGATCGAGCAACATTACTGATACTTGTAACTTTTTTGGTCGATGAACAACACGATATTATTATCTTTTTAACAAGAGATACATGAATATAAAGTATTTGATAACTACAAGATAATAGCAAATGAGATTTGCAAGCAAGAATGAAAGTCTTTCATTAAATTCAAAATAAATTACAAGTTACATTGATAATAAAATGAAAATTACATTGATATGTATACTAACTGTTACATCAAAAATTCCTATTCTATTGGTCTTTTCCCCTCAGCTTTCGATACAGGTTCCTCGCCAGCAAGCGGATCATTTAAAGACTGAGGAGAATTGATGAAGTTCAAATCCTTCAGCATCCTGACGTTCATCACAGAAGGACGATCTAAAAGATGCTCGGGACGAGATACCTCAACTTGAGAATGTAAATTGTAGTCACCGAGGTATTTTGAAATTAATCTTCGAGGAATGGCATGAGCTGGGATCCATTCCATGTCCAAATTGTACGGTGGCACAGGCAAGTCGAGCAACCCGGGATCGTAGTAGTCCCACAGATAGTGTCCTTGTTCGAGCTTCAGCACACCTAAGACATTCAGCCAGCCTTATTTGTAGCCCTCACTATTGGCATTCTGGATACGATAGTCCAAATGGAATAGTGCTTCGTTGTATCCAGCCATCCAGAACTCCCTGGGTTGTTTGTGGAATTGATATGTTAGATTTTCTAGCTGATCATGGAGGCTCTTGATAAAAATCTCCTTATTATCCAAGATTGATTTCTGCGCAGAGATCTGTTTCTCCAAGTCCCTTATCTTCTTGGACATATCGGACAAAGCCTGGTTCTTCGCCATTAGTTGGAAGGCCTGATTCTCTAAAGCAGACGTTGTTCTCTGTTCCTCGACCAACACCCGAGCTGCTCTTCATCAACCCCGAGGAGCTCTTGCTCGTCCCCGAGGAGATGTGGAAGTGCCCGACCTCCTCAAGGTGTCCAACTCTTCCTTTAATTTGGCATTCTCAACCTCTAAAAATGAAAATCCCTCATCAGTCACTGGGATTAGGGCTGTTGAAGAAGAAGCTGCAGACTTCAACTGCACTAGCTCCTTCTGTAAATTGTTATTCTCTTGCTCCAACAGCTCGGAAATCTGTCTACATGCTTCAACTTCACCCCTTAGGGTTCTCTCCCTGACGTCGTACCCAGCAAGGAGCTTCTCGTAGCCCTTCTCGGCAGAAAGCTGTTGATACCTCTTTTCATACCCCTCATGCAACATGGCAGTTGATTCCTTGTACTGATTCTGAAGGTCTTCTAGGGTACAGTGAAGATCCTCAATCATTTCATAGTAAGCCACATTATTGTCCACAGCTCGGTCAAGTAAACACTTCAGGTACTGATAAGCTTCGACTGCCTGTTCAGAAGCACCATGACCAAGGATATCAGCAACTTGTGCAGCACTCAAGTCTGTATGACCAGCCTTAAAGTACTCATTTCATTGTTGCAGCAACTTCGTGTCATGGGCAGATAGCAGGTCCATCCTGGCCAGAAACTAGCAGAGAAAGAAAAAATAATCATCAAAAAGAAGATCAAGACAGAATACAAATAGAAAAGAGACAACCGTATGGAAGAAAACTCAAATTTTATTAGATCATAGTGCAGAGTTACAAAGATCTTGGTTACATTTGAAAAAAAAGAAAAATAAAAAGCGAAAACCGAACAACACTACACCTTTTCCTTATTTCCCAAAACCTTCTCGGGAGGTTGGGAAGAGGAGGCAGGTTGCTCGGAGGGAACTGTGACTTGTTCGGAGAGCACCAGCTGTTGCTCGGAAGAAGAAACTACTTGCTTGGTAGCAAGCTGGATGGCTGGTTAGGGCATGTTCTCCCACTACCATTGAAGACTCCTCAGAGGTAGCTTCGTCCTCTTCTAATTCTTCTGGAGTAGGAGGGGGACCAGGGATGTGTCTCTGGAAGAGCTCGGATGACTCATCGACCTTCAATTCCTGAAGGGAAGCAACCCATCCGTCCCTGAAATACTTTACGCTGCCATAATCCACTTGAGAGACCATAGCAGCACATCCCTTATCCCAACCTTTGTCCCAGCCAGAGCTGAAGGACTTCTTCACGACAGCTTTCCTTTTGGCCTTCTCCAAGGCAATCTTCTCAGACAGCAAAACATCAGCAGCTTTCAGTTTTTGTTCAGCTTCCTCCTTCTGTCGAGTTATTTCCTGGAGTTGGACCAACCTCTCCTCAGCAGCCTTGAGTTTATTTTCAAATTCCCTAGCAGTCTTGAGCTTCACATCGAGCTCTTTATTAGCCTTCTCCAAGGCATTCACTTTCCTCTCCAAATCCCTGGAGGCCTCAGCAACCCGAGTTTTCTCCTGCTCGGAGGAAGCAAGTTTCTTCTCCCAGACTGCCTTATCAGTATCGTACCTCTGGCGAGATTCCTCCAAGGATTTGGTAGATTCTTCCAGAGCTCCCTCCACACTGGACGAGGAGCAAGAAGCTTTGATTGCTTCATCCTTCTTAAGGATTATGTTGAAGTAGCTCGTCAACTATAAACAGAAAAAGAAATCAAAGTCAGAAACAAATATGAGAAATAACAAAGAAAAATTCGAAAAGTTCAAAGTAAAGGTACTTACTGAAGCAAGATGACGAGCAGCCAAAGAAGTAACCATATCCCGAGTAAGGTTATCTTCATTACCTTGCACCTCGGGAATGGTCAAGGACTTTACCGAGCTCATGTCAGAGCTCGGGGGAACAGATGTGGGAACTCCAGTCTCAGCAGCAGGGGGCTGAATGGTGGTGTCATCCAAATTGACCGAGGAGCTCTTCTTCAGCCTCCTCAGGGGAACAGGTACAACCAAGGAAGAATCCTTAGTCGATGATATCACAATCACCTCTCCAGGAGCAGCAGAGCTACTCGGAGCCACCGCAGGCTTCTCGACAATCTTCGCAGAAGCAGCTGGAGGAGCTGCAGTAGTTTTCTTTGTCCCCTCCCTTAGGACGTCAGTCCTAATCCTTTTTACCTCCCCAGAGCCGGAGGCAGTTTTCTCAAACAGAGCAGGAGTCCTTCTCTTCTTCATCCTTTCGCTCAACGGAACGTGAGATTCTGGCGAAGAACTTGCAGAGGGTGGTACTGGCTCTGCTTCACTGATCACTGGACGAGCAGTGAAAGAAGTTATATAGCTCTTGTATTGGAGCAGATAGGAGGCTGATCGAATGTTCTCGTCAGCAACCCTTTGATGTAGACCCCAGATAAGTCCCAAATGCCTTAGATTGACATCTGTTTCTTTTGGGCACTTTCTCTTGCTATCAACTGCAAATAAACATACATTGTTATCAGTAACATATTTTATCAAACATAAAACAAACATGATTTCAAGATAAATAAAATAAAATAAAATAAAAATAACCTATCCCATTGCCATAAGGAGGGCATTTGGGACCCTGGTAAACCTCATCTCCGATTAAAGGAGGGTGTTGCCAATTTTTTACAACAACCCCATGTTCAAAATAATCCCTGTTGGCATCAGGGAGATTGACTACTAAGGCTCTATTTATAAACCTAGTTTTTAAATAATAAATATTATCATTAACTGCCCATCTATAGCAGTACATGATTTCTGGAATCCCTATACGAGTTCCATGCACTTGATTTAATTTATGCACCCCATTAACTATTCTCCAGGTGTTGGAGGCTATTCGTGCAGGAACAACATCAAAGTACTGACAGAATTCCAAACACAGAGGATTTGGTGGAAAAGAAAATCCACACTCAGCAAAAAAGAGACTGGGGAACCAATGTCCCTCAGCTAAATTGAAATAATTAGAAGGCTCAGAAAGCTCTTCCAAGACAACCCATGAGGGAATGGAAAAATCAGATCGAAATTTGTTAAGAGACTCAACTGGGTAAACCATGATGATGAATTAAAAGAAATGAAGAAGAAGAAAGAGGATCTTACAGAAAAAAGACTGAAGCTGTTGACAATAAACGACGGAAGAGATGAACGCACAAGAGAGTAGAAGACAATGAAAAACTCGAAGATGAAAAAATAGAAGATGATGGGAGTCTCTGTGAAGTTTAAATACCTTGCCTTGGGAACTGGCGAAATAATGATTACAAAAAGGATGATTACGTTACCGGCGGCTAAAAAAATATTAAATATTGATGCGGGAATCAAAGCGAACAACAGCGGCTAAAAAGGAGAAAAGTGACGCGGGAACCGAAGCAAGCAGAAAAGTCCAAAAAAGCATGATTCTACGAATTGAGATGGAGAAATAAATACAAGGGAGATGATCCTAAAAATCAGAAAGAACTATTTAAAGCTACCGTATTCCGAGAAAGAATGTTCCATATTCCTCAAATTTCGAACTACGAAACATTGGGGGCTTCTGTTGATACCAAATTTAATCTGCTGACTTGGACCAACCATATGAAGACGCGTGGCTATCTACATGGCAACAACAAGCACTTCCGAGATGATCATACGCTCCGAGGAACTCTTATGCTCCGAGGAACAAGACCTCTCCGAGGAACTCTTATGCTTCGAGGAACAGGACCTCTCCGAGGAACTCATTAGCACCGAGAATCTCAGGCGGTCCGAGCTACTCAGGTGGTCCGACCTACATCTCGAACAAAGCATTAATTGATGAATAACCAACAGTTCAACTAGTTCATTAAATGCTTATCATTTAGACGCACACGCTTAAAGGGCATTAAATGTATTACGCTTTCATATGTATATCATTTAATGTATCACCCTTTCATATGACAGCCTCAAGGCTATAAATACGTTGTACAATCCTCATTGTAGGGGGGCTGATTCTGAATCCAAACTTTGGGATCCAGAACGCAATTTCTTGTAATCGAGAATTCCCAAACACTCAGCAATAAAACAACAGTGGACGTATGCCATTCATATAAGGCTGAACCACTTTAAAAATCTTTTGTCTCAATTATTTATCTGTGATTGAATTATTAGAGTGATCTAATTTTTTACATCAACACCCGGTGTCAAATTTTAACTTTCTAATCCTTTTAACTTAACCACACAAGTAAATCCATTCACACAAGGATATAAACAACATCTGAAATAAATAGATAATAATCGATAACTCTAGGTAAAGTATTTATACAACCATATCAAATATATACAACTAAAATTCCAAAAAAAATAAAATAATGACAACAATTGGGAAACACACCCGAGTATACACGCAGTACCTCCTATATTGATCACAAGGAGAGAAGCGTATATTCAATCTCCTACCCAAATCCATAGATGTGGCAGCAACGTCTGAGTAAAAAAAAAATTTACTCAGGTGTCTCTGTGTCTGGACACCTAAAAGGTTTCTAAAATATTTAAAAACGGGTCAGAGCCCAAAACATTTTGAAAATATTTAGCAAGTGTTTAAAATACTTTAATTTTTAAAATATGATACTCTCCATATTTAAACTGGTGTCACATTCACGAGAGATATCCCTCACCTCTCATCTAATAGTGCACACTTAACGCATATATTTTAAACACCCTAGTTACGCTACCCAGCCTAACTAGCATCTCACAAAACCGTTTAAACACCCATACGTTATCTCATACCCCGCGTATGTAATATCCTAAGATTTTTCCCAAGCTATGCAATTTTACTTTCTCGCTTATTGTTTATTCTTTAAGCTGAATAACTTTCACTAGTTATTCTACACTATTCTCATTTTAGTGTTGTCAATCTCGTATATAATATTCTCATATTATATACGTATATCATATATTTTTTTAATTTCGAATTTTATAATCCCGGATGATCCAGAAATTATCTCACATTTCATTCTTTATTTTGTCCATATATATATATATATATATATATACTCTACACATCAAGTAAATCCATACTTATATATCACACACTATATAAGTATAATAACCATCCTCAGAGCTATACCTTAATGGATTCAGTCTCTAGAATGCTATCATCTTCTAGGAAACCCACACATCATCCTGGGAATCACCGATCAAGATCTCACACCGACCCGATAAAAACATAACACAAATGTATAGGAAGCGGCCATAGTTCCTCACCTAAAAGCGAGATGAATCATGCCCGAGACGTCTCACCCATGATAGAAAGCCACCCCTGCTTAAAATAACTGGACGACTATAACCTGGGGACTATAATCACCATGTTCCTCAAGCTAGGGGATTCACCCACATCACGCAACTTCCCATGATAGCACTAGAGGGGTATGTTCCACATAAATATATCATTCACACACAAATATATTTATAATCATATCATATATATACTGTCCCTATACCCGTATATATATATCATCATATCCGGCTATTTATGTCGATCTCTCGTGGCATTAGCCTATAATCCTGAATATACTAATTCATATATGTTTATAAGTATTCACGCACTTATTTTATTTCCATAAGTATTCACTCACTTATGATAAAATATCTCTTTTATTCCTTCTGAATATTACCTTATCACATCCTACTAATATTCTAATCTTATCCTGCTCGCACAATCGGATTTACTCGTATATATAATTGGCATATATATTCTACACGCATATATATATATATATATATATATATATATATATATATATATATATATATCTTTCCCGGTGTCACTCACCCCAAACATTCATCCAATTTATTCCCAAGATTTTATTCACACTAACCCGAGATTTATACATCATTCCTTCCATCATGTAGGGATCCTCACGCTCTATATAGGAACCCCTATTATTTATCTCCCAAAAGGAATTCTTCTCCAATCCTTTTAGGCCAGGAAAAAACTCTCAAATATGTCTGCCATAACCGAGCCCATTGCCCCAAAAACGAACCGGTTCGGTAACCAAAAATGAACCGAACCGATGACACTAAAAATGAACCAGTACGATGACTCAAAAACAAACCGAATCAATAAACGATAAAATGAACTGATCCGACGATCTGATAAGTTCGAGAGTTCCTTTTCTTCTCCAACTCCAAAATTTATGGTTTTTACCCTCACCAACAATTTCTATAAACTTCTACGCACTTAGATATACCCAACACACCAATTTATTCTTGGGATTCATCAAGTTAATTAAGATTTAAACCCTATCTTAATTAAACCCTAGTTTTTATTCAACTCTTCCAATTTCTCACCAAGATTTACACCATTAACATGGATTTTAACCCAGATTTCATGTGGAGTTATTATCGCCTCAATTTGCATAAAAATCCTTTCCTAAAAACATTTTTTGATTCAAGAATCCCAAACCCAAAATTCATATTATTTTCACCAACTGTAATATGAAAAATAAACACACATAAATAATTAAAGCAAGTTAAACACTTGCCTCGTTGGATAAATCTGACGTCATCGTGCAGGAATTCGCCGGAGCTTGGCACGAGCCTCATCTTTTCTCCCTTTTCTTCCTTCTTTTCTCTTCTTCTTTATTTTCTTTCTTTTTTTCCTCTTTTCTCTTTCTCCCGTAACTTATATTAAGAGAAATAAGGGTTATCCCCTTATCAAATCCAAAATTGATTCGTATACACAAATGCGAGTCCTTACTGATCCAAAAAGTCCCGAAAATCCAAACACTACCCCCTGGTAATATATTCTGACTATCTCAACCCTCCCGAGACCAATCGTGCACTCGAAATCCTCATCCGAGTCACTTATCACAAATTTACCTTTTTAAATTCCAATACAACTCCGCACATATTTTCCGAATAAAATATTATTCCCTGTCGCTTTGCTCAACCGCGATATGATATAAAATAATTCAACTTTATTTACTGATTCTCGTAAGTAAATATTACACACATCAATAATAATCGAAAATTCACCAATTAATATTTAACCCACGCTTCAAATTGTCTTTCACTTAAAATTTCTCAAATTATTAAATTACACCCACTCATGCAATTTAAATAACCATAAAAGTACGGGGTATTACATACTCCCCCTACAAGGGAATTTCATCCTCCAAATTCGGATTTAGCCGGTACAAAGACTATGGATCTTTACAACCCAACATCTTCCAATACTCGAAATTAATCCCAAAGTAAGGTTTAATCACTAGTTATTCTACACTATTCTCATTTTAGTGTTATCAATCTCGTATATAATATTCTCATCTTATATACGTATATCACATTTTTTTTCGGATTTTATAATCCTGGATGATCCAGAAATTACCTCACATTTCATTCTTTATTTTCCCTCTCTCTCTCTCTATATATATATATGTGTGTGTGTGTGTGTGTGTGTTTTCACATCTCATATATATACAATATACTATACACATCAAGTATATCCATACTTATATATCACACACTATATAAGTATAATAACCATCCCTCAGATCTATAACTCAATAGAGGCACTCTCTAGAATGCTAACATCTTCTAGGGAACCGACACATCATCCTGGGAATCACCGATCGGGATCTCACACCGACCTGATAAAAACATAGCACAAACGTATGGGAAGCGGCCATAGTTCCTCACCTAAAAGCGAGACGAATCATAACCAAGACATCTCACCCATGATAAAAAGCCACCCCTACTCAAAATAACTGGACGACTATGACCTGAGGACTATACCCACCCTATTCCTCGAGCCAGGGGATTCACCAACATCGCATAACTTCCCATGATAGTTCTAGAGGGGTATGTTCCACATAAATTTATAATTCACACACAGATTTATTTATAGTCATATCATATAAATATTGCCTCTATACCCGTGTGTATATATATATATATATATCATCAAATCCGGCTATCCATATCTATCTCTCGTGGCATTAGCTTATAATCTCGAATATACCAATTCGTATAAGTTTATAAGTATTCACGAACTTATTTTACTTCCATAAGTATTCACTCACTTATGGTAAAATATATATTTTATTCCTTCTGAATATTAGCTTATCACGTCCAACTAGTATTCTAATCTTATCCCGCTTGCACAATCGAATTTACTCATATATATAATTGGTATATATATTCTACACACATAAATATATATATTCTACACACATAAATATATATATATATATATATATATATATATATCTTTCCCGCGTGTTGCTAACCCCAAACACTCATCCAATTTATTCCCAGGCTTTTATTCACACCAACCCGAGATTTATACATCACTCTTTTCATCACTTAGGGATCCTCACGCTCTATATAGAATCCCCTATTATTTATCTTCAAAAAGGAATTCTTCTCCAATCCTTTTAGTCCAGGAAAAACCTCTCAAATATTTATGCCATAACCGAACCGAACCCATGGCCCTAAAAACGAACCGAACCGATGACACCAAAAACGAAGTGAATCGATAGACAATAAAATGAACTGATTCGGCGATCTGATCAGTTCGGGAGTTTCGTTTCTTCTCCCACTCCGAAATTTATAGTTTTTACCCTCACTAACGATTTCTAGAAACATCTACACACTTAGATATACCCAAACACCAATTTATTCTTAGAATTCGTCAAGTTAATTAAGATTTAAACTATCTTAATGAAATCCTAGTTTTTATTCAACTCTTCCAATTTCTCACAAAGATTTACACCATTAACATGGATTTTAACCCAAATTTTATATGGAGTTATTATCGCCTCAATTTGCATAAAAATATTTTCCCCCAAACTCATTTTGATTCAAGAATCCCAAACCCAAAATTCATATTATTTTCACCAACTATAATATGAAAAATAAACACACATAAATAATTAAAGCAAGTTAAACACTTGCCCCATTGGATAAATTCGACAACCTTGTGCTGGAATCCGTCGGAGCTTGGCCTAAGCGTCCCCTTTTCTCCATTTTCTTCCTTATTTTCTCTCTTCGTTCTTTTCTTTCTTTCTTTCCTCTTTTCTCTTTCTCCCGTGACTTATATTAAGAGAATAAGGGTTGGTGAGGGTAAAAACTATAAATTCAAAATTGACTAGTATACACAAATGTGAGTCCCTGCTGATCCAAAAGTCCCCAGAATCCAAACACTACACCCGGGTACTCTATTCTGACTATCTCAAGCCTCCTGAGACCAACCGTGCACTCAAAATCCTCATCCGAGTCACTCATCACAAATTCACCTTTTTAAATTCCAATACAACTCCGCACGTATTTTTTGAATAAAATATTATTCCCCGTCTCTTTGCCCAACCGCGGCATGATATAAAATAATTCAACTTTATTTACTTACTACCGTAAGTAAATATTACACACATCAATAATAATCCAAAATTTGCCAATTAATATTTAATCCACACTTCAAATTCTCCGTCACTTAAAATTTCTCAAATTATTAAATTACACCCACTATTATAATTTAAATAACCATAAAAGTACGGGGTATTACAATCCTCCCTATCCCAAGTCGACTCGTCCTCCTGATGGTGTCTCTACTGCACTCGAACTAAAGGAACAACCTTAGATCGAAGTCAACGCTCCCGTCGATCAATAAATGCTACCAGTCTCTCCTCACAAGTAGCATCTGGCTGGAGCTTTATCTCGTCAACTTCAATGTGCTGGTATGCTATCTCATCCCTAGATATGTGGAAAACAGCATGCATCGACTGCAAATGGTCTGGTAATCCCAACCGATATGCCATGGGCCCAATCCTCTCTAGAATAGGGAACGGTCCCACGTATCGGGGAGCCAACTTTCCTTTCTTCCCAAACCTCACCTCCCTTTTCATGGGAGACACTTTATTCAACACCTGATCTCCCACATCGAAGTCTAAGTGTCTCCGGACCACATCCACATAGCTCTTTTGCCCATCCTAGGAAATTCGTATCCTGACCCAAATCATTTCTACCTTCTTCGAGGTGTCCTGAATGAAGTCTAGCCCAAGTAACTTATTCTCCCCCGCCTCCAACCAACATGAGGGTGAACGATAAGGTCTCTCGTAGAGTGCCTAAAACGGTGCCATCCCTATCGTGAACTAGTAGCTATTATTGTATGCAAACTCCAATAAAGGCAAATACTTCTCCCAGCTCCTCTATAAATTCAAAATGCACATTTGCAACATGTCCTCCAACATCAGGTTCACCCTCTCCATCTTCCCATCAGTCCGAGGATGATATGACATGATCAATCTCAACTCTACCCCCAAGGCCTGCTGAAAGCTCCTCTAGAAGTGAGACACAAACGTCCTATCACTGTCTGACTTGAGTTGAGCGATACCTCCATGCAGCTTAATTATCTCTGCAAGGAAGAGTCTGGCATACTTCTCGGAGTTATAATTCATTTGAACCGATAAGAAATGAGCAACCTTCGTCAATCTGTCGACAATCACCCATATCGAAACATACCCCCTCTGCGATGTAGGTAGCTTAGTAATGAAATCCATGGAGATGCTTTCCCATTTCCATATAGGGATCTCCAAAGGCTGTAAAACACCTGCAGGACGCTGATGATCCACCTTTACCAGTTGACACGTAGCACACCTGGACATAAAATCGGTTGTGTCCCTTTTTATCTCGGCCCACTAATACTGGCGCTACATATCATAATACATCTTATACCCTCTGAGATGTACCGTAAATCGTGACCTGTGAGCCTTAGACATAACGGCGTTTCTTAAATCCTCATCATTTGGGACAACCAATCTCTCCTGAAATCTTAAACCACCATTCAACCCAATGTGCTCCACCCCTCGGCTAATAACTGTCTCACTCGCTCCTAGAAAAGATGATTTCATGCCTGTACTTTCACACCTGAATAATGATCTCGGGAGTGATGGTTAGAACTTCCATAAATGCACGAGTCAGGTTATCATCCCCACAAAGTGACTTCCACTTCGCCCTCCACACTTTCGCTAACTCCAGAATTGACTTACGGCTCAAAGAATTCGCTACGACATTCATTCTATTCGAGTGGTACTGAATGTCGAACTAATAATCTTTCACAAACTCTAGCAACCTCCTCTATCTCATGTTCAGTTACTGTTGTATGAGAAAATACTGCAGGCTTTTGTGGTCTGTAAAAAGATGAAATTTCTCCCGTAGGAGATAATGCCTCCACACCCATGACATAAAAACCATGACTGCTAACTCTAAGTCATGGGTGGGGTAATGTCCCTCGTAAGGCTTAAGCTTTCTGAAAGCATAAGCTATCGACCTCTCCTCTTGCATTAAAACCCCGCCAAGTCCCCTGAAGGATTCATCCGTGAAAACTCTATAGTCAACCCCTGCCCGAGGCAACACCAAAATCGATGTTGTAGTCAATCTAGTCTTCAACTCTGTAAATGCCTTCTGGTACACATCATCTCACATAAATGGTACTCCCTTACTCGTTAAATTCGTTAAGGGATAGGTTATCTTGGAGAAACCCTGGAGAATTAATGGTAGTACCCGACCAGTCCCAAAAAGTTGCGCACCTCGATGGGTGTAGTGGGCAGTCCCCACTCCATCACGACAGAGACTTTCGCGAATCCACGGATATTCCCCCTCGAACACAATGTGGCCCAAAAATTGTACCTCTCTCAGCCAAAACTCACATTTCTCAAACTTTGCATATAATTGATGATCTCGAAGAGTCTATAAGATCACCTATAAATGCTCTGCGTGCTCCTTCACAGTCCGAGAATAAATCAGGATATCGTCTATAAATATGATAATAAACCGATCCAAGTAATCACGAACACTCAGTTAATCAAGTCCATAAATATTATCGGTGCATTGTTTAGCTCAAATAGCATTACCAAGAACTCGTATGACCCATATCTAGTAAGGAAGGCTGTCTTTGAGATGACCTGCACCCAGACTCTCAACTGTTGGTAACCCGAACTCAAATCAATCTTTGAAAAATACGCAACACCCCTTAGTTGGTCAAATAAATCATCAATACGTGGAAACGGGTATTTATTCCGAATAGTGACTATGTTCAACTCTCGGTAGTCGATACAAAGCCATAGAGATCCATCCTTCTTCTTGACGAATAATACTGGAGCACCCTAGGGCGAGGTACTAATCCTAATAAATCCCCGCCCCAATAACTGCTCAATCTCCTCTCATAGCTCCCTCATCTGTAAAGGATCCATCCAGTACGGTGTATGGGTAATGGATCTCGTGCCTAGAATTAAGTCGATAACATAGTCAATCTCCCGACTAGGTGGCAACCCCAAAATCTCCCCAAAAACATTCAAAAACTCACTCACCACTGGGATGGAATCTAGCATCACCACAACCTCTGAAGAAGTATCCTCCTCGATGGAGTACAAATGCATGCTCGACCCACTATCGGGGTGCGACATCGCAACTAGGTACATCTCCTACCCCGAAATGGCGAAGACAATGGACCTCCCATAACAATCCACACATTCCATGTACGTAGTTATCCAGTCCATCCCCAGACTAACATCGTACTTGTGCATATCAAGTACTAATAAATCAACTATAAAGGTGAGTCATCCTATCGCAATCCCGATACCCCGACACACTAATCGTATGGGTGCCCCTCTAACCACTGGTGAATCTATGTATAAAACAATATCAGATGCAAAATCTACCATACCCGTCTCCCTTGCAAACCCCGTGCTAACTAAAGAATGAGATGCCCCCGTGTCAAATAAAATTCGACCAATGTGACCAAAGATGGGAAACATACCTTCGACTGCCTGTACCGCTGCTAGACCTTCTGCGGTTATAACATGATAGACCCGCCCATACTATAATGGTTGTTGTTATCGAGGTGGGGGATAGGTACTAGAGAAGCTGGTGCACCGATTCCCTAAGGTAGAAATAGCGGGCGTTGTCCCTGTGGCGCCTGCTATCCCCTATAACCTCCCTACTCCTGGGCCGCCTAGTTACCCTAAGTACAGTGCTTCGAAGTATTCCCTTTTTTTCACACGCATAATAATTTCCCCGGAACGGACGTCGCTAAAATTGTCGGCCCTGCTGGCCTCTACCTTGCTATCCCTGGCTCTGATGGCCTCTATAATGATGCCCCTGATGAGCCTATCCCAACTGCCCCTGGCCTTACTGGCCTTGTCTGTGTCAGTTATCTGCAACTCTAAACTTCTTATTTTGGCCAGCGGGTGGAGTGCCCCTGTGCTGCTGGGTCCCGAATCCATTTTCCCCACTCGTCTTGCCCTGCTAGCTCAACGACTCTGCTTTGTGGCGTTTCTCACCCTTGCTCCTCTACAATGCTTTGTGATCCTGGCAGTGGAGGAGTACGACATTCACAAGGTGATTATATGATGTGAAGGCTGGATTCCCCAGAAGCCTTCTTGATATTCCAGGTTGATCCCAAAGTGAACTTATCCATCCAACTCTACTCAGTGTTAACTCCTTCTTTACGAAGTACAGGAGGGCAGTGAACTCCTCTTCGTACTCGGCTACAGTACGCCCCTCCTGCTTAAGTTCCATGAACCTGCTCCTTATCTCTGACTGCATGTCTAGGGGAAAGTATTTCCCCTCAAACCTCTCCCAAAACTCATCAATAGTGAGGTTGTCCCTCTTAGCAACTTTCGTAACCGTCTCCCACCACTGAAGTGTGGCCCCCACTAATTGGAATAAGGCTAGCATTTGTTTCTGCACTGGTGTGCACTCGACCATCCGTAAATTCCTCTTAATATCCTTCTTCCACCTACTCGCCACCAATATATATGAACCTCCTGCGAACTTTGGAGGCTGGCCCTTAACAAAGGCCTCCCTCGCTATGTCTCACATATAACCCGGTGCTCGAGCTGAAATAGCCACCTGTTATGGTGGTGGTGGATGTTGATGTTCCTGTAGTGGTGGGAAATGCTGGAGCATGGCTGTCATAGTCGTAGAGACCTCCTGAGACAAGATGGTGGCTATCTCAACATGTATAATTAGCTATTGGGATGGTGGTTGCTGCTATGGCTCCAGGCGTGCCTCTTCCTCGACACCAGGTGCGACTACCCGCCTCGGCCCAACCCTCTATCCGTTTATCATCTGAAAGCAAACAAAGTTCGAATTAATACCAACAGAATAATACAATGAACCCTAAGCATAGGCTCTATAAATCAAAGAACGCAATGCAGAATGTAATGAACACAACACAAATCCGAAGGACACTAGAATTGTTCTCTGATACCAACTGTGACAACCCCCATTTTCCCACGTAAAGGCTGGCCAAGCACGATACGCCAAAGATGGGGGTTGTCTGTCAATTAATACCATTCTTAGCACACATGTAAATATAAATAATTATATAAAAGGCCTATGGTTTATTTTCATAATATTTCCATAATACTAAAATAAATCCAAAACATCACCAAGTGACTAATCAATCCAACAAGAGTAGCAATATCACAACCCTACACAATGTAAAGAAATCTAGGCTTATGCCCTTACAATTATTTCAAATGGAATAGATAACTATAGAAGAATAAGCACCTATGCTAAAATCAACAAGTTTGTAAAGCTGGTAGGCAATAGAGATCGCAAGACTGATACAACATTAATCCCGCAATCCCTGTCTAGGAGCACCTGGGGGGAGAAAACATTTTTATTTGGGTCTGAGCCCTAGGTGTGCAAGAATTAACTTAATCAATTTAAGATGCAATAAATACAGTTGATGCAAAATAATTATTTTCCCTCGTCACTCACATGCAATTAACATCTCACCCCTCATTTATGTGTGATATTACCCACATCCTAATAAGTCTTAATTATTAAGTGTGACAACGTGCTAATTAAAAAGTTAAGGAGTTGGCGATAATTAAATGCTTAAATGAACCGACTATATTTAATTGTCAAATCTCATAATATCCCAGTCTTATAAGTCTCACATAATTGGCATAAGCATCTATTATGCATCACAGAATAAGGGTTTGTAGTTTATGTCCTTATTTTTAGACAATTCAATTTATCTCCTTAAAGTCGGGGTATATATATATATTTTTCCTTTCGCATATTTGACACACAAAGGCATCTACCATTGGTGTCTAGTTCGTACTCTATCGGCAAGTCCGGAAGAATCTCTCATCCTAAGCGGACATCATAAAACACACATATGTTGGGGGCGATCCTTACGCAGGATACCAGTTCACGGCCCATATCCAGCAGTGACAAAGGCTATCCGCGTCAACACTTACTTCTCGTAGATGACGCCTCTACGTAGTACCTATATGACCTACACAATCGTCAAGCCCACCTGCGCTGACGTGTGCTACGTAGTCCGAACGCATAAATCCCCAAGCCGATAGGACCGTCCACGAACATTGGTATATCCACACAAATATATATAAGTACATATTATTTATCTCATATAATATGTATTGGTAACTACTCGATAATTACCATTTAAAAGTCCCACATAACGTTCACAGCTTAGCATCTAATTATTAATTCAATTCCCTTTACTTAACCTTCTAGTTAAATGTAATTTTCCAATTAAACGTGGGTACATTTGTATTTAAAAAAATCCCTATTGGTCCAAACACGATCCCACCAACCCGTACGGACATAAAAAAAAATATTTCTGAACCAACCATGGACCCAACTCGCTCAGCTCCCAGGGCCGAACTGATTATGAGGTCAAACTATTATGATGTTGAACTGACCTGAGGCCGAACCTATATGAGGCCGAACTAACCTGAGGCCGAACCCCCTGGGACTTCATCTTCCCCACTGTTACGGATTCCCATGTCTCAACCCAAGTGAAATTCCTTTATTGTAAACATGTAGGGGAATACCCAGTACTTAATATTACATCATATGATCATTTATTCCATATAACTACATCAATTATTTGTAATACCCCGTAATTTTAATGACTTTTAAAAATGGGTTGTATTTTAAATTAATGGATTAATTGGATTTTACTATAAATTAATTCATTTGGGTTTTATCCGAATTGTGGATATTATAATGGATGATTCTGAATATTACTTATAGATATTTAGGTAATATATGAATGTGATGATTATTGATATTGCTTTGAGATATTAATTCGGTAAATCGGATTTTTTAGTCGGACGCGGTATGGGACGTGTCGGGACTAATTTGTTAAATTAAAAAGGAAACATATTTCTAATCGACCTTATAGTCATTTTGACTGCGTCTTTGCATCCGTAAGGTTTGAAATAGTCAGAAAAGTCTATTTGGATGTTGGTTTTGAGTCTCGGGTCATTTGGAAATGAATAGACAACCCAAAAGGGTATTTTGGCCATTTTTATAGGAGGATGAATAGTGAATTCGGATTTTGTCCTGTTATAAGTATTTGGAGATTAAGTGTACATGGGTTATTCATCTCTTCTACACAAAATAGAGAAGTCATCTTCCTAGAGAGAGTGAAAGGTTGCTTGGGAAGAGAATAGTTTACTTGGGAAGGAGAAGAACTAAGAACCAAGGGTCACCACCACCAACCACCACCGGAGGTTGGCCGGATAAGGGAGAACCACCTGTGATATACTACACCAAAGGATCAGACCTTCATTAGAGTCAAGTGTTTGATAATGGAAATCTATGTTTGTATATTGTCCATGTTAGAATAGTTATAACAAGAGATGATTTTTCATGTTTGGAAGATAAATAGGGAGTTGTTAAATGGATTTCTGGAAACTGAAAATATATAGGAATCAAACTCATTTTGTAGGTAGTTAGTAATCCAAGAAATAATCATAAATTTGTTGAAGAAATTATGAAAACCATTGATGTGTTCTTGAAGATATTATGTTGATAATTTTCTGGAAAGAGAGGATATAAACATGCTTTTAATTCAATCTCTTAATGATTCTAGGATGTTTAGATGATTAGAAATCATTTATATATGTTGATATATCATGTAGTAAGGATTATAAGTCATTTGGGTTGTTAATATGAAGGTTTGAATGATAAAAAATGGCTAAACCCGTAGTTGCAGAAATGCAGAAAAATTGGGTTGTTACCTGGGCGATCGATCGATCGACCCCCTGCCTTCGATCGATCGACCTCCCAGAATCTTTGAAGATGTTTCTTTTTAATGTTGATTCTAATCCCAAGCCTTTTGTAGATATTTGGTGATTATTAATTGGGTATTATGGGACTTAGAGAAGATCAGTAAGCCCTAGTTAAGATTTGAATTCATTTGATTGGGATTTAAATGATTAGAATAATGATAATCAAATTGAAAGGTATTTCGGTTGCAAGATTCATTTGTTAGATTATAATTGGTATGCATGAGGATTAGAGATAGGACCAGTAGGGGTGATTTAATATAACACTTGAGTATCCTTAAGTTTACAAGAGGGTTTAATCCTAAGTGAAAAAAGATGTATTTATAAGAGATGCGAAACTATCGATTTTAACCCTAATTATAAGGAGAGTTTAATTCATAGTAATTCGAGAGATATGACGATATAGACCAGTAGGGTATTAGTGACTTCTTACTGAATATATATTGAGGAAAAACCTATTTGAACCTTGAGTATTGAGTGAGGCTCGGGGATAATTAAATTAAGAAGTAAAGTTGTGATAATTTAATACGTGGGATTTAAGAGATATAATGCTACGCATGGGAATAATCTAAGGGTAATGTGAGTACCTTGTTGATAGCATATTATAGGTATGATAATGCCTATTTGATTGATTGATGATTGTGTGTATGACATACCTAGCTTACTTGCTATCGACGGGAGGTTTGCGCGTGAGGGCAGTCATATCCTGATGAATCCATGGGATCTTTGATTTGTCGCTCAAGAACATAGGTCTATGAAAGACTTATCGGGGAGTTGATAAGTCCGCTGACTGTGGGTACGTAGGTATGTGAGTGACCCATGGATACGAGAACTATGTTCGCCTCCAATTTGTATGCTGTTGTTTGTGGTTTGAGTAATCCTTACCGAACCTTTAGTCCCCTATTCGGCGACCAACAATGATGGGACATGATAGCAGAGTAATGCATTGCACCGTAGCTATGACTCGGGGTGCCGTATTATATATGTATATATATATATATATAATGAATTAAATGAATGAATGGTTATATTATGGTTAAATCATCTACTGCGTGATAATTGTAGATAACGGTGAATTGAGAAAAGAATTGAAGTAAGTTAATGAATATTTATTGAAGAAGCTTAATTCATGTTAATGAGAAACGATTCATATAAATGAGAAATGTATAAGAATGATTATATAACGTAGGGTATGGGGCATACGGGGTTATGATATGGGATAGAAACATATTATGGAAACTAGTGAGAAGGAACCATTAACTAGGAAGTTAATAGGAAACGATAAGCGTGCACTCTAGATGAGAGGTGAGAATATCAAGTGAGAGTCTGGATACTAACATGTACATAATAAATTCTTTATTGCACTTGTTAAATAGTTGTTATTTTCAAAGTCATTTTCACAATCGGGCTCTGACCCGTTTCCTTGCATATTTTCTTTTCTATTGTACCTTCTATATCAGGTGTCCAGCAACAGGGACGCCAACCTTAGCGAATTATGACGAGCTATGGAGCTATGGAGTTTTGCTTAGATGCCTATCTTCATTTGATTCACGGTATTCTTATAGTTAGGGCATGTCGCCCAAAAAGGATTCAGTTATCTCTTTTCTATCGGAGTCATATACTATTGTGTTCGTGTCATTTTAAATACATTTGTTATTGTTGGGATTACTGTAATGGATTTATATTATTTGGAAATGTTTATTCCAATTGCATTTAAATTCGTTTGAGTTATCTGTTCAGTTATTATTTTTGTATAATAAATTATGTTGTGTTATTCGTAAGCTAAAAATGGATTTTGTTGAAATTAAATTTGGAAAGTTTTTAACACCGGCTTAATTAGGTATTGGGTGAGTTGTAAATATTTTCGACAGTGATGCTAAGAATGAGCCAACTGTATATTCTATTTTAATTTGGTATGGGACTGGCCACCCGGTATTTAATTAGGCGGGGTGTTACAGGTGGTATCAGAGCGTCAGGTTCTAGTGTCCTTTAGGATCTGTACGGCTTATTGTGTTTTCAGCTTAGTGTTCTTTGATGTAGAGCCCTATGAGTAGGATTGTTGCTTTTATATTTATGCCTACGATCTTCAGCTATTTTGTTATATCAAATACTGATAGTGTACTCTCGTTTCAGATGCCTCCTCGACGTGCACCTCAGCCCGCCCCAACTCAGGGTACGATGACTGCGGCCGAAGTTGCTGCAATTGTCGCTCAGGCAGTCAATGCAGCTTTCGATGCTGTTCAGCAGGCTCCAGTACAGGCACCAGTTGTGCCACCCGTGCCTGGGCAAGTGTTTCCTACTGCATGGTAACGACGAGGGATGCCATTCAGAAGGCGCACCCACCTGAGTTTCAGGGAGGATCAGATGTTGTGACTGCTAGCCAATGGAAGAAAGATATCCAACGGTACTTGAGAATGCTTGAATGCACTGAGGTTCAACGTCAAATACTAGCCACATTCAAGCTAGTAAGGGCAGTTTTGCAATTATGGGAAGCTACGACAACTATGGAGGAGAGAGACACAATGACTATCTAAGACTTTTGGATACGGTTTGATGGGAAGTACTTTCCTTTCGCCATCCAGACAGAGATGAGGCAGAAATTACTTGATTTGAAGCAGGGAGAGAAGACGGTGGCAGAATACGAGGAAGAATTTATGTGATTAACTAATTTGGTACCAGCAGAGGTACCCACTGAGAAGAGGAGAATTCTAATGTTCACCGATGGGTTGAACTATAAGATTTGCCAGCATTATTGGGGAATATTTCACTACGTACGTATGCAGATGTTCTTAATGCTGCAATGCTTCACTGCCAAGATAATCGCTTTCATGCTCAGGGTGTTAAGCGGGGGTTTAGGTCAAGCTTGCAAGGCAAGACTATTGGGGGCAGTTTTAGTGGGACTCAGCCAGGACAGAGTCATCAGCGTCAAGGTGAGAAGGGTTCCCAGACAGGGGATTACGCTAAGCATTTACGATCTGGAGATTCTTAATTTGAGGATATAGGTAATGGGCAAGGACAGCAGGGCCAGAGACAGGCTCATCAGGGCCAAGGGAAATGAAGTAATGGCCAGTAGGGTCGGGGTCAACAGGGGAAAGTGGTGAAAAGTTTACGGAAAAATGTTTTGTGTGCGTCAAGTATGGCCATAAATGACAAGATTGTCCTGATAAAGACAAATTCCCTCAGCAACAAAATGCTCGACAGGAGCCACAGAGACCAGTGTTTCCACCAGCTGCTCTTCCAGCTCCAGCTCCAGCTCCGGTGCTAGCACTACCTCCCATTCCAGTAGCACCCACCCAACAGGGTCAGTATGGGCGTGTATATAACGTCCATCAGGCAGCGAATCAACAACCACCACCCGCGAATGAGGGTATGTTTTCTATCTAAGGAATTATGAGGCGTATATTGATTTTTGTAGCCATTGATATTGTATGGACAATAGGGTGGCTAAACTTAGCCTATAGCATTGTTATTTACGTAGACTTACCGAGGGGTGTGGGACACCTATATTTTTCATGTTATCACGTGGGTTTGATTTTTATCATGGGATTACTTACTTTGGGCATTTCCGAACATGATGTGACTATCGGCGTGGATTGACTTATGGTATATGAGACCGTATGTACTACTACTACTAGCCAGCATCTTGTCTTTAATAAGAGAGTAGATGAGTAGACTTTTAATTATGATCGATAAAAACCTGTAGAGAGGTTATATACTATTGACTAAGGATCTGAGGAGTATCGATGACCGACTACTTTAGGTAGTAGTGTATCGGGGGGGGGGGGTTCCTTGTTTGGATTTCGCTTGCGAGTCACACCACGCATGAAACTAATAATCGTTGGGAGTCGAAATAAGTTAGGTCTTTAGGATATGAGTTTATAATCTGTGTGATATATATTATGATGAAAGTAGTACGATAGGGTGTATGGGCGCCCTGGATGGTCGGATTGTAGTAGTTTTCAAAATTGTGAAACTGTAAGTAGTTGTGACTTCAGGATTTATTGGTTTATTACGTGAGGATTACTTTTTCCCAAACTTTGTCACGAGGATGGTATAGGGAATATTGCGTAAAGTTTAAATTCGATTCAGTTGAAACTATATGGTGAGACTTAGTGTAACATCGATGGGGATTTTCGTTAATGTACTGTATGAGCGGTACTACTTAGATTTCTTGCGATGTGAGATTTATACTCGGAGTTTACCTTACCATTATGATTTATCTTTCCAAATTTCGGGACGAAATTCTGTTATAAGGGGGGAAGTATGTAATACCCCGTAATTTTAATGACTTTTAAAAATGGGTTATATTTTAAATTAATGGATTAATTGGATTTTACTATAAATTAATTCATTTGGGTTTTATTCGAATTGTGGATACTATAATGGATGATTCTGAATATTACTTAAATATATTTAGATAATATATGAATGTGATGATTATTGATATTGCTTTGAGATATTAGTTCGGTAAATTGATTTTTTTAGTCGGACGCGGTATGGGACGTGTCGGGACTAATTTGTTAAATTAAAAAGGAAACATATTTTTCTATCGACCTTATAGTCATTTGGACTGCGTCGTTGCGTCCGGAAGGTTTGAAATAGTTAGAAAAGTCTATTTGGATGTTGGTTTTGAGTCTCGGGTCATTTGGAAATGAATAGACAATCCAAAAGGGCATTTTGGTCATTTTTATAGCGGTATGAATAGTGATTTAGGATTTTGTCCTATTATAAGTATTTGGAGATTAAGTGTACGTGGGTTATTCATCTCTTCTACACAAAATAGAGAAGTCATCTTCCTAGAGATAGTGAAAGGTTGCTTGGGAAGAGAAGAGTTTACTTGGAAAGGAGAAGAACTAAGAACCAAGGGTCACCACCACCAACCACCACCGAAGAAGGGAGAACCACCTGTGATATACTACACCAAAGGATCAGACCTTCATTAGAGGCAAGTGTTTGATAATGGCAATCTAAGTTTGTATATTGTCCATGTTATAATAGTTATAAAAAGAGATGATTTTTCATGTTTGGAAGATAAAGATGGAGTTGTTAAATGGATTTCTTGAAACTTAAAATATATAGGAATCAAACTCATGTTGTATATAGTTAGTAATCCATGAAATAATCATAAATTTTGTTGAAGAAATTATGAAAACCATTGATGTGTTCTTGAAGATATTATGTAGATAATTTTCTGGAAAAAGAGGATATAAACATGCTTTTAGTTCAATCTCTTGATGATTATAGGATGTTTATATGATTAGAAATCATTTATATATGTTGATATATCATGTAGTAAGGATTATAAGTCATTTGGGTTATTAATATGAAGGTTTGAATGATAAAAAATGGCTAAATCCGAAGTTGCAGAAATGCAGAAAAACTGGGTTGTTACCTGGGCGATCGATCGATCGACCCCCTGCCTTCGATCCATCGACCTCCCCAGAATCTTTGAAGATGTTTATTTTTAATGTTGATTATAATCCCAAACCTTTTGTAGATATTTGGTTATTATTAATTGGGTATTATGGGACTTAGAGAAGATCAGTAAGCCCTAGTTAAGATTTGAATTAATTTGATTGGGATTTAAATGATTAGAATAATGATAATCAAATTGAAAGGTATTTCGATTGCTAGATTCATTTATTGGATTATAATTGGTATGCATGAGGATTAGAGATAGGACCCGTAGGGGTGATTGAATATAACACATGGTTATCCATAAGTTTACAAGAGGGTTTAATCCTAAGTGAAAGAAGATGTATTTATAAGAGATGTGAAACTATCGGTTTTAACCCTAATTATAAGGAGAGTTTAATTCGTAGTAATTCGGGAGATACGAAGATATAGACCAGTAGGGTATTAGTGACTTCTTACTGAATATATGTTGAGGAAAAACCTATTTGAACCTTGAGTATTGAGTGAGGCTCGGGGATAATTAAATTAAGAAGTAAAGTTATGATATTTTAATACGTGGGATTTAAGAGATATAATGCTACGTATGGGAATAATCTAAGGGTAATGTGAGTACCTTGTTGATAGTATATTATAGGTATGATAATGCCTATTTGATTGATTGATGATTGTGTGTATGACATACCTAGCTTACTTGCTATCGACAGGAGGTTTGCGCGTGAGGGCAGTCATATCCTCATGAATTCATGGGATCTTTGATTTGTCGCTCAAGAACATAGTTCTATGAAAGACTTATCGGGGAGTTGATAAGTCCGCTGACTGTGGGTACGTAGGTATGTGCGTGACCCATGGATACGAGAACTATGTTCGCCTCCAATTTGTATGTTGTTGTTTGTGGTTTGAGTAATCCTTACCGAACCTTTAGTCCCCTATTCGGCGACCAGCGATAATGGGACATGATAGCAGAATAATGCATTACACTGAAGCTGTGACTCGAGGTGCCGTATTATATATGTAAAGATATATATAATGAATTAACTGAATGAATGGTTATATTGTGGTTAAATCATTTACTGCATGATAATTATAGATAACGGTGAATTGAGAAAAGAATTAAAGTAAGTTAATGAATATTTATTGAAGAAGCTTAATTCATGTTAATGAGAAACGATTCATATAAATGAGAAATATATAAGAATGATTATATAACGTAGGGTATGGTACATACGGGGTTATGATATGGGATAGAAACATATTATGGAAACTAGTGAGAAGGAACCATTAACTAGGAAGTTAATAGGAAACGATAAGCGTGCACTCTAGATGAGAGGTGAGAATATCAAGTGAGAGTCTGGGTACTAACATGTACATAATAAATGCTTTATTGAACTTGTTAAATAGTTGTTGTTTTCAAAGTCATTTTCACAATCGGGCTCTGACCCGTTTCCTTGCATATTTTCTTTTCTATTGTACCTTCTATATCAGGTGTCCAGCAACAGGGACGCCAACCTTAGCGAATTATGACGAGCTATGGAGCTATGGAGTTTTGCTTAGAGGCCTATCTTCATTTGATTCACAGTATTCTTATAGTTAGGGCATGTCGCCCAAAAAGGATTCAGTTATCTCTTTTCTATTGGAGTTATATACTATTGTGTTCGTGTCATTTTAAATACATTTGTTATTATTGGGATTACTGTAATGGATTTATATTATTTGGGAATGTTTATTCCAATTGCATTTAAGTTCATTTGAGTTATCTGTTCAGTTATTATTGTTGTATAATAAATTGTGTTGTGTTATTCGTAAACTAAAAATGGATTTTGTTGAAATTAAAATTTGCAAAGTTTTTAACACCAGCTTAATTGGGTATTGGGTGAGTTGTAAATATTTTTGACAGTGATGCTAAGAATGAGCCAACTGTATATTCTATTTTAATTTGGTATGGGACTGGCCACCCGGTATTTAATTAGGCAGGGTGTTACATTATTACCCTAAATTCTCCAGATTTCACATGGATTCAACAAGAACTTTGATTCAGATTTCTTCCATAATCATCGTTTGTATAAAACAGGTTATGGGGTATATGACATGGAAGTGAAATCACCAATCTATAGATCAATTATATGTATTAAATCATATACATAAGGTTTTCAGGATTCCCCAATTTCATCTCAAGAATCCTAAGGTTTTTATCATCAAATTTCAAGAACGATTCCTAGATTTCTGGGTTATAACCTATGTTACGATTTATCCTCTACATACATGAGTTTTATTCATAACATTTATTACCAAATTCCAACCTAAAATCCAGAAATCAAATAGGGTCATTATAATGCATCAATAATTACATTGGAAATTAAATCGAGCAAGAGAATTCTTGCCTTAATAAATTATGGAAGAAAGCCCCTTAATTTCTTCTTGATTTCTTACCTTTTTCTCCCTTTTTGATTTTTCTCCTTTCCTCTCTTGGTAGCACTTATGTTTAGGTCTCTCTTATTAGTAGTGGGGAAGTGGTTTATCCCTCCTTAAACACTTATTAATCTCTAATCCCGAGTTGGGTTAAAAATCAAAATTTTGGACCCCAAATGGGCCCGAACCCATATTCAAACTAGCCCAAAAATTTCCCAATTTATATACCATTGACCCGGGATCATTTCTAAAGGTCTAAAACACCTAAACGAGCCCGTATACTCCCCGAAACATGTCCCAAATTATTTTATCTCAATATTATATAGTTTTAATTATGTCATCCGTTAATTATGTATGTATTTTCTACAATATATATAATTGTATTAACCATACACATAGAAAATCAACCACACATAATTATAATCTAACCACTAATTTCACATTAGCAATTAATAAATTAAATTCATCGATTTAAGTTCAATTTCTACCAAACTTTATTGATTCAGAAAAATATATTTTATTATTTATTCTTGAAAATTACGGGGTATTACACCGAGCAAGTGTGAAGTGAAATGAAACAACTTAAATAATGTTGCTAGTCCAGTTTTATTTTAATTAATATTTTACTTGTTAACATGCGATTCCAGTTTTAATATAAACTACGTGAGGGACCCATGGGGATCACCACGAAGTCCAAGTAAACATAGCCACTAATGTAAATATAAATGAAATATACTTACCTATATAATGCCATTGAAATACGAAATCGCTTTCAACCTGTTGTAACAAGGCGGGAATGTGAGCCTCTGCCCAGTGGGAATTTATACGCAGTATAAAAATGAACGGCATAAAGGATACTCACACGCTATAATTACATGCATGCGAAAATATATATATGTATCTACATATAAATATACCTTTGAAAAATACATATTCCAATGCATTAATCGTTTTCTTGTGAAAATCTTACTTGTCCAGATTAATTTACTTTAATCTTGTGAAAACTTCCTTTACTTACACTTATCATTTCTCACTTTATTTAACACACCCGGTTCAACACTTGAAACCATTTCGTTTAATTTATCCGAATCCATTCCTATACCGAAATTACCCCTTTTTATTCATGCAAATATATTTTAGTATTTTCATTGAAAAGTACCATTTCAACACGCATTCACCGTGTTAGAAAATACTTAATTAATCTTTAAAGATCCTATACAACGCATTCTTGTGTTAAAGATGGGTTTAACCATTTAGGTTGCGTAACCGCCCAATTACCCACTTTCTTTACCCATTTCCCTCGTCTTATGGATATTAATAGATTTACACATTAACTTGTCCATTTTACCGTTATCGAAATTTTTATTATATCCATTCAAGTTAGGTTGTATTAACCCATTTTACCACACAGCCCATTTCTTGACATGTTCCAAATTTTCTTATCTTTTTCTCGGAATCTTCCTATAACGCATACTTTCACGGGCCCCACACAACCCATTTCTTGACATAATATGATGAGATTCAAGTAGTTTGAAGTTAACATTTTTATGGAATAAAAATGTTAATTTGATTATAAGTAAATTATGAAGAGTACTTTATAGTTTTCTTGAAAAGAAACTAAATTTGGGCTTTTATGAAAATGGTATTTCTAGAAGTTTGAAATTAACATTTTATGAAATAAAATATTTTGAAATGATATTTATCTAATCTTAGTGAAATAATACTCCAAGCTTTTGCAAACAAAGATTTTTATTAAAGGTGGACATTGTTCAATTTGAAGAAATAAAATTGTCCCTTATGTCTTGAAAAGTATATCTTGCAACTATTATGAATTTCTAAAATGAAATATATGTTAGACCCATTTAATAATCCATCTTCTCATGCATATAGATTTGTAGTATCTTAAGGAAGAACACATAAACAAGTTTAAATAAGGTTTAGTTGGGTTTAAACATGAAATAATCAAAATAGATATTATTGTCTTCAAAGTGTGTAAAAAAGATATTGAAACTGTGATACGTGTAAGGTTGTAAGACTACATGTGTTAATAAGATGAAATGGTACTTTCTTATAGAAAGTAGCCTTTGTATGTAATTGGATTTCTTTGATGAAGAAGATTGAAGAAATGTCTAACTTGAGAAAATGGTTAGTAAAAAGGGATTGAACAAGTGTTCAGGAGTTAAAACATGAAAAGTTGGAACTGATAAATTGGTAATGTTTTTGGAAGAATAACACTCGTGAAAGAGGAACAAATTGCAAGTTTGTAAATAAATGGGTAAAATGGTAATTTTACACAAAGTTGACCATTTTATGAAATAAAATGTGTTGGAGTTAATGTTACACAATAGTCCTAATGAAAGTGATTTTTGGATAAAGTCAACGTAAGTGTGTAAAGGATAAGAAATGAATAATTCAAGGTGTAACACAAGTTGGGGTGAAACCTCAGGTTTCAAATTTGGATAAGGGAAAGTGTAATAATGTGGACATATGCAAAGTGTTAAACGCATTAATAAAGTCTCGAATGTAATCGAAAAATAATTAAGAAGGGCCTGGAGACCTTGGGTGAAAAACTCAAAATCACTGGCCAGAGCATATGATGGCGTCGTGGGCAGTGTGAAGCTCGTTAAAGTATGCAGTTTATTGAAAGATTCTGAGAAAAAGATAAAGGAATAAGGAACATATTATGAAATGGGTTGTCTGGTGAAAATGTGTTAAGACAGACTAACTTGAATGAATTAAAAAATGTTTCGGTAATGGCTTAAATGGACAAGTGATGTGTGAATTGATTGATGTCCATAAAGTAAAGAAAATGTAATGCATAATGGTTAAAGCGGGTCGTTAAGCAACCTAAGAGGTTTAACCCATAAATAACAAAAGGGTGAGTTTGTGAAAGGTTTTTCAAAAGTTAGATAAGTATTTTTCAACACGGTGTTCACGTGTATTAAAAGGGCACTTTTCAATGAAATTACTAGTGTGAGTTGGTTTAAGAAAAATGGCGACTTCTGTAAAGAAATGGTTTTCGGTTAAACAGAGCGTAATTGTTTCAAGTATTTCACCATGTGTGTTAAATAACGAGGATAAATGATAAGTTAAGAAAGAGGAAGTTCTTTTATAATATTAAGGTGAATTAATCAGGATAATTAACGTCTTTGTATAAAAGCATTTTCATGCATTAAGGTGTATATATATATATGTGTGTGTGTGTGTATGAGAAAGTTTGTAAGGACATTTTTCTCATGTCCAACATGTTTCATTTGTGTATGTCGTACGCGCTACATTTGGCACCTCACCTCACGATCTCACATGACGGCCTCTATCCGAATTCCGGGAATCAAGCATTCAACATCTCCATTAATGTGTCCCACATCTGCCTCAACGACTTCACGTTCCACGATTTTAGGGACTTAATGCAAGTGGTACGCAAGGGAAGTCAAAACAGTGAAAAAAGGCACGATAGGATAGTTCAAGGGCATTTTCGTAATTTTACAGCCATAGTCCAGAGGTCTGGTCAATTGGAAAGTTGAAGATCTCGCCGCAACAAAGATACTGGAAGAAACGGTACCTCAATCCGAGCTACGGTGAAGGATTTATGGCCTTTTGAAGTTGGAGACAATTCCTTGAAGAATGCTGTTTTTTTTTATCCCCAAACCAGAGAGGTACCCCAAACCGCATGGGGAACCGGTTCGGGAAGGAACCGGTTCGGGGTACCCCAGAACCGGTTCGGGGTACCTGACGCTGCAAGAGTTCCCAAGTTTTAAAACTCTTTTGGTTTCCTTATAAAAGCCAACTTCGGGGGAGCTGTTTTAAAAGATTTTAGAAGACGTTTTTGAGAGTCCCAATTACTCTAGTCTTCATAATTTTTGAGTCCCAAGACTCGTGTTTTGATTCACACAATTGCCAAACCTTTGTGAATCTTTTTGTTAACCCAAGAACACAACTTTGAGTTTGTTCAACCCTTGTGGAGAAGCCGTTCTCTTCTTCATTGCTGCCCTCCTGGAAAGGGAAAATTCCATCCGCCGACATAGGAACCGATACCTGCGGGTATTTTTGTGTCACACTGTTTCTAGCCGTTGCTTTGAAGGTTTACCGAAGACACCGTGCGTTACACTTGTGGGCGATTATCAGGTTGTATGTAAGTCAATGGTCTTGTAAATTCTTTAAAGTTCTAGAAATAAAAGGTTTTTCCCTTCGGGGATTTTTCCTTAATTTTGTGTCGCATGATTTATCTTTGATGGGTTGATTTAGATGCATTTTTAAGGGTTGATTTTATTTGGTTTAAAAATAGACGCTAATTAAATAAGGGTTACTTGGAAACTTTCTAAAGTTATTTGTAATCAATTATCACACACCGAACCTATTCGGTTTTACAAAGTTGCATGTTCATGCAGATACAATGTGTTGAGTCTCGTTTTGCCATTTGATTCTATATTGCATTGTTGTATATTCTCACTGGGCATTCGACTCATTCTTTGTTCTTTGTTACGACAAGTAATATCTGGTTCCTCACTTTGAGAGCGTGTTTAGGTAAGCTTTTTATTTTACTTTACGTTAGTAGCTCTGTATGCTTGAATTCCGGGAATGCTTCCCACGGGTCTCTCGCGTAGTTTAATTTGGAATCCAAAACGCATGCTAATAAGTGAAATGTTAATTAAAATAAAATTGGATTAGCAATATTAGATAGGTTGTTTCATTACACTTCACACCTAATGCTCGGGTCAGTCTGGGCTGACCACGGGTAACCCATAAATCCAGGGCGGGGCATACAAATGTCAACTCGGCTGAACTCCAACTGAGTGCATCCATCTTCTTCTGCAACTTTGTCTTTGGCCGCCATCTCATCATTTAATTTGGCGAAGAGGTTGGATACCTCTTGGTTCTTCTCAGCCAAGTCGGTCTTCAAGACATTATTATTGCCAAGAAAAACGTCATTCCATCTGCTCAAGTGTTGATCTTAGTTAATAACATATTGTATACTTGTGGAAAGGAAATCAACAGTTAGACAGGAGAAAAGATTTTAAAAAAATATTAAAATAAATTCAAGACTTATCAGCACACTATGGTGGAGCCCTTTTTTGTGAGGGACCTCAGTGGAGAAAGTCCTTAAATCATTCGTGTAAAAATGCTATATGGTTGCTTGGGTAACTAGTACCCAACTTCTGGATCACGATGAGCCGAATCAGAAGAGGTGATCAACTTTTTGCCCTGGTAAATGGAAATCTTCCATAGATATACCCTTGATGTGGTCGGCGGAAACATCTTTTGATAACTTTATGGTTGTGAATGGATGATCACATGTCAATTTGATGTCACTAATGGAAGTTGGGTACAAGTAGTGGGAGTATATTTTCCTGTTATCCTCTATTTGGCTTGTTCGACTTATCTCTCCTTATCAATGCTATTCCATCTCGAGAGCCTCCTCCCCAATGGTGATTATCATTTTCTTTGCACTAGCTTCACCTTGGGTGGACTGATCATCTTGGCTGCACTATTTATTCTTATTGTTCCTAACGATCGCCAAATCAATTGTTTGTCTAGGACGAGTAGTCATCTATTCAAGATTATCTGGAAGAAAGGGAAATGTGAAGTCATCTAGTTGAAATATTAGTTGAAAATAACCTAATATCATCCAAATCAAGGTTTGTCCCCAAAATTCAACTTATGGTGATTATACCCATATCAATTCGGTATAAGCTTCCATTTTCCTAGATTGGAAAAATTCTGTAGAAGCAGATTACTTCCACCAGAAATACGTGAAGGGGAAATTGAACCCCCCATTCAATATGACAATCGTCATAAAAGAAACTTTACCATCAATTCAGAAGGTATCCTCCATCTTCGGCAAAGTCCCAATATAGACGTTGTCTGGTATCAACTAATTTTTACAAACTGCTTTAAAATCATTATATGTAGTCACTTCATACTTTCTCAATCACCTAGACATGGAGAGAAAGTGTAATGAAGAAAATAAAAAAAAGAGAAAGCTATGAAGTTTTAAATTTATAACGAGGGAATGGAATGGGAGTATACCTTAGTAATGAATAAAATGGGAAGATAGAAGGCTTTTCTGTTGGGTATATTATTGCTATATATATTTATTTTGAATGAAGTAAATAAGTTAGTGGGAGTGGCCAAGTGGTAAGTTAGTGGGTGTGTGTGCATGAGGTCATGGGTTCAATTCCTAGGGAGCACATTAAGGGTCAAAGATTGGGCCTTGGGCCTTGGGGTATTTGGGCTTCTCTTGAGTGCCCAAAATTTTTACCTTTTATTAATTCGTTTTTAATTTTTGACTTAGTCTCCTATTCTAAATAAACTACCCGTTAGTGGAGATATTAGTGGGTTAGTTGGCTAAAACCACTACCCACGATTTTTACCATTTCCCTTATATAAGAAAAGGCTACAGAGTCAAAAACGTATTAAAAATCTCTCTCACGTTATCTGCAAAAATTCTTTTGCTATTTTCTGCAAATCACTTTCTCTGCAAAAATTCTTTTGCTATTTTCTACAAATACATTTTTGTTCATCATGTTTTTGGGAGTGCTGGAGTATCCAGAGAGTTCAAAGATTTAACACAAAGCTGGTGTTTAAATCTGATCGTTGAATCTTGGGAGGTGTATGTTCACGAGGCTGACAGCTACAAATATCAACGAGCAATTTCACCTTTAGGACTTTATGTCAAACACAAACCTCGATCGATAAGTCCTTCTAATTTTATCTATTTTCGAATTTGGGTGATTTCGTTTATTCTGTAATTACTATTTCCAACAATAATTGTGTTGTTATTCTACAAACTGCTGTGGAAAATCCTAATGCAAAATACTCTGAAAAACCTGAACTGTTTGATGGAAAGAATTTTAAGAGATGGAAAATGAAACTGCAATTTTACCTAACAACTCTTAAGGTCGTTGACGTCATTGCAACTGATAGACCTTCTACACCTGAAGAACTGGTTGTTTGAAAACAAAGGGATTATATGTGTAGGAATTATATACTGAACTGTCTCTGCCTTGAATTGTATGATATTTATTGGTCATGTCCTACTGCTAAAGACCTAGGATAGCTACTTCTTTTGGTCCTGAATTTTTAACCTACTTAATGGAAAATGACCTCGTCACTTTTAGTGAGGCAATGTCCTCACCCGATTCTATTTTTTGGAAAGAAGCTATTAATAGTGAATATGATTCTATTATTTCTAAAAACACGTGGGAGTTAGTTGATTTGCCTAAAGGATGTAAAACTATTGGATGTAAATGGATTTTTAAAAGGAAATTAAAAGCTGATGGTTCTACTGATAAATTTAAGGCAAGATTCGTAGCTAAAGGCTATAGGCAAAAGGAAGGAATTGATTTCTTTGACACTTCCTCTCATGTTACTAGAATTACATCTATTAGGCTATTAATTGCTACTGCTTCATTACATAATCTGATAATTCATCAAATGGATGTTAAAACGGCTTTTTTAAATGGAGATCTTAAAGAAGAAATTTATATGGATCAACCCGAGGGGTTTGTAGTCCAAGGCCTAGATCAAAAAGTGTGTAGACTTAAAAAATCTTTATATGGACTAAAACAAGCTCCTAAACAATGGCATGAAAAATTTGATCAAGTAATGATCTCTAATGGTTTTAACATTAATGAAGCGGATACATGTATTTATAGCAAATTCGATGATAATTTTGGGGTGATTATTTGCTTATATGTGGATGATATGCTTATTTTTGGAACTGATATGGATGTAGTTAATAAAACTAAAAGTTTCCTTAATAAGCAATTTGATATGAAAGTTTTGGGTGTTGCAGAAGTTATACTTGGAATTAAAATCATTAAAAATTCTGAAGGAATTGTTTTAACCCAATCTTATTATGTAGAGAAAGTTAATAGAAAATGTAAACAATTTAATTGTATTCCTGCTAAAACACCTTATGACCCTAGTTGTCACTTAAGGAAACATTCGGGTCCTGGTGTATCATCACTAGAATATTCTAGAGTTATTGGTAGTCTAATGTATCTTATGAACTGCACTAGACCTGATATTGCATATGCTGTGGGTAGACTTAGCAGATACACTTGTAATCCTAATAATGAACATTGGGATACTTTGATTAGAGTTTTGAGATATCTAAAATACACAATAAATTATGGTATTCATTATATTAGATATCCTGCTGTAATTGAAAGCTTTTGTGATGCTAATTGGATTTCTGATAATGATGAATGTAAGTCTACGAGTGGCTATGTTTTTGCCTTGGCAGGAGGCGCTATATCTTGGAAATCTATCAAGCAAACGTGCATAGCTAGATCCACTATGGAGTCAGAGTTCATAGCGTTGGATAAAGTAAGCGAAGAGGCTGAATGGTTAAGGAACTTTATATTAGATATTCATTTATGGCCTAAACCAGTTCCAGCCTTATCCATTCACTATGACAGTCAAGTAACGATCGCAAGAGCACATAATAACTCCTACAACGGAAAGTCTAGACATATCAGGAGGAGACACAACACAGTGAGATAATTATTGAAAGATGGAGTTATAGCAGTTGACTATGTCAAGTCAAAGGAAAACCTGGCAGATCCATTGACTAAAGGTCTGGCTAGAGAGCTAGTTTATCAAACATCAAGGGGAATGGGCCTAAAGCCTATTAATATCTAAATCACCTATAATGGAAACCCAATCCATATGACTGGAGATCCCAAGATCTGGGTTCAATGGGATAACAAAGTTATACGAGTGATTTGTGGCGGTACAAATTTAAGTTTTACTTAAAACCCATTCCTATGATGTAGTACCTCTGTATCGATGGAGGATGAGATTTAATCTCTTAGTGCTTTCTATAGCTGTTATTCAGTGGAGTGTGAGATACAATACACTCTTAATAGAAGCACCTATATGAGTGTGGTAGTGGGGCCGCTTCCTATGAGAATTAAGGCTAATTCTCTACAGCACTCAAGAAACCTAGGCATGCTCAAGGTGGGAACTCGATGATGATTTTTGGGAGTCACGTGTGTGTTCTATTGACTTAAGTTTACAACAACGGTGAAATAGTTCAAGACATTAGTTCATTATCAAACGGTAAACTCAATAGATCAACACAAAGCAAAGGTTCAAGTCGAATGGCACCTTTGCCTTATACTTCACTCCTTATGATACTCCAAAGAGTCGTTTTATTTTACTTATTTATTTATTTCATTCATGTGGGGGATTGTTGGGTATATTATTGCTATATATATTTATTTTGAATGAAGTAAATAAGATAGTTGGAGTGACCAAGTGGTAAGTTAGTGAGTGTGTGTGCATGAGGTCATGGGTTCAATTCCTAGGGAGCACATTAAGGGTCAAAGATTGGGCCTTGGGGTCTTTGGGTCTTTGGGCTTCTCTTGAGTGCCCATAATTTTTACCTTTTATTAATTCGTTTTTAATTTTTGACTTAGTCTCCTATTCTAAACAAACTACCCGTTAGTGGAGATATTAGTGGGTTAGTTGGCTAAAACCACTATCCACATTTTTTACCATTTCCTTTATATAAGAAAAGGCTACGGAGTCAAAAACGTATTGAAAATCTCTCTCACGTTATCTGCAAAAACTCTTTTGCTATTTTCTGCAAATCACTTTCTTTGCAAAAATTCTTTTGCTATTTTCTGCAAATACATTTTTGTTCGTCATGTTTTTGGGAGTGCTGGAGTATCCTGAGAGTTCGAAGATTTAACATAAAGCTAGTGTTTAAATCTGATCGTTGAATCTTGGGAGGTATATGTTCACGAGGCTGACTGCTACAAATATCAGCGAGCAATTTCACCTTTAGGACTTTGTGTCAAACACAAACCTCGATCGATAAGTCCTTCTAATTTTATCTATTTTAAATTTGGGTTATTTAGTTTATTCTGCAATTACTATTTTCAATAATCTAAAGGTGAAATTGTGTTGTTATTCTACAACGTGCTATGGAAAATCCTAATGCAAAATACTCTGAAAAACCTGAACTGTTTGATGGAAAGAATTTTAAGAGATGGCAAATGAAACTGCAATTTTACCTAACAACTCTTAAGGTCGTTGACGTCATTGCATCTGATAGACCTTCTACACCTGAACAACTGGTTGTTTGAAAACAAAGGGATTATATGTGTAGGAATTATATACTGAACTGTCTCTGCCTTGAATTGTATGATATTTATTGGTCATGTCCTACTGCTAAAGACCTAGGATAGCTACTTCTTTTGGTCCTGAATATTTAACCTACTTAATGGAAAATGACCCCGTCACTTTTAGTGAGACAATGTCCTCACCCAATTCTATTTTTTGGAAAGAAGCTATTAATAGTGAATATGATTCTATTATTTCTAACAACACGTGGGAGTTAGTTGATTTGCCTAAAGGATGTAAAACTATTGGATGTAAATGGATTTTTAAAAGGAAATTAAAAGCTGATGGTTTTACTGATAAATTTAAGGCAAGATTCGTAGCTAAAGGCTATAGGCAAAAGGAAGGAATTGATTTCTTTGACACTTCCTCTCCTATTACGAGAATTACATCTATTAGGCTATTAATTGCTACTGCTTCATTACATAATCTGATAATTCATCAAATGGATGTTAAAACGCCTTTTTTAAATGGAGATCTTAAAGAAGAAATTTATATGGATCAACCCGAGGGGTTTGTAGTCCAAGGCCTAGATCAAAAAGTGTGTAGACTTAAAAAATCTTTATATGGACTAAAACAAGCTCCTAAATAATGGCATGAAAAATTTGATCAAGTAATGATCTCTAATGGTTTTAACATTAATGAAGCGGATACATGTATTTATAGCAAATTCGATGATAATTTTGGTGTGATTATTTGCTTATATGTGGATGATATGCTTATTTTTGGAACTGATATGGATGTAGTTAATAAAACTAAAAGTTTTCTTAATAAGCAATTTGATATGAAAGATTTGGGTGCTGCTGATGTTATACTTGGAATTAAAATCATTAAAAATTCTGAAGGAATTGTTTTAACCCAATCTCATTATGTAGAGAAAGTTCTTAGAAAATTTGAACAATTTAATTGTATTCCTGTTAAAACACCTTATGACCCTAGTTGTCACTTAAGGAAACATTCGGGTCCTGGTGTATCATCACTAGAATATTCTAGAGTTATTGGTAGTCTAATGTATCTTATGAAGTGCACTAGACCTGATATTGCATATGATGTAGGTAGACTTAGCAGATACCCTTGTAATCCTAATAATGAATATTGGGATGCTTTGATTAGAGTTTTGAGATATCTAAAATACACAATAAATTATGGTATTCATTATATTAGATATCCTGCTGTAATTGAAGGCTTTCGTGATGCTAATTGGATTTCTGATAATGATGAATGTAAGTCTACGAGTGGCTATGTTTTTGCCTTGGCAGGAGGCGCTATATCTTGAAAATCTACCAAGCAAACGTGCATAGCTAGATCCACTATGGAGTCAGAGTTCATAGCGTTGGATAAAGCAAGATAAGAGGCTGAATGGTTAAGGAACCTCATATTAGATATTCATTTATGGCCTAAACCAGTTCCAGCCTTGTCCATTCACTATGACAGTCAAGCAGCGATCGCAAGAGAACATAATAACTCCTACAACGGAAAGTCTAGACATATCAGGAGGAGACACAACACAGTGAGACAATTATTGAAAGATGGAGTTATAGCAGTTGACTATGTCAAGTCAAAGGAAAACCTGGCAGATCCATTGACTAAAGGTCTAGCTAGAGAGTTAGTTTATCAAACATCGAGGGGAATGGGCCTAAAGCCTGTTAATATCTAAATCACCTATAATGGAAACCCAACCCATATGACTGGAGATCCCAAGATCTGGCTTCAATGGGATAACAAAGTTATACGAGTGATTTATGGGGGTACAAATTTAAGTTGTAATTAAAACCCATTCCTATGATGTCGTACCTCTGTATCGATGGAGGATGAGATTTAATCTCTTAATGCTTTCTATAGCTGTTATTAAGTGGGGTGTGAGATAGAATACACTCTTGATAGAAGCACCTATATGAGTGTGGTAGTGGGGCCGCTTCCTATGAGAATTAAGGCTGATTCTCTAGAGCACTCAAGAAACCTGGGCATGCTAAAGGCCAAAACGAGCACAACTGTGGGAACTCGATGATGATTTTTGGGAGTCACGTGTGTGTTCTATTGACTTAAGTTTACAACAACGGTGAAATAGTTCGAGACATTAGTTCACTATCAACCGGTAAACTCAATAAATCAACACAAAGCAAAGGTTCAAGTCGAATGATACCTTTGCCTTATACGTCACTCCTTATGATACTCCAGAGCGTCGTTTTATTTTACTTATTTATTTATTTCATTCATGTGGGGGATTGTTGGGTATATTATTTCTATATATATTTATTTTGAATGAAGTAAATAAGTTAGTGGGAGTGGCCAAGTGGTAAGTTAGTGGGGGTGTGTGCATGAGGTCATGGGTTCAATTCCTAGGGAGCACACTAATTATTAAGGGTCAAATATTGGGCCTTGGGGTCTTTGGGGCTTTGGGCTTCTCTTGAGTGCCCATAATTTTTACCTTTTATTAATTCGTTTTTAATTTTTGACTTAGTCCCTATTCTAAACAAACTACCCGTTAGTGGAGATATTAGTGGGTTAGTTGGCTAAAACCACTACCCACGTTTTTTACCATTTCCCTTATATAAGAAAAGGCTACAGAGTAAAAAACGTATTGAAAATCTCTCTCACGTTATCTGCAAAAATTCTTTTACTATTTTCTGCAAATCACTTTCTCTGCAAAAATTATTTTGCTATTTTCTGCAAATACATTTTTGTTCGTCATGTTTTTGGGAGTGCTGGAGTATCCTGAGAGTTCAAAGATTTAACACAAAGCTGGTGTTTAAATCTGATCGTTGAATCCTGGGAGGTGTATGTTCACGAGGCTGACAACTACAAATATCAGCGAGCAATTTCACCTTTAAGACTTTGTGTCAAACACAAATCTCGATCAATAAGTCCTTCTGATTTTATCTATTTTGAATTTGGATTATTTCGTTTATTCTGCAATTACTATTTCCAACATTTTCTAGGACCTTCAACCTTTTTTCGCCAAAGAAAATGGAACGAAGGATGGGTATTACGAGGACAAGCCTCGGTCAGTTGCCCCTAGGCCACGCGCTCACGCATAATCATTGCTTAGGCTTATCACTAATGGCATAGGAACCCCTAATTGTGGGGATTGTGCACATCAGAATTGAATGATTATACACCCACTCGCATGGGTTGGGAACGTGTGGAATTATCAATGACGTTTGAGAACCATGTAAACACGTGTCTAGTTAAACATCAATATTAGGATGACCTGATATAAAAGATCGATCACCCTAATCTTGTGGGCAATTAAAGGGAGACTTGGCTGATTGCGCCACATGGGTCGATATGTGGTATCAAGGTGTCAAAGTGGTGTAGTTAGCCGAATACCACGCTAACTCAAAATATAGGAAGACCATAATACATCACGCATGATTAATCCTAATACAACTCTACCAACCTAGAAATGAGATTAAAATAAATAGGTCTAGATTTAAAGGAACCTTTTACTTATAAACAAGGGAGACCTCACCCTATATTACGGTTGTTGATACCAAATTTAGTCCGCTGACATGGCTCAATTAAGTGGAGACACGTGGCAATCTACATGGCACTAACAAATATTTCTGAACAACACATTGACTTCGAAGAACTCAACTTCCCCGACCAACTCAGATACTCCGAGCAGTAGGTGCTCTCCGAGGAACTTTACTGCACCAAGCAACTCATAAATACCGAGATACTTAGGCGGTCCAAGCAGCTTAGGCGGTCCGAGCTGCACCTCGACCAGAGCATTAATTGCCAGACAATTAAGAGGATTAAATGCTGATTATTATCATACAGATGTATACGCCTATCGGATAGCTATGTATTACCCTTTCATATGTACAGCCTCAGGTCTATAAATACATTGTAGCATCCTCATTGTAAGGGGACTCGAAATTTCTTGGTAAAAAACCTGTTATCGAGAATTCTCAAACAGTCAACAATAACAAAAATAATGGACGTAGGCCATACTTTTAAGGCTGAACCACTTTAAAAATTCTTTTCTCTTATTTATTTTATCTGTGATTGAAAAACTAGAGATAATCTAATTTTTTACATCAACAGATTGGCGCCGTCTGTGGGAAACGATTGAAATTCTCATTTTTCACCAAAGCAATTTATCACCAATGGCTGATAATACTGAATCCAGTAATCAAAACGCTGGAAACCTCCCGTATCCATCCGCTCCCCCAAATGTTCAAGATCTAGCAGGAATTATGGCCAGTTTGGCTCAAGAGACTATGCGACAACTCACGCAAACTATCCAAGGTGGAGCGTCGACCTATTCAGGACAACGAAGTGTTCAAAGAAATACCCGTCTAGTTTCTTCACGCATTAAGCAAAGTGATTCATATCGCACTGAGAAATCTAATGATATTTCTTATCAACCGGGTCGAACTTCGTCAGTATGAGCCACAGATACTGAACAACACATCACTCTCTCTCTAGAAAGGACTAGTGCTCTGGAAAGATTAAGTATGGTCTCTCCTTTTGATCGATTGGGCCCTAGGAAGAATAAAAGTCCTCCTAAGGCTGTGTCAAGAAACTTTCGACGACCATCTGATCTAAGAGAGGGTTCTGCCCAATCACAACCAGTTGCTCGACAAGATAGATCCCAGAAAGCGACTTCAACACGATCAATTGCTCGAAACAATAGGCCCAAGGAGGGAAAGGATGCATGGAAAGGCTCTATCCAAAGGTTGGAGGATAGACTAGGGGAAATGGTTAACGCCAAGAATCCTCTACAAAGAACTTTTGTCTAAGGGAGGCCTTTTATACAGGCAATTGTGGATTTTTCTACACCATCGAAGTTCAAAGAACCTGTTGTGACCCCTAAATATGATGGAAAAACTGACCCTGTCCTTCATATGTAATATTACCAAGCTGCTGCCGACATCTATGCCGTGATAGACGAGATGAGATGCAGGGCATTTTTAGGAACTCTTACCGGATCTGCACAAATATGGTACAACAATCTTCTTCGGGGGAAGATATTAACTTTCTTTCAATTGGACGAGCTCTTCATTGGAAATTTCTGTTTTGGTGCAAAACCAGTTAAACGAGTTGCACATTTGTTAAGTGTTAGACAAAAAACAGGTGAGAGCACCAGAGATTACATAACTCGTTTCAATAACGAGAAGCTTGAAGTTATTGATTACGAGGAAAAAATAGCAATTACAGCTTTGATGAGTGGACTATTGCCCAATAAATTGTACTACACTTTGGCCAAAGATCCACCCAGAACCATGTCAGAACTAATGGCAAAAGCGGCCAAGATCATGAATGCCGAGGAGGCTATGGCTGCGAAGAAGAGCATGGACACCAAAGAGACCAAGGTGGAGGTTGATAAGGCTTAAAAGAAAGAACATAAGAACAATGGTGGTGACAAACAGTAAAAAAAAGCCATCATGGGAAGTATTGAAGAAATTTGAAAATTATACTCCTTTAGTAGACATAAACCATGTCCTGGAAGAGATCAAGAACAACGAGGAACTAAACTGGCCTGAGAAAATGAAGTCAGATCCTGATAAGAGGAATAAGGCCAAATATTGCGAGTTCCATAAAGACCATGGTCACACAACCAAAAATTGCATAGCTCTCCAGAATGAAATCGAAGCGCTCATAAGACAAGGAAAGCTGACCAAGTATGTTGATCAAAGAAATGAAAGAAAAAGCAACGACCGAGTAGGACAGAGGTCTAGATCTCCTCGTTGATCAGAAGAAAATAAGAAAAGGGATCATAAAGATGATCCAGAGGATGACCCTGATCTCCCCAAAAGACCAAGACAGCCAGAATGTGAGGTATATTTAATTCGTTTTGGATCATTTGATTGTAAAGTTATTACAGGTGGACATGCAGGAGGTGGGGACCTTACTGTGGAAAGGAAAGCTTACCTCAATGAAGCTCAAGCTTGTTCATACATTCAGCAAATAAATCTAGCTGAGGATAATCGCCCGAGGAAGGTAAACAAAGAAAAATTGGTCATTGGTTTCTCCAAGAACGACCTCGCAGGTGTACTATATCCTCATGATGATCCACTAGTGATCAAAATGAGGATGAAAGAAGTAATAATCTCAATAGTACTGGTGGATAATGGTAGCTCGACGGATATCATGTTCTACTCATGCTTCGATAGTTTAAATATGAAGTTGTCTCAGTTGGAACCTTATCACAGGCCCCTCCTTGGGTTTATTGGTGAGAAAGTCTTTCTACTTGGGACGATCAAGTTGGATATGTTCATCGGTACATAGCCTGCTTGTCGAACAGAAAGAGTACGTTTCTTTGTGATGGATAAGAATGTCCAGTCAGCTTACAATATCATCATGGGAAGAGTAGGATTGAAGAAGTTCGAAGCAGTACCATCTATCGTACATCAATGCCTTAAATTTCCAACCAATTTTGGAGTGGGAGTTGTGAAAGGAGACCAAAAAGTAGCTCGAGAATGTTACTATTCATCTACCGAGCAGGAAGAACTGGAGGAATCTAGGAAAAAGACAACTACCTACCGAGTGGAGGAAGGCGCAGAGATTGAATCATTGGATCCTATAGACGAGTCGCAACTCGTGAAAGGTCAAGTGGTGGAAGCTACAGAAAATATCATTCTGGACGACGAACACCCGGAACGAATAACTCAGATAGGTTCGTCGTTAGATGCCTCACTAAAACAGGAATTGATAGTTTTCCTAAAAAGCAGAAAATAAACTTTTGCTTGGAGTCATGAGGATATGCCAGGAATAGATCCAAATTTCTTATGTCACGAACTCAGTGTGAAAAAAGAGATCAAGTCAGTGAAGTAGAGACGAAGAGTGTTTAGCCCGAGAAGAACCAAGCTATACAAGAGGAGGTCGAGAAGCTTCAGAAAGCTTGCTTTATTGACGATGTCAAATATCCAGACTGGTTGGCGAATGTGGTAATGGTAAAGTAGAAGAATAACAAATGGAGGATGTGTGTAGACTTTACCGACCTTAACAAGGCATGCCCAAAGGATCATTTTCCTTTGCCCCAAATCATTTAATTAGTGGATGCTACCTCGGGACACGAGTTGTTGAGCTTCATGGATGCTTATTCTGGTTACAACCAGATTAAAATGAAACCTGAAGACAGGAAGAGTACCTCTTTCATTACCCCTAGGGGAACTTATTGTTATAATGTTATGCCTTTTGGTTTGAAAAATGCAGGTGCAACATATCAACGACTGATGAACAAGGTGTTTGCAGAGCAAATCAGTTGCAATATGGAAGTTTATGTTGATGATATGCTAACAAAGAGCAAGAGAGCTGTTGACCATTTAATTGATTTAGGCCAGACCTTTGATCAACTAGATAAATATCAAATGAAGTTGAATCCCACAAAGTGCATATTTGGAGTACGAGAAGGCATGTTCCTCGAGTATATTATCAACCAACGAGGTATTGAAGCAAACCCTGAAAAGATCAAAGCTTTATTAGGGTTACGATCTCCAATGACGAAGAAGGAAGTACAAAGTCTCACAGGGCGAGTTGCAGCACTTAACAGATTTATATCACGAGCAACTGATAGGTGCCTTCCATTCTTCAAAACACTGTGAAAAACGTTCGAATGGCATGAAGAATGCGAGAAGGACTTTCAAGAGTTGAAGAAATATCTGGGAGCACCTCCACTATTGTCCAGGCCAGTGATGGAAGAAAGATTGTACTTATATCTGGCAGTTTCAGAAAATGCAGTTAGCTCGACATTAATAAGAGTAGAGGATGGAGTACAAAAACCAATTTATTACACTAGTAAGGCCTTTCGAGGAGCAGAGATCAGATATCCAAGACTGGAAAAGTTGGCACTAGCGCTGATCGAAGTGAGTAGAAGAATAAGGCCATACTTCCAGGCTCATACCATAGTCGTGTATACCGATATGTCGCTAAGGCAAGCTCTTAATAAACTAGAAAAATCAGGGAGATTGATGTATTGGGAAATAGAACTCGGTGAATATGATATAATTTACGAGCCTAGATCGTTACTAAAAGGGCAGGCAGTAGCAGATTTTATAGCAGAGTTCACCTATCCTGATACCTTCGAGGAGCAAAAGTTACACACCGACCAACCTGTGGATGTTACAGGATCATCAAATTTAAATCCCGATTAATTTAAGGTGGTCGACGAGCAAGAAAAGATGGTCGACGAGCAACAAGAAGTGCTAGAGGAGGATAAGAGGAAGCAGCAAATATTCCACCGAGGAACTCTGTCCGATCAAAAATTTGAAGACAAGGTACCTATATGGAATCTATATGTAGATGGATCTTCATGTACTGCAGGTTGTGGAGCAGGGATCGTTTTGAACAGCCCGAACGAGGTCGATATGGAGTATGCTCTGCGCTTTCAATTCAAGGCTTCTAATAATGAGGTTGAATATGAAGCTATGATTGCAGGTCTTAATCTAGCAAAAACCATGTGGGCAGAGAAAGTTATTGTATTCAATGACTCGCAGTTGATCGTAAATCAAATACTGGGAGTATATGCAGCCAAAGGAGAATTAATGATCAGGTATCATGCAAAAGCGATGGAGATTTTATCAAGTCTGATGGCAGTGCATATAATTAGAATACCAAGATTAGAGAATGCCAGAGCAGATGCCTTAGCTCGTTTAGCATCAGCCACACGCATCGAGCTACGAAGAACAATCCCAATTGAAGTCTTGACTAGTCGGAGCATAGATAAAGATCTGATGATGAACTTTATTACCCTTGATTTAGGACCATCTTGGATGGATCCTATCAGGGCATATATTGAAGAGGGGTATTTGCCAACTGATAAACTAGCAGCCAAGAAACTAAAGTTTAAAGCTGCTCGTTATGTATTGACCAATAGTGTTCTATATAGACGTGGAATTATAGCCGGCCTGTAAAGATGTGTACATCCCTCCGAGGTGAAAGACTTGATCGAAGAAGTCCATGAAGGGTCTTGTGGAGCCTATGTAGCAGGTCAGACACTTCTGCAAAGGATAATGATGCAGGGATACTATTGGCCGACAATGAGGGCTGATTGCATAGCCTATGCCAAAAAATGTGACAAATGTCAACGTTTCTCCACCATCCGAAGAACTCCCCAAGCCTTGTTGACACCTATTACTTCCCCTTGGCCATTTGCCATGTGGGGAATTGACTTGGTCGGGCCACTTCCAACGACCAAAGGAAGATTTAAATATCTCATCGTCGCAGTGGATTACTTTACTAAATGGGTGGAAGCCGAGCCTCTTGTCGACATGACGTACGAAAAGGTGTACCAATTTATTTGGAAAAATATCATCTGTAGATATGGTCTTCCTCATGCATTCATCACCGACCATGGAACACAATTTGATAACGAGGAGTTCGCTGCATATCGTCATCAGTCGAACATATTAAAAACCCACTCTGCACCAGGCCATCCTCAAAGCAATGGTCAAACTGAGGTGACAAACAGAACGCTGCTGAACGGTTTGAAGAAAAGATTGGATGATGCGAAAGCAAACTGGATCAACGAGCTACAATCAGTACTTTGGGCTTACCGAACTACTCCCCGAGTAGCAACTGGAGAATCACCATACATGCTGGCGTTTGGAAGTGAAGCTGTCATACCAGCCGAGTTGGGCCTCCCAACACATAGGGTACTGAATTTTAATTCCCCTGTCAGCGACTTAATGAGAATACTGGATTTAAACATGCTCGAGGAAGTTAGAGAAGAAGCAGCCACCAGGAATGCTGCTTACCAGCAACGAACAACTTTATTCTACAACAAGAGAGTGAAGAAGTGCAACTTGAAAGAGGGGGACTATGTGCTGAAGAAATTAATTCAAAAGCACAATAAAATGGAAGCTAACTGGCATGGGCCCTACAGAGTAACAGAGGTTATTCGACCAGGGACATATATAATTGAAACTTTAGAAAGGGAGGAGTTTAAAAATGCATGGAACGCAGAGCATCTTCGTAAATATTATCAGTAGTCTCATCTCTATGTAATGCAGTTTTCTTCGATATGAATAAAGTTTTGGTTATTTCGCCCAATTCTCTCTTGTTGTTGAAATTTTTTCGGAATACTAGTGCTGCACACTACGCATCAAGCCCAGAAATAACAACTCCGGTTGGTTGGGAAGAAAATCCACCAACTTTTAGTTGGTCGGGAACAAGAATTTCCCAGAAATACCAACTCCGGTTGGTTGGGAAGAAAATCCACCAACTTTTAGTTGGTCGGGAACAAAAATTTCCCAAAAATACCAACTCCGGTTGGTTGGGAAGAAAATCCACCGACTTTTAGTTGGTCGGGAATAAAAAATTCCCAGAAATACCAACTCCGGTTGGTTGCGAAGAAAATCCACCAACTTTAGTTGGTCGGGAATAAAAATTTCCTAGAAATACCAACTCCGGTTGGTTGGGAAGAAAATCCACCAACTTTTAGTTGGTCGGGAATAAAAAATTCCCAGAAATACCAACTTCGGTTAGTTGGGAAGAAAATCCACCAACTTTAGTTGGTCGGGAATAAAAATTTCCCAGAAATACCAACCCCGGTTGGTTGGGAAGAAAATTGGAAGAAAATCCACCAACTTAGGTTGGTCGGAAACAAAAACCACCAACTCCGGTTGGTCGGAAACAGTTGGGTAAACAAATGAAAGTCATTTCAAGGATTAAAATTAAAAAGTGATAAAATTCTTGATACTTATGGCATTTTAAAATGTCGCTATATTTGGTCGAAAAGCAAAATATCACCAACTCTAGTTGGTCGTCAGATAATTATCACCAATTCAGGATAGTCAACAATAAGTTTTCACCAACTTTAGTTGATCGACAATTTAAAGTAACACAAAATATTTCTATCTTTTTAACAGATATATGTGCACATTCGTTAGTAAATAAAAAGAAATGTTTTATAGAATATTTCCAAGACAATGACAATCGAAATTGCAAGTAAAACTAGAATTCTTTCATTAAATCTAGAACAAAATATATCGAGAATGAAATACATATTAATTATTACATCAAGATTCCTATTCTATTGGTTTCTTCCCCTCTACTTTTGAAACAGGTCCCTCGCCAGCAGGAGGATCGTCTAAAGCATAAGGGGAATTTATGAAATTAAGGTCTTTGAGCATCCTGATGTTCATCACAGATGGCCAATCGAGTAGGCGCTCCGAGCTAGATATCTCAACATTGGAATGAAGACTGAAGTCGCCGAGATATTTAGAGATCAAACACTGAGGGATTGCACGAGCAGGAATCCTTCTCGTGTCGAGTTTGAATGGTGGCACTGGCAGGTCGAGCAACCCAGGATTATAGTAATCCCACAAATAGTGACCTTGTTCTAATTGTAGCATACCCAAGACATTTAGCCATCCTTGCTTGTACCCCTCGTTGTTCGACTGCTGGATCCGGTGATCGAGGTGATAGAGGGCTTCATTATAGCCAGCCATCCAAAATTCTCTAGGCTGCTTGTGGAATTAATAAGTCAACCTTTATTCTCCAAGGCAGACTTTTGTGCAGAGAGCTGCTCATCCAGATTCATAATTTTCTTGAACATCTCAGCTAATGCTTGATTCTTCACCATTAACTGGAAGGCCTGATTCTCCAAAGCTGATTGAGTTCTTTGCTCTTCAATAGTAAGCCGAGCAGCTCCTGCTCGTCCCCGAGAACCTCTTGCTCGACCGCGAGCAGAAGTAGAGGCTCTGGTTCTCTTCAAAGTCTCCAATTCGTCTCTCAAATTGGCATTTTCGACCTCTAAGAAAGAGAAACCCTCGTCGTTGACAGGGACCAAAGCACTCGAGGAAGATGCTGCAGACTTCAACTGAGATATCTCTCCTCGCAGGTTATTATTTTCCTGCTCCAGTAACTTAGCTATCTGCCTGTGCTCTTCAACCTCGATCTTCAGAGTTCTTTCCTTTATGTTATAGGCAGCAATCAATTTATCATATCCTTTATCAGCACTTAGTTGCTGATACTTCTTCTCATATCCCTAGTGCAAAAGGGCTGAAGATTCTTTGTATTATTGTTGAAGCTCCTCGAGAGTGCCCTGGAGGTCTTCAATCATCTCATAATATGCTATATTATTAGCCACTACCCGATCGAGAAGACACTTTAAATACTGGTAAGCTTTAACTGCTCGTTCTGAAGCATCTGGACCAAGGATATTGACGATTTCAGATTCATTCAAATCAGCATGGCCAGCCTTGAAGTAGTCGTTACATTTTTTCATCAGTTCTGTATTATGCGCTGATAAGAGTTCCATTCTATCCATAAACTAGTAAAAGGAAGAGATAGCAAGAATCAATAAGAGCGCGAACAAAGCAAGAAGAAAATAATCAACAGTATGAAGAATCAAAATTTCAAATTTTATTGCATCATAAAAGAGAAGTACATAGTTCAGAGTTACATTTGACAAAGAAAATAAACAGAGAGAGAAAAGTCCAAACAACTCTACACCTTCTCCTTGTCTCCCAAAACTTTCTCGAGAAGCTGGGACGAGGAGGAAGGTTGCTCGGATGGCATAAAAGGTTGCTCGGTGGGTGCTGAAAGCTGCTCGGCTGAAAGGTTGGTTGACTGAAGCTGCTCGGTAGGAGTAATAGTTGGTTGGGGATGTTCTTAGTGAAGTTCAACAGTAGGGACCTGATCCACAACCATCATAGAAGATTCCTCGGAGGCAGCTTTGTCTTCTTCTTCTTCCCCGGGAGTAGGAGGGGGGACCAGGAATGTGTCGCTGAAACACATTGGAATTTTCATCGACATTCATCTCTATCAGAGCAGCTACCCAACCATCCCTGAAATATTTAAGGCTGCCATACTCCATTTGTGAGACCATAGCAGCCAAACCCTTATTCTAACCTTTGTCCCAGCCAACGCTGAAGGACTTCTTCACAGCCAGTTTCCTTTTCACCTTCTCCGAGGAAAGTTTTTCAGACAAAAGTTCCTCGGCAGCTTTTAATTTATTTTCTGCCTCTTCCTTTTGACGACCAGCATCACGAAGACTACTTAGCTCTTCCTCAGCAGATTTGAGCTTATTTTCAAACTCTACAGCATGTTGGAGCTTCTCCTCGAGCTCTTTGTTCTTCTTCTCCAAGTCTTTTATTTTCTTCTCCACCCCCTTGGAGAATTCAACAACTTGATCCTTCTCTCGCTCGGTGGAATTAAGCTGCTTCTCCTAAGAAGCTTTATAATCGATATACTTGTGACGAGAATCCTTTAAGGACTGCGTCAGACCTACAAAAGCCTCCTCTACACCACCAGAGGAGATGGACGACTTGATGGCTTCGTCCTTCTTCAAAATTGTATTGAAACAAGTTACCAACTGGAAAAAAAAAATAACTGTAAGTCAGTGCAAGGACATAACATTAAAAAATGAAAAGTTAGATTAGCAATACTTACTGAGGCAATGTGCTGAGCTGCCAAAGTGGTAACCCTATCCCGGGAAAGATTTTCTTTAATACCTTGGATCTCGGGGATGATCCAAGACTTCACCGAGCTCATGGCAGAGCTCGGAGCAATGAAAGTGGGAACACCACTTCCAGTATTTGGAGGCTGAGAAATGGATTCAGCCAAATTGATCGAGGAGCTCTTCTTCAGCTTCCTCGTGGAAACGGGAACATTCTCGACCAAGGATGTCGTCTTGGTCGGTGATATAACTACAACCTCTCTTGGAGGGGAAACAGCTGCAATCTGGCTCGGAGCCATAGGGGGCTTCTCGGCAACCTTCATAGTAACAGCTGGAGGAGGTGCATCAATTTGTCTTGTCCCTTCTGGGACATCCTGCTTGCTTTTCTTTGCCTCTCCAGCAATAGAGGCAGATTTCTCGAAGAGGGCAGGAGATCTTCTTCTTTTCATTCTTTCACTGAGAGGAATATGTGACCCAGGAGAACTTTCAGAAGCTGGTACTGGTTCTACGTCACTTATCACTGGACGAGCAGTAAAAGACGAGGTTTAACTCTTGTACTGTAACAAGTATGAAGATGATATGATGTGTTCGTCGGCAACAGTTTGATGCAAACCCCAGATAAGTTTCAGATGCTTTAAATTAACTTTTGTCTCTTTTGGAGACCTTCTCTTGCTGTCAACTGCAAATAAATCAAAATTAAAATATCAGTGACATATTTTATCAAACACAAAGAAAGCATAATTTTAAAAATAAATTAAAATAAAAACAACCTATCCCATTGCCATAGGGAGGGCATCTAGGACCCTGATACACATCATTTCCAATTAGCGGAGCGTGTTGCCAATTTTTCATAACAACACCATGCTCGAAGTAATCCCTGTTGGCATCTGGGAGATTGACGACTAAAGCCCTATTTAAAAACCTAGTTTTCAAGTAAAAAGTATTTTCGCTGACAGCCCATCTATAGTAAAACATAATTTATGGAATTCCTATACGAGTTCAATGAATCTGATTTAACCTATGGACTCCATTAACTATTCTCCATGTATTGGGGGCTATTTTTGCAGGAACCACGTCAAAATATTGACAGAATCCCAGACACAAGGGGTTTGGGGGAAAAGAGAAGCCACATTCAGCTACAAAGAGACTGGGGAACCAATGCCCCTCAGCCAAACGAAAATAATCTGAAGGTTCAGAAAGTTCCTCCCAAACGACCCTTGAAGGAATAGAGAAATCAGAATGAAACTTATCAAGCGACTCAATAAGGTAAACCATGATGAATAAAGGAAATACAAAGAAGGAAGAAGATCTTACAGAAAAAAGGATGGATCAGTTGACAACGACCGATGGAAGGAATGAACGCATAAGATAGAGAAGAAATGGAGAACTCAAAGACACAGATTTGAAAAAGTGAAGAGACGATAGGATTTTCTGCAACGTTTAAATACCTTACCTTGGGAAGGGGTAAAAATAATGATTACAAAGAGAGACGTTTGCGCTACCGGCGGCTAAAAAAACAAAAATGGTGCGGAGATCGAAGCAGTTAGAAAAATTCGAAAAGTCTGATTCTATGAATTCGAAAAGAAAAATAAATACAAAGAAAACACTCCTAAAATTCAGGATGACCATTTAATCCCGCCATATTTCGAGAAAAATGTTCCACACTCCTCAATCTCGAACTGTGAAACATTGGGGGCTTCTGTTGATACCAAATTTAGTCCGCTGACATGGCTCAATTAAGTGGAGACATGTGGCAATCTACATGGCACTAACAAACATTTATGAACAACACATTGACTTTGAAGAACTCAACTTCCCCGACCAACTCAGATACTCCGAGTAGTAGGTGCTCTCCGAGGAACTTTACTGCACTGAGCAACTTATGGATACCGAGATACTTAGGCGGTCTGAGCTGGACCTCGACCAGAGCATTAATTGCCAGACAATTAAGAGGATTAAATGCGCATTAAATGCTGATTATTATCATACAGATGTATACGCCTATCGGATAACTATGTATTACCCTTTCACATGTACAACCTCAGGGCTATAAATACATTGTATCATCCTCATTGTAAGGGGACTCGGAATTTCTTGGTAAAAAATCTGTTATCGAGAATTCTCAAACAATCAGCAATAACAAAAACAGTGGACGTAGGCCATACTTTTAAGGCTGAACCACTTTAAAAATTCTTTTGTCTTATTTATTTTATATGTGATTGAAAAACTAGAGATAATCTAATTTTTTACATCAACAACGGTATTGATTTGTACTTTGTTCACGGTGACTTGGACTCTCAGCTAGCAATCCTAGCACTCCAATCGTTTGTTGTTCTTCCCAGGACAGGTCTGTCGAATCACGTACATCTAGTGTCATTTACTTTATGTGTTCATACTATTGGGGTTAATTTGTAATATTGCATTTTATTGTGGGGTTAATATCCCCTACAATATAAAAAAGTGTTATTTGGATTTTGGCAACCAATAATTTTTTCCGTTTGAGGATTAGCCCCTAAGTAAAAACTATTGCTTTATTAACCCCCATTTTTACTATTAGCGACGTTTTTTTTATTTTTCTTGATATTTTAGTGACAATTTTAATTTCAAAAAGTGTCTCCAAAAGTGAAAAATGGAGACTAATCGTACAATTATTTTTAATTATGTCCCTAAGAGCATCCACAATGGTGGTTGCTCCGAACAACTATCTTTACAAATCCAAAAGGTGATTTACCTTTCATGGGAGAAGTTTCGTACAGTGGTGATGGGTAAGAATTAAAAAGCCTATTTATCTTAATAGTTCCTATGAACTACATTAGTTCGTAGGAAATTCTTAGGAACTAATGTATTTCATAAGAACCCAAATATATGCTAAATGTGATTATTTATAGTTGATACGAACTTCATTTGTTCGTAGCACTTCATTTGTTCGTATCAATGTCTACGAATAAATGAAATTCGTAGGAACCCTTACGGAATTTATATAATTCTTTAAATTGGAGAACACTTGCAAATCCTTATACAAAATTTATTCATTTCCCCTACCACTGCAAACGTCCAATTTTGTAAAGTTACTTGCAAATCATAATACATTACGCACGATTAATCCTAACACAACTCTACCAACCTAGAGATTAAAATAAAGAGGCCTAGATTGAAAGAAACCTTTTACTTATAAACAAGGCCGACCTCACCCTATATTACGGTATATATTGATTTGTACCTTGTTCACGGTGACTTGGACTCTCAACTAGCAATCCTCGCACTCCAATCGTTTGTTGTTCTTCCTAATACTGGTCTGTCGAATCACGTACATCCAGTGTCATTTACTTTATGTGTTCATATTATTGGGGCTAATTTGTAATATTGCATTTTATTATGGGGTTGATATCCCCTATAACATAAAAAATTGTTATTTGGATTTTGACAACAATTAGTTTTTTCCGTTTGAGGATTACCCCCCAAGTAAAAACTATGGCTTTATTAACCCCCATTTTTACTATTAGCAATGCTTTTTATTTTTCTTGATATTTTAGTGACAATTTTAATTTCAAAAAGTGTCTCCAAAAGTGAAAAATGGGGACTAATCATACAATTATTTTTAATTATGTCTCTAAGAGCATCCACAATGGTGGATTCTCCGAACAACTATCTGTACAAATCCAAAAGGTGATTTGCCTTTCATGGGAGAAGTTTCGTAAAGTGGCGATGGGTAAGAATTGAAAAGTCTTTTTGTCTTAATAGTTCCTACGAACTACATTAGTTTATAGGAAATTCTTACGAACTAATGTAATTCGTAAGAATCCAAATATATATTAAATGTGATTATTTATAGTTGATACGAACTTCATTTTTTCGTAGCACTTCATTTGCAACGAACAAATGCTACGAACAGATGAAGTTCTTAAAAATCTTTACAAAATTTATAATCATTCTCTAAATTTGAAGAACGCTTACAAATTTTTATACAAAATTTATTCATTTTCGTCCACCATCGCAAGCGTTCAATTATGTAAAGTTACCAAATGTCTTGATATCGGATGATGATCAAGGGTGAGGTCGATTGTTTAATTTGGTACCAATTCGGGGTCATTTCTGACTTTTGAATCCATCACAAACCAACCAACACTGAGTCAGTATCAAAGCAGTTAATAATTCTAACTTAAACTTCCCGCATATTTATTTCTCCTTCTAACAAACGACCCTTTTCCTTGTAAAAGCCCCACCACCACCATCTCATTTTGTTCTCCTGCAAATGATTTGAGGTACATTTTCTCTCTCTAGATCACTCTCACCACTTATCACAAAACTCATTAATTTGGTTCATAATGCTTATACATATATACATACATAGATGTGTGTATGTAAAGTTTCAGTGTTAATTGAACTGTTCACTTGGTGGAAAAACGATCTCTATTCAGTTTTACAAGAGGGTTTGAGAGGAAAAGAATTCTAGTGATGATTCTCTGCATATTATGTGGCACAGATTAGTGCTCATTGTCTTTTCAAATTTGATTCATTTTTTATTTGATGTTTGTACGTGATAAACATAAGTTAGGTTGGTTAGAACCCCAGATTTTTTTTATTTACTTTTTTGGTTTTCAAATTAGGGTTTTTAAGGAGTTAATCCTTTTTATTATATTTTTTTCAAATCATATTTGGATGAATGGCGTTTTGGAATATAAAATTTTAGTGAGGGAGAATATTTTTTTCAAGGATCAATTACAAAAAAGTCCTTCAAATATTTTTTAATACACATTTAGTACAAGCTTTTTTATTTTGTTCCAAAATGTCCCTCAAACACCCATTTAACCAATATTTTCCTAATTTTAAAGGTTCGCGCTATCGGCACACATTGAGTGTTTTTATGCGGTGAGGGACTTTTTAAAACAGAATAAAAAGGCTTGTGGACTAAACGTGTATTAAAAAATGTTTGAGGGACTATTTGGTATATGCCCCTTTATTCAATTGCATATGTCATTAATCAAACAGTGAAGTGATTGTGTTTGATGAATGCCCCAATAAGATGCATTATGAAATATACCTGTCTTGCCTACAGAGACCGTACGTAGACACCGCCCCTCACTCGAGGGGCCACATGTTCTGTCTATATTTGGTCATTTGAATATACAGACGCCAGTAGCTAGGCAACGTCGGTTAGCCGATGCACAGCAACAAGGCGATGTCGGCCAGCCGACGCTGCAGATTGGTCAGCCAATGCCCCACACAAATGCATTTTGGGCAGCTTGCTCTTGTTCCGAATGAATTGACTGGAAAAATACAAGATGATGTGCCGAGGTGTATGATAGTTGCAGATTATATTGTTTTGGTGGATGAAAATAGGGCAGGGATCAGTGATAGATCGAAAGGGTCGAGAGAAACCCTAGAAACAAGAGGCTGTATAAAAGTAGGACTAAAACAGATGAGATGTGGTGATACTTGAGGGTTAAGCGATACCTAAAAGTGATATCATTGTTATTTAGGCTCGATTATCCAAATATATGGAAATATTAGTAGTGATGTTACTTACTCATAGATTAAAATAGGTTGGGTCAAGTGGAGAAGTGCTACTAGCTTATTATGTAATAGGATGACCATTAGACTTGCCATGTTATATATATGAGACGGAATGGTGGGCAACGAAGGAAACAAAATGTGCAGAAACAGAGCTCGGCGCATATGTAGATGTTACGGCACTCGAAAGAAGAAAATTAATAAAGAATGTATTTGTGAACTAATAAACGTAGCTTTTATAGAAGATAAACCAAGAGAAAATCGGCTTAGATGGTTTGGATATGCCAAATGTAGCTAACAGATGCCCCGCAACTTTTTTCTTTTTATGTATTTTCTAACTCCTATTGGCCTTATTTAGTGCCGTGTGCATACAAATTTTAACTACTTTTTGTGAGGTGAATAGCTAGAAAGCCGAAGGTCAGTAAACTAAATAACTAGAAAGCCAAAGGTCAGTAACATGTTCTTCTTTTCTCTATACCAACATGGGATGTCGAGTCATATTTAAAAGCCTTCTAGCATTTTATTCTTCTTCAACTTAATTCCTATTGTATATATTCTAGACTTCTTCATATTATTCTACTGCTCTATTTCTATGTTTCCCCCTAATTTCCTGTCATAAATTTATTGGGTCTCCTAATACTACTAAGAATACCAGAAGCACAATAAGAGCATTGGCATCAACAACCAAATTGAATCTTCTAAACATGCTCTACAAATAACTGTTATGAATTATCAGAAGTAAAACTAATAATGACAAGGAAAGAACAAAAAAAGAAGATTAAATCCAAAAGAAACAGTGCTCAAGTCCTATTTACTATTGTTAACATTTGTGGATGAGATATATTAAGTGTTATTGTGTTTGTGATTAGATTATTGTGGCTGTAGAAACTAGAAGTTACTCATTGATTTCGGCTATCTTCTCATGTTTAGATATAAAAATCCTATGTGGAGTGATTGAATCTTACTTTCTTCGGCTATAAATAATAGTGGCTCGTCGTCAACCACCACCTAAGAGAGGAAAAACTTTATTAAAAATGCTACAGGATAATGATCCATTGATAAGAGAGAGATTTCTTATAGATTGCATGATTCTTTATTTTGAACAGAACCTTGTTTTGAATGTTGATTTGCATTAAATGATTTTAAACCTTTAACGACTCGGCATGCACATCGTTGATATATATGCAATAGATAAATTTATTAAGTTATTATGAATTCTTTTTCCATTTAAACTTAAAAATGACTGTTATGGCATTTTGTTTTTACTATCAGCCCAATCCTATGAAGAATTCTGGATTCGCCATTGAACGAAATTCTCTTACTTGTTGATGTATAATAGTTGGACATAGAACCGGAACATAATTGGTAATGATTTTTGAATTCAAGATTGGATTGGTTGAACCATTAGGAATTAGGGAGAATTATTATGGGGACCGATATAAATATGCCTGAAACCATGCCAGAATATTAAGTAGTAGAAACATTCGTATTCTTTTACTATCTTATTTTCTTGTATAAATTGTAAAGAAATCTTCACCCAGTCAACTTGCTTTTAAATTGAAGATTGGAAATAGAGAACAAAGCATATATCCAATTGATTTTATATTTGATAATTATTTTTCTTAAGAAAGCATATCTTGTATTCCAATCTGTACACAACTTATCTATATTTTTATCCTCTATTTTTCTGTCCGAACCTCAATACCTATTAAGCATATTTTGTCTTCATACTCCCTCCGTTCCAAATTAATAGTCATAGTTTGAAAATCAAACATCTTAAGATGCTTTCCAACTCCAAATTCATTCTTCTAAAATTGATGAATCCCTTTGAATTGAAAACATGCACTAGGATCATTGTTCTCTCATGAGTATTGTTTGAATGGGTAACTTTGTAATGTCACTTAATTTTATATGCTATTTATAGAAACGCGACTTTTAATATGGGACAGACTACAAAGGAAATCACGGCAATTAGTTTGGGATGGAGAGAGTATATCTCTGAAGGGGGAAAAATCATGCTAACAATATAAGTCCCTTCCCTGCAGTGGGCCTTGGGCTACGGCCTTAGGTAGGACTGGTCATCGTCTCTTAATTTGAAATTTTTGGAGGACTTCAATTAGCATGTTCTACTTCTAATCCTAATTTAGGTTTAACATGGGCTCAAGAGGGTTTTATATATAGCTATAGTTGTATATGTGTACGTCTACATGTCCAGACGTACATATACAAACATTTGATATGTATGGTTGCTTGCAGTGATTATGCCAGCTGAAGAAATGAAAAAAGGTGAAAATGTATCTCTCCTTGACCTACTGGATAGTTCAGGGAGCAATAAATTGCCTTGAAATATATCGATAAAAGCCGAAAATTGAAAGACAATATTCTCCTTCATATTGTATGGCAATTTCTGTACTTTTTTGTGGTCTTTGTTTAATGATTGGTGCATTTGTTTTTCTCTTTGGCTGCAGGATATTATATTGTTTTGGGCATTTAGCTGATTGATCAATAATCATGTGTAATGATAAGGGAATGGGATTCGTGTTTCTTCATCTTCTGCTTGTTTCTTTTGTTTTCTTGAGCTTTATCGACCATGGAGCTGCTGGTGTCACAAGTAGTTTTATTCGTTCAGAGTTGTCATCTATTGACATTCCTCTCAATGATGAAGTCTTTTCAATTCCCAAGGGTCATAATGCACCACAGCAAGTAAGCTTCATGTTCGTACGGGCCAATAAAATCCTTATAATAGAAATGTTTCTGAGAGTGAACTTGTTAACCGTACATTCTATGCACCAATTAGCTGAAAATATTAATTGTATTCTTATGATTATTCAAATCAAAGGAATTTTATATGTTTTCCTTTTTGCAAAATCCATTTGTGGGGAAGTTTACATGATAAGGGACATCCTTTTGATCAAAGAGGTGTCTGTTTTTTAATAGAAAAGAGGATAATTAATTTCCACCCAAACAAGTTAACTATCCTAAGATATATGTGTGTATATATATATATATATATATATATATAGGGAAAGGATCAAGTGAGGTCCCAATTTGAGGACCCTAAATGAGGACCATTTTTTTAAAATAGTAAAAAAAATATTTTTGGGCTGATTTTTTTTTTATGATTTTTAAACATTTCAATAGGACCATAAAAAAATAATCAGCTCAAAATGATTTTTTGCTATTTTAAAAAAATCGGTCAAACTTTGTCGGTTTTTAAGTTGTTAAAAACTGATAAAGTTTGACCGATTTTTTTAAAATAGTAAAAGAATTCATTTTGAGGTGATTTTTTTTATATGGTCCTACTGAAATGTTTAGAAACTATAAAAAAAAAATTAGCATAAAAATATTTTTTTTGCTATTTTATCAAAATTGGTCTGCGCCAGCGGTATGCAAATAGAGGTCCTCATGAGATCCCCTCTCTCTCTCTCTCTCTCTCTCTCTATCTATCTATCTATCTATCTATCTATCTATCTATCTATGTATGTATGTATGTATGTATGTATGTATGTATATAACAGAAGTTAACTTTCCTATGTACTAGTTCTAAAATATGAAAAGAATAAACTTGTAAATAAAGAGATCAAAGGAGCTAATAACGCACTTTATATAGAGAATATTTGTACTTTTACTTTTATTGCCGTGTTCTTTATTTTCTTAGTTATGCAAATGTTAGCATTGAAGTTTGAATAAAATTAATAAAAATACATGTCTCCCATTGTATACATGTGACATCAGAGCAGTTATACTTGCAATATATATTTATATGTCATGCATATATATTTATATCATAGTGTCCTTTCCATGGTCATGCCGTACTTTCCTCAAAACCTGTAATTATACTTCTCCAACAAGACGAAAAGAAAAAATTAATTTTGGCATGCCCTTGTTATGCCCCCTTGGTCATGTCAAAGCCAAACTTGTTCTTAATTTAATGGTATATCGTAATGTATAATTTGCACTTCTTGTATTTTATATATTTTCTGGTTATATGAACACCATCAGTATTTCATCTAATTCTACTTCTTCATTCCTTTCTGTTATAGGTACACATCACTCAAGGTGACTATGATGGAAAAGCTGTAATAATCTCATGGGTAACACCTGATGAACCAGGTCCTGGTCAAGTAAGATATGGCACATCAGAAAATAAGTATGATTTTACAGCAGAGGGGACAGTGAAAAACTATACCTTTTACAATTATACGTCTGGGTATATTCATCACTGTCTTGTGGGTGGCCTTGAGGTAATCGCTAATTAAGTCATGGCATTATAATTATCTGAAAGACAAATTATTGAATTTGACCCATGTACTAGTGTTAAGTGAACTAGAGAATTTACATGGATTATGATTTATATCTGGCACGATTCCTAAGCTTGAAGTGTTCTCCTAGATTCCCAATGATCAGCAGCAATGTGCTCCATTGTTAGGTCAATTTCAAATTCATGAAAGGTAGTGTCAATCAACGTGGATCACCCATTAAACCTTGCAATTCCTCTAATCAATGCAATGACTGAGCTCCACAACAGGAAGATCCCAAATATGTAGAAGAAAGTGTTTCTACAAGATTGATTAATAGAAATGTAGAACTCAATCTCTTAAAACTTACCTGGATCCATGGTAGATGATGTGTTAAGAGTGGGGTTCTAAGGTAGAGAAAACCAGAAGAAAAGTACTGTATTCAGTCTGAAAACATGGTCTCTCCCTCTTTCAATCCACGAGTATATTTAAATGTATAGGGGGTTACAGAAACACAAAGGTGTTCGGGCAGGGGAAATTTACTTGTTCGAACATCGTACAAGTAAATTTACCCTTTGCTTGAACATCACACTGAAGGTGTGACCCTGAGCAAATAATAAAAAATCATGGTGATTTGACATGTCTAGTTCCCTCACAAAAAAGACATGTTCTAACTTCTAACGCTCGAAATGTCCTCTGCCTTGTTCCCACACCCAATTGATAACAAAACAATAGCATGATCTTACAGCAAAAAAGTCGTTCCAATAAGGTGTTCAAACAAATAACTTATAGCAAAAAAGGCGTTCCAATAGTATGATCTAAGAACATGGACTAGTCCGAGATATGGTCCTGGACAATATACGAAGGCATCACTATACGTTTTCAGTCTCTTGCTGCGAACAGGTTAGTTCAAGCAGTTGAAGTTCAAGTTTGTAGGAAATGCTGGGTAGCCCATGGCAAAGCCTCTTGGGGAAAATTCAATACCGTTTTTATTACTCATTTAATTATGTTTTTTTTCAGTTCATATTTTAGTTCCTTGCTGCTATGGATGGGTATAAAGCTTAATTTCATGGCAGTTAAACCCTTGTCTAAACACCACAAATTACTATTTTTATCATGATAATATATGTGAAAATAAGGTCGCTTCCCAGGTGGGATGTGGCATTTTACTGAATTGGCTGTACTATTGTGATATTGCATGCCTTCCAATAGAAATATATGGCCTTCAGTTTACTTCTTTTCATTAACGAGTTGGGTGTTTCTGTTTTTTAGTACGACACCAAATACTATTACGAGATTGGACATGATGATTCTGCTCGGGAGTTTTGGTTTCAAACACCTCCGAAGATTGATCCGGATGCTTCTTACACATTTGGAATTATCGGTGAGTAGTTTCCTCTGTTTATGCTTTGATGTTTATATAAATGTCTGGATTTTTATTTAAATGACATTTGATGGAAATGAAGCCTTGAGAGAGTTCTGTCGCCCAACATACGATGAAACCTTTGGATTTGAAATAATTATAAACTTGAGTCCGATGTGAAGTTAAAGGGGCGAAAGTGTAAATTACTAACTACACAACAACAACAACAATGATAAATATAGATGAAACTCTCTCTCTAATTCTTCATTTATAAAAGTCAAGTTCTCCTTACGAATAGAGGCCAAGGGTTGAGGTTAGCTGTCTAGCCATGTTAACCCTAAGAGCTAAAATACTAAAAATGACAAAATAAACAAAAGACAAAAATAACCTCTAAAGGCCAGATAAAGACCCTAATATGACTAAAGTACTAAAATACCCTAATTTAAAAATAAAATAAAATACAATTAAAAATCAAAAATATCTTTCGGTCTCGCCTCCTTACGCCACGTGTCAGGCATATATATTACTTTCCCCTCCTTCGAAAAAGCTCGTCCTCGAGCGTGAGGGCAAAATTGCAAACGTCCGTGCCACAAATACTTGGAAAATATTTTTTATACTTTTTTTGGGGGAAAAATGTTTTTCATAAAAATTTTGGGGCTCGTATAAAATATTTTTTAATGATGTAAAATTTGGAGGCTGGACAAATTTGTCTAACCCAATAAAATCCACTGGTGGGCCATTAAATTTTAAAACAAATTTTGTTTGATTAACAATTGGGCCAAATTTTAACCGAGGATCATACAACCCAGTAGCTTTATGAAGAAGCCCACACTTTAAATCAACTCCCTCTCCCATATCTGACCTCAAACTACTCCTGCTTATACAGTGTTCTTTAAGGGAAGGCATATACAAGTAGCCTTTTTATTGAGCCAAGTTCTACCAAATTAAATTCAGAACACAAATCTCTTCCATTAACAACCTTTGAAAACCCACCAGCTGTTTCAACACCATCATTAACCCCATATGCTCCAACCCAAGAAAGCTAAATGGGACTTCATTACAAACCCCAGCCACTCCAAGCAAGCTGCGCTCTGAACCCAACCTTTAAGGTCTCGGATTTTGCTGCTAAGCTCATCACTGGTGGTGCTCATCGCCAACAGATTCAGTTCAATGATGGATCTATTGCTGATGTCGTTGGTTCTGTCCTCATTAAGCGCTGTGGTTGCCGCCCCTTGGTTTGCCCCTTTGATCTCCTTTCGTTCACCATAGATTCTCGCTATTGTTTCGTCAGCAGTGTGTACACCCAATTCCGAGATGGGCTTCATCTCCTCTGCTCCGATCCCCTTCAAATCTGGTCACTTACTGACCACTTGGTTCGCGTTAGTGATGTTGACCATAGTTGTCAAATCGCGAATCGTATCGTGAATCGTTTACCCCCCGAATCGCGAATCGTGAATCGAATCGTGAATCGTATCGGTCGAATCGGAACCAAACGATAAAAACGTAGTAAAACATATGTAAATGGAAATTAACACTATAGAATTGGTAATTAAGCGTAATATGACAAAAAACTAATCATAGCACATGATAATATACCAAAATATATCACAAAAATTAACCGTAGTACATGTTCTCATCCATTTTAAGCTTAAAAATGTAAAAAACAAAAATATTTCATAAAACAGCCTACATATTAATTTAAAACACCCTAAATAAAACAAATATATATATATCATAAAGAGCCTATATATTAATTTAATGTAAAAAAATCGCGAAATAAAAAAAAAAAAAAAAAAAAAAAAAAAAAAAAAAAAAAAAAGTGAATCGGACCGAATCGTGAATCGGACCGAATCGGACCCGAATCGGAAGATTCGAATCGTGAATCGCCGATTCGGTCCGATTCTTTAGACATTTGCGATTCGAAGGTTGATTCGAATCGTTTTGGTAGTGAATCGAATCGAATCGTCCGATTCGAATCGCGAATCGGACGATTTTGACAACTATGATGTTGACCATTTCAGAAGGAAAATCTGCGAGGGCTAAGGTGTTTGTCCATTGGGGCTGTTTGGCACCTTGTTTGAAATGACAGTTGTGTCGGGGGCCAAGGAAAGTGGCGAAGGGGGTGTCATCTTCATTCCAACTTTCTCAAAACTTTCGGACTCCACCTCTGTTTCTGAATCGTAATTGGAATTGTCATATTCTGCCTCAAACAGAGATGAAACTTCTTGGGCCGCTCATAGCAGCTCTATCACGCCCTCGGGTTGAGATCCATTCGTCGTAACAATTCTTCCTCAGATTGTTGATCGATTTTTGGGGTTTTGATCATAAACCCTGCTGTTATTGGAACATATAACGGCCAAGACACCCTCCCGATCGATAGGTTGTTTCGAGTTGAAGCCATAACTTGAACTGAGATTCATTCACTGCTCTGATGCAAAAACACAATTAGAGCGAACATCGCTCTCATACTAATATAATGTGAAGTTAAAGGGGCAAAAGCGTAAATTACTAACTACATGATAACAACAACAACAACAACAATGATAAATGTAGAATAAACTCTCTCATTCTTCATTTATAAAAGTCAAGTTTTTCTTACAAATAGAGGCCAAAGGCCTTATTTATAGGTTGGGGTTAGCTAGCTAGTCAAGCTAACCTTAAAAGCTAAAAGACTAAAAAGGACAAAAAAACCAAGCGATTGTCACGCCTGTTCTCGTGATGTCCCACACCCTTTTCAGCACCATCGACCCGATATATGATTTTTTATGGTTGTGAACAAGTATTTTCTTCACCCGGCTAAGGGTCATTTATGCGTTGTCGTCATTGATGAGGGAGCCGGCGATAATCTGGTCTCTCGGTTGATAAATTGTCACTCACGATGGAACCCCTTTCTAGGCCATGCCGTATCGGTTGTCTCGATAGCAGTGGAACTATTACCCCGAGCGACAGTGCTGAGTTTCTTTTGCCATCGGTGCTTATGTCGATGAGGTCTTATGCATCGTTATAAATATGCAGGTTTACCACTTACCCTTTGGACGTCCTTGACAGTGTGATCGTTCGAGTATGCACGATGGCCGTGCCAATATTTATACATTCCAACACCTTGGTCAGCAGTTCCAGCTGCGCCCAATGGGTTAGCATTGACCAACCCATCCATCATATCATATCCCATGAGGATTTGGCCACTGAGACAGCCAACACCGCTCTATGCTACACTCTTATTCACCCCCATGGTTCAAAGTCTCGGTATCGGACATCCGATTTTCAACTCGGTCGCGGTACACGAAGATACTCTATTTAGAGAGTGCTAACAATTCAAAAAAAATATTGAAAATTAAAATAAAATAAAATTAACAATGTGTACCAATTAGATATGTTCAAAACCATCGTTTAATATGCATTGCATTATACAATTAGTTATACTGAAGCGCGGTGGGCTTGCCAGATTCAATATTCCATAATAAACCAATATTAATATAGAAAATAATTTAATGAAACATTTTTTTGAAGAATTCTAAACATTATTTGTACAACACGTTATTTTTTATAATTTTTAGAAATTCTAAACATTTTTTTTAAGAATTCCAAACATTTTTTTGTACAACACATTATTTTTAGGAATTTTTAGAAATTCTAAACATTTTTTTGAGAATTCTAAACATTGTTTGTACAAAACATTATTTTTAAGAATTTTTAGAAATTCTAAACATTTTTTAAATGTGAGTTAAATTGTGTACACCAAAATTATGAGAAATAGTACTAATTTATTAAAGATGTTCAATAAAATTTTAATCAAAGCCATATTACTAATATTAAAAACATACAACAAAGCATTTTTTATTCATATGCAAAATATACAACAATAGAGCTGTGATTATTATTTTCTACAAAAAAGAATAAAAATGAACTTAAAAACAACTTTAGAAACTATTAACTTTTTGTTTTTATTATTTTATACAAAAATATTACCTTTTCATTTGTTATTAATGGCAAATACAAACGTAAAAGGACAATTTTTAATTCTTTTTTTATAGAACATATATATTTCATTTTGTACAATAAATGAACTTGTACAAACGACAAATTTTAATTATTTTTTTTACAAAACAGATATATTTCCTTTTGTACAATAAAATGAACTTCTACAACTGTAAAATACAAATGTAAGAGCACTAATCTGTTTTTTTTACAATACACTACAGTACACTTTTTATTGTGCAGTACTTTGTGAAGTATAATTTTTTTTGTACTGTACAGTTTTTTTAAAAGCATTTAAGTGTTTATTTTGTACAGTACAACAAAAACAAAAGCATTCTTTTAAAAAGTGTTCAGCTAAAACAACAAAGGGCTGACAGAAGTCTCACTCCTTTACAAAACCACATCCAAAGTACCTATTTTGAAAGCCATAGACAGCTGAGATTGAAGGGTACTTGTATGAACACAAGGCAACCAAAAATTTGGCTTCTTCTTCTCAATCAACTTGGCTGATTTCTTTTTCTTTTTCTCGATCATTTCTTCTTCTTCTTCTTCTTCTTCTTGATTTGGCTTCTTATTCTTGATCAACTCGGCCGATTTCTAGTCATCTCGTCCGTCTCGGCTGAGATATCGGCGCTCCATCTCGGAATCGCCGATATCTCGGCGATACACCACGATACATAATATTTTTGATATTCCCCTCGGAATAAGTGCGGTGCTTTGCGATACCAATACTTTGAACCATGTTCGCCCCATTGGCATGTTGGAGTCTGACGTAACCTTGGAGATTCTGGACCTCCTGGACACTTGCGCCGATGTTTGCACACCCCCAGACGAGCTTCCACCCCTTAGAGACATTCAACATGCGATTGATTTCGTGCCAAGAGCCTCTTTCCCCAGTCTTCCTCACTATCGTATGTCCCCGATCGAGCACGAGGAGTTGCAGCGACAGGTGTCCGAGTTATGCAATCGGGGACTTATTAGAAAAAGCATGCCATTATGTGTGGTCCCCACCCTCCTGGACTGAGGAAGGATGGAAGTTGGCGGATGTGTGCAGATGTTTGAACCATGAACATGATCACAAATACTAATTTTCCATTCCTCGGCTGGAGGTAATGTCAGACCAGTTGCAAAGTGCCTGAGTTTTCTCTAAGTTAGATCCGAAGAGTGGCTATCTCAAATTCTATATGCGTCTTGGGGATGAATAGAATACCTCCTTAAAGACGAAGGATGACTTGTAGGAATGGATCGTTATGCCGTTTGGCTTATCCAATGCCCCTTGCACTTTTATGTATGTTATGACCTAGATCCTCCAACCTTTCATAGGAGAATTCGTAGTGGTGTATTTTGATGATATCCTCATTTGTAATCGATCTAAGAAGCACGATCTAAGGAGCACTTGGCCCATGTGGCCTAAGTATTGTTCGCTCTTTGCGCAGAGTTTTTTTACCTCAACATGAAGCCATGTTCCTTCAAAGTTCCCTCAGTCACTTTCATAGGGTTTGCGGTCTATGGTGATAGAGTACGTATTGACAAAGCTAAGGTTTAGGCCGTCGTGGACTGGCCCATCCCTACCTCTGTCTCTCAGGTTCCCAATTTTCACAGGTTTGCCGGGTACCGACGATTCATCTCAGGCACCGTCACGGCTCCCATCACTGACTTGATGTCCATTTCTTCGAGCACCGAGTTTCGATGGATGGATGAGGCAAAAAATGCCTTTCGTCGCATTAAGTAATTGATGACTTCGACCCGGGTCCTCTCCCTCCCTAATTTTACCCAGCAGTTTGAGTTGTTTTGTGATGCCTACAAGACCGGAGTAGGTGTCGTTCTCTACTAGAATAGGAGGCCAGTTGCGTACTTTAGTCAAAAGTTGATAAGGGCCACCCTGAATTATTTGACCTACGACTTTGAGTTTTATGCTGTCATTAAGGTGGTGAAATTTTGGTAGGTCTATCTTCATTACAAAGAGTTTGTCATCAAGTCAGACTATGAGGCCCTCCGCTATATACATATTCAGCGTTGGATTAGTGACCGCCATGCCAAGTGGACTGCATACCTCCAAAGGTACACTTTTTACCTCCACTACAATCTATGATAAAACAATCAGGTGGCTGATGCCCTCAGCCACCGTATTCATGCTCTTGTCATGATTCGCAACCAAGTCTTCGGTTTTGATGAGGTGCGGGCCTTATACCCATCTAATATTCAGTGTGGCCTTACTTACCCTCTGCATTCTCGCTTCTTCTATTCGGGAAAAGGTTATTGCTGAGATTCACTTCGGTGGATTGGTGGGACACATGGGTTAGGCCCTCACCCACTATATCCTTCAGGAGCAATTTTATTGGCCTACTACGTGGCGGGACACCAACACCTGTATTTGACTGTGTTATACTTGTCAGACCGCCAAGGGACAACGCACAAATGTTGAACCCCTCTTCCTATTCCGGATTGCCGTGGCATTATGTTTCAATGGATTTTATTGTTCAGCTCCTTCGTACTCCTCGAGGACATGATTCCGTTTTTGTTGTAGTGGAGCGATTCTCTAATATGACTCACTTTATTCCTTGTTCGCGGACAACTGATGCATCTCATGTTACTACTCGTTACTTTCGAGAGATAGTTCGCCTCCACAGAGTCCTGCTCGAGATCACCTTGGACAAGGATGTACAGTTTAGGCACACTCTTTGGGGTCTAATCCATTGTTCACTCCAGTTTTCCACCGCCTTCCACCCTCAAATAAATGGCCAGAGTTTGTCAACAGGAGCGTGGGTGATCTCCTTCGTTGCTTGGCCTCCGAGACTCCCCGAAGATGGGATATTGTTATTGCCCAGGCTTAGTTTCTTTCAACAGTGCCACGAACCGCTCAATAGGGTTGTCTCCATTCCAGATTGTGTTGGATACCTCCCTTACCATTCAGTTGACTTAGCTGAGTTACCTCCTACTAGTCTAGTCAGCCCCACAATGGCTGAGTTCGTTGAACGATTCACTTCCATTCAGGCGGATGTTCGTGCTTGTCTTCAACACATTTATGCTTTTTACAAGGAGCACGCAGTTTCTCACCGACACATTGTTGTCTTCTAGCCGGGTGACCTTGTTATGATCTAGGCTTCAGAAGCTCCGATGTCACGACAAGCTCCACATGTGTTGCTTCGGTCTGTTTCCCATTGCCCGTCGTTGTGGAGACAACGCATATGAGGTGGACTTACCACTTGACTTCCGTGTACACGCACATTCAACGTGGCAGATATTTCCCCATTTAGTTGCACACATGTTCCCCTGATCCCCTTGCCACCGTCGAGGGCCACCGAGTTCGATCTCATGTTGAACTTATTGAGGGTGATGAGTGTTGAAATTGCAAGTGACTTGAGACCCGCAGGTAATCCCCTCTAGACCACAGTAAGTGGAGAGAAATATCAAAGTGCGAGACAATTGTCTAAACTAGTTCGGACCTTAGCTGGAGGTTCTACGTCCACTATCAAAGGTGTTATATTGTTTATTAGATCGTAAAAATGATCTCTTGAGCTTTGGTCAAGAGAATCTGAGGTCTTGGTCCTTTTCAATAATCCTAAGGACCTTTGGAAGTAATCTTGTGATTTCTCTAAGGGTTTCTGAGTATTAATTTAGTGCTCAACAAGATATACAAAGTATCAAATGACTGGAACTGATCCGAGTTACGAATATAAGATCACAATCGTGGGTTGTGAATATAAATTAAGGAGTGAACACTTATGAATGCTAAAACTCTTGAATCTCTGTCAATCTGATTGCTTGAACGTGTCTTCAACCAACCCCTATTTATATGCAAGCTTTAGGAGAGAAGGTGAGTGGATTGTCGTAGTATGGCTGAAGTGACTCTGACATGCGACTATGTCAGTAAGGTGGTGGAGTGTTGGCTAAGGTTTTGCAAGTGGTGCAAGGTAGTAGTTGAGTGCATTAAATGCGGATGGGAGTCTTCAATGCAAGTGGACTTAAGTAATGGCGGTAGGTGAGACAGTGCTCTGCTTTTCACTCACTTGCCAGACTGGTTGTAGAAGCTCTGTCGGGGGTCAAGGGAGCCTGAAACTGCTTTTGGATAGCCTTGTGGTGATCGTGAGGTCCTTTGCAACAATACACTCTTGTGCTGAGGGTTATGTGATCTCGGGAGTTTATTTCTCTTTGGTCTGAGGTCTGCTTTGAGCGCCAGACATGGCAGAACTCTGTACCTATGGTCTCTGAGCTCAGTTGAGGAGACATGTTGGAATGACTGTCCATATTAGGAAGGAGGAAAAGTGACCGATGTCTTCTATAGTACTGTGGCTTATCCTTGAGAGTAGCGGAGGTCTTGGGGACCTAGTAGCGATCTGTCTGAGGTCGAATGTCTGCCGTGGGATCTCTGTTCTTGCCCGAGGGTAGTCCAGGGGTTTAAGGAGACTTTGGAAGACCAAGGGTCAAATAGGGTATCATCAGAGGGGATTGTCACCTTTGAGAAAGTTTCTTCGCCTTCTTGGGATTATACCCGCTTCCTCGTCCGTTGGCACGGCTGTCCTGATTCAGAAGATTCTTGGATCACGGAGGCTACACTGCAGCACGTTTAGATTTTTACCGTGAGTGATGTAGAAGCATAACATTTAGGGGTTATTTTGTCATTTAGTTATTGTGTCCTTTTTAGTTTTTTACGCATTTAGGGCTTGACTAGCAGGCTAACCTTGTCCTTTAAAAAGGGCCTTAGGCCTTTTATGCTCGCTATGATTTGATTTAGTGATATCTCTTAGGCCATTGGCCTCTAAACATTATGTTGTTGTTGTGTAGTTAATAATTAATTGCTTCTGCTCCCGCTCCCTCTAAACATCAGATTTATATTTCAGGTATTTTTTCCTTGACAATCACATTCCTAGTAATCACAATCCACCTAAAATATTTCTGTGAACCGAACAGGGCATGGTAGTTGAAAAGTTACCGAACTGATAGAACAGAGACTTACACAAAAAGTTCAAAAGAGCTGGTCATTTGCCTATTTGATTTACCAGCATCATCATTAAAGTAACATTTCTATAATGCGATTTATATGAATGGTATCATTTATTCCAAATGACTTCAGTATGAAAAGTTATCTGAACATTGAGTGTAAATGCTCCTTAGAAATTCAGAAAGACTGGTGTATTTTTTTCTTTTAATGGATGAAGAAACATTAGATTCTTCTTTCAAGAACTTCTGATATTCAATGGCCTTATGTGGTTATTGTAAATATCTTAATTTTCATCGAAGTGCAATCTCATGAAAAAATATTACTACGCTGGGCACTTTGAATGGAATTTGGTTGTGACGTAAGATCATGAAAATTTCTAAATATTTATTCAATTTATAGCTGAAAAAATTATAGAACCGAAAAAGAAGATAATGGAGGTTAAAAAATACAGCAGAAAAGAGCTGGTCCATGAAGATCTTCCTCAAGCCGTGGGATAATTGTTAAGCCCTCTCGGGTCCCCATATACATGAAGTGTGACCTCGGACAACACATGAAACATTGGGTTTAACAAAACAACACCCAACTCTTAATGTTTGTGAATTTTTTGGGCACTAATAATGAGGACATGAACCTGTCCATCCCAAATGATCCGTATGTGCGTCATTATATTTCCTAGAATATTGTCCGGCCAAATACAAGGAGTGGCATTCCATTTGATCTTCATTTAATGATTTGAGCCCAAAGGAACTCCATTTGTCAAGTTGAAGCACTGTACTTGTTTCTTTTGTTTTGGTATAGGGCATCTGATGGACGCTTGTTATATATAACCACTGGGGGAGAAAAATCCGGAAAGTGCCTTCGGCAGACCATAGACAACCTCATGTTATTGACCTATCAACCTTGCGACCTTGAGTTTTAGGGGAGGAATACATTTCTTCTTCTAATGATAATATGGAGGTTATTGAGATGGCTAGGGGGCAATTTTAGTCGGGTTTGTCTGAACGTGCCTACCTTTGATGGGTATATGGATACTGATAGATACGATGGTTGGTGTCACACGGATATTTTTTTTTTTCTGAAATACTCCGGCGAGGCACCAAGTTTTTCCCACAAAACCTGATCAGCCAACCAATACACGAGGTTCACTAACACGACATGCTTTTAACACGATTATAGCAAGCAAAATAGCAAACCAAGTCACATATATGAGGCACACGCACACTAGGCACGAAATTATAGGAACTCAACTCCCAACCTTGTATTAATCACTCAACCATTACAAAGGAACACTCAATTTCGGCCTAAGGCTTCCTGCCTAAAAATACAAGGGGAAATGCTTATAAATAAGGTACAAAAACGCAGTTGACATCCCCAATTGCTAGGACATGTGTCTTAATTAAATGCTGCCAGGTTTCTCCACGAAACTGCCTTCAAAACTGCTGCATTATCCTTCCAACAGGTATCTAGAGAAGTTAACCCATGATCTCCAAGTGCCCAACTGATGCAATCCCGTTTTGCCATCTGTTCTGCCCCGTAACTGCTATGGAACCGCTCTAAAACTGCTGCATCAGCATCCCAGCAGGTGTCCAAGGAGTTATCCCATGATCCCACATGTGCCACATTGGTGTAATCCCGTTTTTACACCTATCCAGCACAGCAACTCCCATGAAAACTACCCAAAACCGTTTTTGGGACAAGCACAACTGCTCTTTGAAGTCAACTAGCAACAACCCACGAATTAAGACAATGCCACCTCAAAAATATAAGCAACCCAGCCCACCGCTGCAACCCGATGTTGCATAACAAGTGTGATCGAGAAATTCCCAATCACAACCCAAAATCCATGCACTACCAATCCCACATTCGGTATATGGATAACCCAACATGCCCACGAAGTTGCCTAGAGCCTAGGAGCGCTCATGACTAAATACCGAATTTTGCCTCGGAGGTACCCCCCTCCTTATATATGTTCTTAACGAAAATTCCACAGTGGTAGCAGTAGACGTCAACTACCAAATGATCGAAAGAACCCAGCTCCCCACAATCTGACAACTTCGAATAGCATAACCACTTTGTTCCAGCTGAATGCCTTAGTCAAAGTGAACTAACCCATTTTCCTTTAGTATCGAGGTTTGCCCGTACCCAAACTCCATGATGAACCCCATAACTTCATGATGAGCGTTTTGGGGTGTGACAGTTGGCTCGATAGAGAAGATGTTTTATTATAAGAGTATCTCTGGGATAAAGTGTGTGAGGTTGGTTGCAACGAAGCTGCAGGTGTTTACGAAAGTGTGATGGAATGAGCTCACTTAACACCAAGCATTGGAGTTCAAACATGGACTAAGATGAGGAAGCATACGAAGCTCTTTTTCATCGCATAAATTTATGAGTAAGATGTGCTGGATTGCGGCAGGGGTGGACTACTATGACATATTACACAGAGTAGTTCGCATGATGGCCGGACTGAGAGTGAAGTGCTGTGTATCGAGAGACATACATGTCCTTCAGCCCTGCATTCACCATGAGATGGGTTTGAGAGGTAGCTCCACTTTTGTGAAGACAGTTGTCTCGGGGTGTAGTATCAACACCAGGATAGTACTAGAAAAACTTCTATTGGCGACCACAAAAACAACTTTGACTACATTTGAGTACTTTAATAGTGGCCAGTTTGATTGGGTTTCGAGTAACCGAAGAAGAATAAAAGTGCGATTTTGGTCACTGAAAGTGTGAAGCCATAGGTCCTAGTTGTTGAAGTGTAATGTAGCATGTGTGTTAGTCATGCAAGTCCACCGAATTCAAATGACATCCTTCTTTAAGTTGTGGCCTAGCATTTAAGCGGGTGAGTGACGTATATAAGATTCGCTTTGTTATTATTTCTTTTATTTAATGTATTTCTCTAGTGGTCCCCTCCCCTTATTCCCTTTTAGTATTATCTTATTAGGGTACGTTGTAGACGGAAATATTACTTCAGATTTCATCCTTCTAGGTCTCTTTTCCCTTTTGAGAGTGACAAGCAAGTATTGATAGGCGGAGCAATATGTTGTAATTAGCATTTTTTTGGCTCATTTAATATATTTAAGAGAGTTTTATCTTGGATTCACTGTAAGACTTTCACTTTGTTGTTGATTAACACAATTGGAATTTTTTAGTAAAGCATGAAACAGAGGAAGATCAGTCTTTGAATGTGAGTTAATAGGCTACTGTTGCATCAACACATTTACAGGATTGTTGAAAGTTCGACCATTAGCTGCTAAACTTTGTGCAAATTTATGTGTTAATCTTGGCCACTTGGTTGCGTAGGTTAGGTCTAGGTTGTGAAAATGGACTTTCCATGGTGATTAGTTTCCAGAGTGGCATTTGAAGGTGGTTGCACCATTGAAAGTTGTAAATTTTGTTTGATCAGGTTTTTGAAGTGTTTTGACATCCGGGAACCTTCAGTGCCAGAAAGTACTGACTGAGTAGGTGTTGGCTTTGTAAAGCGGCTGAGGATACAGTAGAGTATCTCTCATTACATTTGTCTTTGTAAAGCGGCTGAGGATTCAGTGGAGTATCTCTCATTACATTGTGAGGTAACTAGATGCTTATGGAACTCGGCCTTTGCTCTCACAAAGTTGGTGTGGGTTATGCCAAGGACGGTCTGTAAGTTGATTGTTTGGCAAGAGTCTTGGGTGAGGAAGGAGTATCTTTAAACATGGCTGGCCATCTCACTCGTGTTTTTGTGGGCCACTTAGAGAGAGAGAAATTGGAGATGCTTTGATGGAGAGGAGTTATCTTATTGAGTAATTGTTATATTTGGTGTACAGAGTTGTTTCCAACACATCTGGTATGGAGTTTTTGGATACTCCTGGTGATTATTATATGGGCTTTTTTGTTTGTTTGTATAGTCCAGTGTACATGGGTTTACCCCCTTCTTTGGTGGTTCATTTTTCATCTTTACTTATCAAACACACACACACACACACATATATATATATGTCTGTGTGAACATTAGTTGCAATGAACACAATATTGTTCAGTTTACTTAAGAATATCATTTGCTCATTGAACAAGCTGCATCAACCTAGATTTACTAATTTATTTTAAATTTACATTTGTGTTTATATATATATATAATTAATTTTGATGTATGCAGGTGACCTGGGCCAAACATATAATTCTCTGTCTACTCTTGAGCATTACATGCAGAGCGGAGGGCAAACTGTCTTATTCGTTGGAGATCTTTCTTATGCTGATAGATATCACTACGATGATGTTGGTATACGTTGGGATACATGGGGTCGTTTTGTTGAACGAAGTGCAGCATATCAGCCATGGATTTGGTCTGCCGGGAATCATGAAATAGAGTACATGCCATATATGGTGAGTGTTGAAAAATGTTAATACTTTTATTGTTAATATTATTATTATGGATAAAATATAACTTCCATTATTATTGTTATGTACTGTTTGAGTTACTTGCATGCATTTCGCTTTTATGTGTGTGAGATTCAATTTAATTTGGTTATTGTGCAGGTTATTTAATTGAGGCATGCGTCCCTGTTGGTCAAACCTTTTGTGTATTTAGATTATAAGTTGAACTATACTTATCTCTTACAAATGGTATTAGATAGGATTGAAAATTCATTTATACATAGTTATCAAAATCCATTGAACATTATTATCATTTAGGGGATGAGGAGTCAATGGAGGAGGAAGATGAGTTACTCCTTTGCAGCTAGACTGCCAAGTCTGCAAAAGAAGGAGAAGCTTGTTAGCCAGTATTCTCTTCTCCATTTATATATTGAAAGCAAAGACTGGTGTCTCAATTCGAGAGGATGACATGCTCACGAGGGGTATATACATGTGCTATAATTGACAATAGGCATCCTTTTTTGTGTTTGTATCTAAATTGGTTTGTATTATGCTGTCAAGAGGGTGAAGATATGGACCATTTAATGGTCCATTTCCCCTACGTGGAATTCCTACCGAAGAAAATTTTTATGTTTATGGCACTTGAGCTTGAAGAGTTGTTCGGAAAGAAAAATAAATGTTTATGATAAACATTCTGACTTACAGAAAGATGTAGAAATGGTGATGTCTATGGGGGTGTATATTTGTATCTTTTTTTCAGTTAGTTTGGAGTGAAAGGAATGCGAGGGTTTTTGAAGATAGGCAATTAGAAAAAGAGTGGATTTGGGAAAATATCAAATTTGCACTGCATCGTGGTTCTCCTCAGTGGTCTCTAAATTATAACATTTTCAATATTGTCATGATTTTTTTTTGGGTGGGTGGGGGGTGTTGGGTTTGATATAGTCGAATTTTTTATGTAACAGGTCTAGACATGATCATGTAGGACTGTTTTCAACCTGACGCCCAAGTCTGGGATGGAAAGTGCAGCTAGACATGTCCATGTTGTGTCGTATCCATCTTCATGTTTCATATACTATAACCAAAGAACACAATGGGCTGGCAAAGTATTGGTAGAGTCCCTGTCTCTGATTTCGCAATGGTTGTCCCCTATAACAGGGTCTTGGCTAAATTATAAGTGGGTAGTATTGTACTATATCCTCCTAGTGCGAAAAAAACAAACTGAGTGCTTGCGCTAGAATAGTTAATGTGGTTATGATTTATTGGGGATTAGTATTTGTACATAGATGAAGGGTTTGTGTTTATCTCACTCGCTGCGATGATCAGGCGACGAGATATAGTGGCCAACTTTGCATTTCTCAAAATCAATACCCTCACAAGTCCCAAGTGGTCATTTGGTTAGGTTGTGAAAGCCGTTGGGGTTCCAAGGAGGGTACTGTTGTACTTGGGACACGTGACACTTGTTGCACTGACATGGAAGGTAATGAATTATCTGATACACATACTAAATATCTACAAAGACTTTCTAAATATATTTAATTGATGGTAACTGCATAAGAATAATTGGTATTATTTTCTACCAGTTGTTTCGTGATTTGGGAATTTTAATGTGTAGTGATTTGAATAAGAACCGATGATCTTCCACTGAACAGAGCCGAATGGAAAAATATGATTAATGTAGACCCTAAATGATTGGGACAAAGGCTTTGTATAGTTGAGTGATGTAAATAAGAGAGTGTAAAATCTTATTTTGTACTTTTTTATTTCCTTTTTATTATTAGTGGTAATATAATAAGGATGGGAATGTTCCTTGGGGATATTCTTTAGTCTTTTTAACCTTTTGAAGAACTTACCCCATATAATATAATGTTATACCCATAAATGTACAGTTTAAAATTTTCTAATTTTGATACCTCAGAGGGATAAGTGAGACCTTGGAGATCAAAAGGTGCCTGTGAGGCCATGGTCTTGGTTAACCTCAGGGTTAAAATCCTCAAAGAAATAGGCAGTGGACGATAGATGATAGACCGAGGATATTATAGGCCTTTAAGTATTAGGTGGTGGAAGAATAGTGATTGGAGAGTCAAGGGCCAAGGCCTTGTAATGAGTGAGGTGCCTAGTGAGGTGGTCAGGGCTTTGTGAAACCTTAGAGACTAATTGGGAAACAAGTTTGGGGACTTTAGAATGTTGTCAATCTTAGATATTTGTTGAGATTATTTTAGTAAATGTGGTAATTTGGATGAAACCTTAGCGAAAACGAATCCCTAAAAGTAGAATGGGGGATGTTGAGTGATAAGGGTTGCAAATTTCAAAAACTAAGTCAATCAGGGGTGGTGGGGGGTTGGGGGGGTGGGGAGGCAATTACAGTGCGACGTAAGGTAGAGTTTCAGAGCCAAGATTTTATGGTTGGATTTGAGCTATTTGATGTGTGGGTTCTTATAAATTCTTTTCATTCCATTCGTGTGCTTCAAATAACGTGCTTTTTTAAATGAATGTGTTAATGTTGAGATTGCTGTGAAACTTTGAATTAATGTCCTAAGACTTTCACTATTCAATATTGTTTATTCTGATGATCTAGAACATTTACTGTGCACTCATTGTTTATAAAATATTTTTCAAGTTCTTGAGTTTTTTCTGGGTTGGGTGGGTGTTTACTCTTTAATTTTAATTATATAATAGTGTGTCTCAATAACAAAACTACACTTCTATCTTGGAGGCTAGGGCTCAGAACCCTTCGTAATGTCCATAGAGTTTTAAGGTAGCCTCGTATTTTTCTTTAGCATTTTGATTTCTTAATCTTGTGCTATTCACTGGTGAGGTCTGAAGTGAGAGGTATTCTCTTATATGCTTCAGCCACTGTGGGCTTGCCTCTGGCATCTTGATTCATTTCTTGTTGTGTGCTTAGGATGGGAATAGTGACCGACATTGGTCATGATTCCTGTGTTAGAGATCAGGTCAAGGGAAAAGGTACGTCGAGCTCGACCTGGCCTTTTGTGTGCGCAAGGAATGATTGTCACGGACTATTCAATGTGTGACCAATGAAAGAGAACTAGGAGCATCCGAGGGACTCAAGAAGTTTACAGAGTTTATAAGCTAAGTTGGGTTCCACACGAAATGTGGTAGACAAGGGGTATGCGAGCTTAATCATACTCAACTTTTTGAGATTATATATCATATCCTTGGGTGGGTCTTTTACTCATATTGTTGCTGTTGAGGTTTCGATTTATTTATGTTGATACATGTTGTTGAGTTGTACAGTTCAATATTCTTTGTTCAGTTGCTTGTTGGGTTTTGGATATCTGTAAGACTAACACTTATTGCAGATATGGAGTCTAAAATTGATGTACTCCTTTACCGATTGAGCTCATACAACTTATTCTTTGACTTTTTTAGGATATAGGGATCAAGAGGTGATAGGCCATGGAGGCATGTATAGTTGCTGAGGCTTTTTTGAAACTTTGTTAATGCACTCGTAGTTGTTTTACTTTGATATAAAAGAATTATATTAGTAGTTTGTCAAGAGGTCTTGATGTACTGAGAGTTATATTTATTTAGATGATTTATTCGGGAAGCCTAAGATTTTATTGTATTTTTCGCTATTTTATTTTAATGTTTGGTTTAATAATTTCCCCCTTTTAGTTTTTAGTTATTATAGTGTGAGTGCAAGAAATCACAATTAAATATTTCTAAAGAGCAACAGATTGAAAGAGTAAAGTAAAAGATTAAACACAATATTTATGTGTTTCAACAACTGCCTACATCCACGGAGGGGTTTCTCAGTTTTTATTAATTCACCAGAGGTTCAGAATTACATTCCCCCTTGCCCTGGGTGAGGGTTGTATTTATAGCAATAAAAATTAGTTGAGTTATATAAGTAACTCTCCTAGCTCCTCATTGGCTCATTGGTGATTCCTGTTTTTCTTCTCCAAGAATGTAGGTAACCATACGGGTCTTCAATTATCCACGCGATACATTTTTGTATTTATCCATGCGACATTGAATTTGGCTGGAGCAGGCCCCCATAGTTTTGTTCCCACAATTGCCCCTAAAATTCTAAGATGCTCCAAAGAGTTTTATATCCTTTGTGGGCCCAAATTGATCCAAAGCCTGAGATGCGTGCTCGGACACGTTCGTGATTATTTTGAATCGGCAAGGGTACGCTGGTCCATGTAAAAAACTGAACCGCCAAAATCAGTCTTGAGTGTTGTTCCTTATGATTGAGATGTTGGAACTCAGTCCTCACTTGTTTCAAATTTTGTATTGTCATTTTGCCTCTCATTCTTGCTCATAAAGACTCACTGAAGCTCCTATTTTCTTAATTCATTTTGTAAGTTCTCTTCGTCTCTTCTTGCTTTTCCATCTTCATAGTTCTTTCTGCTTGTGTTCATTATGTATTCTTTTTTTATTCATTCCTTATGTGAAAATGTTTATAGTGTTCATGAGAGGAACTTAGAGGATTTTAGAAAAACTTATTCAATTCCTTCTTGGGTTACAGTCTAGTGTGCCCCCATGCTCAAAAACTGCATTGCGGTTGATGGTCGCCACTGGATTCACACTCTTTCGGTGGTTCGGGGGGGGGGGGGGGGAATAACATTTCCCCAAATCAACTTTTTCGGGAGTTTTGTGAATTTTTCAATGTTGTTCCCACTTAATGTGCTCCCAGTGCAATTCAGATTGTCAATGGGGTTCACAAAATTAATGAACTATATGGGACCAACCTAGGGACCCCAGAAATTAGGTTTTGTTATTCCTGGTCCCACACAACGGGCAGTATTTTGTACCTGAAGGCGAGGAAGGCGACATGTACTGGTAGTTAACCTTCTCGATTCCAATAAGGGATATTGGGATCAGGATTTTATTGCTCGCAATTGGCAACATCTTCGTCTCCCAGAGGGCGAATAATACCATGGGTTTCTGTGCCCAAAATGGGGGAGTGTATAAGTTAATACTTTGCTTTTATGCCTTTCATGATTTTTTTTTTATGTCTGGTGACTGATAGTGTTTCTCTTTTTTTTTGTATAAGCAACTCGATCGAAGAAGAAAGTGCCCCCTCTCGCCCACATTAATAGGGAGAAGCTGCTGAAAGTTTGAAAATTGAGAGAACCCTTAGTTCCAGCTGGTGACCATACACGCTTTGCCTCTTTCTTGCTTGAGTATAAGAACTCTACGGGCAGCTTCACAGCTCATCCAGTAGACAACATTCCTGATCTTCCATTGCCTTGAACAAGTGAGGAAGCTTCGGTCTCCTCTTCATTTGAATCTTTAGACGTTGAGTCCATTCCTGTCGAGGAAGAGGATTCAATGGCCCCTGGAAAAGAATTTTGCTGATCGATGATGATGATGTTGGTGCCTCCTTCCCCAAGACCTAGTCCTTGAAAAGGACTGAGCAAGAAGGCCCTTCGGCCACTGACTTGGATTTATCAGTCCGAGAGAAGAACAATAAGGAAAAGGCCCCCATGCCCCCACAACCCTCCAAGAAAGGTGATGCCCCCACATATGTGAGGCTTTCACAGGTGATGGCAGTGGCAAAGAATCTCTCATTGGCCTACGGTTTACTTAAGGGAGTTGTGCTCACTACTGATCGCGAGCAGATTAAACAGCTGTCTAAGGAGCAACTTTCGTCCTAGACCGCTCAGGCATTAGCTGGTAAGCTAATTTTTTTCCTGCTCTAAAGTTGTTGGATACATTTTTTGTGTTCTTAATATGTTTCTTATTTATTGGTTTGCAGTTTGTGGAAAATTTTGTCTCCATCTTCGACAGACGCTTGGATCAGTCCAAAATAAATGACGATCTATCGGTGGCTTGGCAAAAGTCCCGGGAAGCCCTCACCTTTGCCTAGAGGGCTTATGATGATGAAAAGACATCCACCAGTGATGCCATGCGCACACTGAAGACCGATCATGTTCAGCTGAAGGTCGCCAACAACTAGCTGAAGGCCGAACGTGATCGCTTGAAGAAAGAATGCGAAGACCTTTCTTCAGCCAAGGAGGCCAGTTATGATAAGGGTTACATTAAGGCCTCTGAGGATGCCAAACGCCAGTTGACCTTCATCAGAAAATCTAGTTTTAAGAAGGGTTGGGATGCTGCTTTGGTGAGGACGAATGCCCTAGCCGACTTAGAACTTTTTTGGCGAGCATCACCCTTGTTCCTGCCAAAGGCTGACGAGGAGGCGACCACAGATGTCTCAACTGACCAGACTACTTATGCAGCTGCCAACGGCAAGGCCCCAAAGACCCAGGAGCATATGAAGAGCAAGGAAACTTAGTTAGGAATGACTAGTTTATGTGCTCTTATATTTTCCCTTTGGTCTTTGTTTGTAAGGGCTTTGCCATTTTGAGTGATAATTTCAATTTTGTCTTGAATGGTTGCTGAACATTCCCTCTTTGCTCTTACTTTCTGTAGTGTACAAATGTTGCCAAGGATATTCCTTCTTTTGCTAGTAACCTTGATGTCCTCCTTGGTCGGGATGCAAGTGCCCAAGCTCGCCGAGTTTGTCTCTATTTATAAGACCTTGAAAAAGATGACTGGTGCCTACAAAGACCAGTTTGCTTTTAGTGGCCAAGTTAAAAGACGACGTAAAAGACTTGGGGGACGTAGGCACCCTCATAGAGGAGGAAATGAAGTCCTTGAAGGCCCATCTGGCTGGAGCAAAGGACATTGGAGATGCTGGGGCCCTTCTCCAAGCTAAGAATGATGATCTAAAAGAAAAGCTTGCTGAAGCAGAGGAGAGCAGCCAAAGAGCCCATGTTATGTGATAGGTCTTAGTCGTGACATTGTTAAACTGCGCTATCTGTTCAGAATGGATCCCCGAGCAGTGTGGTCAACTGGTTATGAGGAAGGTTGGCCGGATGCCCTGTTAGGCTAGAGGAGGCAAAGAGCGTGGCTTATAAGTGTGACACCCCGCTTAATAAAATACCGGGTGATCAGTCCAATACCAAATTAAAACAGGAATCCCAGTTGGTTCATCATTAGCATCACTGTCGAAAACTTTTTAAAACTTACTAACCACCTAGTATTCCAAAAACTGATGCCAAATTTTAACTTTTTAATTAAACAAAACAGTACATGCGGAAATAAATACAAACCATTCACACAACTGAATAAAACTCAACAGAATAAATAATTAAACAATTTGCCGAATAAACCATCGGCCACCAAAGTGAAATCCAATACAAACATCCAACACCTGAATAATTACATCTGAAATCTGTACTGAGAAGTCTGGGTGACAAGCCCTAAATAAAACTGGAACTGAGAAATGGTTCCTACTCTAGGAATGAATGAGCGATGCGTCTAATCCAAATTTCCTGCTAGCATCCACATATGCTGCAGTTTCGTGTACCTGGAATAAAATATCAATCCCGGCGTCCCTGTGGCTGGACACCTAAAAGGTTTTGAAAATAGTTTTATAGCAAGGGTTAGAACCCAAAACATTTTGAAATATTTATCAAGTGAATTAACTGCAGTAATTAAAATGCATGAATGCGCTTCATATATAAGTTAGTGTCGCATTCCCTTGTGGACATTCTCACCCCTCCACTAATGTGCACACCTAACGGTTACCTTAACCCCACCCAGTTGTACTACCCCGTCCAACTAGTCCTGGTATAACCTCCCCTTGCCATACTACTCTAACCCGAGTATAATGATTATTGAATATTATAAGTTATCTCACAATTAACTTAATTAATTCATTCTTAAATAACAGCATATAACCGTGTCACAAGTTATATAAAGTAAATACATCACACACTGTATTATTACCCGCATATAATATTGAAATACCATTATATACATACCTTTACTAAAACATCCACACATATAACATACGTATATCCATCCCTCTGAGTATACCCTCGCCGGATAATTCCCTCTAAAGTGCTATCTCACTAGGTGTGCTCACATAACCTAGTTACCCAAGTTGGAATCGCTCACCAAGCTGGCCCAAAACATAAACGAAATGGAGGCGATCATATTCCTTCCCTGAAAGTGAGATAATCCCCTCACCCATATACCGGACGCTATGACCTGGGGATATACTCACCCTACTCCTCAAGCTAGGGGATTCACCCACATCGCGCGACCTCCCTTGATAGCACTAGAGTATATAAATTAAATAAACATCTAATCACTGATATTTAATAGCACACTCAATATACACACACACACACACACACACACACACACACACATATATATATATATATATATATATATATATATACAGACAGGCTCAGGTGCGGACTTCCCGTGCGGACTTCCCGTGCGGACTTTTGTCCTTATCAGGAAAGTGGTCCCCCGTGGTCCCAAAGACTTTTGTTATTTACCCTAGATGGTCCCCCTCTTGTCTTACTCTAAAAACTTAGTTTAAGACTATATAATTAAAAGATTTATAATTCAGACCCAAAATTAATATCAAGACTTTAAAGATTTTAGAACCTCACCAAATTCCGACCAAAACCCTAATTCTGGAATCAGAGCCATAAGACGTTCCTTTTAGACATACGGTAAAAAGACTTTAATGCCCTTGGGATTTATCCCTCGCATTTACCAAGATATTTTTGGAACCAACCCAGACTACCAACCTATACCCATAACTGATTTAGACTCAGAAGGTTGTTTAACCACACACATAGACGGTTGTTCACATATTGAACATATCCCAGCCAAACACGCAGATAGTAGACAAGTCACTGCTAGTGCTATTAATAGCATAATAGACCAAAATAAGTGTATATTGCTTATATTAAGACAATTAATAAAAGACACTCGTACCTTAGAAACAGAGATCAAAAATATCTCTAAAAGATTATTAGACATCGATAATCAAATCCCTATAGACTTAGTCCACGTGTTACAAGAAATAAATATTAAGACTAATCATATAGAAGTCATTAACAAAGACATTTTAGAAATTAAGACTTTAATTAAAAATCAAGACAGTGAGCTAATTAAACTTACTAAGGAACAAGCTAAGCTTATCCCTAGACTTGATAGTTATCTTCCTAATGGAGATAGTTAGATCAGACTGGAATGAGGTATCAAAAGACCTCTCCATTCAGACCTTATCCGAATTCTATCAAAGAATTTTAGAAAAGATAAATGATGATAGATTTTATTACAAGATAAATGAAAATGAGATTGCCAACGCAGCTAAGGCAACTAGACTTATATTAGAAAGATTAAATTTAATTTCTACATCTATAGCAGCTACCCAAGACTATAATAGTATCTTTGTTAAAGACTTGCATTTAGACTTAAAGGCTAAGACAGAAGGGTTAACTACCTTCTACACAGACTTTGTTAAATTTCAACAGAATTTAGCAAATTACCTTAATAATATGAAAAGACATAATCTATCTAAAATGGATAGCATTATTAATGAACTTAGACTAGACATGGCCCAAGTGGAAGAAAAATACGGTGAAATTATAAACGGAATTAAGGCCGTATATAATAAACCTTCCCAAGCAGAAATAGACTCGCCTTTTATTCTAACTAGGTTAGATAAAATTGAAAAGACTGTAGAAGCCATAGAAGTTAGAACTATGCAACAATTAGAAAAAGATAATGAAGTAAAAGACTATATCACTAACATTGGTAAAACCATTGTTAATTCTCTAGCTAGACATAGTGAAGAAACTTTTGAAAAGACTAGAAAGGAAAATAAGAATTTTAAAGAAGAAATCCTTAATCAGCTAAAAAGACAAAAAGATTATTCAGACTCCTTAGAAAGAATTGAAAAAAGACTCGAACAAAAACAGGTAACCACCTGTAAGTTTAAAGAAACCCCTTCCATAGAAACTAGAGAAAGGAATACTATAGGTAGACGAGTCATAAATGACAGATTAGATAAGACTAGCAAGGTAGCCAGCTCTATCCCAAATATTGGACAGAGTAATCATATGCTCCAAAGACTTAAGGATTCATCCTCCAATGTTAGGACATGGTGGAAAGAAAGAAATTTCACCAATCCTCTCCAATGGAAAGAGTGGGGTGAAGTGGACTGGAAGATCGTAGAAGATTCCATCCATAATGGACAACTTCCAGCCGTTAGATATATAGACCTGTTTAAAGAAGGTGCCACTCCTAAGACTCCCAATTATAACATGACCTACCATTGTAGAAATCATGTGTTAGACAAATCCTATACTGAGCTCCAAGTATTTGACTCAGAATGGCTTAGATCTAGAGGAACTGATAGGAAGTTCCAATTCCTAACCTTTGGACTCTTTCAAGCAAGAATCCAAGGATTACATAGACCCCAGAATAATATTAACATATTATGCTGTTTAGTAGACAAAAGATGGAAAGACTTTGAGAAAAGTCTTATTGGGATAGCCCAATTAGAAATGTCAGACAACATAGGATACTTTAATGTCATTCCGGCATTTACAGTAACCGTAGACACAGCCAAGCATTTTAAGTTAATCTTATATGCTAGTGGTTATGAAGACTATATTATCCCAGACGCTAATATAAATATAGAATTTCAAAGCTATGTGAAGTTCTCCCAATTTCCTTATGAAGGAATGCGATCAGGAATTCCTAGCGGTAGACTTAATGAAGAAATCTTAGTTAGAACTAATGTATCAGACTATAATCATACTTACAGTATTAGGAATACTGGACCTATGAAAGAGAAAGCTAAGACTCTTTGGCAATTGCCAGAATTTCAAGAAACCAAGACTATACAAAATAAACCCTTGTTTATTAATCAAGATGACGTCACTGGAAATGTTACCATCCAGTTTGGTCCCCCTAAGATTGTCGATAAGAATATCCAAACCGAAGAAATTAGATTTAGGAATATGGGAGAAGCCATAATCAATGATCCTTCAGAAGGAGAATGTAGTAGCAAGACTAGTGCTAATTTACTTAGACAAGCTCCGATAATTAGACCTAGAAGATCATTTGAACAAAAAGACTTAGTTAAAGAAAAAGCTAGGATCCAAAACTTTGGACATGAACCCTCAGAATTGGATATGAAGACATTCAAAGACAACCTTAAGAAAAGTCATTCTGTTAGGTTTCAAGAAAGAGAAAGATTTAATATGATAGCCCAAGACCGCATATTAAAATTAAAAGAATCTAAGAACACTAAGGAACTTCTTAGAAACTTAAGACTAATAGAAGAAGGAGAACAAAGACTAATGCCAGCTACACAAGTAGAACCTAGTAAACAAGAGATAGGAAGTAGTAGTAGGCTAGAAGATGCTCCTAGACTTTTTAGTAAACCTATAGGAATAAATATTCCTATATACTCTAGCACCGTAGTAAAGACTAAACCTGATTATATAAAAGACTTCCCAACTAGTGACAAGAGTTTCACTCCCGTCAAGACTATGGCAAGCCAAGCCATAAATCCAGTAGGTATATACCTCAACCTAGACAATGTGCAAGATAGGAAGAAAGCCTTAGACGAATGGCGTAATCAGATGAACATGTGTTTTGCGTCTAATGAACAATGGGATGCAAGTTCATGTAAGCAGTACGCTGAGCAATCCATTGGAGGAATTGCAAAAGACTACTTAGATAGTTTAAGAAAGGCTACAGATGAAGACTCCTTAGCTAAGATTGAGAAATTAAAGGAAAACCTAGAAGAACGATCAATTGAAGAATATATTCAATTGTTCACTGCAGAATTCATTGGAGTCGGACATCTAACTCAGATCAATGAACAAGACCTAGCAAAAACTAAGTTACCCCTCCTTAGCATTTGCAAGTTAGATAAGATAAATGAATATAGCAATAATTATGAACAGCTATATTACCAAATTAAAGAATTTGGAGAGACCTTAAAAGATGAATACTTTAGAAAGATACCAGCCATAGGACAAATCCTAATTAATGAATATAGGAATTGGCCAGGAGTATCTGGAGTTAAGAATAACTCCCTTGGTGAAAGAATCAATTTCGCCAAAGACTATATCATATCAAAGAGACGTGATATAACCCAAGGAAAGTTAATAGAAGAAACTTTCAAGCAGATCCCTCCAATCAAAGACGAAAGAGACATTGCTCCAATCCAATGGGGATGTGGAAGTGAATCTAAGAAATTCAAAAAGAAAGTAGAATGGAAACATAGGAAGTTTAAGACTAGACCTTTAGGATTTCCAAAGAAATACAAATTTAGACAATCTACTACCTTTAGGGAAAAGAATCCTAAGACTAAGAAAAATAGATTTAATCAAAGAAGATACTTTAAGAAGAATACTAGTAAGTATAAGAAGGTTCCTAATTATAGGAAGGAAAAAGACGTAGCTCAATCTAAGACCGCCACCAAAGAGTGTTGGACTTGCGGCAAAGAAGGACACTTTGCTAAAGACTGCCCTAATAAAAAAGATAAAGAAAGTATTAAGATTATTAATACAATATTAGACTATGCAGATCAAGAAGAATTAGATATCCTATATGCTATAGAAATATCAGACATAGAAGATGATGATAACACTAGTATCTATAGTGTTTACACAGACAGTGATTCAGAAGACTATAGTGATACTGATGAGTATGAAGACTCTCAGGATACCTTAGACTTATATATGATGCAGACTGATCTAGGCGATGTAGATAATGAATATATAGACTTTGAAGACGCTTGGTATAAATGTATATTAAGCCCCTTTCTGAAGAAAAGATGGACTGTTAGTAATCCAGAGCTACTAACCTATATACCTAGATGTTACTTTGATGAAAGACATTACTGCACGTTTGAGATGAAATGTTGCAAAAAAGACTTTAGATGTGTAGAATGTTTTGAGACTATACAAACAGAATTATTTATGGTTTGTATTGTTTGCCAACTACACTACCATGAAGACTGTTGGAGAACTAGATTTAGAGCAATTTATACTAGCCAATATGACGCTCAAATAGACTTAGATATTAAAACCTATTATCAAGACATTGATAGGAATATAGCCAAAAGATTGCAAGAAAATGAAGACTTCAAAGGAAAAGGAATTTCCTATGACTTAGACGTAGGGGTGGCAATTCGGGTTAGTCGTGTCATTTATGGGTCGCGTTGATTTTTATTTAAGTATAAATTTTGGGTAGTCTTAAATCTATACAAGTTAATCGGGTCAATTTTGGGTCATTTCGGGTTATTACCATAAACGGGTTATCGTGTCAAAAATTGCCAGTCCTACTTAGACGAATACCATTCCGATGATTCAGAAGAACAAATACCCTTAGATCTTATAGATAAACCCCAGAAAGGAATATCTATTTTAGAAAAGAATAATTTAGGAATTTCTACTAAACCACATGCTTATTTTGTAGAATTATTTGTTCAACATAAAGACTATCCTAAAAGACTTTCAGCCTTTATAGATACAGGGTGTTCTCAGAGTATTTGTAAAGCTAATGCCTTCCCTGAAGACTACTTTTTAGACAGTACTCAAGAAATCTATGGTAAAGTGGCTAATGGAGATCCATTTACCTTATATTTCCAGACTATTCCTATTTATTTTAAATTGGGAAATCAGACCAACAAAACCGTTAATCATCGGTTTTGGATAATGGATCCTCGTCCTAGTTTCACAGGAAACCTTATTTTAGGACAAGACTTTATTAGTAAATATCATCCTTATACCCAGTATAATGATAAGATCTTAATTAGTGACCAAGAGGAATTTAATATTAAAGCTCCTCTAATAGATCATAAGACTGCCTTTGACCTTATGCAGGTCAAGCCCAATTATAGACCCATAAAACATCAGAGTTCTTCAGCTGAGCATGGTGGACCTAGACCTACAACCCAACAAGAAGCCTTAGAAATAACTAAACCCTTACAAAAAGAGTGTAAGTGTCCAGATCAAAAGTGTTATAAGCAAACAGCGCTTATACAACAAGACATTTTAGATCAAGCCCAGCAGACCTTATTACAGATTCAAGCCATATCCAAACAGAAGAAAATGGATATAGAAGTAGAAAAAGAGAAGATTAGGCAACTAGCTGAGCCTACTTTAGGAGAAAATCCCATTGCTAAGTGGGATAAAGACCAAAGCTATTGTGAAATCATCCCTATTAACCCAGACGCCACTATTAATGGTGGAACCTATAAGAAAGGGTACTCACAAGAAGATAGAGAAGAATTCAAGAAAGACATAGACGAAATGCTTAAGTTAGGCATTATTAGAGAAAGTAAAAGTAGACATAATAGCTTAGCCTTCTATGTTCAAAATGAATCTGAACGTAAAAGAGGAAAAAGACGCATGGTCATAGATTATAGACAATTAAATAAGAATTGTGAATTTGATTCTTATAAAATACCAGACAAGAATAATTTGATAAATTTAATAGAAGATAGAATAATATTCAGTAAGTTTGATTGCAAATCAGGCTTCTGGCAAATTAAGATGCATCCAGACAGTATTACTTGGACAGCCTTTAGTGTGCCCCAAGGAAAATACGAATGGCTAGTCATGCCATTTGGATACTTAAATGCTCCTCAAGTTTTCCAAAGAAGAATGGATAATATATTTAGACCTTATTCAGAATTTTGTCTTGTTTACATAGATGATATTCTTGTAGCCAGTAAGACTGAGATAGAGCATGTAGACCATCTTAAAAAGATTATTCTAGAATTAGACAAACATGGTATTGTTATTTCCGAAAGGAAAATGCAATTATTTCAGACTGAGATAGACTTTGTGGGAATGCATATTAATAAAGGAAAATTATCCTTGGCAGAACACATAACTAAAAAGATCCTTGAGTTTCCAGACCAACTCAAAGATAGAAAACAATTACAGTCATTTTTAGGATTGCTTAATTGTGCTGCAGACTTTATTAAAGACCTTGCTTCAAAAAGACAAAGCTTAACATCCAAATCAAAAGGAACAGACAAAACTAATGCCTTTTATTGGACTGAAGACGATTTTAAAGTAATAAGACAAATTAAAGATGCAGTCAAGAACATTCCTTTACTTGAGCTGCCTAATGCAGAAGACTAGTTCATAGTAGAAACAGATGCCTCTGATAAGCAATGGGGAGCAGTATACTTTGCCATTGATCATCAGACAAAAAAGAAGAAATTATGTAGACATAGTTCTGGAACTTTCACAGACCCAGAAACAAGATATACTGCCCATGAAAAAGAAGTTTTAGCAATAGTAAGGGCAATAGAAAAATATATGTTATTTCTTAGACCTAAACATTTTACTGTTTATACAGACTTTTCTTATGCAGTAAAATTCAGAGACTTAGATTTATCTAAATCAAGAACTAATAGACTTATTAGATGGCAGCAATTGCTTAATGGTTATGACTTCTCTGTTATTCATATTAAGGGAAGTAAAAATACCATTCCAGATATTATATCAAGAGAGCCAATGTTTGCTAACACTAACATAATTTCATGTTTTATGTTGCAAACAGAAGACTTAGAAGACATGAGTTCCTCTGGAACAAATAGACTGAACAAAGACGATGTTGCAGACTATCTTAGACGCGTAAGACCAAATGATGGTATAACGCAAAGACAGACTCATATTCAAGACTCTCAAGAAAGACCAATCCTAGAGAACTTTGATGATATCTTAGTTCCTCCTGGAAAATCTAGACAAGAGATTATTTCTCAAAATAGACTCATTGGGAAGATGTATTTCCCCCAATATAGACCCGATCAAAGATATCCAGACTTGATCAAATTTAGACGAGAATTCTCAGAAGACGAAAATACTCTTGTAGATGCCATATGGTGGAACGTAAAGAATAGACTTTGGATTGAGTTTAAACAAAATTTGGTAGCTATTGCCAGATTTATGAGAACCCAAAGACTCGCAGTTACCTAGCTTAGTGGTAATACTGTGCCTAGACCTCAGAATCAGACTTATGCTCAGACTCTTGGAGAAACCTCCAAAGCTAGACCCATTGATAATTTTTGTTATCAGAAAAAGACCTTTAAGACTAAGATTGTTATACCATTTGGTCATAATAATCTTCCATTAACTGAAGACTTTAAAACAGAATCTAATAACATTATTGATCATTTTAATATGTTATTATCAGGAATAAGTGGAGATGCCTTAATAGTTAAAGGTTTCTTCAAAGACGTTCCAAAAATATATCTTTTTGGAAAATCAGAAATGGCACATATAACTCTTGCAGACCACGGGTTCATTGGACTCGTTCAAATAAAAGACATTGAAGACTCTGTTGCTCTTGGAAAGATAGTCCATGAGTATGTTAAAAAGGTAGAAGACTTCCTTCCTTTATTTGCTAGAATCTATCAGATTGCTCCAAGTTCCTGTGGAGGAATGAGGGTGGAAGGATTTAGACTTGTTAGATTTTCTAACTATACATTTGAAGACATTGAGATCCTATCTGAAGACGAAACTAAAGATTTAATTGTTGATAAGTCCAAACTCCAGATCGCCCAGGCAATGGAAACAATTGAGATCATGGAATTATTAACAGGAGAAGACAGGTGGTACACTGCCTACCACAAAGAAGACTTGATAATCCAAGCTGATGAGCCATTCAACGGAAGGCTCAAGAAAGAATCTAAAGACATGGTGGAGATAGCTTTGCCAGCCAGCCTCAGAACGGTAGGCCTTATTGATGAATTTTTCAATAATACCCTCCCAAATCAAGACAAGGCAGAAGAAGACACAGACACGACAAAGAAGGGCCCCTCAGTGGTGGATGAATTAATAAAGACGGAAGAATCATTTACCTAGACCATGCTTTTCATAAAGCAAGAAAGACCCATGCCCCACATAGACCACCAGACTAATGAAGACTTTGTTTGATGCTCTTGCATTATTACAAAAAGACAAGACCTATGATGAAGACCTGACATGCCTTTCTTTTCATAAAGGAAGGGACCCTCCATTTTCAAAAGATGTCTAAAGTTGTAGACCCAGTTGATAAAGATTCCCAAGACTATGCTGCTTTAATAATTTATGCTTTCAACCGGATTGCTTTTGGTAGCCGGTTTCCAGTCATGTTGTAGTACCCTTGATCTATATAAGGGAGCGTCCATTTGTGTTTAAGGCATCAGTAGTTAGAGAGAGAGAGAGAGATAACAAGACTTCTATGCTTGTAATAAATGTTATGTATATGAGTGAGTAAACCTCTCATAGTTAGGGGAGAGGGGAGAGTTGTAATTACTTATGATATGCAATATAAGTGTTTTCTTTTCCAGAAATCTCTTATGTTAAGTTGTTATTATTTTCCAAATTGTCTCCAACTTTCTGTTCATAGAGGACTATTGTGTTGAACCTCTGGTGTAGCACACAAGGTGTTATACTGTTGAACCGCCGTCAGGTGCCGATTAGCCGTTAGCCGTTAGCCAGGGTGGGCGTTAGGCGTGAAGGCGTACAGGCAGGAAACGGGTCAGCCGCCAAAGTAGTGGATTGAGGTGCAACACATAAAGAGAGAGTTGTAGGAGGCCAAGACCGGAGAAGAATAGTAACAAAGCTGAAGAGACAAAGGGAAGAAGATAAAGATATTGTAGACCAGAAGGAAGGTATAAACTCGAACCAAACCCTTAACTATTTTACATAATATTGTTTTAAGAAAAATCTTATATGAGCTTACAAATCACTAAAGACTTTTTAGATTTTGTTAATCAAACAAGTTTAGACTTAACTAGAGAAATTCAAGACCGGACTCTTACAGACCCTAAAGATAAAGAACTTATAGAATCTGCTTTGGTATATGCAGGTGGTACTTTTAAATACATAGACCAGATCATTGAGTGGTTAGGAAGAGAAGTACCTAGAATAGAAATAATTGGAACAGGAATCCGTGACCTCTTTAGACAAAAATTAAGAACTGAAGAATTTGCAGAAGAATTGTCAAGACCTGAAAAGTATCTAGAATACACTAGGATACTTGAAGATAGTATAGACGTATTAAAATTTGTTAGACGTAAAAGGTTAGCTGAAACAAAGACTATTTTAATTAGAACCGGAGGAATCCGTCCTCTCCTTAAAAACGTAGAGACAGCTGCCCCCAGAACATACCGTAGATTTTTGTCATCTTATGGTGATAATAATTTAGACGAATTTATAGATAACGATATAATTGATATTGTTAATCAAATATATAAAGAAACTAGACAGATAAACCCACGATACCGTATAAGGTATTTAAGATTAGAATATTTTCCAGCAAAACCTATTTCAATCTCTAGACTTCCAGAAGAAACTAGTTATATAGATAATCCTCGCTATTCAGAATTCCAGTACGATAGTGACGGAAGAAGCTTAAGAAGTAGCAGCAGCCCTGAAACTTCTACAATTAGACTTCCAGATTAATTAGACCTTAAAATAAGCTTAAAAGACGTTAGAAAGCATTGGGGTAAAAATTGATATTTCCCAAAACTTAGAATAAGACAAAAGACATTGCGGTCCCAAAAGGTGGTCCTAAATAGACAAAACGGTCCCTAGATAATTCTTGGACGGTAGTGGTCCGTAAACTAGGTCCGTAAACTAGGTCCGTATACGATCCAGCCTCTCTCTCTCTCTCTATATATATATATATATATATATATATATATATATATATACTATCACTACACCGTATATATATACTATGACCCCGGCTTTATCGTGTACTCAAAGATCGGTAACACTAGCCTGAAATTTCCCGAGTCTCTGGCCCGACTCAACTTAATTAATTTCTCACTCATTAAATCATCATTACCCCGAGTCTGTGGTCTGACTCTAATATATTTAATTCACACTCAATTAATATAATATTTCCCCCGAGTCTATGGTCTAACTCTAATTAAATTAATTAACACACCTATTAATTTAATACCGATCTGAGTCTGTGGTCCGACTCTCATTTAATTAATTTACACATTAATTAATAAATACCCTTCCCGAGTCTACAATCCGACTCAAAATTAATTAATTACAACATCAATTAATTTAATACTTTTCCGAGTCTACCTTCCGACTTTAATTTCATTAATTAACACATCTATTAATTTAATAATTTGGTGCCACTCAACCATTATCCCCGGACTTGCTCACTTAGCCCATAACTTAATATTTCCCGAGTCTATGTTCCGACTCCAAATTAATTTATTCTCTCAATAATTAATTTAATACTTTAGTGTCACTTAACCAACATACCCGGACTCACTCACTTGGTCCATTTCTACATCTCAGAAGTCCATTCCCACATTTTCGCCCACAATGTGTCGCACATTCATCTCCATAAATTTCCCAATTATATTCACCTATAATTACCAACATACCCGGACTCGCTCACTTGGTCCATTTCCATACTTAAATTATATCCCCAAATTCGTTCATCTCATGACATACAATTTTCACCCTCCTACACCCAATTATAGCACCCTATACTTGTTAAGGAATATATGCCTCACATGAATTTATCACTAAATAAAAGTAAGGAATTAAACCTTAAATAAATTTCTCTTTATAATTTCAATTGGCCGAACTGCCAAGATTCCTGTATCATCGATCGATCGATCCAGACTTCGTCTTCTCCAGGCCACTGTTTGGCCATTGACGAAAAACTAAGGTTCTTTTCCCAAATTTCAACCTCAACCCAGTCTGTTAATCATCTTATTATATTTCTCATGAACTATAAACATCATCTAAACCTTTTAACATCATTAACACTACGAATCTTTACCCACTAAAGAACACAAATCCTTATGGTAAAATCCCAATTTTAGCTTCAAATTCCACCGTTTCCTGTCCCGGGTTTTCTCATTCAAATCAGATAATCATACTCAGAAATATACAACACAACTAATTCTTACTTTGAATCTCAATCAATAGTTCCATGAACAAAAACCCCATTTTATACCCATTTATCCCCAAAACGAATTTTAGTGTACACACATCACTAAAATATGAATTGGATATCACCATTTACACATTACAGCAAGTTAACCACTTGCCTGAAATCGTCCGTAGGGTCTGATTCCGTTGGTGTAGAGAATGGTTGATGAAGAACACCCCAAATTAGCTCCTTAATTTGGCTCTAAAAGATCCCCCAATTGGCTTCTTGATTAACTTCCTCTAATCCTCTCCCAAACCCTAGGTTTAGAATTTTCTATCTGCCGTTCCTAGTCCCTTAATTAGGTTAGAAATACTAAATCCCGTTTTTGGCCATGTGGGCTTAATTAAAAAGGCCCAACTCACCCCGTGTGGGTCTATGCCCAAAAATACCCCGAGACCTAATTACTACCCCCGGGTACTCTTTTCTGACTATTTCGGCCCATCCGGACTCAACCGCGCACTCAGAATTGCCATTCGAAATACTTTTTGACATATCCAAATTTCGACCTCAAAATGCGACACACATTAATTCAGACAATTAAACTTAAAGTCGCCAATTATAAATAATTCGGCTCACTCAAATAAATTCTCCAACTCATGAATTTAGGTTTCTCCAATTTAAATATTTTTATAACTCGTAAAAATAATTAAATATTAAATCCTCAAAATTATGGGGTGTTACAATAAGCATGTTTATCTGAATACCTTAGGGGTTTTAAAAGTTCCGAGGACTTTCAATTTTTATATATGTACCAACTTGATTGTTTGACTTATTGGCATCCACCCTTTGGCAGTGAAGAGAGCTGGGTTCTGTAAACGCTATTCCTCTTTAGCTGGCCAAGAGATATTTGTCCTCTCACAAGAGTGATGACAAGTTTCGACCAAACCCTGATGACAACTGACGAAGAGCTATTGCTGCTGTTCTTGTTAGCCGATCATAGTGTGTCCATCCTTTTTGTATTTTTGCCATTGTAAATGAGAATTTTGTAACTTGTAACTTTTATTATAACAAGTTGTCTATTTGATATCAACCTTTTTGCATTTTTCCATTCCATTATGCCGATTATGTGTTTTAGTGTCTTATCTTACCTTTTAGGTTGTGTCGTCACACTACTATAGCCCGAGAACAAACTATGGAAAAAATGCACCTGGTTTAAGGGCCATATTTATCCGACCAAAGTCGGGTTCATTCAATGCCTAGGGATTTCCCGTAGGTCTTTTGTTTGCTTGAGCAATTCATGAGGTCTTTGTTTTTCTTATAACGAAAACTTAGAGACCTTAGGTTTAATTGTAATTAACAAACTCGTAATTGTAATTAAGTTAAGGTAATGCTGATCGACATTTCGATTGTTAATGTAAAATGTAAGCTTGTCATTTTTTTGAATAATGCTAAGTAATTGATTGAACAACTCGGGGTTTTATTAAAGATGTTAAATCAAACTGCGAGCATCATAAGTTCTGAAATAAAAATTTGCCAAAACTAAGTATGCTAGAAGTAAATTTAAAAGTTAAACTTCATGAGATTAGCCGCATTCCAAGCTTTAGGTATCTCTCTGCCCTCAATTATTTCCAAATGATAGGCCCTCTGCAGATCGTCTCTGATCACCTTGAATGGTCCCTCTAGTTAGGTCCTAGCTTGCCGTTCGAAGATTTTTTGGCGCTGCCGAGGAATTTTTTGAGGATATAATCGCCGAAATGGAATATCCTCGGATTGACGTCCTTATTGTACTGCTTGGCTAACTATTATTAGTAGGCCAGTTTTATCATGGCATGTTCCCTCTGCTCTTCTGCTAGGTCAAGTTCAACACCCATAGCTTTGTCATTCAAACCTTGCTTGGCAATGATGGACCTAATGGTTGGCAGACCAACTTTCAGGGGGATTACAGCTTGCATCCCATAAGTTAGAGCGAAGGGCTTTTCCCTAGTGTGTTTCCTCGGCATAATGTGATATGCCCAAAGAACGTGGAGAAGCTCATCCACCCAAGTTCCTTTCGCTCTTTCCAACCTCTTCTTCTAACAGTCGAGCATTATTTTGTTGGAAGCCTCTGGTTGCCATTGCTTTGGGGGTAGGCCACAAAATTGAAATGGTGTTTGATCACATGGTCGCCGCAGAAACCCTTGAAAGGTCTGCTTTCAAACTACTTGTTGTTGTTCGTAATGATTGTCTTGGGTACCCTAAAGCGTGTTATGACGCTCCTCCAGATGAATTTGATCATATCAGTGTCTCTGATATTCACCAGTGGCTCTGTTTCAATCTACTTTGTGAAATAATCTATATTGACCAGTAGGTACTTGCGATTTATAGGTATAGTTGGGAGAGGCCCTACAATATCTAGCCCCCACTATACGAATGGCCACAGACTAGTTAGTGACTTTAGATCACTAGTTGGTTAGTGAAGCATAGGGGAAAACTTTGACACTTTTCGCACTTCTGGACGTAAGCATTTGCGTCTTTCTGAATGGCCACTATTAGCTTTCTTTGATTGCTCGAAAAGCAAGAGATCTTCCTCCTGCATGGTTCCCACAAATCCCATTATGTAGCTCGTAGAGAACTTGGTCGACGTCTTTTGGATGCACGCATTGAAGGTAAGGGCCCGTGAAGGATCTTCTATAGAGTTTTTTCCCCAGTTCCGAGGTAGACCTGTCCATCTTTTACCCTGACTTGATGAGCTTGTTTTTTATCGATTGGCAAGGTCTCATTCTATAGATAGACAATTATCGTATCTATCCAGCTCGGACCCTATTCTATGGTTAGAACGTGCTTGGAGACCACTGTCTTCATAATGCTGAGTTTGTCGAGGAATTGCACTTCAATTGTTCTCCTTAAATTTGAGTTCATTATGGAGCTTAGAGATGTCAAGGCATTGGCGTGGCTGTTATTCCCCCAGGGGCACTGCTGGATGTTGATTTCCTAAATTTTGATATCAAATCACAAACCACCTGTAGGTATGATGTCATTCTCTCATCCATGGAGTTGAAGTCTCCAGTGACTTGGTTGGACACTAGCATTAAATCGCAATACACTTCAAGGTGGTTTGCCCTTAGCAAGTGAGCCTTACGTAGTACAGTTATGAGGGCTTCGTACTCGGCTTCGTTGTTGGAGGCTTCGAAGCCCAGCCTGATTCCCTGCTCGATTGTAACACTTTTCGGTGTAACGAGCACAATCCCTACTCCAACCCCTTTAGAGTTTGAAGCACCATCCATATACAATATCCATTTCCTAAATTGATCAAGCCCACGATCTTTCAACTGCTCGACAACTTAATGGTCACTAGGTGCTTCTTCTCCTACTAATTCAACAATGAAAACAACCAGCACCTGTCCCTTGATTGTTGTTCTTGGCGGATAATGTATATTAAATCTCCCGAGTTCGATTGACTATTTGGACATGCGTCCAAATAGGTCGGTCTTGCACAGAACAACTTATAGAGGGAAGGATGTGATAACTGTGATGGAATGGGCCTCAAAGTAATGCTTTAACTTTCGGGATGCAATGGTCAATGAGTAGGCCAACTTCTTCAGTGGAAGGTAGCGCTGCTCGACATCCAAAAGCGTCTTGCTGACATAGTAAACAGGGAGCTGTCTTCCTTCTTTCTCGCAAATCAAGGCTGAAATGACTGTGTGGCTTGAAACTGCTAGGTAGAGGTAGAGAGGATCCCCTATATCTGGGATGGCTAACAAGTACGACTTGATTTCTTCGAGAGCTTTTGAGCATTCGTCTTTCTAGGCGAGGCCTTTCTCTTTCTTTAGGAGCTGAAAGAACGGTTTGCAACGCTCGGATGACTTAGAGATGAAATAGTTCAAAACTGCCAGCGTCCGAGTTAGCTTCCGAATTTCTCGTAATGTTTGGTGGCTGGATGTTATTGATCACAACTATCTGGTCAGAGTTTGCTTCAACCCCCCTTTTGCTGACCATGTAGTCGAGGAACTTTCCGGACTGAACCTTAAAGGAGCATTTGTTCTCATTGAGCTTCATCCTATAGTGCCTAAGGATTCTAAAAGTTTCTGCTAAGTCCTTCAGATGATCATTTTTACGTCTGTTTTTTATGAGCATAATGTCAATGTATACTTCCATCGTCTCTCCCATTTGTTCTTTGAACATCTTCGTAACCAATGTCTGGTATGTGGCGCTAACATTTTTGAGACCAAAAGGCATGACTTTATAACAGTACAAGCCCAATGGAGTGATAAATGAAGTCTTATCTTGGTTGGAGCCGAACAGTGGAATCTGGTGGTACCCTGAGTAAGCGTCTAGGAAGCTCATCCCCTCATGGGCTGCTATGGCGTCGACGACCTGATTTATTTTTGGCGGAGGGAAGCTGTCCTTGGGACAGGCTTTATTGAGGCCGGTGAAGTCTACACAAACTCTGTAACGGTTGTTAATTCGGACCACTATCGGGTTTGAGAGACATTTTGGGAATTAAACTTCTCTGATGGGTCTTGCCTCCAGAAGTTTCCCTACCTCATTTTTCACTGCCTTGGCCTTCTTTGGGGTAGTGCGGTGAGCCTTTTGGCTGGGTCAACGTGGAATTGATGGCAGGTGACTTTAGGATCAATCCCTGGCATGTTATATGGCTCCTATACGAAAACATCTAGGTTTTGTTTAAGAAAAGTAGTTAAATTTTTCTTTTCTGGGTTGGACAAAGTGGCGCGGATTAAAAACTGTTATTGTGGTCAGCCTTCATAAAAAACTACTTCATTCAGTTTCTCCACAACTCTATCTGCGGGGTCGATTCTCGTCTATTCTATGCCTAGCTTCCATACTTTAGTTGCTATTTGGATGGAGTGGCTCCATCGTGAGATGTTTCTGGGATGACTTCCTTTTATTTATTTTTCTCTATCTTAGGCCTGATCGCAGCGATGTAGCATTTTTGAGCGGTGGCCAGATCGCCTCTATTCTCCGTTATTCCCTGATTTGTAATGCATTTGAGTTTTTGATGGTAAGTGGAGGGGACTATCCTCATGGTGTGCAACCACCCCCCGAGGATGGCGTGGTAAGGTGAGTCAATGTCCGCCACCAAAAACTCAATGAGTTTAGAGATGTTCAATGCCCTTACAGGCAGGACCACCTTTCCTAACGGCATGATCGTCTTTCCAGCAAAGGCGACCAATAGAATGGTAACTTCCTTCCAGTCTATCATCTTGAGTTTGAGCTTGTGAAAGAGATATAGGTGTATCACCTCCGAAGAACTACCTTGATCCACCAGTAGCTTATCCACATCTCAGTTTGCAATTTCAAGAGTGATTACTAGGGCATAGTGTGAGTTCTTACCCCAATCACACTGTCTTCCGTGAAGACTGTGCTTGCTGTAATCAACATCTTCTGGTTGCCTACGTTTGCCAGCTTGGCTTCTGGCAGGATCAATCTGTGAGGCCTCCATTACTGCTGTGACCTTTTGAGTTCCATTCAAACTGCATGGGATCAGAGGCCCCGTGAATAATGGCAAATTCGTGCCCTGCTTCGTTATCCTGCACATTATCCGATTTTGGGTCACCGTTGGTGGCGACCTGATCAATTTTCTTGTCAGTAAATTAGTATATTCGTTCAGATGCCCCGCCTGGGCTAACTCCTCCAGGTGAGATTTTAGGGCCTTGGAATTCTGTTTTGTGTGCATTCTCCTTGTAGTAGGCTCATCTGAGTGCATTGCTTCTCATGCTGGGACCACATCCCTTCTTCTTTGGCCACTTGGGGAGTTGGCCTTTGATCTTGCCCAGGAATTTGTAAATTGGTTCCTTGAAAACCGTGTTAATGACTTGGAATGCCTTGGATGAGTCTGCCTTTCCCCCATTCTTGGAACCTCCGTTATGCTTTTTGCCCCCTTCTTTTGGGTGTTTTCTTTGATCGTCTTTGCACAACTAGTTTCTTCTTGGCTGAGATTAACTACATCCTCCACCTTTGCGTACTTTTCAATTCGTGGCATAAAATCGTCAATGTTGTCTGCTTCCTTCTTGGTGAGAGACTGGTGCAACATGGATCTAGGGGGCAAACTAATCTTGACTGATGCTACGACCACCTGCTCCAAGCAATCTTCTACCTCGTTGAAGGTTTCCCAGTAGCGTTTGGCATATTTCCATAATGTCTTTGTGGTTTCTTCCTCATGGTGAGGAGAGAGTCCCTTCTCTTTGGATGGAAGTTGCTGTTTATAAAGCGAGTTGCGAATGCTTCTGCAAGGGACTTGAAGCTTTTGATCAACCTGCGGGGCACCCTTTCGAACCAACCCTGAGCAACATCTTCTAGGTTGGATGAGAATATTCGACACATGAGCATGTCATTGTGGCTCTATAGAGTCATTGCTTACCTGTACTGGAGAACATGATCTATGGGTCAGTCTTTCCATCGTATATCTTGAACCTTGGGGATGTGAACTTCTTTAGGGGTTCCTCTTCCGCAATTGCCCTTAAGAAGGGGGACTGCATCTGTGTAATGAGGGCCCCTCTCGCTAGCTCTCATGTGGATTTAGCTCTACGATGTGCAGGGTGTTAGTCCATCTCTCTTTCGACCAAACTTCTTATATCTTGCTTATGACGCTCTTCATTGCGGTTGTGTCTCATCAGACGACTCCCTGTTCTTAACGGTCCTGCTCATTGCCAGTATTCCTTCCTCGACTATGAGTTTTGCTCGCCTAAGGGCTAGGGTTCGACCACGGCGTTTACGGTTTCCCTCATGGAGTTCTTTCTCCATCTTTTCCAATCGTCGCTCGAGACGCGCATTCTCCTCCATGTTGAGGCGAGTTGCTTCTTCTTGCTGGTGGAGTCGTTTTTTATAAGTGTCGACTAAACGTGAGGTCTGTGTTGATCTAGTCTGCTCGTTGCTTGGCTCTGAAAGCTGCTCTTTTAAATGAAATCTTGAAACTTGAAAATTTTTGCAACAGATATGCAGGAAACGTTTTGATAAAAGTCTTACAAAATTTGGAGTCAAAATAGGTATTTATAGGCGAGATAGAAATTTCGAGGTGGCGAATTCGTTCGAAAGAAATTAGAAGTCGTTCGAACTAGAAAGCCATTTCGTTTGAACGAAAACATAGTTTGTTCGAATGAGAAAGCAATCAAATTAGAACAAGCTTCTAATGAGCTTCTAAAGAATTCAAACAGAATGCCTTCATTGTATGTTCGTTTGATGCAAATCTAACGAGCCTTATAACAAACAGGCCATTTCGTTCGAACGAGATAGGAATCTCGTTTCAACGAGGTTAAAAAAATTTATTTTTAAAACTAAAAAAATCCAGCCTCGGTTTTATAAAATAACATCCCAATTAAAATTAATGAAAAGTTCTGAACTCATAAAAGAATTATACCTTCATGAGATGTAGAAGAGTCTTGAACTTGGAGATGTAGAGGAGTCTTGAACTTGGGGATGTTGGAGTTCGTTTCGACGTGTTGGTGCATGTCGGTTTGTAATGGGATACGTCAAATTTGCCAAAGTGCAAATAAAACAAATAAAAAGCCTAAGTTAAAATATTTGCCCCTATATGGAGGGAGTATTATTAGTCCTCTGCATATGGAATCCTTGATATTTTTCCAGTGCTATTTACAGAAAATATGCTCCGGTGTCCAGTAGTTCTAATTACTCATATGCTTCTCATGCTATCAGCAACTTTCATCCTATGTTTTTTTTCATTACTTCTTCCGTCTATATTCTGTATTTCTATTTAATTATTAGTCGGGTCCTGGTTTTCTTGTATTGTTTAGCAAATTATCTTAACTAATAGTCACTGAACACATACTGGTACAAATGCTAATTAGAGAAGTAAGAAATTATTGTACATCAACAACATTAAAAAATAGCATTGTTTGTGGAATGTGGATACTTCAATAGGTAGATCTTTTGTCTAGTAACCTAGTTATGCTATTCCAAGTAAAGGATTTAATAACACGCAAATATATTATTTTGTTATGTCTAATCTGAAATAATCTTTAGTTTTAGAGTTTGTTATGCTATTCCATTTATGGAAAGTTTGTTATTCTTTTTAAGAATATAGTGAGTGTATGTTCTGGACTGGCTTGACAAATTTTCCTACATATTTCGGTTTGGTTTTGCAATGGCATGTCTCTATTATGTGCATCATATTTATATGAACATGTTTATTTATTTCTTCCATTTTTAGTGTATTCATTTGACTTATTATCATTGCAAATTAGTGCTCGGAATCATATATAACCATATTGAAATGTGGAGAACTTTTGAGAACACCGGTTCCTATTTTTATGACATGCAAACCATGAAATTTCTTAAAGAATTTTTTCGTATTACTTGCCAATATACGTGATCATTTACGTTCAGCCATCATAGAAAAACAAATACTAATAATTTTATGCATATTTTTCCTATTGTGTATGTCTAGGGGGAAGTTACTCCATTCAAATCATATCTCAATAGATATCCTACACCTCATGTAGCCTCTGGTAGCAGTAGCCAACATTGGTATGCCATCAGACGTGCATCTGCTCATATAATTGTGCTGTCCAGCTATTCTCCATTTGGTAAATTTTCAATCCCTTTGTTTTTATGCTCTCCTTCAGTTAACCTCAATATTTTTTACCATTGGTTAAAGTAAAAAAAAAAAAGTCAAATAGCATGGGTTTAGAATAGTTGCAATATTTGAGGCCCTTTGATGCAATCTAATAGCAACATTGTTAAAAGGTTCATAAGGATTCTCCCGGGACCAAGCCTCAATTTGGCCAATTTGGATAATGTAGGTCCACTTGGGACTTGCATAATTAGTTTTGAGTCATAAGCTATGTCTCATTTGATTTTGATTTCTTGTAGTGAGTTATTATAGACAATATGAATAGAATTCTGACTTATATTTATCTAAGATGTGTTTACAATTTATAGTTACAGAAAAATAAAAAAATAAAAAAGCAGAAACTGCTATTCAGATTTTCAGCAAACTGTCACCAGAAAAGCTGCCCAAATTTGAGGAATTCTATCACCAGCGTTTCTGCCCACATTTAGGGAATCTGTCAACACTCCCCCTCAAGATGGTATGCAAATGTTGTCCATTCCTAGTTTGCTTGTGATTCTTTGGAATGAATGACTCCGTAATCCTTTGGTGAGCATGTCTGCAAGTTGTCCATTGATTGAGATGTAGGGAGTGCAAATTAGACCGATAAAGTGTTGATCCACTTCTACGTGTTTAGTGCGAACATGTTGTACCGGATTGTGAGCTATATTAATTGTGGACTTATTATCACAATACAACTTCAAACTTCTTTTCTACTTGATACCCAAGTCTTCCATGAGAATTTGGTCCATTAAAAGCTCACAAATTTCATGTGCCATAGCTTTAAACTATGCTTCGGCGCTTGATCTGGCTACCTCAACTTGTTTTTTACTCCTCCAAGTCACCAGATTTCCTCTTAAGAAAGTACAATACCCTGATGTTGATCTGCGATCCACCACTGAACCTGCCCAATTTGCGTCTATATAGGCTTCCATACTGAGTTCTCTATTATTTTCGAAGAGAACATATTTTCTTGGGGTTGACTTCAAATATTGTAAGATTCGGTGAACAACTTCCAAATGACACTCCCTCATGAGATAAATAAATGAGTTTTCCTACCAACCTTTGTATCCCCCTCTCTATAATTGTATCTTCTGTAGCTTCTCCTAGCTTGTGATTTTATTTGATGGGAGTTTCAGAGGGCTTATAACCTAGCATCTCTGTCTCCTGTAATAGGTCAAGAATGTATTTTTGTTGGGAAATGAATATGTCATTTTTGGAAAATGCAACTTCAATCCTCAAGAAGTATTTTAGCTTTCCTAGTTCTTTTATCTCAAATTCTTTGGCCAACTGTTTTTTAAGCTTCTCAATTTCTTCAAAATCATTCTCAATTATGATAATATCATCAACATAGATAATTAAAACAATGATTTCACTGATTCTTGATTTCTTGATGAAGAGTGTATGATCACCTTATGATTATTTGAACTCCATCTTTTTCATTGGACTAGTTAACCATCCAAGCCATGCTCGAGGAGATCGCTTCAATTCGTGTAGAGATTGCTTCAACCAAATACTATTGTGCCTCTATGTAGACTTCTTCCCCAAAGTACCATCTAAGAATTCATTTTTTGCACCCAATTACTGCAAGGACCATTAAAGATTAGTTGCGAACGTCAACAAAACCCTAACACTGTTCATTTTTGCAACTGGGGCGAATGTTTCTTGATAGTCTACCACATATGTTTAAGTGTACCCCTTTGCTACAAGCCTTGCATTATATCTCTCCAAAGTCCCATTGACATTATATTTAACAGTGTATACCCATCTGCATCCCATTGATTTTTTTCCTTTTGGTAGCTCGACTACATCCCACGTTTCACTCCTTCATTTCTTTACTCATGGGTTTTTTCCATTCCTCACTCTTAATTGCCTCTTGGATTGTTTGTGGAATTTCAATAGTGTGTAGCTTTGTGATAAACACTTTATGTGAAGACAAGAGTATATTAAAGCAGATAAAGTTGGCTATGGGGTATTGTGTGCATTTTCGTGTACCCTTTTTGATGACAATTGGAATATCAATATCATTATCAAGTGTAAGGTTTTGTGGTGAGCAAGAATTTGGAAGACTTTCATTACCTGTTTATAGGATCAGACTCCTGAGCTTGCACCGGTTCGGGCTCGACTTTCCTCCTGTAATAAACCTGCAGTGGGAAAGTAGGACTGTCTTTCCCTGTTTTCTCATTATTGGTATTTGGGGAGATGGAAGAGATGAAACAGGCTCAAAGTATGATGGGGTAGTGACTGTTTCAGGGGTTGATTCTAGAATTTTAGGGGCTGTTTGTGTAACTTCGGGAGCTTTTTTTTTATGATTTCAGGGGGTCAAAGGATTATATCAGGGAATACAAAACTCAAACTGATCTTATTTTCTAATGAAGTCTCTCCCCTAAAGATAAAATTTCCCAAAGAAAGATTTGTTTTCAGCAAAGGTAACATCTTTCGTAACAAATAATTTCTTGGATGATAGCACTTGTACCCTTTTGTGTTGAAGAATACCCAAGAAAGACACATTAAAGAGCTCTCGAATCTAGTTTACTACGATTTTGTGCATGAATGTGAAAATAGGAGACAACCAAATATTTTGGGTGGTAAGTTTATTGAATTCTAGGTAAAAATGTGAAAAAACATTTACAGATGCTTTGTTTCCCAACATTCTTGAAGGTAGTCAATTTATAAGACGAGTTGTAGTTAACACGGCTTCCCCCGCTAGTGTTTAGGTACTTGCTTGGGTTGTTACAAGAAGGCGACGATATTTTTGTTCCGCAACCCCATTTTGTTGAGGTGTATATGATGACTGATATATGATCCTTTCTTTTTGAAAAAACGGTTACAAAACTGATTAAAATATTCCCTTCCATTGTTTGATCTAACATTTTAATATGAGCACCAAATTGATTTTGAATTATTTTCAAAAAATTCTACTAACATTAGATTTATTTTTCATGAGAAACAACTACGTAACATGAGTGCAATCATTAATAAAAGAAATAAACCAACGAGCTTTAGTAATTTTTGGAATCCTAGAAGGTCCCAGACATCTCTATGAATCAATGAAAACAAATATAAAGATTTATTATCACTCAAAGGGAATAAAACACGATGATGTTTGACAAATTGACATACTTCGCAGTTAAAAGAATTATCATCTACACCCTTGAACAAAGTAGGAAACATAGTTTTTAAAACTAGAAAAGATGGATGTCCTAACCGAAGATGATGAAGCCAAATCTGAGATTTATTTGGTGAAATTTTGTTGGAGAAATGAGATAGAGGCAATAGATCAAAAAGTAGAGTCCTTCCTTCTCCTTAGTAAGCTCAATCATCTTTCCCCATGACCGATTCGTGAAAGACACAATGATCAGAGGAGAATACAACTTTGCAGTTTAGATTTTTTATCAGTTTATAAATGGACAACAAGTTAATAGAAAGATTAGGCATGTGAAGGACAAACTTTAGTGAAAGAGAAGTAAGGGAAATGTCTCCTTTTCCTGAAATGGATGCCAATGTGCTATCGGTAACTCTTTATTTTTTGGTTTTCGGGACATGGGGTGTAAGTAGTGAAGTGATGTCATGAGTTGGTCATGTGACCAATAGAACCCGAATCAATAACCCGGGTTTTATTTCACGAGTGTGCCAATGAACGCAAACCAACCTGCTATTTTGTTTTGAAGTAAGAGGGCTCCGGAGCTTTTCAATCTCCTCTCTGTTTAGTGTACTTATCTCTAGCTGATTGATCTTGATTTAGGTTGTTTTTGAGGTTTAGGAAATAGTAGACATTATCATAAGTACTATTTGGAAGTTAGAGAAGAAAGAGATGGGATGGTCCTAGGAGAGATTCCTAAACTATGATACCATATAGACAATATGAATAGAATTCTGACTTTTATTTCTCTAAGATGTGTTTATAATTTATAGATACAATGATTGGGTTACAAAAAAATAAAAAAAATAAAAACGGAAACTGCTGTCCAGTTTTTCAGCAAACTGTCACCGAAAAAGGTGCCCAGATTTGAGGGAATCTGTCACCAGCTTTTCTGCATACATTCAGGAAATCTGTCAGCAGTTATAAATAGCATTTCATAATTTTATATTTTCTGGACATGGCCATTATCAATAACTGATGGGTCTTAGTTTGGATTGTGCTATGTTTTCGGGTCATAGTTGCCTCAAGTTGGAGTTAGTGGACGAGATCTCTCAGAGCTTTTCATGAAGCACGGACACGTACACGGACACGAGTGTCGTGTCCAACACAACATGGACACGCCAACACGACAAATTTAAAAAAAATTGGACATGACATGCTATGGGACACGGATACACATATATATATTTTTAATAATATTCTATGTATACTTTGATATTTGCCCTAAAAAAAGGTAATAGTCAAAATAATTATCTAATTATCTAAAATAAAATAATCAAATATGTTATAAAAACATTTAAACCATAAGTCCATAGTTATGTATCCACATAAAGTCTTCTATCACAGCTAACTCCATTGCTAGCAAAGTAACAAGTAACAATCAATATACAAAAAGAACCCATTCAAAACAAAAATATTAATAATTTATTTCAATGGGTTAAGTAAGTGCTTCAATGTTCCTCATTTATCACCATCTCTGGCTAGATCAAAAACTTCATCATCACTCCCATAAGTGTCTATGGAGTGTCACAAAAGTGTCCAATTTTTTTTAAAGGCAAATCAGTTCGACACGCTGTGTGGCGTATAGGGCAGGTGTCAGAAGAGTGTTGTGTCCGCGAGAGTGTCCGACATGGGTATGTCACCTCTGACAAAGTGTCCGTGCTTCATAGGAGCTTTTGTATACACTTATTTCTTTTAAAATTTCAGAAAAAATCAGAGATTCCAATGCCTCTTGGGATAGTGTGATGTAGCCCTAATATAAGACGTGCCTGATGATTTCTATGTGAATTTTATAACAACTTTTGCTCCTTTTATTTTTTATTTTTTATTTTTGTACTACCTTGTACATGTAAACTCAACCGCTGAATTCTCAATTTGAACCTGTGAATCTGAAAAAGTTAATCCAATAAATTGTTTTAAGTCGCTGAACAACCATCAAAGTCCCGTATGTTTATTCCCAAAAGCATACCTAGCCAATCCATAATTAAGCCTTGGGCCCTGTTTGGTTCAGGGTGAATTTTTTTTCATTTGGTTGATAAGTGAAGTGGTGAATAATTATCAATGATAAGACTAAGTTTAGAGAAACGTTGTAGGGTTTTGAAATTCGCAGGGGTAAGATAAAGGTGTCACACTTGCAATTTATGGTCGACACAATCTTCTTTTTGTCTTGGAACAGTAGCAAATTGACAATCTTGTCTCTTACGTGCTTTTATGTAGGAAGGTATTGGGTATGGAAGTATAGGACTTGAAAATGTTGGCTAGCAAGATTCGTTGCGACTTGGAAAGCTAGCATTTGGCATATTTGGGATTACCTTTGGGTGGGAAACCAAACGCATTAAGTTTTTAGAGCCTGGTGTTGGATGAAATCAGCAAGAGATTGGACGGGTGGAGGAAGGGATACTTGTTGATGCGTGTGCGGGGGGAGATATATCCTCAGTTCTTGGTAGCAATTCAACTTATTATCCATTTTTAAACTCCGAGTGAAATTTACTATTCTAATTGGAAAAAGTGTGAGAAACGTTTTTTGGGAAGGAGAGGGTGAAGGTAAAAATGATCATTTGATTAACTGGAGAGTGGTAACAGTGCCTAAAAACAAAGGGGTTTTGGGAATTGGAAATTTAACTGACAGAAAAAAAATTGTTGTAGAAAATTAGTTGTGGAGATTTCTTAATCAGAAAAATTCCCTTTGGTGTGCTATCATTATACAAAAATATGGGTTCAATGTAAATGGGCGGGATTCCAAAAAAAATTGGAACAGGGTACCTTGAGAAGTCCTTAGAATTTTATCTCTAATTGCATTGAGTCTTTTCTTAGGTGAGTTGCATGGATGTAGGGAATGGGACCCTCATTTGTTTTTGGTAGGATGTTTCGAGGGGGTTTCCTCATTTCAGTCTCTTTTCCCTCAGTTATGCAATCTCAACATTAATAAAACAAATCCATTGCATCTTTAGTCTCTGTGGAAGCTAATGCAATCACCCCTTGGAATTTATCTTTTCATAGAAATTTGAATGATAATGAATCCTAAGAATTCATTTCCTTCTTGTGCCTCATCTCATTGATGGGGTTACCTCTGTTGAGGCCGTTCATAAAAGAAGGTGTTGGTTGGATGCTGCTGGATTTCGTGAAAGTCTTTCTATAAATTCCTATGTGACGGTCCGAATGTTTCTTCCTTTGAACCTTCCAAAGTAGTATAAAGTGTTTGCCTGGTTAGTAGTTCATGAGTTAAGCTGTTGTGGATGCTTATTCCTTCTTTTTGTCTTTTGGTTTTAGCACAATATTTCTTTTGTATCTTATCTAGTAGTTTCGACTTCCGAGGACCCCTGGTGCATTTTGGATTTTCTTCTCTTTTTATTATTAATAAAAAAAATACCTTTTCCTGATAAAAAAATGTATCTCCACCTAATCGAGGTTAAATTTTGTTCAATATTTTTGTCCAAATCACACAATTATAGAATGTACACTTAGTAATCTTCTTTGAATAAGAATTTCAACTTTAAGTAGTTTACTTTTTAAACCAAACAGAGCCTTAACTATCTTTGTGAAGTTTGCTGATGCTTACGATCTCAACTAATAACTAAGCCACCCTAGAAATATTTTTGTGATTATCCTAATATATCAACTTCTCTATTTTAGAATCTTTGAGAAATGCTGCTTGGCTTTTTAGTTCGGCCCCCGCTATTTATTTATGCTTGGCATGGTAATGCTCATATCTGTATTTCTTATATCATTTTTATTTTCACTTTTTCACAGTAAAATATACACCTCAATGGAGGTGGCTCAAAGAAGAATTCAAAAGGGTTGACAGGGACAAAACACCTTGGCTTATAGTTCTTATGCATGCCCCAATTTACAACAGTAACAGAGCTCACTTCATGGAGGGCGAAGGCATGAGGATGGTTTACGAGAGTTGGTTTATCTATTACAAAGTCGATGTAATCTATGCTGGCCATGTTCATGCTTATGAAAGATCGGTCTGTCACTTTTATCTCTATATCCTATAATTTCTTTGTTTACTATGTCAGAACACAATAAAACAAATTTATTCTGTGTTTTCCCATTAATTATCATATTGTAGGATGGGGAAACCATTTCTAACATGCACTCAAAAAAAAAAAATTTAAAGTTCATGTAGACAAAAATAAATGATAGGAATTAATATGGAAGGGCTATGTAATTTATGCTTAAAGAATTTATTTCTTATAATATTAATGGCATGCTTTCTCTTCATTTGTGTTAGTTGCTTCTGTTTAGTCAATATAAGCTATTTTCTTTTGGTCTTCAATTTTTGTATGGGAAGATTCATAGTTATTTATATTCACTCGCATTGGTTTGTATTTTTATATATGTATTAAGTATCTGACCTTCTCAAAATACACATAATAAGTCCACTTATTAAAAAAAAAAAAAAGAAGAAGAAATATCTATACTATATATTGATGGCTACCAGCAGATGGCAGTTATTTTTTTTCCTGTCCCTAACAAGTCCATTATATCCTTAAAAGATGAAAGTTATTAATTAGTTATAAAGACTAAAAGGAATGAACAATAACACAAAAATAACTTAACAATATAGTTTAATAAAAAAGACAAAAAAATCAACAAGAAGTATAATGCCTCGTAATATTATATTAATTATTTGTTTAAATTAATATTTATATATTTTAATAAAAATATATATTTTTTTAATTGCACACGCGTTATCAACACTCACTAGTAATTTGTTCTATAGTTGCTTTCAACAGGTTGATGTCTGGCTTGGTTCCTATAATTACGGCGAATTTTAGAAATCAAACCAGGTGTCATCAATGAGAACCTAATGCTTCAAAATGTCAATCATAATGGTTTAAAATGTGAGTACGTTGTAATGAAAATTTTGAAATCATTAGTATGATAGAAATGATTTATCATTTTGTAAAAGAACAAAAATTTATTAAGGCAAAGACCATTTATCATTTTTGACTCGTTATCTGTGATCAACCATAAGTGTCATCGCTTGGTGCAATGGTTAAAGCATCAAGACACCATAAGATCCACATTGTGGAACCTTTTACCAATACCCATTTGCATAGATTTGGCTAAACTATGTGAGATGGGAGATGGATTTTATTCGGCCACCTTGGAGAGAGAGAGAGAGTGTAACAACCCCCATTTTCCACATAGAATGGAGCTCGTCAAACAATTCATACCATTCTCAGCATCAAACCATAAAGTAAAGAGAAAATCTAGACCGACTCTCAAAATGTGACTCACAATCCTACTCACTGACGTGGCACCCAACCATTTGTCCAGCTGTTTTTTTTAAAAAAAAAAAAACTAAAATATGTATTTAAAAACTGTTTTTTTTTTAAAATGTGAACTTTTTATAACTGTTTTTAAAAAAAAACACATTTCAACGTTTTTACAAAGATATTTATAAAAACTAAAAAATTGTATTCTAAATAAAAGCCATTTAAAAAAAAAATCATTAAATGACGTGGGTCCGCCAATGTTTAAAAAGGCACGAGGCGAGGCGTTTTGGCTAACAAAGAAATATAAAATAAAACTGCAAAAGAAACATCTTTGAGGAGTTTCTCACATAGTTAAACATTTATTTGTTCCCCAAAGATGACTTTTTTACATATTGTTAATTTTTTGCAAAATCAAACTGACCAAATTATTTTTTTAGTTTCATTCACATTGGTTATTTTATAATATGACAATAAATTAATCAATGCAAAATCAAATTGACAAAATCAGTTTTTTAAGTTTCATTCACATATTGGTTATTTTTTAAAAATTTCTTTCAAGTTACAATAGTAAATAGCATAAGATAAGTGCAATTTTAAAACTAAAAAAGAATAATTAAAAAAGAATAAGAGTTGGTAGATTAAAAAACACTTTTTTAAGTTAAGTGCAATTTTAGAAAAATGAAGAACTTTAACATTTAAATAAACAGACTTCGTGAAGGAAGAAAAATAGTTTTTTTTTTACGCCTCAGCATAAAGGCATGAGGCTCATCGAGGCGTAAGCCTCAAATTCAATCCTAAGGCTTAAGCCTTGAGGCATTTTTTGCCCGCCTCGCCTTGAGGCGTAAGTCTGAAACGCCTTTTTAAACATTGGGGTCCGCGCCAGCGACACTAACCAATCGCGATAATGATGTGGGTCTGCGCCAGCGGCACTAACCCATCGTGATGATGATGTGAGTCCGCGCCAACTTTTAAAAAATAGTCTTTCATATTTTTAATAAATAAAAAAAAAAATTTAATAATAAGAAACTGTTTTTAAAAATAAAAAAATTGTTTTCTTGAAAATAAAATAAGGTTTCAACAATTTTTTAACTGTTTTAAAAAATTGGTTAACAATTTTTTCTAGTTTTTATTTATAAAAACGGTATAATTTTTTTTTATGAATGTAGTATAATTTTTTTTAACAAAATCTTATTAAAAAAAACAACCAAGTTTTTCTTTTTTTTTTGTCCTTTAGTGGGGCAAATGAGAGAATCGGAAGAGTGAGTCACTGTAGAAGCGCTCAAAAGTAAAAACGGAATTAAAATCATCCATGCATGCGAGTAATTAAAATGACACAATCTCATAAATGAATAAGTCTCAAACCAACCAATACCGAAATAATCTTTACGTCACGACTCTGAATAATAAATACGGACTTATGTCCATACAAAATTTTGAATGGAAATAACTGAGACTGAAATAAGTAGCAACCTATACTAGAATCAAAAGATTGGAAATTTGCTATGCATGGTGGAACTGCAAGGTGGAACTGCAAGGTGGAACTGCAAGTCTGAACTCTCCTCAGCTCTCAATTCCTGTCTATGTTAGCCTGGAAAATATTTTCATAATTTTGTATCATAGCCCAAAAGTTGCAAAAATTAACTCCAATATCAGCGATAAATGATCATGTGATTGATTTACAATACATGCCACCCTCGGCTCTTAGATGTAATAAGTACCTCACCCCTCAACTAAGTACAATACTATGCGCATGTCCCAACTCAAGATATTACTATACTTATAAGTCTTTGTACTATCTGAATGTATAAGAAATAAACATTAATTATGCAATAGGGGTGTAACTAACTACATATGTAAGAATACAACCTAAGTACCAACCCCCACAATGTCACCCACAAAGAAAATACAAGTAAATCACGTAATGTATTTGATCATGACACAAGGTTCATTATCAATTGTCCATCACCAGACTATATTAATTCTTTCTCATTAATTATTACATCACATGAAGGCAACTACCTTCGGTGCCCATCTCGTGCCTTTATCGATAAGTTTGTAGGAATTCATTACCTAACGGGATTAAGCAAAACACACAAATAAATAATGGGGGCGATCATTGCACAATATACCATCAACGGGCCCATGCCAAAACTCAGTTGACGGATCAAGTCCTCTTACTTTCTCTCATCGTGAAGTGTAGATTAACCAAAGTGTATGCTCTAACATAATAACCTCCATTACGTCCTGCCCATATCAGTAGGCCGTGTGGCACACGGTCCCCATTACGAATGCAAACCCCCAACTGATAGATTCACCACGAGTAAAGATATGTTCATATAAATATAGAATACACACACACACACACACACACACATACACACATATATATATATATATATATATATAACTACCCAATAAGATATCACATCTTTCACGCGTCTACCCGATTTAACCCAATTCCCACACCGAAAAGTTCTAAATACTTTAAGGTTTTCTCATTCACAAGCCTATAATTTTAATTCCAATAAAAAGACTAAGTCTCTCACCTCAATATAGACCCAAATCATCCCTCATAAGGTGATGCGAATTAAGAATGCGGAAGCGTTATTGTTACAACTACACACCAACTACTAACTACAGAACACCACCACCAACAAAACAAATAAAAATAAACTAAGAACAAGGGTTTCTTTCTCTTTATATATTTTTTTTCAATATTCAAGTGATTACAAATGAGGGCCAATGGCCTATTTATAGGAGAGATTAGCTTGCTAACCAAGCTAATACATAAAAAGACAAAAAAGGACAATTAATAACTAAAAATGACTAATTAGCCCCAAACATGCTTGAAGACTAATTAAAGACTAAAAATAAAAGAAAATGACAATAAAAGAAAAAAAAGATAGTCTTCTTCCGAGAGCACCACCACGCGCCACGTGTCACCAATATACATCATTCTCCCCGTCTTAAAAGAAAAACTCGTCCTCGAGCTTGGAGGGTGACTCATCAATGTCACATGATTTGAACTAAGAAAAGTTTTGGACCTCAATCAAACTCAATCAAAATTGGACAACCCAACTGGAATTAGTCCCATGTGTATGAACCTCATCAATAATGGGTCTAATAAACCCAAATCCCGACGATGTCCCTCTACGAAATCCGAGCTACCAAAAATTGACGACCATATCCGTCTTCTTATACACCACGAGTACATGGCTGCAACTTGGACTGGTTGACCCTTAAATCTGACCAGACGGTAAATCCGGCGACCGCATCTTTGCGAGTACGATGGTGAAAGAAGCGAACTGAAGACGAAGACATTCCGAAAAGCCAGATCCAAAATTGAAAATAGTCGGAAATGGGCCCCGAGTGCGATGCATTTTTTATGGGCGTCATATGTTGTGTCACAAAGAGGTCTTAGAACCAATTTTGACCAGATTTGAGGTCAAATAGGGGTAGGGGATTGGATCGGAGGAGGAAAGGGAAAAAATAGGAGGGGGTTAGGGTTTTGGTCGGAGGGAGTTTTGGATGGTTCTTATTTTTTTTTTTTTGGGTGAGTGGTGGGGAGGGTTTGGAGGAAGGTAGGAGACGGTGTTTTATTTGACGAGGTGGTGGTTGTGTGGTCGTAGGAGATGGAGGTGGTAGAGTTTGGAAGATGGAGGAGGCTAAAAGGGTTGGTATTTTACCTTTTAGAGGTGATGGAATTTAGGGTGTTCATCCACCCGATTTTCATTTGGACATTTATCAATCTAAAGATTGAAGGGTTGCCGGAGTTGGAATCACAACTCCATACTCACTTCACGCACCACGAAGAACACCAAGAACACACGCAACTCTGATACCAATTTAATGCGAATCAAGAATGTGGAAGGGTTATTATTGAGATGGTAGAGTTTGGAAGATGGAGGAGGCTAAAAGGGTTAGTATTTTACCTTTTAGAGGTGATGGAATTTAGGGTGTCCATCCACCTGATTCTCATTTGGACATTTATCAATCTAAAGATTGAAGGGTTGCCGGAGTTGGAATCACAACTCCATACCCAGTTCACGCACCACGAAGAACACCAAGAACACACGCAGCTCTGATACCAATTTAATGTGAATCAAGAATGCGGAAGGGTTATTATTACAACAACACACCAACTACTAACTACACAACACCACTACCAACAAAAAAATAAAACTAAACTAAGAACAAGAGTTTCTTTATCTCTATATATTCTTTTTCAATATTCAAGTGTGATTACAAATGAGGGCCAATGGCCTATTTATAGGAGAGGTTAGCTTGCTAACCAAGCTAATACACAAAAAGACAAAAAAGGACAATTAATAACTAAAAATGACTAATTAACTTCAAACATGCTTGGCTACTAATTAAAGACTAAAAATAAGAGAAAATGACAATAAAAGAAAATAAAGATAGTCTTCTCCCATGAGCACAACAACGGCCCACGTGTCACCAATATACATCATAAGGTCCCGAACCAAAGCTATGCTCGAAAACCAAACATAATAACCAAAAGCTCAACCTAAGCCAAATTGATCAACACTGATTGATCAATCGACGACCCTTGTACGCAAATAGTCTTCTTCTTTACGAATTTTCCTTCCTCAAAACCTTTATTAATGAAATACAAAGCTCCAATTTGAACCCAAACTAAACCAGAACTTAAATCTAAGTATGGAAACAAGTTTTCAATGATTTTTAATCATTATAGACAGATTAATTCATCAATTTCAAGGGTTAGTCAATAAAGATCCATCTTTGCCCAAAAACATCAGTGGTTTACAAATATCTTCCAAATTCAAGATAAACCTTCAAGTTAATACATGGATTCGATTAAAAAACGTGCATAAATTTTAGAGCATGGGTTATAACATGGTTTCCAATCATTATATCACCAGAATATTAACTTTCAACATGAGATAATTAGTATCTAATCCTAATTAGTCCCAAATAATAACATGATTAAGATAGTACGAATTTAATCCTAATGAAATCTAATCCCAAAATCAGCAAGGAAAAACATGATTCTAAATTAATTATAGATTATCTGGTGATATTGCAAGAAAATTGTTATCTTAGTTTTGGAAAATGAAAAAATCTCACTTGATTCCTTTGTGTTTTTCCCCATCAAGTCTTTTTTAAATCTCCCAGGTGATTATGGCTGCTAGGGTTTAGTTTTGTTGATATTTTAACAATAATTGAAGAGTCCTAGTCCATATAAAAACTCTAATTTTCGCACCTCTTAATGAGGCCTAATTTCGGTCTCTTAAAAAAGACCAAAATGCTACCCCGAATAGCACAAAATTCACCCTAAGGGTATAGCTAAGATGCTTAAAACACATAAACGGATGCGTTAATTGTCTATAATTCATCTAATTAATTACACTTATTAATTATGATAACATGCGGTACAAATAAATCACATAACACGCACATTTAATTATCATCTAAACACGCAAATTGTTAATTACCAAATATATCTTCTCACAATTAATAAATGCAAATAAATGCCATAGAAGTACAGGGTATTACAGGGAGACCTTCTACCAAATACCGAATTGTGTATATTTGACTAAACTATAAGATATGGGAGATGAATTTTCTCTCAGGCCACCCTTTGAGTGGCGGGGTGGGGGAGACCTCTACTAGATACTCAATTGCTTAGATCTGACTAAATTACGCGAAATGGAGATGGGTTTTCCCTTGGGCCAACTGGGAGAGGAGGGTGGATGGAGAGGAGGAAATCATATGCTCAAAGCTATAATTTGAACCTTTTTAATCTTCAAACCTTTCGATGAAAACTTGCAGTAAGAAGAAAAATGATCCCATCTTGAACAAAATGATAATTTAAAATTACTATGAATAGTCCAACAATATTGATCGTGGAATGCTGATCTGTCTTCTGATACACGCTAAATTTACTTTATGTTAACGACCCATTCTATTGGTATAATGCCTCTGCTCACTTATTAAAGTGGAGTTCTTTAATGAGAGTTTCTTTCCCATTTACAGTATCGGGTCTCAAACACACACTCCAATGTATCAGGTGGTGATCCTTATCCTGTGCTGGATAAATCAGCTCCTGTTTACATTACTGTTGGGGATGGAGGAAATCAAGAAGGTCTTGCTTTAAGGTTAGTTTCTCACAGTAAAAAGAGTCGCAGAAAAAAAAAGTAAAAAAGAAATGTTTATGATTACCTGATGATTAAAATCACATCTCCAATTTGTTCAGTACAAGAGGGTTCTAATTTTGGCTTTGGACTAATGCATTTTCATGTTTGTTTCTCAAAGGTTTAAAGATCCTCAGCCGGAATATTCCGCATTCCGAGAATCCAGTTATGGGCATTCCACACTAGAGATAAAGAACAGAACGCACGCCTTTTACCATTGGAATCGTAACGATGATGGGAAGAAAGTGGCAACTGACTCTTGCGTGTTACACAATCAATGGTGGTAAGTACTATTTGCAATCTTGCTATTATGGAGTGTTGAAAATGTGCAATATTTTCTCCTTAACAAAATGACGTTGATGTTGTTGTGATTGCTTAAAACCAGCCCTGAGGCAGGGGGATCATGGCCTCTTAGAGCCTCAATCTGGGAGGGCCTCGTCTATGTTCAAATGTTAATTTATTATATTGCCCAATTATTTTGTGTATATGCTAAGAATTTAAACCAACATTTTCCTTTTGTAACTTAACCTAGCAAAAGGCACAAATTTATCTATATTTTGAAGGTTTATATTGTCATGCACTAATTATTATATCACTCTATTATTAAGATTTAAGAGGCCCAAACTTTTAATTATATAGTATCTTATTGATTACGGTTACACCGCCACAGATCACTCTCTCTTATGCTTTGTTATGATTTTGGCTCTCTCCCAATTGTATTTTACAGGTCTATTGTAGTGCAAAGTCTAAAACAAGCCATTACCTTATGTATCCTCACTTTGCTAAAAAGATTGTTTGTTCTTACTAAAAAAACTGTACATATATATGTGTAAGGGGCACCATTTTTGTAAGTTCACCTAATGCCCGCAAAACTCAAGACTGACCTGGATATTGGAGCTCATCAACTGTTTGAGAAATCATAATTGTTACCACATCTTTTTGAGATAAACATATAGGTACGATTTGTATGTCTATCATTACTCTTTGTTTTGGGGTTCATGAAATGCTACCCGAATCGAGCCAAAGAGATCTAAATTTAGGCATCTGATATAGTTGGTTGGCTTGCCCAGGAATAGTATTTTCGAGCTACCTTTTTCTCTTCATTTATGAACAGCTAACATAGTAAATGCTAGCATCACTAGAAGGTCTTTAGGACCAAACAACATTCTTAGTTAACGCTTCGAGGTGCTTAAAAGATAAAGGATAATATTGGTTAAAAAATTGTTTAATAAAATCATAACGCTGATAAGTTTTATGTGATTGACAAAAGAGCATTTATTGCTTTTTATGACGTGACACACTATGGCTGCGACAGAAAGAACGACGACGTAAGCACGAACACTCATAAATGTATTGAATATTGATTACTTTCCCTAGAAGGGGAATGGTTACATATATAGGCCTAGAGAGGAGGGAATATTCCTTAGAATGTGCTTATTCTATTTTAAAAGGTGCTATAGTGAGGTCATGAGTGATGTCACCCATATGTGGCCTCGTTCATGACAACATTATTGATACCTTCTGGATTCTACTATACTAATAATATCTTGGAACCTCAGAATAAAACATGTGTGATAAAACGGAACTAGTACGAAAATACCCTCCCATACTTATTTACATCGCACTCCCTTCCTAAAAGAGTTTGTCGACGAACTCAAAGTGGGTACCCTCAGTATCTGTGTACAGCACACGACTGCGCCAAGCCTCGTGTATCACCGTTTGGTCAGCAAGCATTGCAGGCTTCTATCTTTTTGGCAATTCGAGGCCTTGTACCCAAAGCCTCCGCACTCATAACACTATGGGTCGGTGGTTTGCGGGGCTCCTATGGGTCGAGTAATAAGCTGAGGCGGTTGGATTCACGAAGGTTCTATAGCTCTATGAAGTGTGGGAGCTCACTTAGGTTCAACTGATGTCAAATGCATGACTAAAGGCTGTGTATATAGATCCCTATACGCAGCTCTTCCATTTCCTACAAGGCAGCTCGAGTGCATAAGAGTTAGAACTGCTCCATATAGGCTCTAACCATGGAAGTTGACCATGTAGAACACTTTCGAAGGGTTCACGCTCGTTGATGGTGGGCGGAAAGGTTATCCAAAGACGATCTCTCATGAAAGGCCATGTCCAAATGGGTTGGAGGCCATGTTACTCCCGGGACTAAGCTAGGTCATTCCACAACACTTTGGCAAACCCTTGGAGTTTAGTGGCCACAAGTTGATACCCGTGATCCGCATGTATTTCAACACCTTTTCAATAGTGCCCATCCGATCCACAATTGCGTCCGGATCGAGATGTCGTAAAAAGTGGGTATGTCCACTTGGATACTACTGTTAGAATGTCTTATGTTTCTATGTATATTGTGGTTTGTCCCACATTGTATATTGTGGTTTGTCCCACATTGATTTCTTAGTACATTGTTCCCACACATCTCTTAATATAAATATACACATTGGCACTCAAGTTGAGCAAGCCAATACATCATAAATAGCTTCTTGGTATCAGAGCTAAATTCAGTATCTGGCAGCTGACTAAGCAGCGCTTCTATCTCTCTCTCAAAGCTCGATCCTCTCCTTTTTAGAGGGTTCAATTGCTGCTGATTTGATTGGGTAAACTCCTCTCTATTTTTCAACTTTTTCTAGGGTTTATACCCTTTTAATTTGGGGTTCTTTAGTCCCTGTTTTTGCTGTTGGGTTTTATTCCCATGTATTAGGCTATTAATGTGCCTTTATTTGATTATTTTGAGGGTTTATACCCTTTTATGTTGCTGAGTTTATTTGGTTAAACTCATTGCCAATTTTTTTGGCCTTATTTGTGAGGGTTTATACCTCTTTATGTTGCTGATTTGATTGGATAGCATCTTGCCAATTTTTTGGTCCTACTTGTGTACTTGTTGGATTATATTTGAGTATTTGGGAGATATGGCTGATTTGAATGGTCCCGCTCCTACCCAACATACACCTACTCATCGGGTTACTAGTGTATTATTGAATGGAACAAATTTTAATTCATGCCCCCGATCTCTCCGCCTCTTTATTGGGTCGAAAGGGAAGACTAGTTGGTTATTGGGCACTAAAACCCAACCGGATGCTAAGGACGTTGCTATTTTTAATCAATGGGAGATGGACCGTTGCACTATTCTTTGGTGGATGTTCAACTCTATGGAGGAGCGCATTTATACTATGTTTATGTTCTATGAGTCCGTTTCCGATTTATGGAAGGCTCTTAATCAGATGTATGCTCATGCTCATAATGATGCTTGAGTATTTCAGCTTTATCAGGAGATTGCTCATGCCTCACAGGATTCACTCAACCTCTCCGTCTCTCACTACTTTGGATATCTATTGTGCCGTTGGGAGGAGCTGGCCCAGTTTGAGGCACTCACAAACTTTCCTCTTGAGGCCGTTTCTATTCTGATGTAGCGTCTGGATCGTCAACACACTTATCAGTTTCTTATGGGTTTACGATCAGAGTACGAGGCTCCATATACTCGGATCATAAACACATCTCATATGCCTACCCTTCGAGAGGCCTTTGCTATTGTGGATGTAGAAGAGCGTCGTCTCAAACTATCTCAGACTTCTCAGGCTGCTCTTTAAGTTCAGTCTTCTTCTACTGATCAGATGGCATTTGCGGCTCACACTGGTCCTCGTACTCATGATGGACGACTGACTTGCCATCATTGTGGTGTTATTGGGCACTCCAGAGACCGATGCTTCAAACTTCACCCAGAGTTGAGACAAAAGTTGGCTAAGGCCAAACGCATTGGCCCCCCAGGACTGCTGCCATTGTCAATGCTTCCACTTCTACTACTACTAGTGCTTCTAGGGATGATAGCCATCTTCAGGCTCAGATTGATCTCCTCCAGGCACAGTTGAGCTCTCTTGGGCACTGTACTTCCACTGCTACTATTGCTTCAGGTACATCATCCACTTTTCATGTTAAGACTATTAAGCCTACTTGGGTTTTGGATTCTGGAGCATCTGATCATATGACAGGTGAGTCATCATTGTTTACTTCCCCTACTACCCCTGTGTGTCGTAGTGTGTGTCTTGCGGATGGATCCCTTGCTCCTATTCGTAGCAAGGGAAACATCCATCTCTCTCCTACTCTCACTTTAGGTTCTGTGTTGCATGTTCCCGACCTCTCATTTAATCTCATCTCTGTTCGTCAACTCTGCAAAGATCTCAATTGTGCTGTCATATTCTTATCCTCACATGGCTATTTGCAGGACTTGAGTTCAAAGTGGATTTTTGGCAGGGGTTATGAGCGTGATGGCCTATACTACTTTGGGGATCCTCCCCCTATTACTTCTGTTTTTGGTCTCAGTTCCTCTGCTTCCACTGAACTCATTGTTTCTTCTGTATCCTTACAAACTTTGCATCTGTGGCATGCCCGTTTAGGACACGTTAATTTTCAGTACCTATGTTTACTTTTTCCCTCTCTGTCTAAGACTTGTAAAGACAAGAGATTTACCTGTGAGACTTGTGAACTGTCTAAACATATTCGTACTAGTTATATTTCTCATACGAGTCGTGCACCTAGTATGTTTGATCTTATTCATTCTGATGTTTGGGGACCCTCACCTGTCACAGCTTTATCAGGTCATAAGTACTATGTCACTTTTGTTGATGATTTCTCTAGGTGTACATGGGTATCTTTACATAAACATAAATCTGAGGTGCTATCTTTGTTTGTTCAATTCCTGCAAATGATTAAAACACAATTTAACACCACTGTTCATAACATTCAGTCTAATAATGGTGGTGAGTATGTTTCTGATGCTTTTCGTTCACAACTCAACCAAAAGGAATTTTACACCAACTTTCATGCCCCTACACTCCGGAGCAAAATGGGGTGGCGGAACATAAGAACCGTATCTTAATGGGAATGGTTCGGTGTTTTTTACGGAGAATGAATGTTCCTAAATCTTATTGGCACCTTGCTCTTCTCACTGCCACATTTATTATTAACCGCACTCCAAGCAAAGTTTTAAATGGCAAAACACCTCTTTACGCTATATTTCCCACTTCCCCCCTTTTCCCTCTGTTACCCCGTATTTTTGGGTGTGTGTGTTATGTTCAGGATAGGCGTCCCTCACGTCACAAACTGGATGATAAGGCCATTAAATGTATTTTTGTGGGTTATCCTACCATGTCTAAAGCTTATAAATGTTATGATCCACTTTCTCAACGTATGTACCACTCTCGTGATGTCACCTTTCATGAGGATACTCCATTTTATGGTATACCTGCTGCTCCCCCACCCCCATCTCCTCCTCCTCTTGAGGAGGCTTCTCTAGTAGCCCGTCCCATCCCTTTATTTGATGTGTATTCCTCGCTTTATGAGGAACCCCCTTTACAGGTTTATGCTCGTCGCCCTCGGATGCCCCTGCCTCCTCATATGGACTCAGGTATTGTCCCCCCACCTATTTCTGATTTTCAGTCCCGTTATCCCACTCGTGATCACCGCCCTCCTGCTCGTTTTGCTGATTATGCTAACTCTTGTAGCACTAACCATTCTATTTTCGAGCACCTTTCTTATGATGGTCTTTCAGGGTCCTATCGTGCTTTTTTGGGTTGTCTTGACTCTATTTCTATTCCTCGGTCTTTGCATGAGGCTCTCTAGAATCCTGAGTGGGTAGCTGCCACGAAAATTGAGATGGATGCCTTGGACAAGAATGGTACTTGGGAGTTAGTGTCTCTTCCTCAGGGGGAGAAATGTGTTGGTTGCAAATGGGTGTTTAGTGTTAAATATTTAGCTGATGGCTCCGTTGAATGATATAAGGCTCGTCTTGTGGCTTGTGGCTTTACTCAGATTCTGGGTAAAGATTTTGGTGCGACCTTTGCCCCGGTTGCTAAGATGACTTTTGTTCATGTACTTATCTCTCTTGCCGCATCTCACTCTTGGTCGTTTCATCAGTTGGATATTAAGAATGCCTTTCTTCGTGGGGATCTTACTGAGACTATCTATATGGATCCTCATCTCGATTTTTGGGCTGCGGGGGAGTATGAGGGCAAGATTTATCGTCTTCGCAAATCTTTATATGGGTTGAAGCAATCCCCCCGAGCTTGGTTTAGCCGATTCAGTGAGGTGATTATCTCTATGGGATTTTTCAGATGCCAGTCTGATCATACTTGTTTTATTCGACGACATCCCAACCACCGGTGCATTATTCTTTTGGTCTATGTTGATAACATTATTACTGGTGATGATTTAGAGGGGATTGCCCAGGTTAAGAAGGACATTGGAGTAGTTTTTGATTCCAAGGATTTGGGTCCTCTTCGGTATTTTCTGGGGATTGAGGTTGCGAGATCTCGTCGTGGGATTTCTTTGTCTTAGAGGAAGTATGTTCTTGATCTGTTACAGGATACGGGGATGATTGGTTGTCGTCCAGCTTTTATTCCTATGGTACTGAATGTGAAGTTGACTGTTGAGTCTGGAGATTTACTTTCTAAGCCGTCTAGGTATCAGCGTTTGGTTGGCCGTCTCATCTACTTGACCAACACTCGTCCTGATTTGGCATTTGCTGTGAGTCATATTAGTCGGTTCATGCATGCTCCTCGCACCACCCATCTTGATGATGTTCATCATACCTTGAGGTATCTCAAGTCTTCACCGAGTCTTGGTCTCTTCTATGCTTCAGGAGGCCAAAGGGGTCTCTCTTGCTTCACTGATGCTGATTATGCTGGATGCAGGACTGATAGGCGTTCTACTTCTGGCTTTTGTACTTTCTATGGTTATCATCTCATATCATGGAAAAGTAAGAAGCAAGCGGTGGTTTCTCGTTCCTCAGCAGAGGCAGAGTACCGTGCTATGGTTCAGGGTACATGTGAGCTCTTTTGGCTTCGATCGATTTTGGGTGAGCTAGGCTATATTGAGGATAGTCCTGATTTGTTATGTGACAACAAATCAACCATTATGTTATCATCTGATTCTGTCCTTCATGAGAGAACCAAACACATTGAGGTGGATATACACTTCCTCCGGGAGAAAATATCTGCAGGCATCTTTCGTCCCTCATTCGTCCCTTCATCAGCCCAGACTGTAGATTGTCTCACCAAGGCGATTGGACCTTCTTTGCTTCACTCATCTATTGGCAAGCTGGGTTTGGTGGATATATTCTCTCCAGCTTGAGAGGGAGTGTTAGAATGTCTTATATTTCTATGTATATTGTGGTTTGTCCCACCTTGTATATTGTGGTTTGTCCCGCATTGATTTCTTAGTACATTGTTCCCACACATCTCTTACTATAAATATACACATTGGCACTCAAGTTGAGCAAGCCAATACATCATAAATAACTTCTACTACAATGCAAAGATTTTTCAATAACTCGAGGACGCGACCCAAATGATCTTGGTGTACTGAGTCTGGCTCGGGGTCCTCCTCTTCCTCTCTCTTGAAGTAGGCATCAACATCACCAAGAGCACATGGTTGTTTGCAGAGTGGATCCGCAAATCTAGGATGATGGGAGGCCACACTGGGGCGGCGTGGCATTCTCTTGGAGCATTCGGTCATGAGAGGTCCCCTATTAAAGAAAATGAAACATGTCCTTTGTTCAATGGGAGCACAGGGGTTGATTGTTGGAGTGGGACCCTCCGCCAGCGCTTCATCGGTCGGCTCATCATAAAGCGGCATATGATGGGGAAAGGTTCCAACACGGGGAGGCCTTCTTCCTTAAGACCTTCAGGAGGTTCATAGTTGTACTCGGCACCCTATCCCGAAAATAACTGAAAATTGTGGTGGTAGAGGTGGCCTTTGAATCCAATCCCGCAATCGCCGTTCCTCATCATGGGTAAGAGTTTGGTGATCTTCTGGGGCTGAGGTGGTGTATCTGGAATCATGGGGGACTCGAGGTAATTTAACTGGGGGGTTTCCTGCAACAAGATGACATCCGGAGGTCCTAGCACCTTAGTATCATTTCGGCGACGAGGTGCAGGAGCCTCTCAGATCTGAACCCCATCACTTCGAAGTGGTGCTGTGGGTTGTGCGAGACTCTGGGCTGCTGAAGGAGATAGTTGCGACCCATATTGGACCGAGAGGGGTGGATTGATTTCAGGTGGGATGCAATAAATTGTTGGTGGTGTAGGCGATGCCGGTGGTGGTTGTGCAGCAGCTGGTCGGAAGTTCTGAGCAGATTGGTGGCGCTGACAGGGGGGTATAGGGTTCAACCCAGGGGCGTGACGTGAGACTCTTTGAAAGGAACTTGACGGTGTGCTGAAGGGTTAGTGATGGTGGCTGAGGATGCCGGCAGCAGTCCTGTTGGGGCGGTGGTGAAAGCAGGGCGGCCGAGAGGGTGTTCAGCGTCTCTAAAACAGTCTCCATGGTGGTCTCTATTTGGGCGACGTGATGTTCGATACCCAGTTGCGAAGCTTTGTTTGCTCCCATTGGTGGTGTGACGAAAGGGCATTTACACACAAATAAACAGATTTGGAGAGCAAATATTCTGAAGTTGCTAGAGATACGTTATGGTGCGTTTTAGATATTATGGATAAATTAGTGGATCCCAATCATTGAATTGTTGTATCGAGGATCAATTTTAAGTTCTCGTATTTCTGAGATTAATCATAAATTAATTAACCAGAAATATATCAAATAAAGTCCTATGGTGTTTGCTAGTTGAAACTATATATTTAAAGAAGCCAAAGTATAGAGTGATAGAAAATTGGAAGTTTGGTCAGAAGCTTTAAAATTAAAACAGTTAAAAATAAGTAGACTAAACTGAGTACATAGAATTGTTTTCATTATCAAAAGGGAAAAGAAGAAAAGAAAAGAAATTAGATAGAATGCAGTATCACTGAAACTGGATCCGCAAGGGTTGATGATGTTCACAGAATAAAAAAAAGTTGGGTCAAGTGGAGAAGTGCTATTGGCAAATTTCGAGATCAATGGAAATAGACAGGAAACTTTATAAGGTGGTTGTAAGGTTAGCCATGCGTAAGGGACAAAATGTTGGGCAATTAAGAAACATCATGCTCATAATATGTGGAGGAAATACAAATATTAAGAAAGATGTGCGGTGAAGAAGTATATTAGGGTCCATTTGATAACACTTCAATTCCAAGGCAAATTTTAAAAAGTTGGAAAATTTCAAAATTTTCCAACTTTTTGACCGTTTGATAGCGAAAATTTGACTTGGAATTTGTTTTCTATGTACAAGAGCCCTAAGCACGATTTGCCACCCTAAGGTGGAAACCAATTCTTTGGGGGGGGTCAGGTTTTTGTTTGCCACCTTTGGATGGCAAATCATTCAAAGTATTTTTTTTTAAACTCAGTATATTTTATAATTATACAAATATATATAATTTATAAATTTGTAAATATATATATATTTTGTATATTTCATATATTTCGTATATTTTATATATTTTAGTATATATGTATATTTCATATATGTATATATTCTGTATATAATTATATATTTCATATATGTATAGATTTCGTATATTTAATATTTTTCATATGTTTATATATTCCGTACATTTATATATTTTAGTATATACGTATATTTTATATATTTTAGTATATATGTATATTTCATATATTGCGTATATTTCATATATGTATATATTCCGTATATATTTATATATTTCATATATATATATATATATATATATATATTTCGTATATTTATATATTCTGTACATTTATATATTTTTGTATATCATATATTTTATATATTTTTGTATATATGTATATTGCGTATATTTCATATATGTATATATTTCGTATATTTCTATATTCCGTACATTTCTATATTTTAGTATATACGTATATTTTATATATTTTAGTATATATGTATATTTCATATATAGCATATATTTCATATATGTATATATTCCGTATATATTTATATATTTCAAATATGTATATATTTCGTATATTTAATATTTTTCGTATATTTATATATTTCGTACATTTATATATTTTTGTATACACGTATATTTTAGTGTATATGTATATTTCGTATATTGCGTATATTTCATATATGTATATATTCCGTATATATTTATATATTTCATATATGTATATTTTTCGCATATTTATATATTCCGTACATTTATATATTTTAATATATACATATATTTTTTATATTGCATATATTTTGTATATCAATATATTCCATATATGTACGTATTTTTTACCTTTATATATTTTGTACCTTTAATATATTTTGTATATTTTCCTATATTTCGTACTTTAATATATATTTCTTAAATATTAATATATTTTGTATATTTTTCTAATATTTCGTACATTAAATATATTTCATATATTTGGTTTATTTGGTTTATTTCTAATATTAATATATTTTGTTTATTTTTTTTAATATTTCATATATTTTTTATTTATTTCATATATTTCGTTAATTTGTTAATATATATATATATATATATATATATATATATATTCCGTAAACAAATTTTCCACAATTATTTCTAGTTTCCAACTTTTGTGTTTGATAGAAAAGGTGGAAAAGTGACGATTTTCCAACTTGTATCAAATACACATCTGTTGGAAAATAATGATTTGCCTTGGAATTATTTTCCCTAGAATCATTTGCCTCGGAATCATTTACATTTTCTCACTTTCTTATCAAACAGGGCCTTAGTTCCGTGGTAGATAATTGCGAGAAGGGGTGCAAACCACTACGGTGAGATGGTTATAAAAAGATTTTGAGGCACAACTTTGATAGACTAGCAACCAGGCCATTGCGACATGTGTGTGATTCTCTTAAAAATTCATATTAAGTAAAATATTATACAGTCCTAAGGGAAAATTGTAATTCACTATATGTGTATGTACATAGACACCAGACACATTTATATCTTCATATACAGTAATGATATTGGCAATATAAGTATATCCATGTGTGTGTGTATATATATGTACAAATATCTTCTGAAACATTACTTTTTTAAAAAGTATGTTATAGGTATTTTAGGTGCATACCAAATAAACAAACAAAATCTGCCAACTCCCTGTTTGGCTTCATATATATAGTAATAAGCAAATGATTTTCAGAGGAGTATGTTATAAGAATCTTCCTAAACTTTTAATTTTGCAGAACTTTTTGAAGTAAGGGTCCTGATATTTACACCAAAAAATTTACTTCAAAACACCACGTAAAAATTAAATACAAATTTTACTAGCCACACCCAAAAGTTTTGTACCTTTTTTTTTCTTTCAAAATGTCTAATATACCCCCAAATAAACAAAAGATTACACACATACTAATACCACAAACTCAACACCACATAATACAAAATCTCAAAACTCTTCAACTCCAAAATAACCTAACTATTTCACCTTGTTTATTTGTCCCCTAAATCCCAAAAATACATTGCAATAGTCCTCAAAACCCCTCTAAAAAGTATATTATGTCTAAAACTATTTATAAAACAAAGATTAGGTTTAAAAAAAACTGAGTTTGCTGTAGTTACGGTCCCCCGTCGCCGTAAGTGATGAGTAGTTTCGGTGAAATGTGACCGTAACCTATTTTTCCACGATTGGAAGTGGCCGTGAAGACAGTTGTTACGATGGGAAGTGGCCGTGCTAGGTGGATTACGGTGGGAAGCAACCGAAACAAATAAAACTACGATGGGATGCAACCGAAATGAACCCACATACGGTGAATTTGGACCGAGTTATACCAACACCTACAGCGATGTGCGACCATAGATTCAGGGTTCGCAGAATATATATATATATATATATATATATATATATAGAGAGAGAGAGAGAGAGAGAGAGAGAGAGAGAGAGAGAGAGAGAGACTCACCTACATCATGCACAGTACATCACACCTAATTCTAGGTCCTAGAATTTTTTTTTTCAAATTTTATATTTTTCCCTTGAAATTAACCTTCCAATCAACCCATATGCAAAAAATTAGGTCAAAATATATTTTGTATCTATTTTTAAAAAACCCACAAAAAACTACTGGCACAGACCCTTATAAATAAGGTATTTTTAGCATTTTTTGTGGATTTTTTAAAAATAGCTACAAAATGTATTTTGACCTAATTTTTTTGCATATGGATTGATTGGAAGGTTAATTTCAAGGGAAAAATACATAATTTGGAAAAAAAAGTTTTTTAGGTCCTAGAATTAGGTGTGATGCACGGGTGATGTATAGAGGATGATGTACTATAGCGTAGCTCTCTCTCTCTCTCTCTCTCTCTCTCTCTCTCTATATATATATATATATATATATATATATATATATATATATATATATATATATATATATATATATTTTTTGTAAAACCCTAGTTTGTCTATTTCCTTTTTTATTTAATATATTACTATAGTAGGATTTGTTAAATGAGTCTATATTTGGGTTTGTAAGATTGAGAGAGAGATTTGGAACGAAAGTTAGAGAGAAAGAGAAAATAAAAAACAGTGAGGTTTAAATTTTTTTGAATTTTTATATAAAACAACACTAAAGTGGTGTTGTATTTGTTTAGTGTTTTGTATAAATATTATGCAGTTACGTAGTATTTTATAAAAAATGGTGTTTCGGAGTAGTTTTTTTGGTGTAAATACTAGACCCTTGAAGTAAATATATCGTTTCCCCCACGGCCCTCCGTTGTAGCTTCACAAAAATATTTATCGGGTTTGGCTCTTCTGCATTACTTGTTCCCCAATTTTTCCTCGGTAGACTACTAAATGATTGACATGTGGCAGATTAAATTTTGATAAGGAATAAGATTTTCTTCGGTGTCACATGTAATAAAATATAAAAATGCATTTGAGGGAACGCGGAGAAGTGTAGATTATGGAAGAATTACAGAAGTTTTTCCAGTAACTCGTGCACATAAGCAAATTTTAACTTTATAGAGTGCGCGTTGTCCCAATAACAGGAAAGCACCGAGGTTCGAGTGTCTAGCTGCACCCCTCCCCTTTGCATTAGTGTAGGATTTCACCTTTATAAATCATGATTTGTTTTTGACTTTGTGATCTTGCAGGGGGGGCAATGGGAGGAGGAGAAAACTGAAGAAGAATAATCTCCACACAGTTGTTGCAAGCAGGCCACTTATTGACAGATATCGAAGACTCCTTTCAACACACTTGGTACAAGGTGGAAAATTGCTGCCATGATTTTTCCACGCGCAAACTTTGTTTTTTCTTTCCACTTCCAACTTTGGAACTGGAATAATTTTTTTCAAAGGGAAAATGTCCTGTGTGATACCGTTGGCTATTTTTGCAATCTCGAACTGAAATAATTCAGGATGTTACACCATTTGGAAGTTGGAGAGAACTTTAAGCTTGTATGGGAAGTGTGGTGTGGGATGGAATGATGTGGAACAAAGAAAGGATTCATGCTCTTTTGCACAAAATCTTGTCTTCTTTTTTTTCCTTCAGTTTTTTTTTTTTGGACTTCTGGCATCTAAAATTATGGCAGTTTGGATGATATTAGCATCCGGTGATTATCCTATTTAGATGAAAACAGTCCATGACAAAAACTGATGTTTATTTTGATAATAATTTACGATTTTACTCTCACTACTTATCATTTCATCCTCTTAAATTACAAATTTGCCCTTAAATATAAAGATAAATTTTAAAAAAGTCCCTTGAACATTTTTAATATATATTTACTCAAAGCCTTTTTATTTTGTTTCAAAAAGTCCCTCAAACACTCATTTAACCCATATTGTCTTATTTTTAAAGGTCCGCGCTAGAGGAGCCCCCCCCCCCCCCCCACACACACACACACTTCCCCACCACCGGTGTTCCGGCGACTCTCACAAGAGCTCATTTTTTTTTCCTTTTTTCTTTGTTGTGGTGAGAGACTTTTTGGAAGAAAATAAAAAGGCTTGGACTAGATCTGTATGAAAAAATGTTCAAGTGACTATTTGATATATGCCCCTAAATAAAAATATGCTCTCTCTCTCTCTTGTTTTAATTTCTTCAACATAACTAACAATATCTATAAAAACCCCACTTTGGAATCTCGAGCTCTCTTCCAACCTCAAATTGAAGAACTCCCTGTTTAGGCGGGCTCGCCTAGGTTGTGGCAGCAGTTGGTGATTGAACGGTGAGGGGTTGTAGGTAGGTGAATAAGAGGTGAGGCTAGTGTTGACGACCTAAGTGGAAGTGGTTGAATCTCAATCTCTCTATCTTAAATATGTTGGAAATTTGTAAGTGGCTATTTGACTTTCGCGTTTATTAAGAAAAAACTAATTGATGGCTGGGATGAAAGACATATTAGCTATTGCGACATTTGGTTCTTTTGATGCTCCACTAAAAAGGAGAGGGCACTTTTAAATTAGGACAACCCAAGAAGGAATATGGGACTCCTAATTCGGGATGAGTGGAGTATATGAGAATGGAGGCTTTGATAATCCGCATTTCTTTTCAAAAAATATTTAAAATATAATATTCCCTCCGACCAAAATTAAGGGTTCCTATCTGGCTTTCTCTGATGTACAGTTAAAAGGGCGGAAGCATAAACTACTTATTACACAACAACATAATGTTTAGAGGCCAATGGTCCATTAAATATCTCTAATTCATCTCTCAAAGTGTAAAGTGAGTACGATGGATGGCTAAGTGACTTATTTGACAAACTTAGCTTGCTAGACAAGCTAAGCCTAAAAAGTAAATAAACTAGAAAGGGCACTTTAAAGACATTAAATGACAATACCACCCTCTAACCTAAAATAATAACTAAAATAGGAAAAATTCTTAATAAAACATGAAAAATTAAAATGAACAAAAAATACAAATAAATCTTGAATCCCGTACAAATCACTCTCCCCCACTTGAAAAAGTTCGTCACGAGCAAGGGAGGTGTGCGACAACATATCTAAGCAACCATTAATGGACTCCCCCATTAAAAGGGAAGGAATTCTCGAAAGCACCCAACATATCGGTTAATAAAAGTCCCCAGAGAATAGTCACAAAATCCAACCACGGTCGATAAATGAGAACTCTACCCCGAAGCTTGCCAAAAAAATAATCAACACGCACTTGCCTTGGGTAGGGCCAACAATGCCAAATGATATCTGAGTCCCCCATGGGCCATGACAAGTCTCCTCAGTGTCAAGCATATAAAAATTCTCAAAATGCTCCTCATATGCATTCCAAATGGGGTCCCCAAAACCATCTTCAAGCGCGTCTCCCCAACATAACAACTCACCCTCAACCAAACAAACCCCATCGAAATCATCTTCACTCTAAAAAATTGATGAAAAATCGACCAAATCATACGAATCCACCTCACGAAAATGCGCGCGAGTCACCCAGCCACCCTTAACAAAAATATCAAAGAAATTCCCGATAAAGAACCCAAAATCTTCTTCCCGAAAGATTGAAAAGAAGTCCTGAAGCTAAAAAAATCTCCAAATCCTGGAATCGGGTGCGAGTGAGGCAACCGTCCTCCTAAAAAATACAAATGAAATCAAATGAGAAGAACTAAAGGTACATACCATCCGCCGACGAGGCCTCGACATCCTCGATGGCATGCTCACTAAGTGTAAATGGGTAAAGGGCATCATCTTCGTGTATGGGAATGACGTCGATCGGAGGAAAACCCGCATCAGTGGACAATTATTCAAAATAACGAGTCAAACGCCTCGCCCACTCGTGCACCCAATGCTCACGCGCCGCCTCTAACTCAAGATACTCCGAGCGACATGGACTAAGGAGGTAATGACATTCCTCATACTTTTCGATGGAGTGGGAACTAAATTGAAAGCTTTGAAGCTCTCGATGTAGTTTTTCTCCAAGCTGGTCCAAATCGTTGAGACAAATTTTGAGTTCTTCGACGACGATACATCTCAATTGCTTAAACTCGACACAAATCACCATATTCATTTCATATTCAATATCATCAACTCCATTCGACTCAAAACGGGAATAGTCATCATCGGGGAATCATGTGGTGATACAATTAGGGGTTGGAAGAAAAAAATAGGACTTGATATTAAAATTTTAGAAAATTAGGGGTAAAAAGATAATTTTCAAAAGCGACTAAAGTGGGAGTTTTAAAAACTGTAAGGGTTGATTTATAAATTTTAGAAGTATGAGGAGAGGTTATGTAATTTTTTTGAAAGGTTTGGGGGGTGGGGGTGTAATTTAGTAGTTGCCTTGATTTACAAAATCATGTTGTAAAGACACAAATTTTCAATTGAGTCATTTGTTGTTTTGGCTCAATTTCGAACAAAAACGTTTGAGTCATAGGATAGAATACTTGACCATCCTTCAAGCCTATGACATACAAGAGTTGAAGACATAGCAGCCAAGACTTATAAAGCTTCATCATTGCCGAGCTTCAAGTGCTATGTTTCTACGTTATCAACATTATATTCCATAGTCTCCAAAGGTATGAATGCATTTCTATATCTATATAGGGAGACTTGGAATATGTTTATATTGGGTGTATTTTATTTTAAACTAAGGTTTATTTTCAGAAGGTTTCTTTAAAACTTTAAAATAAAGTTTCTGGGCTAAAAATGGAATTTTTAAGCTTTCTCGTTTTTTGTTCTAAATTGTCGTTCGAACTAGGTTTGCCAACGACTTGCCACTGGAACTTCGTTAGATAGTTCGTTCGAACGAAATGTCGTTCGAACGAGATTTCGGCGGGAACAGTTATTGGCAGTTATTTGGCATTTTTTCACGACTTGTCCCCACTAACTTTTGACAGTTTAAATCGATTTCGGGACCAGATTTTTTAAAAGAACTTTTTCCATCTCCTAAAGAGTGTTTGAGAGCTTAATTCTTTCATAAAAAATTCCCTTGGTGTTGGTTATTCATATTGATTTATTCAAAGAACAAAACCAAGTTTACACCCAATAAACAATGTTTTAATCCAAGTTTTTATATATATATGTATATACATACATACATCTTGCTTGGAGAGTTTGTTTGGCACCGGTTTATCTCTACACCTTGAAGAAGAGAGTTTGGGTTTACTTCTATATCCCTCAAAGAAGAAGTCTCGTTGTTTTGCTGCAGCATTCTCACATGGTGAAAGGCACCATGTGTGGTTGACAGTGGTTCCTACAACCTCATTGGTGGTTTCCAAGGTTCCGGTGGAGTCCGGGATTATCGGCTAGGCAGAGGTAGTTACAAGAAGACGCGTCGGGGCTTGAAGGAGTCGAGTCGAGTGTTGTAAGTCATCTTGCTTGTAATTGTAATTCCGTACTTAGTGGACATAAGGCTATAGGGCCGTCCGAGGTTGTTTCTCGTTATGGGTTTTTTCTCGTACATCGCGGCGTAGTGGTTAATTGTTTATTTTATCTTTTACAAAATCACCTAGAACGCATGCTTAGGTAAAAAGATAAAATTGGTTTAAATCACTACTCTTGTTTAGTTGGTGCTAAAATTAATTTGGGTAATGTTAATTTAATTCAAGTCATTGTTTTATTGGATAAAATTTGGTTTGGCCCTATTTGCTAAAATGGATTAATTATTTTGTTAGGCAAATTTCTAGGACTTGGGTTAAATTTCTTTTGGGCTATAAGTTAAAATATTCACAAGTTTGTTTTAAAGTGCAATTTTTAATTTTGAGAAAATTAAAATCCGGTTTAGTTTAATTTTAATTTTGGAAGAATTAAAATTGTAATATTTTAATTGTAATTTTTTCTTAGTAAAGTCCCTTTATTTGAACCATCTCGCTTCCGCATATTTAAAAGGAAATTGAATTACTTTTTGTAAAGAATCTAAAAATTGGGTCCTATTGCTTTCAAATTGGTATCAGAGCATTGATTGAGAAAAACTATCTTCTTTTCCAATTGGTATCAGAGCATTGATTGAGAAAATCTATCTCCTTTTCACATGTGGAGTGAGCGGTAGATTAGGTAATGTAGCAAAATTCTAGCGCAACAACGGAATCTTGTATTCAACAAGCGTTAGATGTCGTGCGTACCTTCCTTGTTCTTCAAAAGTTAAGTGGGATGGTCAGAGGTCGTAACACAATCGCATCCTGCCAGGGACCATTGTCAAAGGTTAACGTCTCGACCCAAATTTATGGGTTACCCGTAGTCAACCTGGTCTGACCCGAGCGTTAGGTGTGAAGTGAAATGAAACAACCTATATAATGTTGTTAGTCCAGTTTTATTTTTAATTAACATTTCACTTATTTAGCATGCAAATTCAATTTCAAGTCAAACAACGAGGGGAACCAATGGGAAGCACCCCCGGAGTCCAAGCATACAGAGTTACTAACGTAAAATTAAATAAAATACTTACCTGTGTAACGCTCTCAAAATATGAACCCGCACCCAATCTGTCGTAACAAAGATGAGGGTGTGAGCCAATGCCCAGTGGGAATATACAAAAACAGTATAAAAACGAATAGCAAAAAGAAGACTCTAACACGTTATACCTACGTGCACATGCAAATATCTTTTACATATATACATTCACACACACACACACACACACACACACACACACACACACACACACACACTTAATGCCTGAAACCATTTTACTTTCAAAAACGTTGTTTTATCCCGATTAATTTACCTTAATCTCATAAAGACTTCTTCTTTCTTAGCTTGATACACACCCCTCTATTTAAAGCACACGGTTAAATACTTGAAACCACTACACTCTATTTAATGTAAATCATTTCTTTATCGAAATTACCCTTTTCCATTTAAAACAATGCACTTTAGTATTTTCATTTGAAAATCGCCCTTTCAACACATGCGAACACTGTATTAAAAAAAAATACTTATTTAACCTTTGAAAATATTTTACAGCACACCCTTGTGTTAATTATGGTAAAACCTTCTTAGGTTGCCCAACTTACCTGTTTAACCATCATACTTTATCGTTTCCTTACTTTATGGATATTAATTAATTTACACATTTCTTGTCAACTTCAACCTTTATTGGAACATTTATTAATTCATTCAAGTTAGGTTGTCTTAACACAATTTCACCACACGACCATTTCTTGACATGTTCATTATTCATTATCTTTTCTCGAATTCTTCCAATAAACTGCGTGCTTTAACTGGTTCTACACCGTCGGCGACACCACCATATACTCTAGCCAGTAGTTTTGGATCTTTCATCCCGGGGATCTGAGCCCTCCCTAATTATCCTGATGTCATCTGAGTTCCTTTTGTGTGTTTTAACATTTTACAAATGTCCACATTTTCTTCTTTCCTTTTTACCCGGCTGAAGCCAAACCAAGGGTACACCCCAACTTGTGTTACCCTTTGAAAATCATCGTTTCAGGTCCTTTACACTTTAACCTCGATTTTATTCTGAAAATTATGTTTGTTAGGACTATCATGTATAACACCCTTTCTAAAATTTTTATCTCATAAAAATCTTCCACTTTACGTAAAATTACCATTTTACCTACTTATTCTCAAACTCATCTTTACTCCATTTTCACAAGTGTTAACTTTTTCAAACACTATTAAGTTACCCGTACTAGCTTCTTAAGTGTCATTAACACCTTCTTAACATTGGAGTAATATTCTTCTTAATTGGAAACATCTTTATTTCATTATTTCCTTTTCAATTTTATAAATGTTAATCTTTTAAAACATTATTAAGTTACACATACCAACTGTTAATGTAATAAACTAGACTAAATTTCATTCTTCAATCATAGATAAAATATGTAAATAGAAAGATGGCAACACAAAATTTTAAAGTGGTTCGGCTATGTCTCAAGGCCTATATCTACTGTCCTGATATTAATCATTGCAATAGCTTGCTTGCTTGTGTTCTTGCCTTTGGTTGGCAGAAGTATAATGTATTTATATTGACCCAGAGGCCAAGCGTTGGAATGTCAGGGGATGAAATGCATTTATATATTCAGCATTTACATCCTTACATAATGTATATAACGATTACTTGTATAAACTACGACTCTTGATATGCTGACCCTTTACTGATCCTGTCTGTCGGCCTTCTCAATACTTGGTTGGCATTCCTGTAGTTGGTCGGCATTCCTTGTTAAGCCGTTACCAGCTGATTGGGATTAAGTCCGGATGGGAGAACAAATGTTTATTTTTTATTGGTCCACATAGATGGATAATTTTTGGTATCAACATAATCCCCTAATGTTTTATGCTTGATGCTTGCATGAAAGTATATAGCATTTGCTCCAATGTATAGCTTGGGGTATTTTCATAATACTTGGTTAGCAGTCAACTTACCACACTTGTGAAATTCGATTGGTAATGTTTAAAGATGGCATTTTTGCAAATAATTTAAATTTTAACAAACCGCCTAAGGGTAAATGCGTATTTTTCTTTTTCTGATTTACGAAGCTATCAGAACGTCAATCGTTGGTTCGTTTAATCATTACGTTTGCTATTTTTGAGGCAACCTTTAAAAGGTGATGAACTTTCCTGATTTTGCTTTACCCCCAAACTTACGAACTGTAGGAAATATCTTTGAACTTTTGAGTGCTCGTTTGTTGTCATTATTCATCTATTTTGATAGTTCTTGCTGAATCCTTAAGTTTCTGTAAGAATTCTTTCTTTTTCCTTACTTTCTTCTTTTTGAATCATGGTTTATATTGTTCATATTGATTCTCTATATGAATTTATGAGAGCATGGAATATACCAGATTGCATAGATTTAAAGTTTCCTAGTCCTACTATTGATGGCTTCTCTTTGTCTGAGGTTCATTGGATTCCATCCTTGTTTATAACTGCGTGCGACCTTACTTTTTCGCCCAAATCATTTTTGCTTAGAATTTTATCAATATTTTGATGTTGTAACTGCTAGAGTAGTCCCCAATACTTGAAAAATAGTTCATGGAATCCATAGGCTTAACTAAATCCATGGGACCCATATCGAAATCCTTAAAATTATGTACTGTTATAAATGAGTTACCAGTGAAAATACCTATTATTTGAAAACGTGGGTTGTCAACAGAGCCCTAGTTGTCAATTTATCTGACTCCAATAAAGATTATTTTGATCATGGGGTTATTGCAAAGAACTGGAAATACACTCCTCTTCAAGGGGATACAGTATACGATGGACCCAGATGTTCTCAAGAGGACTATGGCATAGTTGTAATAAATATTTTTTTTGTACTCATGTTGATGAAATACCTGTTGATATTGCTCATTAACATTTGTTGTTTATTTACTTGCAGTTGATAAGAAGAAAAAGAGTCCCAAAGAAAGTGACATTAAGCTTGACGAGCTCAAGTTTTTGTGGGGCATCCATTAAAAGATAGGCGAGGAGGATATTAGGTTTGCTTCATACTTACTGAGGTATAGAAGTGCTATAACTTCTTTTGTTGCTCAACCAACAGCTGCTACTCCTTAAAACATCAAAGACTTAGAGCGAGATCCAATCTCTACTTCTTCAGCCACTATATCTGGTGGTGGTGAACCTGTTATTGGTACTTCCTCATCTTTTGATTCTGACCCTACCCTTTCTGTAAGTATGGGTAAAAGGAAGTTTCCAATCTCTTGGGAGATGTCTCTGCTGCTGGCACCAATAAGCCTGTTGATAGTGGTGCCTCGAAGAATAAGAATGACATTGCTAAGAAGCCCCCTGCCAAAAAGGATGATGAATCTCTTTTGAAACGGCCGAGGAGAGGTCCTGCTGACAAGCGGGTTGAGAAAGTTGTTGAGGCTGATCAACAGGGCTTGGTAGGTATTTCTCCTTTTGATATCGACTCCTCTGTTGCTATGACTCCTATCTTGGGTAGCAAATTAATTAAGTCTGGAACTCTTCTAGACCATAGTGTTGTTGCTGCCTCTTTTCCCCGACTAAAACTGTCAAAGAGGGATACTCAGAGCTTAACATTGGTAAAATTTTTAGATTTTAGATTGATCGGATATTATTTATACTTTCTTTGACTTGTACTTACTTGGCTTTCTTTTTTAGTTCTTGGTCAACTATAATCAAATGTTGGAGAAGGATGATCTTCTTCGTTCTTCTTCAGACGATGTAAAATAGGCCTTTGCAGGTCTTAAACAATCTTTTCAGGAACCTCAACAAGCCTTGGAAACAGAGAAGAAAACTTTGGAAGAGAAGATCAAGGTTGTTGAAGAAGCTCGATAGAAGGCTGATACAATTGCCCTTCAAGCTGAGCACAGGGAAAAGGCTGCTGAAGGACAAGTAGCCAAGCTAGGGAAAGATTTATCTTCTGAAAAGGCCAAGAGGAAGAAAGTCAGGGAAGCGTCCTTCAATAAGGGTTGGGAAAAAGCCATATCTGCTGCCTCTGATCAAATTGAATATGCAAAGAGGAAATTTTTTAAGGAGGGTTGGTTGGCAGCATTAAAGGAAATTAGAACCACTGAAAGTTCTAAACTTTTTTTGAGGCATGACCCAAACTCTCCCCTAATATGGATGATGAAATTGAGGATGATATTGGTTTTTGGGAGTCTTCTCTAGTGGCTGAGTCATCTATTACTTCTGTCAATCAAGACAAGAATGTTACTGATTCAGCTATCCCTTTAACCGAATAAGATAAAACCCTTATTGATCCAGCTACTCTTTCTGCCGACCAGGGTGAAAACCCTGATGTTGAGACTGATAAGAAGAAGGTGTAGATTTGTTCGACATTTGGCCTTTGTATTGTGCACCTTTCTTTTACTTCTTTTTCGTTTATGCTCTAATGTACTTATAACTTTTCTTTGTTTATCAATAAAAGAGTTCTTTCTTTATACAGTTTGTTATTTCTCGGCTGTTGTTATGTCTTCCTGTTTTGTTAATCGACTGTTACTTTATTTTCTAGTTCGTAGACAAGATGGAACAGATTACCACCAATGATTTCGAGCTACTTGATCAAGCGTGAACCTTGCATCGTGTAATACAAAAATCGTTGTTATCGGTTCGACGACTCAATGCAAAAAACCTAAACTACAACTACACTTGATAAGCAAGCACAACGGTAAGTCGGGTATCGAGAATCCATAGGGAGTGATTGAGCTTTAGATTTTAATTGCTTTAGAACTTCAAAAATAAAAATGTAAAAGGTGATAGGGTGTTATGGTGAAAAAGGAAAAATTAAGAATCTAACCCTATACTACAATTAATTAAAATGAGAGTCGGGATCGCGTCCCCACCATGGGCTAAACAACTAATAAATAGAATTTTGGTTTGAAAATATTTAATCGAGCATTTTCAATTAAGCATAAACATCACACAATAAGGAATTTAACCCAAAGTTTCGAGATAAAACATTTAATAAAAAAATGGTCACACGCGGATTAAATTCGGATTATTGTTATAAATACTAATGTTGTCTGACAAAGAAAGTTAAACATATAACATTCCGACTTTGATATGCGAGGTTTCAGTTAAATGCAATTTTACGCGAAACCTAACTTTTGGAGGTCGACGCCCGTCAATGGCGGACACGTGATCCAAACCTAATAAACTATTCCCTAGGCATGGTTAAAGTAAATAAACCACTAAATAATAAATAAAACAAGAAATAAATACACTATAACAATTATCTAGACAAGAAATTAAATACACAAAGGAAATAAGGCATAAAATGGAGGTAAGAGACAATGAATAGTAAAAGGCTTACATTAATGGGTGAATATCCAATACAAAATGAGGAGATGGAAGCTCTCCATTTACAAACCCTAAAAACTAAAGCAAAATAAAGATATCTCCCTCTCAAAATGAGAGAAAAAATTATATATACAAACCCAAATGGCAAAATTGTAAATAAAATTGTAAGGACACAAATTTCCAATTGAGTCCTTTGTTGTTTTGGCTCAATTCCGTACAAAAACATTTGAGTCATAGGATAGTGTTCAACTTTATCCATTCAAGCCTATGACGTGTTAGTTGAAGACGTAGCGGCCAAGAGTATAAAGCTTCATCATATGCCGAGTTTGTTGTGCCTCGTTTCTACACCAACAACATTTATTCCATTTACTCCTAAGGTATGAATGCATTATATATTTATATAGGAGCTTGGAACAAGTTTTATTGGGTGTAATTTATAATTTTTACAAATTAATTTTAATGACTTTGTTTTTACTCACAAAATGTTTTATAGAACTTTCCATAAAACATTTTGGGCTTAAAATTTAATATTTTATTTTTCTGACACGTCGTTCGAACCACACTGGAATCTCGTTCGAACGAGATTTCCAGGTCGTTCGAATGAGATTTCTGACGAACTTTATTTTTCCTTTTTGGAACCTCGTTAGTAAAGTCGTTCGAACAAAAAGTCATCCAAACGAAAAGTCGTTCAAACGAAATTTGGCGAGAATAGTTATTTTGGGCGTTTTTGACAGTTTTCCCACTTTTTCCACTTCTTTTCCCCACTATCTTTTTACAGAACTACTTAGTGCGGAAACCAACTCTTTTGAACCAACTTTTTCACTATCCTCCATCTCCTAGAGAGAGTTTTTAGAGAGTTCAACTTCAAAAGAAAAAGTTCAAGTTTGAGTGTTTCATTTCTTCAAGAAAAATTCCTCAAACACTTTTACACCCATATTGTTTATTCCAAGTTTCAATATATATATCATTGCTTGGAGTGTTTGGCACCGGGTTTTTCTCTATTGTGTTGAAGAGAATTTTGAGTTTTTTTCTACATCCCACAAAGAATAAGTTCCGTTTGTGTTGACTTACCCACTTGGAGAAAGGCTCCTTGTTCGGGTGGCAGTGACCAAAAAAGTCTGATCGGTGGATTCTGAGACCGCGGTGGAGCTCCATTTTTATTCGCTAGGAAGAGGTGTGTACAAGAAGAAGCATCGGGGCTTGGACGGAGTCAAGTCGAGTGTTGTAAGTCTTTCGTGTCTTGTACTTGTAAAACCATACTTAGTGAATTTTTGGCTAGGGTCGTTCGAGGTTTTTTTCCGTTGTGGATTTTTCCTCATAGTGGCTTATTTGTTTATTTTATCTTTTGCAAGATTCACTTAGATGCATGCTTAGGTAAAAAGATAAAATTGGTTTAAATCACTACTTACTTAATTTGGTGCAAAATAAATTTGGGTAATGTTTAATTAATTTAGTTCAAGTCATTTACTTTAATTTGATAAAATTTGGTTTGGCCTAATTTGTTAAAATGAATTAATATTGTTAGGCAAATTTCTAGGACTTGAATTGAATCAATTTGGTTTAAGTGAAATTAAAATTTGTGTGTATTTAATCTAATTTCACATTGTTTAATTTTAATTTGAGATAAATTAAAATTAGTTGTTTTCTGTTGAACCATCTCTCGCTTCCGCATCTTTTAAAGGAAATTAAAATTATCTTTTTATTTAACAAATTTAAAATTTGGGGGCCTCATGTTCCAACAAGTGGTATCAAAGAGGGATCGCTAAATTATTGTGTTTAAGATCCTTTAAATATTTTTGGCTAAAATGGAATTTTTCCCATTTTCAAAATTTCCTATTTTCGATGGTTCTAATTTCGTGTATTGGAAAGCGCGGATGAAATCGACACTAAAATCTATCGACGAGAGAGTTTGGTTGTCTGTTGTTAACGGGTGGTCCCCACCTACTCATTTAGTAGATAATGAGCGTGTTCCCAAACCCGTCGATAGATGGAGTGAGAACGAATTTAAACTTGCTAACTTAAATTCCCGAGGTTTAAATGTCTTGTTTAACGCTGTCACACCGGATGAATTCTGACGCATTATGATGTGTGAAACCGCTAAAGAAGCTTGGGATGTTTTACCACTCACATGAAGGAACTAGTGTCGTTAAGGCTTCGAAACTCCAAAACCTCGCCACTCAATTTGAAACCATCAAAATAAATGAAAAAGAAACTTTTGATGAATTTTATGCTAGACTTTCCGATATTGTTAATTCATCTTTTAATTTGGGAGAGAAAATAACCGAGTAGTAAAGAAAATTTTAAGGTCCCTACCTGATAGATTTATTCCTAAGGTGACCGTGTTAAATTATTTACCCACTTTAGTCTCTAAAAAATTAGAAGAGCTCGTAGGTGATTTACAAACCTAAGAACTAGACATGTTTCCCTCTAAAACTGAAAAGAAACTTGAGAAGGGCGTAGCTTTGAAAGGCCGAAAGGAGGAAAAACAAGTAGTAGAGAGTGAAAGTGATAGTGACTCGAAAAATATGGCTATGTTTGCTACAAAGTTTCGAAAATTTCTTAAATTTAACAAAGATAAATTTAAAAATGATTTTAAGAAATTTAAAAATCTACGCATGACAAAGCCGAGAAGATCCCTAAAACTATTGATGAAAACTTAAATAGGGATGAGTCAAATAGGTGTTATGGTTATGAAGGGTATGTCCATGGGGCAAACGAGTGCCCCACTAAACTAAGGAGAGAGGGTAAGCAACCAATTTCCTACAATGAAACCCGTAGTGATCGTGATATTGATGAGGGACCCGATTCCCCCAACTGAGCCCAACTTTGTGACTTTTATGGCTAGTCATGTGAGTGATAGCGAGCACTCTTCTATTGATGAGATTTTAACACATGACACTTCCAAGGTAAAAGTTTATGATTCCCTGATTTTTTATGGTAGTGAGAGTGGAGAAGAAAGAGAGAGTGAAAGTGAAAATGAGGTTGATGTGAGTGAACTTCAAATTGTGTAAGGACATATTTCTCATGTCCGTTATCTTATATTTGTGTATGTCATATGCCGCTGCATTTGGCACGTCTCTACACGATCTCACACGACGACCTCGATTCAAATTTCGGGAATCAAGTATTCAACATCTCCATCATGTGTTCCACATCTTCATCAACAACTTCACGTTCCACGATTTTAGGGACTTAATGCAAGTGGTACGCAAGAGAAGTCAAAATAGTGAAAAAAGGCAAGATATGGAATTTTAAGGGCATTTTGGTAATTTTATAGACACCGTCCAAAGGTTCGATCAACTGGAAATTTGAAGAACTCGCCGCAAAGAAGATACTGGAAGAAACGACACCTCAATCCGAGCTATGGTGAAGAAGTTATGGCCCTTTGAAAATGGAGAAAAACCTTTTCCATACCAGCGAAATTTCTCGGTACACCCGAACCGGTTCGGGGTACCTGTACGCTGGCAGAGTTCCATAATTTTAAAACTCTCTTTGGTTTCCTTATAAAAGCCAACTTCAGGGGAGTTATTTTGCAGGATTTTGAGAGACGATTTTGAGAGTTCTAATTACTCTAGTCTTCATATTTTTGAGTCCCAAGACTCATGTTTTAATTCACACATCCTTGACAAACCTTTGTGAATCTTTTGGAACCCATAGAACACTTTCCTTTTGTTCATCTTTCGTGGAGTGCGTCTCTACACCATATGGATACGTGTCATTGAGGATCTTGCTGTGTAAAGATTCTTTGCTGAAGATTGGGTTGCGAGTCCTTGGAGGGTGCTGCGTGTATTCTCTTACTGAGTTCAAGACTGTGTGTCTTTGTGGGTTGGTTGCGCATTAATCCATTGCAGATTTCTCTATATAATTGTAAGTTGTGATTTATAAATTTATAGTCAAAAAAGGTTTTACCCGAAAGGGTTTTTTTCCTGAAATTTGTGTCTCAGCATATTTATTGTGTCACATGCTTATATCTGATGGGTTGATTTATTGCCATATAGATGCATGTTTAGGGGCTGAATTTATTCGGATTAAAAGTATACTCTAATTAAATAATATTTAATTGGAAACTTGCAAATTAATCAATTATCACACAGTCGCACGCTTTTCAAATTGGTATCACAGCAGGTTGCGCTAATTTATCGCGTATTCCTATTTTTCGCAAAACTGTGTGATATTGATTTTTTTTAAAAATCAAGTTTGTGAAAAATCGCAATTTTTCCAATGGTCATTTAATAAGGTACCTATTTTTTATGGGAGGAATTATGCCTATCGGAAAGCTCGCATGAAATCCAGTTTAAAATCTATTGATGAGCGTGTTTGGTTGCTTTGTGAAAATGGGTGGACTCCTCCCACAGTCACCGTTAATAACGTCACCTCTTTAAAACCCATGTCATCCTGGATCGAAGATGATTATAAAATGTCTAACTTTAATTCCCGTGGTCTGAGTGCTATTTCTGTAGCTGTCACTCCTGACGAATTCCGCCGAATTATGACGTGCACCACGTCTAAAGAGGCTTGGAATATTTTGAAATTGACACATGAGGGTACGAACGCGGTTAAAGAATCAAAATTACAAAATTTGGCCACCCTATTTGAGACTATTACCATGTCTGAGTATGAATGCTTTGATGATTTTTATGCTCGTTTGTCAGACATAGTTAACACATGTTTTAATTTGGGTGAGGTTATTGATAACATGCATGTTGTTAAAAATATTTTGAGATCTCTTCCAAAACGCTTTATTCCTAAAGTCACTGTTTTGAAATCGTTGGGAAATTTGAAATCACTTAAGTTGGAAGAACTTGTAGGAGATCTTCAAACCTATGAGATTGACATATTTACCCAAACCATTAAGGCTAAGGATAATGGCATTGCTTTAAAGACTCATCTTAAGAAAAAGAAAGAAAAAGTTTGTGAGTCCAATTCTGAGGAAGAATTTGATTTTAATGATATGACCTTATTTGCGATTTTTTTTTTAAAAGTTTCTCAACATGAACAAAAATAATTCTTCCAATAAAAAGAGATCTTTTTGAGAAAAATAAAAAGAAAGGAAAGGCCAAAGAAAGCGACGAGAGGGAAAAAGAGAATGACTCAGGGTACGAGTGTGAGGAAGATTTGGAGAACGTGGCTTGTTTTGAATGTGGGGGTAAGGGGCATAAGTCGTTTGAGTGGCTAACGTGGCTTAGAAAGAAAGGAAAGAAAGTATCCATTCCTGCCACACTTAGTGATAGTGAGGAAGATGAGGGAGATGAGTCCGATAAAGGTTTAGCGCATGGGATGGTTGTCGCTTTTTCTAGTCGTGTGAGCACACCCACTTTGTCTCACGAGAGTGCAAACGAGAACGATGACAGTGATTTGTGTTCTTCTAGTGAGGGAGAAAGCGAGGAGGAGAGTGGAGATGAAAGTGAGCTCCAAAAGGCGTTTAAAGATTTGTACACCGATACCTTGAAAATAAAGAATTATAATAGGGATTTAGATCGTTGGGTTTTAGATTTGGAGAGAGAGAGGGAGGTTTTAAGAAAGGAGAAGTGTGATTTGACCAACACGTTGTCTAGTCTGACGACACATGTATCCCAACTCGAGAGTGATCTCGAACGTGCCAGGGAGGTCAAAGTAAATTTTGTGAACGCACCTAAGAAGATTGAAAAGGTGGTTCATAAGGGCAAAGGTGAGAAGTTAGGAATAAGTCATGACGGTGCTTCTACTTCCTAATTAGCACCCGAGTCGGTTACTACTTTAGTGTTTGATTCACTTGAGTCTCACCCTAACCCACCTAAGCGTCCCATTCTTATTAAGAGAGCGCGTCCTAGAGTTTTTGAGAGAGGTGTTCCTAGGCCTATTTATGTTTTCTCACATTGCAAGAGGAGAGGTCACCTTAGGAAATTTTGTTTTAAGTTGGGTTATGTGTCACGTTTTGCTGCTACACGTGTTTTTGGCACACATGCACCCACACATGATACTTTACATGCTCCCGGAGACTACATGAAAGAGTTTTCACATTTAGGTGAGCAAGTTAAGTTTTTAGTCAAAACTTCACAAGAATTGATGGAGGTTTTTCATAAGTTGTCACCACCTTTGGAAAATTCCCCCGCACCTAACGATTGAGATTTGACTTGTTTACTAGCATAGGATGTTTTTCATGATGATATTATTTGCCTATTGCTAGTATGTATCATGTTTGTATGTTTTAAATTTTTTTTTGAAATTTTTTGAGAAAATCCACAAAGATTTTTGTAGTTTGTTTGCACCGCTTATGGATGGACACTTAGGATGACCAAGTCACAACATCATTCCATTTTTTCATGTGGCTATTTTATAGTGTTTTGAGACAATAGGTTAATTCATCCTTGTGCTTTATAATTTTTGGAGTCATTAAGATGTAGTTAAGTGTTACTTCCTACACATTTGACTCATAATTTCCTTTATTGCACACATGCACGAATTTGTTTGATTATTGTACTTGTCTTATCACATGTTGGTTGGGTGTTTTCACTTCAATCATGTCCTTTAAAACGAACCAAGCGAGATAAATTTTGATAAGTAAATTTTGCGTATAAGAACCGTTTTGTGAGTTTGTGTGCTTTATTTGAAAACGGGGAAGGGCTGCGAAAGGTTCCTTTTGCCTTTGCGAATACTAAGCCACCCTTAAATTTGACCTAAAAAATGGAGGAATTTTATTATTCGGGGTCCAAAGAGGTTTAAAAGAGCCCGAAAAAATCTAAAGGCAATAAAAAGAAATTCATGACAAAAATGGGCCAATTAGGTTTTTGCACCAATTCTCCAATGTTTGAGAACTTAGATTAGCTCTAAAAGAAAATATATATGAGGGAGTTTGGTTGGAGATTTTAAAACGTGTTTGCACATCCTTGGAATTTTTGAAATGCGCTACATAGTTTTGGACGTTATTGGGGTGGAAATCATTTTGACTTTGATTTGTTGATTTTCTTAAGACGATGTCATCTAAATTCATCAAATTTTTACACCTAAGGATACCTTTGATGTTCATTCGTTAGGAGTACATGTATTCATCGTGCACATATGATTGATTGAGTTTATTTACCTATCGAATGTGTTCACACCCATACATTCCGTTTCCATAACTTGGTTGTTTGAGTTTAAATCCATGGTGTGATTTTTTTGTATCCTATTTTTGTATAAAAATTTTGAAAAAATTCAAAAATAGTTTGTGAATTTTTTTTAACATCTTTTTGCAAGAGCACGTTTGCCATTTGATTGATGCCTTGTTTTGAATATCGTGACACCCCAACTTTGCTTGTTTGATTTATTCTTCTCATTTATCTATTTGGGGACATAATAAAAAGGGGGAGAAAGAATTATCATATTATGGGGGAGTTTGAATTTTGGGGGAGTTTTTGAGATATGACTTATGCTTTCATCATAAATTATGTTTATCTCATTTCAAACTCGATACGTCACATGGTATTTGCTTTATCTCATGTGTGTAGGTATTACATTGAAGATCACTGAATTGCACACCCTGATGAGAAAAGCTTTGAGATTCCTGAAGATTTGAAGAACAAACGATGAAGACTTATTCATTCGTATCTTTCCAGTTTTGGGTTCATGGAGGGTAGATTTGTATAGGCAATTTTGTATTTGATAATTCGGATATTTTTATGTATGTACCGGCATAGACATAGGGGTAGATTTGTAAGGACATATTTCTCATGTCCATTATCTTACATTTGTGTATGTCGTACGCCGCTACATTTGGCACGTCTCTACATGATCTCACACGACGGACTCAATCCGAATTCCGGGAATCAAGCATTCAACATCTCCATCATGTGTTCTACATCTGCCTTAATGACTTCACGCTCCACGATTTTAGGGACTTAATGAAAGTGGTTGATTACGCATAAATTTTTCCCAATTTATCCCTTTAATTTAGTTACTTTTAGCACCTCGAACAACGTAATCGATTTGATTTTATCACATAATATTTCTACTGACTTTTCTAACGAGTACCCCGAGTTTCTGGTATTTCGTACTAATTTTGCAGCTATTTAATGTCAATAAAGAAAGAAGAAACCGAAAGAATTGAGAAAGAAAAGAAGGAAAAGTCAAAAGGGCAAAGTTGTAATTTTTACCCATAATTCGGATGAGGCATCTAAAGAGAAGTTGAAGATCCTGCAATTACGAGTACATAGGAAGAAACGGCACCTCAATCGGAGTCTCAGTGTGAAAGTTATGAGTAGTCAAAGTTTGAAGAGAAAGTCAACGAAAATCCGTACCGATCCGCAAGGTTAAATTACAGAGAACCCCGGACCGAAGACGGATCGAAGATGAAAAAAAACAAACGAATCGATCCGCACCAGACCGATCTGCCCAAGAAATAATAGAACCGATCCGGATTCCAGCCAGACCGAACCGAGGGAGGACCGGACCGGTCCGACTGTCGAATTTTAATTTTCTAAACTTCCTCTAATGGAGAGTCCTAATGAAGCTAAAACTCTAGGAGTTTTGTTGGGTATTTAAACCCGTTTTATTATCATTCTTAGTACGGAGAATTTATCTAATTTTCTTATTATTTTAATTCCAAGATTGATGATTGTTCAGATTTCAGTGATTACAAGTAATTGTAGTTAATGTTTTGAGTGCTTTGGTAAGATTAGTGGTTAGTTTCCTCTGTCTAATTTTCTGTTTACATCATTCCACAAATTTTCCTTAGTTTAATCAAGGTTTTCTACAATTCAAAAATTGTTTTCATCAGTTTCAGCATGTTAGGCTAGATTTTCTATGGTCAGGATGCATGAACCCAAACTAATGTGATAGTTGCATGTGTATAAAAGTAATCCTCTAAATTTAATGGTTTGATTATGACCGTATCGCGTAGAACCACGACAATTGTAGATTTTTGGATCTCGTTTGCTTCAGGGTAACCGGGATGCTTTAGAATACAATTCGAGTGTAACTATTGCAATACCGATTTACTCGACCTCTGATTAAGTATGGTGCGAGCTTGAACCTCATATACGTAATGCTTGGGAGTACTAAATTTTGGGTCTAATTAATCATTTAAATTTACGATTAGTTTTATATCTGCAATACACTAGGGTTGGGGGATTGCATTCCCGTCCTGTTTTTCTCATCATATAGTTTAAAGTTTCAAATCATTCTTCATCACTATTTTCGGTAATTTAGGATAATTGCATTTTCTCATAATTTCATAATTGCATCTAGTGTAGTTATTCCACAAAACCAATCACCTTTTCCTTTTCCTTTAGAGTCAGAGTTATGATTTCCTTATCTATCCAATGTCGTTACAACTTTGTTGTCCTATTTCCCTGTGGATACGATCCTGACTTATCGGGTTTATTACTAACGCGACAGACTTGCACTTGAGCCTAGAGAGTACGCACTTTCGAGACACATTCTGAGTCGTGTCAAGTTTTTGGCGCCATTGCCGGAGAATTTAGGTAGTCTTAGGATTAGATCGAGTCAATTTAAAGCTTTGACCAAAAATTTCAAAAAATCCAAAAACATATAAAAAAATTGAAAACGCACAAAAATACTCATCACCATCTCTCATAAGCTATTAATGCAAAATTCTGAACTCACTCCAACTCGCCATAATACTCCAACCCACATTCATGAAAACTCGATTGTTGAGTACGATCCCGATAGCCCTCACACTCCTAACGCTCCACAGTTCTGGGTTCCACCTCCCACACCGTCCCACTCAATCTCAAATAACACGTTGTTTTCCTTCTTAGGACACACTTCAGAGCGGACGCCAAGTATACCAAGTGAGGATACCGAATCTTTGAGAGAGAGAGACATGTCACAACACGGTAGTGCAGCTGTTGACGAGGGAGAGGCCCCGTATCGTCCTTTGAGAGACGTCTTATATCCCGAGCGCACTGTCACTTCGGGATGAATTTTACTCCCATACAATGCTGAGCAATTTTGCTTCAGGAATGGGATGATCCAGATACTTCCCACTTACCATGGAAAGGATTCAGAAAATCCATATGCCCACATCATGGAATTTGAGGAGGCGTGCGAGACTCTCAGTGATCAAACTTGCACAAAAGATGTGCTCCGCCTCAAACTCTTCCCATTCTTGCTAAAGGATAAGCCTAAGACCTGGTTATGGTCTTTACCTCCAAATTTGATTTTCATCATGGAACGAATTACAATCCAAGTTTCTCAAGAAGTTCTTTCCTCCACATTGAACGAATTCCATTAAGGCTCAAATTCAAACTTTCTGACAATTAGAAAATGAGTCATTCGAACGATGCTACGAGTGTTTCAATGAGTTAATTGCACCGTGTCCCCATCATGGCTTTGATAAAATGCAAATAATTTCCTTTATCCATAATGGGCTGAACATTAATTCTAAGCAACTCGTTGAAACAATGGGTAGTGGTTCGTTTGTCGACTTGGACGCCCACGATGCTGACCTTCACCTGAGGTATGTCGCCAAGACTACCCAATCCTGGGATACATATGACCCTAATGCTCACAATAGGAATTGTCAGGTGACCACCACTCCATTGGCGTCCGACCTATTTCATGTAGAAAAGAATTCTATGACGGACAGTCAACTCCATACGCTCGAGAAAGGATTGCGAGACCTACGTGAGGTATATGGAAGAGGACCAACTGGATCCATCCCAAACCCTGTTGAGAAGGTGTGTGCAATTTGTGAGGTGCTCCATTCAACTGAGGAATGCCCGACTATACCCGCCTACAAAGTGATGCTTCAAGAGCAAGTCAGTGGCATAGGAGGATTTAAGGGTAATTTCAGTGCACCGCACGGGAATTCTTATAACCCTTCATGGAAAAACCACCCTGGTTTTAGCTATGGGCAACAACATGCTGCGATGAATCCTAATTCACATGTTGCCTCTCCTCCACTATCGCATTTTCAACAAGCTCCACACACAAGGACATGTGCAGTCACCACCACCTCAAGGAGCATACATCCCTCCACCGCGAAGAAGTCTCAAGGATACGATCAACCACTTTATCAATACCCAGACTGCAACTAATGCTAGGCATGAGCGCATGATCAACGACATGAATGCGAACATTTCACAGTTACAATCATCATTAGGTATCCAAGAGAAAGGCAAGTTTCCTGCCCAGGGCCAAAGACCGCCCCAAAGTCAAACTAGTGTTAGCTCCAGCTCGACAGAACATCAGAAGCAATGCCAAGCTGTGACCACTCTTCATAGTGGGAGAGTCATTGATTTATCACCTCACCCACACGACGCAATTAAAGACAAGGAGATTTCGCCCGGAACGAAAGAAGCCGAAGATATCCCCTTGAAGGAGAGTGATAAATAGGACACTAGTGAGCCCGAGTTAGTAGTGAAACTACCCACCGCGGCACCTTTTCCTCAAAGGTTGATTCCTTCCCACAAAGGAAACCCCCGTGATGAAGTGCTAGATGTACTAAAGCAAGTGAAGCTGAATTTACCTTTCCTTGATGCTATTAAGCAAATTCCAGCTTATGCAAAAGTCATCAAAGACTTATTGACGGTAAAGAGGAGGATGAAGGTAAAGAAAAATGTCTTCCTAGCACAGAACATGAGCTCCATCCTACTTCATGATCTCTCTCCCAAATTCAAAGATCCCGGTGCACCCACCATTTCCTGCATCATTGGATAAAATAAAATTGAAAAAGCCTTACTTGATTTGGGAGCAAGTGTCAATATCCGCCCTTACGCCATCTATAGGAAACTTGATCTGGGTGACCTCAAGCCCACAAAGATCACTCTCCAGTTAGCGAATCGAACCGTGAATATCCCAAGAGCTATAGTTGAGGACGTGATCGTCTAAGTTGACACTTTCTACTTCCCGGTAGACTTTATCATTTGGGACACGGAGCCTTCCTTCGCCTCGAGCAATCATGTTCCCATCATTCTTGGGCTCCCATTCTTAGCTACGGCTAACGGTATTATTAACACTCGGAATGGGCAGATGCAACTCACTTTTGGGAACATGACCTTAGAGACTAACATCTTCCATATAGCCCAACATACGGGGGAAGAAGATGATCTTCACGCGGTGAGCTTCATAGATGTAGAGGAGTACTTTGAGGAAAATGATTGTGGAGATGCACTAGGGTCCTGTTTAGTATCGAGCAACGAGAGTGAGGGAACGTACACCGAATTCGAGAGGAAAGTTGGGGAGTTGAGTGAGCCCTTGAGTGTGAGAGAGAGCGATAATTTAGAGGGCACCGGGAGAGGATCGTATGAGTGCTTAGAGGAGAGAGAAAGGCGAGACACTATAGATACTTCTCTCCTCAATTGCTACCCACCCACACCACCTAATAATTTTGAGATGGAGAGAGGAAGGAGGGATGTGGAAACAAAGCAAGAAAGAGAGCTAGAGGAGTTGAGCCTAGCGGAATTTGAGAGAGAATTCGGGCAGGTGGATGAGAGCCTTAACGACGAAGTCCAATCCCTATTGGACTCTTGTAGTCACTTAGATGAAAGTGAATGGGAAAAAATTTGATGAATTCCTTCTTTGTGACCATCCACGCATACCACTTGAGGTCCCGGAACCGATTGATGGAAAAAGTTGTGTTTCGTCCAACTTAGAGCCCGACCCATGCATCCTAATAATTAAAAGAAACATAGGTGTTCCCTCTGAGTCAGTCCATGCAGGCCACTCTTTGAGTCAGCATCACGAGGATCCATTTTTGATTAGTCACGACGAGCCTCCCGATCTTTCCTTTATCTATGGGCGAGGTCCCAACTTGTTCCAATTATTGGTTTACGATATGAAGAAGGGAGAGACGAGGAGAGCACCCAACCCCGTGAGTGGGGTCGGATGAGTTTGTGGAGAGATGAGAGGTTGTCACACCCCCGACGCGTATGGGGTGATTTTTATTGTATTATTGAGTCATGTGTTAGGGTTATTTAGTGTCTTTATTCATTTTAAATATATGTTTGTTTTATTTTTCCGCACTTTTCATTCGCTTTGAGTTAGATTTTAGTCCTTTTTGCTTGAGGACAATGCAAAAGTCTAAGTTAGGGGGGGGGGGGGGGTCACAAGTGCGTATTTCTAAAACTTCACAAATTTTCAAAAACGCCCAAAAATTTTAAAAAAAATGTCATAAAATTTTGAAAAACTCAAAAAAATTTTTGTTCAAAATAAATAAAAATTGGAATTCAAATTTTTTAAAAATATTATTAAAAGTCGGATTGAAGTCTCAAGTTGTAAAATTCAACATACACAAAGCCGAAATTGACCAAGGATGGAAATTGAGCGAAAATTGACGACTTAACGAATAAGTGTGGAGATTAACAAACCCGGTGAGATTCGAGCCTTTCATCTTTGTGAAAATTATAAATCAATCTAAGTTAATTGTTAACTCAAAGTTCCTTTTCGCGTCTAAAAAGTCATCGAGGATCTCAATCCTTTCATTTTGATTGGTTTTTATAAATGTGTGTGGTATTGCCTTAAAAAGCGCGCTACAAATCTGTAAACTTAATTAATTTCGAGACGCATATGGTAAATTAATAAGTAATTCGGACAATGAAATAGGCCATCGTTTGTTACCCAAAAATATTGGCCAGAAAAAGTTGTGAAAAATCATCCATTTTGTAACCCAATTGAGCCGAATAAAAATTTATCCTTTTCGTTTGGTAACCCGAAAAAATCAAATAGCCCGGAATTGTGAAAAATGGAAAAATTCAGAATTTAAGTTCGGAAAGTACGTAAAAAGGGGCAAGAAAAAAAATAGATATGCTCAACAAAAATAGCAAGAAAAGAAAAGAAGTGAAAAATAGAAAAAAATAGAGAAAAAAAAATGAGCAATAGCCCGAAAAAAAGCACAAATGGACATCATAAATGACTTTTCCAATTCCAACCTTCGCTATCATTTTCATTTTACCCAATATACCGTAAAACCCGAAAAAGTCCTAACCGAGTCCGAATTGAAAAATTGGTTACCGCGTGGAGAGTTAATACACCAAAAGATAATAAAAGAGATAATGCGTGAATAAGAGGCAATGTTCCCGTTTTTAAAACCGTAATCCGTGGATGAGATCATATCACTATAAAATTTTCGTCTTTCTACTTATATGCGTGACTTTGCGTCCATTACATTTACTCTTTTTATCACGCATACCGAGAGAATAGCCATAATCCGAGAGATTCGTTTATGAGAGCATTCCGTGAGAATTTGAAATCAAAATGAATTTTTGGGTAAGTAACGTAATGATCAATCGGTGGAAATTTGTGATTAAATTTCTGACTTCGCACACACGCACTATGATTCGAGACTTGTAAATATGACTTGATGATGAGTATTTTCTGGGAAAGTTTGAATTATACAATATTTGTGTATTTTGAAAGTTCTTTGAGTCGAATTTTGTGGGTCTATTCACTGCAAACCCTCATGAGACACAACTCGTCCTACTAGGGTAACCTAGGGGTTTAAAGGCTTGTTGCATAAACTAAATGCAATCGCTTGCCCGCGAAAAAGGTATTTTATCCCAATAAAATGATTTTCAAGAGTTTAGCCTTGCTAGGATTCTTTTACGTTGCTCGGGACGCGCAAAGTTCTAAGTTAGGGGGGTTTGATTAGGCATAAATTCTTCCCAATTTATCCCTTTAATTTAGTTAATTTTTGCACCTCGAACAACGTAATCGATTTGATTTTATCTCATAATCTTGCTACTGACTTATTCTAATGAGTACCCCGAGTTTCTGGTATTTCGTACTAATCTTGCAAGTATTTAATATCAATGAATAAATAAAGAAATCGGAAGAATTGAGAAAGAAAAGAAGGAAAAGTCAAAAGGGCAAAGTTGTAATTTTTACCCAGAATTCGGATGAGGCATCTAAAGAGAAGTTAAAGAGCCTACAATTACGAGTACATAGGAAGAAACGGTACGTCAATTGGAATCCCGATGTGAAAGTTATGAGCAGTCAAAATTTGAAGAGAGAGTCAAAGGAAATACGGACCGATCCGGTCCGGACCGATCCGCAATGTCAAATTCCAGAGAACCCCAGACCGAAGATGTATCGAAGTTGAAAGAAAACAAATGAAACGATCCGCATTGGACCGATCCGCCCAAGAAATAAAAGAATCGATCCGGATTCCAGCCAGACCGAACCGAGGGAGGACCGGACCAGTCCGACTCTCGAATTTTAATTTTCTAAACTTCCTCTAATGGAGATTTCGAATGAAGCTAAAACTCTTGGAGTTTTGTAAGGTATTTAAACCCGTTTTATTATCATTCTTAGTATGGAGAATTTATCTAATTTTCCATTCTTTTCAGAAAAACCCTAGTTTGAAGATAACTTATTATTTTAATTCCAAGATTGAAGATTGTTCAGATTTCAGTGATTACAAGTAATTGTAGTTAATGTTTTGAGCGCTTTGGTAAGATTAGTGGTTAGTTTCCTTTGTCTAATTTCTTTTTACATCATTCCACAAATTTTCCTTAGTTTAATCATGGTTTTCTGCAATTCAAAAATTATTTTCATTAGTTTCAGCATGTTAGGCTAGATTTTCTAAGGTCGGGATGCATGAACCCAACCTGATGTGATAGTTGCATGTGTAAAAAATTAATCCTCTAAATTTAATGGTTTGATTATGACCGTATAGTGTAGAACCACGACAATTGTAGATCTTTGGATCTCGTTTGCTTCAGGGTAATCGGGATGATTTAGAATACAATTCGAGTGTAACTATTGCAATATCGATTTACTCGTCCTCTGATTAAGTATGGTGCGGGCTTGAACCTCATATACATAATGCTTTTGAGTACTAAATTCCGGTTCTAATTAATCATTTAAATTTACGATTAGTTTTTTATCTGCAATACACTAGGGTTGGGGGATTGTATTCCCGTCCTGTTTTTCTCATCATATAGTTTAAAGTTTCAAATCATTCTTCGTCAGTATTTTCGGTAATTTAGGATAGTTGCATTTTCTCATAATTTCATAATTGCATCTAGTGTAGTTATTCCACAAAACCAATCACCTTTTCCTTTTCCTTTAGAGTCAGAGTTATGATTTCCTTATCTATCCAACGTCGTTACAACTTTGTTGTCCTATTTCCCTGTGGATACGATCCCGACTTACCGGGTTTATTACTAACACGATAGGCTTGCATTTGAGCCTAGAGAGTACGCACTTCCGAGACACATTCTGAGTCGCATTAGTGGTATGCAAGAGAAGTCAAAATAGTGAAAAAATGCAAGATCTGAAATTTCAAGGGTATTTTGGTTATTCTACAGATACCGTTCAGAGGTCCGATCAACTGGAAAGTTGAATAGCTCACCGTAATGAAGATACTGGAAGAAACGGTACCTAAATCTGAGCTACGGTGAAGAAATTATGGCCCTTTGAAAATGGAGAAAAACCTTTGGAGAATGCTGCGTATTTTGAACCCCGGACCAGCAAAATTTCTCGAACCGCAGGCCAAACCGGTTCGGGGGGCGAACCGATTCGCGGTACACCCAAACCGGTTAGGGGTACCTGTACGCTGGCAGAGTTCCAGAATTTTAAAACTCTCTTTGGTTTCCTTATAAAAGCCAACTTCGGGGGAGTTATTTTGCAGGATTTTGAGAGTTCTAATTACTCTAGTCTTCATATTTTTGAGTCCCAAGACTCATGTTTTGATTCACAAATCCTTGACAAACCTTTGTGAATCTTTTGGAACCCATAGAACACTTTCCTTTTGTTCATCTTTCGTGGAGTGCGTCTCTACACCATATGGATACGTGTCATTGAGGATCTTGCTGTGTAAAGATTCTTTGCTGAAGATTGGGTTGCGAGTCCTTGGAGGGTGCTGCGTGTATTCTCTTACTGAGTTCAAGATTGTGTGTCTTTGTGGGTTGGCTGCGCATTGATCTATTACAGATTTCTCTATGTAATTGTAAGTTGCGATTTATAAATTGATAGTGAAATAAAGGTTTTACCCGAAAGAGGTTTTTTCCTGAAATCTGTGTCTCAGCATATTTATTGTGTCACATGCTTTATATCTGATGGGTTGATTTATTTTCATATAGATGCATGTTTAGGGGATGAATTTATTTAGATTAAAAGTAGGCTCTAATTAAATAAGGTTTAATTGGAAACTTGCAAATTAATCAATTATCACACAGTCGCACGCTTTTCAAATTGCGTTTCAAGAATTATTTGAAGAATCTATTAAATTAAAAAGAACAAATTTGAAGTTAGAATCTAGTTTAACAGAGCGTGTTAAGGTTATTTATGAGAGCGCGTTAGTGGAAGACCTTAGAACACGTGAGAGGACTCTTCGAGAGAAGCTTGAATATATAGAAAGCGAGATAGATAGCCTTAAAGGTTTAATGGAATCCTTAAAAAATGAGCTTCTTATGTCTGAAGAGCAAAATGTTTTATTAGAGTCCAACATTTTAGAATTAGAAAATTAATTAAAAGACTCTAGTAAAGTCAAATTTGATTTGGAGTGTCGTTCGGAGAAATTAGATAAAATCTTTGGAACGATCCAAATTAAAAATAACACTTGTGGTTTAGGCTTCGATACTTGTAATGATTCATCTTATAAATCCAAACCCAATGTTTTAGGAGAATCTCCTAGGAAAGACTTTAGAGATCATTCCTCAGGTAAGTCTTTTCGTCGAGTCTTTAGGTGTTCACATTGTGGTCGAAAAGGTCATCTTAGGAAATTTTGTTTTGATCTTAAACGAGGTCCTAGAAAATCCCAACATAAGGCAACCGAGGTAGCCAAGATTCCTACACCCCGTGATCATCATTCATCATTATATTGGGTTAGGATATCCGACTTGGTAGATTTACAAGATAGGTTTTTTTATTCTCATTTACTTTCACATGCTTCCTCCCTTGCAGAATCTAAAGGTTGAATGTGTTTGTTTTTATTTGCATACTTTAGCTTTTGTGCTTCATGCTATATCATTATGTTAATTGTATGCTTGTTTTAATCATTTTCTAGTCTATGCTCCATGCTTAACACATGCTAGAATTATGATTCTTGTTTATCTTTTGTATTATATTTCCTTCATTTTAGTTTGCATTAAATGAAAAATACAAAAAAAAAATTCTTTATCATTTGTGTTTTATCTTTTAGTAATTTAGGCTTAATGAAAAATACAAATGATTTTTGTGTGTCTTTTGAGTAAATATTTTTATTTTTGGTTAAAAATTGTCAAAAACTCAAAAAGATTTTTTGTGTGTGTTATTTTAGTTTGACACCCTCTATGTGGCGTACACTTGTGTTTAAATCCCTTCTTTTTCACACCCATGTGGCTAGAACTTTTGGTTAAGATTGCCAAGCCTTGAAATGTTCTTTACCATGCTTATATGGAGTAGTTGGATTTTGTGTTGATATAATGGATTCTTTTTTTATATGCCTCAATTCACACGTGCACGAGCTCTCTCGAAACTATAACTTCATATGTATATTTGAGCTATGTGAGGTGTTCTCCTACCAATCTAGTCATCTTCATATTATATGACCTAGGAGGACTAGTGCATGTCAAAATCCATTGCACGTGAGCTTTTTGTGAGATATAAAAAATGTTATATATCAATGTGCACGGGGAATGGCTCCGAAAGGAAATATCATCCTTTGTGAGTAAGCCACCGTTTGTTTGGACCTAAAAGAAATACGTGGTCCAAAGGCCTAAAAGAATAATGGCATTAAAAGAAAATATTTTCCAAGGCCTATTTTGTTTAGGTGATCTATTAATTCAAAAGAGTAAACTCAATATGCAAATTGAGGGAGATTGGATGGTATATCAATGGTTTGCACAATGTCCATTTATCCTAGTTATACTTTCAATGTCATGACTCTATTGGTTTGTAGAATCATCAAAAGTCTAGGCTTGTATGCATTGTGTATGTTTGTTCATTAAGTTCAATTTATATTGTCACATGAGGCTATATTCAAATGTGATGAAGTTTACAATCAATTGAAAACTTCGTGAACATGTTTTAAGTGATTGGGTCTAAATTTAATTGTTTCTAGTTCACACCCCAACACTTTCGTTTCCATATGACACATTTTTTCCATACGAGTATGAAAAGCTTATTTTATTTTGTGTCATGTTTATATATATATATGTGTGTGTGTGTGTGTGTGTGTATGTGTGTGTGTGTGTGTGCGTGCGTGTGTGCGTGTGCGTGTGCGTGTGCGTGTGCGTGTGCATCATTGGTATATTTAGAGTATGTATATATATGATATTTATTTGTCTTTGCCTTGCTTTCTAGTCCATCTATGCTTCTCTTCATGATTGATATCTATCTTGTTGCATTCTTTGTTGATATCACATGCTTAATATTTTATGTATCATATTTGTATCATTTTCTTGCATCTTAGTTGGTATCCTTTATTATTTGTATGGATTAGTTATACTTTCATGTTGCCTCTATGCTTTCATCTCCTTATCACTCTAAACTTCATCGTTTTTAAATTTGTTTTATCCTTGTCTATTCCTGAACAAAAAGGGGGAGAATGATAGGGGGAGAAATGGTATCTAATCCTATTGTAATCTTATATAAGTTTGGGAGATTTATCTTAGGGGAAAACGTCTTTCTAAGTAGGTCATTTGTTTGATAAAAGGGAGAATTAATTTAGGGGGAGTATTTATCTTAATTGCATTTAATATTCTTGATATTCCCTATGCGTTTGATAGTTTGCTTAAGTGTGCAGGAATTCTTAAAGATATTGATCCTTGGGTTGTTTGAATCAAGTTATTGTAATTTTATTTTGGGTGGGACATTTTTATAAGTCTAGTAGAGCTTGACGACCCTTTAGGATTTTTGTTGGTTTTTATCCCAGAATAGCCAAAGGGGGAGATTTGTAAGGACACAAATTTTCAATTGAGGCCTTTGTTGTTTTTGCTCAATTCCGGACAAAAACATTTGAGTCATAGGATAGTCTTCAACTTTATCCATTCAAGCCTATGACGTGTTAGTTAAAGACGTAGTGGCCAAGAGTATAAATCTTCATCATATGCCGAGTTTGCTGTGCCTAGTTTCTACGTCAACAAAATTTGTTCCGTTTACTCCTTAGGTATGAATGCATTATAAATTTATATAGGAGCTTGGAACAAGTTTTATTGGGTGTAATTCATAATTTTAATAAATTGATTTTAACGACTTTGTTTTTACTCAGTAAATATTTTTAGAACTTTCCATAAAAAGTTTCGGGCTTAAAATTTAATATTTTATTTTTCTGACACGTCGTTCGAACCACACTGGAATGTCGTTCGAACGAGATTGCCAGGTCGTTCGAACGAACTGGCATCTCGTTCGAACGAGATTGCTAGGTCGTTCGAATGAGATTTCTGATGAACTTCATTTTTCCTTTCTGGAACCTCATTAGTAAAGTCGTTCAAAAAAATAGTCGTTCAAATGAAATTTGGCGGGAACAGTTATTTTGGGCATTTTTGACAGTTTTTCCACTTCTTTTCCCCACTATCTTTTTACAGAACTACTTAGTGCGAAAACCAACTCTTTTGAACCAAATTTTTCACTATCCTCCATCTCCTAAAGAGAGTTTTTAGAGAGTTCAACTTCAAAAGAAAAAGTTCAAGTTTGAGTGTTTCATTTCTTCAAGAAAAATTCCTTAAACATTTTTGCACCCATATTGTTTCTTCCAAGTTTCAATATATATCATTGCTTGGAGTGTTTGGCACCGGATTTTTCTCTACCGAGTTGAAGAGAATTTTGGGTTTGCTTCTACATCCCACAAAGAAGAAGTTTCGTTCACGTTGACTTACCCACTTGGAGAAAGGCTCCTTGTTCGGGTGGCGGTGATCGAAAAAGTCCGATCGGTGGATTCCGAGAATGCGGTGGAGCTCCGTGGTTATTCGCTAGGCAGAGGTGTGTAAAAAGAAGAAGCATCGGGGCTTGGATGGAGTCAAGTAGAGTGTTGTAAGTCTTTCGTGTCTTATACTTGTAAAACCATATTTAGTGAATTTGTGGGTAGGGTCGTCCGAGGTTTTTTCCCGTTGTGGATTTTTTCCTTGTACATTGCGGCATAGTGATTTATTTGTTTATTTTATCTTTTGCAAGATTCACCTAGATGCATGCTTAGGTAAAAAGATAAATTGGTTTAAATCACTACTTACTTAATTTGGTGCAAAATAAATTTAGGTAATGTTTAATTAATTTAGTTCAAGTCATTTACTTTAATTTGATAAAATTTGGTTTGGCCTAATTTGTTAAAATTAATTAATATTGTTAAACAAATTTCTAGGACTTGAATTGAATCAATTTGGTTTAAGTGAAATTAAAATTTGTGTGGATTTAATCTAATTTCACGTTGTTTAATTTTAATTTGAGATAAATTAAAATTAGTTGTTTTGTGTTGAACCATCTCTTGCTTCCGCATCTTTTAAAGGAAATTGAAATTATCTTTTTATTTAACAAATTTAAAATTTAGGGGTCTCGTGTTCCAACAAAAATGAAATCTGAAAACAGGGGACCGAATCGATTTGGAGGTGTCCGAATTGATTCGAAAACAGGGGAAATGAAAAAAAAACTTTATGGTGCAAAACGAATCGATTTTCACCTGTCTGAATCGACTCGTACCCTACAGGTCTGGTTGCTGCAGCTTTATCCAACTTTACGAAAAATGCCTAACTTCTTCATTATAACTCAAAATGAGGCACGGTGAGAGGCTATGCAAAGATAACTCAGAGAGATACAAAATCCATGGAGAAACTAGGCCAAAACGCCAAATGATGAAATGACTAAAATGCCATTGAATGTGCCCTTGAATGTGCTTTGAAGTCAAAACCATCCTAAAAATGTCATAACTTCTTCGATACAACTCGGAATCATGCACCATTGGCGGACACGCGAAGAGAAATCAAGGGGCTTAAACTTCCATGAAGAGTTTGGGATTAAAAACTGAATGATGGAATTATTAAAATGCCCCCTAAGCTTCAATCTTGAACAAAACTTTTCGAAAAGCGTCCAAACTTCATACAATGTACCAGAATACCTACAAAAGCTCAATTAACCCCTACAAAGCATGTATATATAGAAATCCAAGGTTGTCTGGTTAACGTGCATAAATATAGATATTAAGTTACCCGAGGGAACTAATAATGCGTCGGTTAACGGGTGAAATACGCAATATTTGTGTCGTATCACACCCCTTTAACTTACACATTGCTAGTCCCTAGCAATGAAATAGGAAACAACAAGAATTACAAGCAAACCCAATATAGAAAAAAGGTACGAAATATGGACAAAAGGTTAAGGCCACTTTCGCGGGCGAACGATTGCATTTAGAGTATGCAATAAGTCGTTAAACCCCTAGGTTACCCTAGTGGATGAGTGTCGTCTCGTGAGGGTTTTCAGAGATGAAACCCGCAAACATTATATAGTTTCCTCAAAATATGCCCAACCCAATATGCGATAAACTCAAAAACAATGAATTAGATTTCAAACACGTAATTAGCATATTGAATGAATTCAAGCTAAAGTTTGTTGTTTTTAACACGTTGAATGCACCTCATAGAATTGACACTTTAAAAGTGGGAGGGGGGAGATAACATGCATAGTATGATTTGGCAAAAACTTAAATAAATTTTATAAGCGTTAGCGCAAGCATATATTCAATCCTCACGGGCATTAGACTCATCAAATGAATTCACTCGAAACAAGGAGGTTACACACGGAACATGCGGTCATAAAGAGTAAATGTAGATGGAAACTAGGCCGCACACATGTCACAAATGAAGAACTCTATATAGGAAATAAAAACTTTTAATCTCAGTGAAAGACACCGCTCATTAAAGGAGGCGAAATGCATTTTCACAGGTTATCGAAACTATTATGACTTTTAAATTAAATGCACCCTAAGATCACATAGGATTTTATAGGGCTGTAATGTTGGTTTGGGGTTAACGTACGAAATGAAAGGTATATGTACGGATTCAAAGTGTTCGGGGATGAAAACTTGGGCTAATGGTAAATAGTGGGCAATGCCAAAATTAAAAAATGGTTTCCAAAGTAAGAATTAAATATGAATTGGAGAGTAACAAGGATTATTGAATACTATATACAAACTTTCTCTTTCTTTTATTTTCTTCTTTTTCTAACTTTTTCTTTTGCTTTCTTTTGTTTTTTCTTTTTCTTTTGTTTTTTCTTTTTCTTTTTCTTTTTCTTTTTCTTTTTCTTTTTCTTTTCTTTTCTTTTCTTTTCTTTTGCTTTTTCACTTTTTCTTTTTCACTACAGTTTTTTCTTTTCTCACTATTTTCATGCTCAAATTGCAACCACACTACACAAACATAATTCAATTCCAAGAAACATTCGAAACAAAGGTATGTGAGGTAATATGTATGGTATATAACTCCAATGTGGAGTTGGTTATGGGATTTGGGTTATGAAATGAAAGGCTATATTAAGGCTCAAAGGGGTTGACGAGGGAAAACATATAAGGTCATGTCAAGGATAATATGGGTGATATAACAAAGATTACCTATGATCATTTCCTAAAGTTTATGCAATTATTGAGTCAAAGCAATATATGAAAATCATGCTCAAGTAACACACTTCAAGATATGAACTCAATTAATGAATGATCAAATGAAAGAATAGAGAGATTACCAACGAAAGTAACGTTTTCAAAGAGGAAAGAAAAGTGTATAACACTCACAAATGAAAGTATGTCTCGAATTTCACTTATTTAAGTATATACAATGCAACAAAAGATTACCGAGTTATAAAAATCTTAAACCAAATTAATATAACAAGGAAAACACATGTACTCATGGGATTAAAGTTTAATTCATGAAGTTATTCATAATATCAATGATTTGAGCACTAAAGTCTAATACCTTCTAAAATCGAGAACATGCACCGTTGAGTTGTCTATTGAATCGGGCAATTATTGAAATTTATCATCGAAAACAATGCCAAATTCCCAAGAAAGGAGAAAAAGGGAAAAAAATATTTTTGAAATTTTTTCAATTTTTTCAACAAAAAGCATACTTAGTAACTAACATGTGATAAAATCCATGGACAAAACAAAGAAATGGATAAAATATCCTACACCCCCTAACTTAAATGTCGCAATGTCCTCAATGCGCATTAAGAACACAACACAAAGATAGGAAAAGAATGATATTACCCAAAATTGGAGCGATCCCCGAATAAATATGAGTCCAAAGAATCTACAAAAAAGTTAGTACCGAGCATAACAAAAAGCAATGACAAAAAGTTTAACTAATTACACTAGACTAAATTAAAAAGGAAAGAAAATTAAAGAAAAAAAGAATATAAAGTTAATTATTTACACTAGAAGTCTAAATAATTGAGGATCCACCCAAAATATGATTTGACTATGGAAGATCAACGGTGGACCTTTCATAGCATGCATGCCTCCAAAAAAATAGGAATTCCGTTTGAACAACGGAAGGCATGTGCAAGGCGTAAGAAATGAACCATCGCCGATTAAAAATTTGAGAGGGACGATGGTGGATTTGGATACTAAGGGGGACAAGACCACATTGATCTCGAAAAAATTAAATCATATCCCCAAGGTTCTTCAATTGGAAGGGGGTGGGGGGTGGGGCTAGTGCAAGTGAATAGCCCATGAGATGAACCATCTCAAAATAACATTCCCGTTCAAGAATCAGGTCAAAGTCCTCAAGACTTTTAACCGATTCTTGTGATAAATTTAACGGTTCGAGAATAGTAGGGAATAAAGGAAGTGAAGGACAATCGAGAGTGCTTGGATCACTCTCAATTATTTCTTCCTCAAGAAGGGGTGTAGATGAAACGCAAGTTTCAACCTCAACCCGACTTTTTGAAGAAGAAATGATCTCATCGAGTTGGACATTTTTCTTTTCTCCAAGCATCATAAATTGCAACCTCATCGTTCAATTCCTTATTCCCACAACGCAAAGTTCCATCCCAAGACAATGACGGATTACCTATAACTTCTTGATTTTCACGTTCAAGACGGTCATACTCAAGAAATTATAGGCATTCTCGAATTATTTTGGGAGTGTAACTTTGAGAACTATTAGCATAACAATTAAATTTATCTAAAGAGTTATGGTGAGACATTTCAAAATAAGCTAATTCAATAAAAGTAAAAAAGCGCCAAAATTTCAATTTCTCGAAATAATCTAGCACAAGTCAAAAAGAAAGGATAAAATAAAGAATACAAATATGAATAAAAGAAATATTACGAAATAGTAAATGAACTCCAATCTAAAACACACTCCCCAGCAACGATGTCATTTTGATCAGGGGCGAAAGGTAGCGTCACGTAGGAACGATAATCATTGTTATCGGTTCGATGACTCAATGCAAAAAACCTAAACTACAACTACAGTTGACAAGCAAGCACAACGGTAAGTCGGGTATTGGGAATCCATGAGTATTGGAATTTTAGATTTTAATTGCTTTAGAACTTCAAAAATAAAAATATAAAAGGTGATAGGGTGTTATGGTGAAAAAGGAAAAACTGAGAAGCTAACACTATACTACAATTAATTAAAACAAGAGTCGAGATTGCATCCCCACCATGGGCTAAACAACTAATAATTAGAATTTCGGTTCGAAAATATTTAATCGAGCATTTTCAGTTAAGCATAAACATCACACAATAAGGAATTTAACCCAAAGTTGCGATATTAAACATTTAATAAAAAATGGTCTCACACGGATTAAATATGGATTATCATTATAAACACTAACGTTGCGTGACAAAGAATGTTAAACGCATAATAATCCGGCTTTGATACGCGAGGTTTCAATTAAACGCAATTTTACGCGAAAGCTCGACGCCCGTTAATGGCGGACACGCGATCCAACCCAATGAACTACTCACTAGGCATGGTTCAAGTAAATAAACAACTAATTAATAAATAAAACAAGAAATAAATACACTACAACAATTATCTAGACAAGGAATTAAATACACAAAGGAAACAAGGCATAAAATGGAGGTAGGAAATAATGAATAGTAAAAAGCTTACATTAATGGGTAAAAATCCAACACAAAATGAGGAGAGGGAAACTCCCCCTTTACAAACCCTAAAACTAAAGAAAAATGAAGATATCTCCCTCTCAAAATGAGAGAAAATTTTTTATATACAAAATCCAAATGGAAAAATTGTAATAAAATAAAATCTAAAAACAGGGGATCGAATCGATTCGGAGGTGTCCGAATCGATTCGAAACAAGGGAAATGAAAAAAAACTTTATGGTGCAAAATGAATCGATCCGCACCTGTCCGAATCGATTCGCACCCTACAGGTCTGGTTGCTGCAACTTTATCCATCTTTACAAAAAAAGTCTTAACTTCTTCGTTATAACTTGGAATGAGGCACGGTGAGAGGCTAGGCGAAGATAACTCAGAGGGCTACAAAATCCAAGACGACAATAGGCGAAAAATTAAAGTAATGAAATGACTAAAATTCCCTTGAATGTGCCATCGAGTGTGATTTTGAAGTCAAAACCATCCTACAAATGCCATAACTCCTTCGAAACAACTCAGAATCATGCACGGTTGACGGCTGGCATGCGAAGAGAAATCAAAGGGATTCAACTTCTGTGAAGATTTTGGGATTAAAAACCAAATGATGGAATTACTAAAATGCCCCCGAAGCTGTAATCTTTAACGAAACATTTTCGAAAAGCGTCCAAACTTCATACCATGTATCGGAATACCTACAAAAGCTCAATTAACCCCTGGAAGGCATGTATATATAGAAATCAGAGTTTGTCGGGTTAACGAGCATAAAAATGGAAATAATGGCACCTGAGGGAACTAATAATGCGTAGGTTAATGGGTGAAATACATAATATTTGCATCGTATCACTACTCAAGCGCTGTAATAGTTTGTTCAAATCTGGTCACTTGGATTTAACTGATGAAGAATAACAGACTTGCTTGGCACAGATGTTTCTGATCAAGCCAAAGATGCATATACTTATCTCAAGTTTCTTCTTGATTGGGTTGTGGCCAATAATGTGGCTTACTTAGAAATGATTGAAGAACTTTAAGAGGAGCATAACGAAACCAAAGCTTTACTACATGCTGACTACGAAGACAAATACCAAGCATTGAGTGAAGCTTGGGGGTTTGAGGAATTATTGGAAAAATATACATGTTCTTTTAGGAAGAAAGAATTTTTACTGAATCTTGAAGTTGATGAGGCTAAATAAATTGTTAAACTCTTTGAAGAAGAGAATAACAAACTGAGTGATGAATTTGGTTCTTTGAAGAGTTCTTCTACTGCTGTTATCGACGAAGGTGTTTCTTTTCTGGAGGAGGAAAATGCCAAATTAAGGGAAGATCTTGAAGCTTTGAAAAAGAGCAAACCTGTACAATCCTCTAAATAAAGAACTAACCAACCAACTATAGAAGAAGTTAAGACTAGGAAGTCTCTAACTGATCAAGTTACCAAATTGAAAGAAAAGAGTCAAGCTATTACCGAGTCGTCTGCACAGTTGGAAGTTAAAGACCAAGTCCTTGTCAACTAACCCTCACAATTGAAAGTGAAGGACGAACTTTTGAAGAGCATTAAGTTGATATATTAACCTTCTAATTTCATAAACAACCCAAAGAGGTATGATTGATGGTTACAATGAATATTTGAGTCATATTGATGATCACCTTGCTCAGTCTAACCATGAAGGCTATAAATGGGGTTAGATTAACTGCTTGACTGTGATGAAAGTTGATCAATATAGACGACTTTGGTATTGGCACGATCCCAATTTCTTAGACTACCATAATCCTTTATTCTACTTAGATTTCAGCTGGATTCCCGTTAAATCAATTCCCCAATGCCTGATATCAAAATATTAGGAGATTATGGGTTACATGATGAACTGGAGATAACTCGTCCTTCTCATTTGATGGATACGCTGAGCAACAGTAATAGAAGAATGTTTAAGGGTTTTAACTTTATCAATTCTCCTTATACTTTGGATAATCCCCCTGCTAGCATGGAGAAAGTGTAGTCTTCTTCCAAAGATGAAGGGAATCGTCCAATAGAATAATTATCTTATAATTTTTTTTTAAATACATTTGATTGTAACACAGTTTATACAAATGAAATGTGTTAGTTTTTATTTTGGCTAACTTATGATTAAATTAGTTCACTTGCAATTGTTGTGTCATTTCTTAAACTAATACATTTAGATATATTTATCCAAATTTAGTATCAATTACCAGATGTATCGCAATAGGTTCTACTAATGCACTTAGATTTATTGATCTAAGTTTAGCACTAGTTGCCAATGGTATTGCCATAGGTTCTACTAATGCACATAGATTTATTCACCTAAGTTTAGCATCACTTACCAGCGGTATTGCCATAGGTTATACTAATGCACTTAGATTTATTGACCTAAGTTTAGAATTAGTTACCAGCGGTGACCAAGCGATGCGAAATATATGTTCATATTCCTGTCTTTAGGAATTTTTACATGTCTTCCTTCATTTAACTTGGTTTAGGTAAAATGAATATTTACCACTAAATTTTGGGCCAAATACTAAGAATTTTAGTCCTATTTTAACTTGTACTTTTAACATCCAACCAAATACTGAGGATTGACATCCTATTTTGACTTAGTCGGTTATTATTTTGATTCTCGACCACGAAATTGGTATTTCTGATCTGCTATGTATATGCCATATTCCGAAAAAAAATTAAAAACAAAATGGAATAACAAAAATTGCCAAATTTATTAATGAACAACGAAAATACAAAACTTGTATTCTACGGATAGTATTTCCTAAGGTGTTTGGCATTCCAAGGATTCTTAAACTCTTCTCCCTCCAAAGTTTCTATCCTATATGTGCCTGGGCGAATGACTGCAGAAATATGATAAGGACCGTGCCAATTAGCTTCAAACTTATTGTTCTTATGTATCACTTTCTTGAGAAAATAATCTCCTTCTTTCAAGTTGGTTTGACCCTTTTTATTGTAGAAGCGAGCAGTTCTCTGTTAGTATGCAACATTTCTCATAGTAGAATCATCCCTTAATTCTTCTAGCATATTAAGATCTAGTTGCCTCATTAAATCACTGATTGGGGAATTAAAGTTCGAAACTCTATGGGTTGGTAAGCCGAGCTTGACGGGTATCATTGCTTCAGTTCCAAACATATGCGTATATGGAGTTTCCCCTATTGTTGTTCTCGACGTGGTTCTGTAGGCCCATAAAATTGATTGCAACTCATTAATCCAATTTCCCCTTAGCCGCGTCAAGCCATTTCTTCAATCCATTCAACAGAGTTTTATTTGTTACTTTTGTTTGTTCATTGCTTTGAGGATGGTCTGGTGCAAAATGCAGCTTCTGAATTTTAGATTGGACACAGTATGCTTCAAATTCCTCATTGTCAAATTGAGTGCCATGATCTGTAATAAAAGCATATGGTAAATCATATCTGCAAATTATGCTCTTTCATATGAACCGGTATACCTTTTCATAAGGCATGTCGACTGGTGGCTCTGCCTCAACCCATTTGGTTAAATAATCAATAACAACGACGAGGTATCTAAACCTGCCTTTGGTGGTCATTAATGGGTCGACCAAGCCAATTCCCCAGATAGCGAGCGGCCAAGGCGAAGTAATTGGAGTTAAAGAAGCATTGGGTGTTTTTCTAATGTTAGAGAATCTCTGGAACTTATCATATTTCTTTGCAAAGTTTGTCCAATCTTCCCTCATGGTCAGACAGTAGAAGCCCTATGTGTTAATTCGTTGAAGCAATGTTCTGCCAACTGAATGAATCCCATAAGAACCTTCGTGGACTTCTTGGATCAAATAGTTCTAATCTATATGGTGAAAAAATCTTTGCATAAAGGTCGTCGGTCCCTTCTATATAGCACTCCTTTGTCCAGTACATATCTCCCAGCCTTATATTTGAGCTTTTTAGCTTCCATGGGATCTGCTGGCAATGTTACGTCTTCAATATAACTTCTGATGGGATCCATCCAGGAAGTTCTAAATCTACTGCAATGAAATTTACCATTAGGTCTTCATCGATGATCTGATTAGCCAAAATCTCTATCAGGATCGTCCTTCGAAGCTCAATCCTTATTTCTTATGCTAGCCGAGCAAGTTAGTTATAGGGCTCGGGCATTCTCTATCTGCTCGAGCATTCTCTATCCGTCGGGCATTCTCTATCTTTGTATTTGGATGGCAGGAAACTTAGTCCTCACTTTTATGGCTCTGGTAATGTATTTTATCATTAAATCTCCTTTGACTCTGTATATGCGAAGGACTTGATTCACTCCCAGCTGTGAGGCACTATGATCCACTACTTGCTCGGCACCTAGTGAGTGGGCGCTACATTCAAGATGGCTATCAAGGCTTCATATTATGCCTTATTATTCGACGCTTTAAATTAAAACATGAGAGCATATTCAATATCTATATCATCAGGAGTGTTGAGGATTATTCCTGCGCCGCAACTAGTAGCACATGAAGAACCATCAACATATTATTTCCATGTTGGGATATTGCTATTGAAGCTTTCATCAGTCAACAAACCGTGTTTGAAGATCTTCTTACTCTCCTCAGTATACATCTGTGCCATTTATTGGCTTCTGGGGGATTCAGGTTGCTCGACAGCAACTTCGACTTGCATTTGAGTTGAACTTTCCCCTTCTGACTTCTGCTTGGTGGGCAAATTCAGTTGGTCAGACACTTCCGGGTAAGTGAATTCGGCAATAAAGTCTACCAAAGCTTGACCTTTTAACGAAGATCTGGGCTCATAAAAAATATCATATTCTACTAACTCTACTGCCCAATATATTAGTCATCCTAACTTCTCAAGTTTATGGAGTGCTTACTAAAGAGGCAGATCCGTATATACTACTATGGTATGTGCTTGGAAGTAAGGTTTTATTCATTTAGAGGCCTCAATAAGGGCTAGAGTTAATTTCTCCAAGCGCGGATACCTGATCTCAGCTCCCCTGAAGGCTTTGCTGGTGTAGTATATTGGCTTTTGTACTTTATTATCCTGTCTGACTAAGGCTGATCTTATAGTTGATTCAAATACAACCAAGTATAAATACAATTTCTCCCCTAAAACTGGTCAGGAAAGTAATGATGGTGATCCCAAGTATATCTTCAACTCTTAGAAAGCTTATTTACACTCTTCGTTCCACTTAAAAGTCTTCATTAATACTTTAAATAAAGGCAAACATCTATCTGTTGCTCGAGCAACAAATCGATTTAAAACTGCTACTATTCAAGTTAGCCTCTAAACATCTTTCTTGCAAACTGGTGATTACATTTCAATTAGAGCTTTTATCTTTATCGAGTTGGCTTTAATTTCCCTTTGATTGATAATAAAGCCGAGGAACATCCCTTCTCGGACTCCAAATACACATTTGGTCGGGTTCAGTTTCATCTGATGCTTCTCCAACTGGTCAAAAGTTTGATTTAGGCCGGTAATATGATCAGAGGCTTTTATACTTTTTATCAGCATGTTATCCACATAAACCTCTATGTTTTTTTCCTATCTTCTCTTCAAAAACTTTATTTACCAACCTCTGGTACGTTGCACCTGCATTTTTATGACCAAAAAGCATCACATTACAATAATAAGTTCATCGGGGAGTGATAAAAGTTATACTTTCCTTATCTTCAGGCTTCATTTTTATCTGGTTATAACCAAAAGAGGTAACCATAAAGCTTAAAATCTCATATCCTGATGTAGCGTCTACCAATCGATCATTTCTTGGTAAGGGAAAATGATTTTTAGGGCAAGATTTATTTAGAATCCGTAAAATCTACGCACATCCTCCATTTATCATTTTTCTTTTTGACCATAACAACGTTGGCCAACCAATCAGGATACTTCACATCTTCAATAAAACGGGATTCTTGAAGCTTTTCTACTTCCTCTTTGATAACTTGATTCTTCTTAGGACTGAAAACTCTACGTCTTTGCTTGATCGGATTGGCATCTTTGTTGACGTTAAGTTCATAATAGAGGAACTAGCATTAATACCAGGCATATCCTCATGACTCCAAGCAAACACATTTCTTCGCTATCTCAATAACATAATCAATTCCTATTTGAGGATAAGATCTAGTACTGAGCTAACATGTGTAGTACTTTTCGATTTGTCGTTGTCCATAATTATGATTTCTGTCGCTTCTAAAATTTGGCCCTTGACTAACTCTGTTTCATCCCGTGGGTCTAAGGTTTTCACCTCAGATTCACTGTTAGGCTCAGTGATATCTACCTGATAAGTTGTAGTTTTCTTTTTTAAGTCAATAAATTCTTTTTGTTCGGTTAAAGAATAGTAACAATCTCTGGCCACCTTCTGGTTGCCTTTCACAATGCCTACTCTAAAATGGGTTGGAAACTTCAAGCATTGATGAACTGTTGAGGGGATAGTCTCAAACATCTCAAGTCCTTCCCTGCCGAGGATCACATTATAAGTTGATTAAAAAAATTTATCCAATACAAAGAAGCATATTTTCTCCGTACGACATTCTGGCCAGGCGCCGAATAACACTTTTAACTTAATTGTTCCAAGAGGATAAACCTTTTCTCAAGGAAAAGCCTATTAGTGGCCTGTGATATAGTTCTAACTGGCTAAGCTTCAAGTCTAGACTTTGAAAATAGGGATAAAATATTATGTTTATCGAGCTCCCATTATCAATTAATATTTTGGTGATGACTACATCTTGGATTTTGAATTTGATGACCAACTAATCATTATGAGGATAAAGTACCCCGGAAAGGTCCTTTTGGGAGAAACCAATCACCAGCTTATCTTTGTTGACCTTCGTCGGTCGATCTTCCTTGGCTAAATTGATCATTTGGATATAAGAACAAACTTGGGCCTCATTTAGGTAAGCTTTTCTTTCACCCATGTGATCTCTTCCTCCTGCATCGCCACCTGTAATCATATGACAATCAAATGAACCAAAACTGAGCGTAAATACCTCACGTTCTGATTGTTTGGGATTCTTCAGCAGGTCAGGATCATCCTCGCAATCATCATTGCGATTTCTCTTATTATCTTCTATGGATTTGCATGGAGACTTTGATCTTCTTCTGGACTCTTTGCTATCATGAAGATCAACAAATTTATTGAGTTTTCACAAGAGAATGAGAGATTTTATTTCATTTTGCAAAGCAATGCAACCATCAGTTGTATGACCATGATCCTTATGGAATTCACAGTATTTGGATATATCCCTCTTGTTAGGAGGGGCTCTCAGCTTTCCAAGCCATCGTAGTTCCTCGTTGTGCTTGATTTCTTCCAAGATATGGTGAATGCCAATACTCAATGGGGTGTAGTTCCCATATCTATTGAGTTTACTTCTTTCTTATCTCTTTGTTCCTTTGACTTCTTATGGTTCTTCTCTTCCTTCTTCTCAGATTTTGCATCAGACTTTATGGACGGACTCCGTTTGGCAGCCATTGCTTATTCGGCGTTCATTATCTGTCTTGCTTTTTCCATAAGTTCAGTCATCGTCTTTGAAGGATATTTAGCCAATGTGTAATACATCTTCTCAGTAAGCAAAGCACTCATGAGAGTGGTGATGGCTGTTTTTTCCTCGTAATCAATTACTTCTAACTTCTTATTGTTAAACCGAGTAATGTAATCCTTAGTAATTTCGCCCACTTGTTGCTTTAAACTTAGAAAATGAGCCACTCTTTTCACTGGCTTAGCTCCAAAGAAAAAGTTGCTAATAAATAGCTCAGCCAATTGATTAAACTTGGTGATCTATCCTCGGGGCAAATTATTATGCCATATTTGGGTTGAGCCAGTAATGGTGCTAGACAATCTCTGCATCTCATCTTATTTTGTACTGCATAAATATCTGCTACAGCTTGATACTACTCAATATGGAGAATATGATCGATTTTACCATCATATATGGGGGTAACCATCGGAGCTTTAAACTTAGAGGGAGTGGAAAGTCCACAATTGCTTGAATAAAAGGAGATCATTTAGGATTATTTGCTTTCGCCATTTCACCCAATCTATCTTCCAACCTTTGGATTGATCCCTTCCATGAAGGATTACCTACATCAGATCTATGAGAAGTAGCTCGGCTATTCCGACCATTTATCTGTGTTGAACTCTCTTCTTGAGAGGTTTGCTCGACGCGTACATATCATCGAACTCTTGATCTTGATCGGGTTGAAACCTTAAGGTGGTCGGCTGGACATTGAGTGTTCCTGGATAATGCCCTGAGAGGATTTTTATTTCCTCTAGGTCCTAGACGATCAAAGGGTGAAGCTCTGCTTAGCCTTTCTAAGACATCTGGCCTTTCAGGAGAGAAAGAATAAACGTCATAAGGCTCTGTAGACATGAGTGATGAACTCACTCCTGGGTGATAAGAAGTATCACTTGAATTTATGAAATAGCTGTGTTTGCTGGATCTGGGTGGTGGAGGTGTCATTTCTCTTTGTCTGACTTGCAATGAATGAGCCAGTTGTCTCATTGTGTCTTGCATGACCTCCTATTCTCTGGAGAGACTGATGAGAATTCCATTTAGATAACTGTTTGGTGATGGATCAAGTAGAGCAAGTGGGTTGCGTTCATTCCTGATACTAGGTTCAGGATCATTCATCCTGTTTGAACAAGGGTGTACGAGAATGAGAACGATGATTAGACACACATTCTCATAGACGACATCAATCTGTTGATGTAAAAAACTAGACAAAATCTAATTCTTTAATCACAGATAAAATATGTAAATAGAAAGATAGCAACATAAGATTTCAAAGTGGTTCGGCTATGTCTCAAAGTCTATGTCCACTGTTCTGATATTAATCGTTGTAATAGATTTCTTGCTTGTGCTCTTAACTTTGGTGGCAGAAGTACAATGTATTTATATTGACCCGGGGGCCAAGGGTTGGGATGTCAAGGGATGAAATGCATTTATATATTAAGAATCTACTTCCTTACATAATGTATATGACGATTAGTTGTATAAACTATGACTCTTGATATGCTGACCCTTTACTGATCTTGTTTGTCGTCCTTCTCAGTACTTGGTCAGCATTCCTGCAGTTGGTCGGTATTCCTTGTTAATTTGTTACCATCTGATTGAGATTAAGGCCATGTGGGAGAACAAATATTTATTTCTGATTGGTCCGCGTAGATGGATAATTTTTGGTATTAACACCAAATTTCCAATATTTAACCATTAACACTTATCCAACACCTTTACTAACCATATTTTCAAATTAGATATTTCTTTACTTCTTTATTCAAGAAATCTAATTACACTTAAAGACTAATTTTATAAGAAAAATACTATTTCCTTTTATTAACACACGTAGTCTTACAAATACTTATCACACTTTTAACCCCCTCTTTACACACTTTGAAGAGTATAATTTCCATTATTCTTATTTCTTGTTTAAACCCACTAAAAACTTGTTTATGTGTTTATTATCCAAATACTACAAGTCTACATATATGAGAAGATGGATTTTACTTCAAAATCCTATTGAATGGGTTAAACATACATTTCTTTCTAGAAATTCATAATACTTTAAAAAATGCACTTTCAAGTCATAAAATATATTTTTACTTCTTTCAAACTCAACAAATGTCCATCTTTTATAAAATCTACATTTTTTTAATAAACTTGAAAATATTATTTCACCAATGTTTTAGCAAAATCAATCATCGTTTTCAAATATTTTATTTCATAAAATGTTTAACATAAATTTTCTAGAAAATATACCATTTTCATAAAAATTTCAATCTTCATTTGAAAAAACTTTGAAATATGTACTTCATCATATATTTTAAAAAAATAACATTTTTATTCCATAAAAATATTTATTATTTACTACACATAATTTTCATCATTTAATCAAATGCACCCTACTCATGTAATCTGACAACAAGACTACAAATACACAAAATAGTGTCTTAATACAATGAGTAACATTTCCTACCTCAAATGAAGCTCTAATAATGGAAGGCATGGAGGATCTAAGAACATGGCAACCTCCCACCTCCTAAGGTGGCCTTAGAGAGGTTGCCTAGCTCTGACAAAGCTTGTCTCCATGAAATCTCAATCAAAACCCTCTTGAAGCTCCATAATTCATCCTTCTTCTCCCCAAATACCCAACAATAACTCCAAAATTCGTAGCTCTCTTTATCCATGGTGGAAATGGGTATGTAGGGTTCAAATACGGTGGAATATATAACAAATATGGGGATATAAGGTGGAGGGGTGGTGGTGGCATGGTGGTTTATGGTGGTGGGAGAGTGTAGAAAGGATAAAATGGTGGAGGAAGACAACCCCTTCCACTCTCCCTATCTTCTTCCAACTTCCCCAACACAAATGAACCTAAATAACCCTTATAAAACCCTTAAAACACCCAAAAATCCCATTTTGTCCAATCTGAGCTCAACAACTCACCATATCAAGGACCATAAGCGTGACAGCACACAAGGGCAATCAAATTAAAACATTTTCGAGGCACGTCGATCGTAAGACATGAGCCTCGTTCGAAAGACATGCACATCTCATTCGATACATTGCTTTGAGCAACCTTCACATGACCTGGGACTGTAAGGCAGTGAGATCTGGCTCGAAGGTCAAGTGAACCCTGCTTCAAGAAACCTTCGCGTGACATGGGTTCTCGAATCTAACGACACCCTATGTCATTTGAATTACCTTTTCTTCCAATACTTCTATTTCCTTAAATTTTGACCCAGAACTTCCAATATTTATGATCAAACCTCACTTCATTACAATTTATACAAAATTTAAATGAAATATTAGGGTAGGGTATTACATAGCGAAGATCCAATAGGAATTTTCAAGCATCAAAGAAAACTTCCCCAATGCCGAAGAAGATGAAAAATGTCCAGATCTAGGGATATCGACCCTCTGCTGATGTCCCGGAGTTGGATCGCCTCTCCCATAGTTTGGTCAACTATTAAGATGGTGGATAGCCTCCGTCTAAATCCAGGGAAGGTCGACTAACATCAATGAAAGTTGTATAGGTGAAGACCTACCCGGTTGAAGAGGGAAGAGGGTGGTAAAAAAGATACGAGTCAGATATATCCCCTATTGAGCTTTCACGATCATTGGTGTAACCTTTGGTCATGGTCATCGGTGGCCAAACACCATCGTCTAGCTCCAACAAGGGTGAATGGTTGAAACATCTAAGGTTTGGGGTGTTTTGTGGGTATTTGGGGGTGGAACAACAAGTTATGGGTGTTTGCATCACATCTGAAATTTAGAGTTTCAGATCTAGGGTTTTGTGGGTATGATGGCAAAGGAGATGGTTGTGTTGCTTGATCATGGATAACGGGGGTTAGATTTGGAGGAGTGACTCACCAGTTCCTCCAAGCCTTACCCATGCCTATACAACAACCAAATCAACGAGCACATCAGGAGCGAACGTTGCTCTGATATCAATTTGATGTGAAGTTAAAAGGGCTAAAGTGTAAACTACAAACTACACAACAACATAATGTTTAGAGGCTAACGGTAGAAGAAATATCTTTAATTCATCTTTCAAATTGTAAAGTGAGTATGACGGATGACAAGTGGCCTTATTTATAGGATAGACTTATCTTGCTAAACAAGCTAAACCTCAAAAGTAAAAAGACTAAAAAGGCCAATTTAAAGATATTAAAAGACAATGTCACCCTTTAACCTAAAATAAGAAAAATGCCTAATAAAACATGAAGAGTAAAATAAAAAAAATACAAATAAATATGGGACCCCGTGCACATCATTTTCGTTTACTAAATATATCTCCAATCGACGATCAAGAGCAAAACATTCTAGCTATCCTGACATTTGGTCCATTAATGTTTGATTAAAAAGAAGAGGAGACTCATAGTTCGGGATAACGCAAAAGGAAATAATGGACTCTTAATTTGGGACAAAGGGAGTATAAATTCTTTAGAGTAAAATACATTTTTAGTCCCTCAACTATCTCCCTAGTTTTTAAATGGTCTCCAATTTTTTATTTGTCTCAAGTTAGTCCCTAAACTATATCACTTATTCCAAAGAAGGGACTCCGTCAATCAATCCGTTAAAATTTGACAGAATTATGTCAAATATCAATTTTACCCTCATTTAACACACATGTAAACCCCTTACACCCTTTCATCTCTCTCTCTCTCTCACACACACACACACACACACTCATTAACCCCTTCCCCTCACTCTCACACCCATTTTTGCACTGTGTGCATGTGGTTTTTCCATATATATATATATAGGTTCATAAAAATGTTTGAAAATTTTGTTTTAAAAAAATCAGTTTTTAGGCATATAAAATTTAGAGGTTATAAAAAATTCTTTATAAAAAATATTTGAAAAAAAATTGTTTCATAAAAACAACAATTTTTCAAAGCATAAAATTTAAAGGTTGTAAAAAAAGATTTACAAAAAAAAGTTTGAAAAAAAATTGTTTTATAAAAATAGAAGTGTTTTTAGTTATATAAAATTTAAAGGTTGTAAAAAATTATTTATAAAAAAGTTTGAAAAAACTTATTTTTTATAAAAAAAATCAGTTTTTTTAGTTATATAAATTCAAAGGTTGTAAAAATTCTCTATAAAAAATAGTTTGAAAATATTTATTTTAAAAGAGTCAATTTTTGTAGTCATATTAAATTTAAAGGTTGTAAAAACTGTCTATAAAAAGATTTTGAAAATTTTTGTTTATTATAAAATTAGTTTTTTAGTCATAAAAAAGTTAAAAGGTTAAAAAAATTGTTTACAAGAAAAGTTTGAAACATTTGTTTTATGAAGAAATCAATTTTTTTAGTCATATGAAATTTAAAGGCTGTAAAAAACTGTTTATGAGAAGTTTTGAAACATTTGTTTTATAAAAATAATTAGTTTTTGTAGTCATATATGTAAAAAAAACTATTTCTAAGAAAAGTTTCAAAAAAAATTATTATGTTATATATATATATATATATATATATATATGATGTATGCATAGTTTTTTATATATGGTGTTAAATGAGAGAGAGAGTGAGGAAGTGGGAGAGGGGAGGGAGGTGCGAAGTGGGAGAGGGGAGGGAGGTGCGAAGTGAGAGGGAGATAGAGGAAGGGGTGGAAGGGGTTATACGTGTGTTAAATAGGGGGAAATGGGTATTTAACCTTATTCTCTCAAATTTTAATAGGGTTGATGGATGGAGTCCCCTCTTTAGAATATGTGATATAGTTTAGGGACTATCTTGAGGCGAATAAAAGATTGGGGACCATTTAAAAACTGAAAAGATAATTTAGGAAGTAAAAGCGTATTTTACTAAATTCTTTGAAACCCCTCCACTCCAATGCACTCTATCTCTCCACTTATCTTTCCATTCGTCATTTTCGATTTTTTTCCTCCCATTTTCGTTTCACATCACATTTGATCGACCCTTTCTAAATTTTCCATTCTCTATTCAATATCTTTGAAATAGAGAGCCCCTCGTAAAAATATTGAGGGGTAACCAAAGTTATGTCCTCTCTTCTCCTCTCTCCTCTCTCTGCTCTCTTTCTCCCTCCATCTCACTTACTTTTTATTTGTCTCTTCAAGGTAACGTCTATTTGTTTAGGTTTGAAGATAGAAGTGCAAAAATACTTTTTTTAATCTCTATTATCTTAGTTAAAACCTCGATAACTTATTTACTCCATTTCTGTTTTACTTATATATCCTCATCTGATTGCATAATAAAATCTGTTATTTTTTTGAATGATACCTAATGGAATTCCAAAGTTATATGCAATATTTCAAACCAATGATGCCAAAATTTTGATGACTTTGACTTCACCTTGTATGAAATATGTGAGTTGGACTTAGGAAATAAAAGAGAATAAATGAATTTGACATAAGTGTTTGGCGTGATTTTTCCAGAGAGATTGGGCCTACATCCACGATTAAAGTGCTCTTTTTCTCTCTTTGTATTAAGATGGGACGAGAAGGCCAAATTACAAGTGCTTGGACGCTTTCTTGGAGGCTCAATTACAATTATTTGAACGGTAAACACATCGTGTGCCAGAGGTTAGAAACAAGTCTAACGAACTTTTTACGATCAATGATCGTGACAAGTCCTCGACAACAAAACTTGTCACCCCCAGACTTGTCACGGTGAATGATTATGACAATCCGACAGTTTTGGTGTAATGGGTGGGAATTAAAAGTGTGTATATATATGAGAGATAGAGATATAGAAAGAGGAAAGCTAACCCTAATGGAGAATCTAAGGCTTTTTCTCATCATCTAACTCCTCTTTGATTCTTAAAAAATTTCTTTCGTATTATCAATGAATTCAATCTTGCATCATGGTGATCCTTGGGAATTCTTAGATCCTGATATTGCCATGTATTCCTCACAGCAACCATTAACAGTTCAACCTTCAATAAGGGAAACTGTCATGAACAATAATAACAATTAAACTGAACGTACAAAATTCACTGTTTCTACTCCATTCACGCATGCAAATGCTTTGAAGAAAGATCTGCAAGTGGATTCAAAGGCCAACAAATGGCCTACACCTCGATTGTGTGGGAATGTCATATCAGTTTTAATCTCTGAAGATGAATATCAAGAATGAATTAAAGAAAGTGAATCTTTCTTGATTTGAAGGTATATGGTAAACAAAGGGGATAAACCTTTATCCTTAGGGTTAATAAAAGGGAAACTATAAGAATTCGGGAATATCCGTAGTTATTTCAAGATTATTTCTATGGGCAAAGCCTATCTCTATACTACTATAAAATGCCATACAAGCATTTATGATTCATCACCAAAGAGGCTATCCACATGGGAAATGAATGCTGAAAACTCAAAGGCGAGAAATGAAAGATGAAAACTCGATTTACACATACACGTCATATGACAGTCAGCTGAACCATAAATCATAAGTTTGAAGCATATTCATCTCCAAACAGCTCCATTTGTCGATTAACCCCCTAAATTAACTCTATCCAATCAGCTCCATTCGTCGATTTACTCCTAAATCAACTCCTCCCTATAATCGACAGCTTTGTGTATCAATTAAGAGATTCCAGCTGTATAATTACCTCCTAAATGAACTCCTCCCTATAATCGACAACGTTGAAGAATTTCTTACGTTTTGTTAAGGAAACCTCCTTTAGTGCATCTGATTAAGTAAGTATACCAGTTTTCAATGTATTAATTTTTCATGGTTATAATGTGATGTTAATTTGAGAAGGCATAAAAATATGGCATATATAAAAATTTCCCACTAGATGTTCGATGAAATGAGTCAAAGAGAACGAATGAGATGTTTTTTTGTACAAACACATTTTTAACATCGGTTTATGGCCGAAGATGGATCTAGCTCAATTTTAATGATTATCTTTGTTTAAAATTGTGAAATAAAAAGATTAGCAAATAAATTTGTTTTGTGTTATTGTAGATGTCTGTTGAGAATCATTATACTGGTTATATGTTATTAGGCTCACGTAATGTTGAAGTTGTATTTGTGATTGATACTAATTTTTAATTGCATGAATTGTATCGGTTTGTATATTGCATTGAAACTTATAAATTTGAAATGTATAGTTCACTGAATTAAGACTTTTACCAGTTTGAATTCAATCGATAAGGGGATGATTTTTATTTCCTTAAGTTTTAACTTGGATGAATATTATAAGTTTGAATTCAGTTATAAATGGGGTAATATTGAAGTAAAAAATATGTTTTAACATAGCATTTCAATATCATCTACTTATACAGGTTCTGCTATAGTGAGTATATGAGTTTAAATGCATTATGCTAGTATAAAGTGGAAATTTAGAGATAATTTCTTTGTACATTAAATGTATGTAAATAATTTTTCCATGTATAGGTTCGTTTGCTGAATTTCTTACATTTTGCTAAGGGAACCTGGGTTGGTGCATCAGATCATGTAAGTATATCACTTCTTATATCTATTTCAATGTATTAATTTTTCATGGTTTTATTTTGTTGTGCATTTGAGAAGTAAGATTATGTTAAAAGCATTAAAAAATAGTTGTCCCAAAATTTATAGGTTTTGGAATTTAAGTAATAGATTTATATTGGTTGTTATTTTAATTTAGTGTAGCAAAAGAAATTGCATATGTTTATCTTAGTCAAAAGTCTATCTACTATTCTAATGCTTCTCTCCAAAACATTTTTACTAACACATTTTATTGAATATAAAGAAAGTTTTATTAAACCAAATACATCAAGAAACAATTTTTTACCCAATACATTGATAAATTACATTTTAAAAACTAAAACCTCCAACTGACATAATCTTTATTTTCAACTATATCGTTTGACCAATGGGTTGTGTTTCATTTCAGATTGTCTGTTTAAGTTCAACTTTTTGATCAATTGAGAACTTGCTTTGTATTATAATTTATGTATGTGTTCATGTATTACATTTGTCTAATATATACATGTGTGTTAATATATTCACATGTTCATATTAGAAATACACAGACATATGTAATTGATGAGTTGAGGAATTGTTTAGTTGAAACTATATACATGTACATGCTATCTCCTATTGTTTAGCTGAAACTGTTTTGATCTGGATATCTTTGGGTGTTGAATTTGATTTGAGTAATTCTACGACGACTCAATTATTTAGGATGATGTGAACATGGAGTTATTAGTGTCTCAGTTTGAATTGGTGGTTAGGATTCATTTAATAGAAATTTTCTCAAGAATTTTATGGTTCCGAGATTTCGATTCAATTTGAAAATTATTGTATGGGTGTGTTTTGAACTTTATGTATAGATAGGCATTGAACTTAGTGTTAATATAGGTCATGAGTTTGGTTTGGGGTAAATTAGGTAATTAATTAACCAAACATATACAAAAAAAGAAGCTCGGAAGTGCTTTATCTCATAACTTGAAATCGGATAATGTAATGACCCTATCATTACTGGGCAGCAATAAATATCATCATAGTTATCTTTTTCTAAATGCACCAGTTGAGAATCAAACCCGGTATATACAGATATGTGCATATAGCAGAGCATATAATACATATATATGAATATAGGAATGCATATAACACGGATATATGCATATAACAGAGCATATATCACCAATATATGCATATAGCAGAGCATATATCAATGATATATACACATAGCAGAGCATATATAAATGATTTGGACCTAAGGAATATCAACAGAGTGTTTTCCAACTATTAGTAATGGAAAACTCAAGGCTTAAAACGAATATGGCCTTCGAAAATAAGTTCTCCATCCACTACGTTTACATTCTAACACCAAATTGATATATAAAATGACAACAAGAACCTAAAAGGATGATCAGTTCACAAATCTAAATCAATTCATATAGCAGTTCATTTGTATGATTGACAAATTCATGGACATAGCTTATGAAGTAATTTAACGCAACATTTTCACTATTTGATGTGGTTCCTTAGCTCCGAATAGTTTGCCTTTATGACAATTGCATAATAGCCATTATTGATTGTTTTCATTTGCATATAAATCAGACGTTGGGGTTTAGGACAGGTTTTGGAAGTATTTTTTTTAAAATTGGAAGTTGCAGTTTACCTCTGATTTTCAGATTTCTTCAATGATGCCGTTTCTCGAGTTTCACCGGGCATTTTCCCCTCAAATTTCTCATTTCTTTATAGTAGAGGATCATGTTTACAGTACTGGTGGAGGATTGATATTGAAAATGGAAGTGGATAACTTTTGGAACACTGATGTTAGTAATATGTGTTCAGTGTTAGAGTATCAGTCCTCTAGGATGCGGAAATCATATCATTCATTGCTAATAAAGGATTATGTGAGTTTGTTCGGTGTTACTCTGGGTCGATATGGGTACTCTGTTCATGTGTTGCTTCATGAGTTATTGTTATCTGATTGTCATGAACAAGTTGTTGAAGCTCTTACCGTTGATAAATTTTAGCAGATGTGTGGTTGAACAAATATTATGATTATTCCATGAATTTGTTTGCGTTACACGCGCGATTTGCGGGCAAGCCGCAACGTGCAAAACATAAGTAATAAGAAAAAATACGGATATTAGATCAATTAGATATTTTTACCACCCTCTTTGAGACATTTATTCAACAATACATTAATAATATGAAGTTAAGAAAAAGGACCTAATTTGTATATCCTTTTGTCTTTGTTTAGTTATAACTTGTGCTAACAAAACACTTTACAAAGCACCATACATTACCATCGAAAAAAAATGACGATACATAGCAATACCTAAGGTACATAAAAGGAAAAAAAAAATATGTATATCACAGTTATAAAAATAAATATATGAATAAATACTTTCAGTAAAAATATACGAAGAGTTAAAAATCATTCAAATATGTTATTTTAAAATTCATTCATGAATATTGAAATATTCAACTATCCTTACGTATTTATATTTGAAACTCCAAACAAAAGTTTTGATATGAGATTTAATGTACAGACATAATTGTGATTGCTTGGCATAAGTACTTTCACTTCTTGAAATATTTGAACGATTGAAATATTTGCCCAATGAAGAATATGTTATGTACTGTTAATTCGTAGTTATGATTGCGTGAAAGATATGTTATATTGTTAAAACTGGAATTTGAAATTTTATCAAGTCCGAACCAAAATAAAATTAAGATTTCACATCGAAATAAATGGATGTAAAGGATACTCTGATATTATTGGTGTTGATGTGTGTCGTGGATAACCAAATGTAATGGGATGTTCTTAAACTTTGGCTTATTTTTCATATTGAAATTGATCAGTGGAATCTTTATTACATGTATATGTTTACGAAGGTTAAAACTTAAATTACATATTACCCCTTCTTGATTGTTTTCATTTTCATGATATGTTCCTCCACTCTTACTTGGGTTAATATGTTGCAATGTGTTTGTTCTCTTGGATGTCCATAAATGATATTGAAGTTGTACCTCTTTATTATATGTATATGTTAAAGAATGTGAGAGCATAAATTACATATTACCCCTCCTTTATTGTTTTCATTTTCAATCTATGTTCCCCCATCCTTAGTTTCTTTGATATGTTACAATATGTTAGTACTCATGGAAGGGAGTTCTACTACAAAGAAACAAAAGACAATTACGTCTTGATCAAAAGTACTAGAAAATTGAGATGTCATAACAACAACGATTGCTAATGACTCGTCAAATGTGATTACTCCTCCCGAAAAGTATTGTGGATATACCATTTCCTTTGTAAACCATGCGTGGGAATCACTTCATTCTGTAACTATTTCAGGTTATTCATTCATTAACTGTACGAAACATTAACAAGTAATTATATTAGAAATAAATATTTAGTTATTATGAATATAATTTATGAGTATTCTATGTATGTATGAACTTTAGGGACTACTCCAACAACTGAATGTCTGAAATAAAGTAAGGATCATTTGAATAGGATACCGAAAAGTAAGTACGGTATTAGTAATATACACGATGAATACAATTATAAGAAATTATAGATTTACTTACATTATGGTTTAACACAATCTAAAATGTTACGATTTTATAGGTAAGTTTAATGAAGCATGGTATTTCGGTGGTTCAAGCGATGTTTGCGACAATTGTAGAGCCATTCTATAGCACGAGGAGAGAACTGATAAGTACCGTACTCCTGCATCTCCTAAATTCTTATTGTGTTGCTAAGAAGGCAAAATTATCTTACCTATTATAAATGGTGGACCAGGATTTTACTTTGTAAATGGGGCAGGTGGCATAGGGAAAACTTTTTTGTACAAAACAATTCTTGCACATTTGCGTTCAGAGGGAAAAGTGGTCCTCGCAGTTGCATCTTCTGGAATTTCATCGTTATTGCTACCCGGTGGAAGAATTGCCCATTCAAGATTCTAATTGATATTCACGCAGAATCAACATGCGATATTCATCAACGGACTCATCTTGCAGAGTTCATTAGGAAAACAAGCTTAATTATCTGGGATGAGGCTCCTATGAACCATTGTCATTATTTTGAAGTTCATGACAGAACATTAAGAGACATAATGCATTTCGATGATGAAAATTCTTCGAAAAAGGCTTTTGGAAGAATTACAGTTTGCTTAGTGGAGATATTTGTCAAACCCTACCTGTTGTTCATAAGGGAAGCAGGGATGAAATTTTAAATGCATCAATTAACAAATCAAAGCTCTAGAGTTTGTGCCATGTATTCAACCTATCGAAAAACTTGTGAATACAAGACTCAATGACATTCAGAGATTGGGCCCTTGCATTAGGTGATGTGAAACTTCAAATCGAATCATTTGGAGATGAAGAATATCCGTCGTGGGTAAAAATACCAACTGCCAACGTTATACCCCATTCAGATAATCCAATTGCCGATATTGTCTCAAGTGCATACCCTGATTTAGTCATCAAATACAGTGATCCATATTATATGAAGGGTCGAGATATTCTGACTCCAACAAGCCATACGGTTGACAACATTAACAGTATCGTACTAAATGTCATTTCGGGAGATGCTACAACATATTTCAGTTCAGACTCAATACATGACCAAGATGTGTTTTTCCCTGTTAAGTTTTTAAATAGCTTGAACTTTGCTGGCCACCCAGGTCATACCTTGAAACTAAAGATAGGTTCCCCGATTATTCTAATGAGAAACATCAACCAAAGTGTTTGTCTTAGCAATGGGACAAGATTGATCATTACACAATTATCTCCATTGGTGATTGAGGCAAAAATTATCACAGGCTCGAATATAGGCACAAAAGTATTCATTCCAAGAATAATAATGTTTGCAACGGACTCCAAATGGCCATTTATTATGAGAAGATGTTAATTTCCAGTTCGGCTTGCTTTCTCTATGACAATCAATAAAAGCCAAGGCCAAACTCTCGATCAGGTTTTGATTTACTTACCAAAGCCTGTTTTCAATCACGGTCAACTGTATGTCGCTATATCTAGTGTAACTTCAAGTAGTGATCTTAAATTATTCATACATAATGTAGATCAAATCGATAGCCATTACACAAAAATTTTTGGCTACGGTGAGGTTCTTTCATCTATATCTATATGTATATTTACATAATTCACTTAATCAATAAATATTGTTAAACATTTTTCTTATGATTCCACTACCATAATTCATTTCACCACTAATTATTTTATCATAAAACCATTCAGAAAAATGAATCAAGTTACAAGACTTGAAGATCTTTCAAAAAGCAGGGATGATTGGACCATATTTGTCCGTGTGGTCAGAAAATGGGAATCGAAGACTAGACAAGGTGATAACGCAAAACTATCAGATGACATTATCTTAGTTGATGACCATACAAATCATTTATGCCTTATCATTTTTAATATTGTTTTGTTGATACAAATCACATTATCTTAATGACTATTTCTTCTTTACTAATAATTATTTTTTACCTTTAAAGGGTGACTCGATACTTGCAGTCATGTGAAGATACTTACTTGCTAAATTCGGTAACTCACTAGAGGTTGGAAAAGTCTACACAATCACTAATTTCAAATTTATGGAGACCAAACATAGTTACAGGGTCTCACCCCACAATCTAATGATTGAATTACTTCCATCATCAAGGATGATACATTCTGAAGCTGATAATTTCCTGATTCCTAAGTATCACTTCCAATTTTTGGAATTTGTTGAATTGACATTTGAATTGGGCAACGAGACATACCTCACTGGTATATTATATTCATTAATCATTACTTATTTAACAATATACGTTAAATTATATTTATATATATCTACTCACTAATTATATCATCAGATGGGTTGGGACTATTGACAGCAATATCACCTATTGAAGATCAGCCTGCTAAGGGCTCAATAGTAAAAAAAGGGTTTTAAATCTTGAAAATCCAAGGTAATAAATTCTTATTTTCATATTGTCCTATTAATTCAATACCAATATTTATTAACCATACTTCATCAAACACCTACACTATTATACGGTGGGGAACTGAAATTCGTCACTCTTTGGGCTGACGAAACTGCTCTCATAACTGAAGAGATATGCAAGATATTCACAGATCATTTGATTGTAGCCGTGACCTCAACTACAGTGAAAAAATTTAGAGGTAATTCTAATATAATCTTCATCTTATCCTATTTATAACTATTCATTATTTTAAATGAAACAATTTAATATTCATATCACGTTTATTTTGTAGGGGCTTTTTCACTGTCAGCAACAAACGCATCCAAAGTTTATATAAATCCAGATGTTCAAGCCATGAAAGATTTTATGTCAAGTAAGAAATACATTAAATTTTCAAAAATTTAATTACATCTGTCCACTTATCAATTTGTCCAATTTTACATACATTTATTACATTTGAATATTTTCAGCTGCTACCCTTTGCCATACATATGGAGGAAACATTTGATATTAGGATTCTTAACATATTTTGTTAACTGTAGATATTTACATTATTTTATGTTGGGGAACATATTCAATTGCAGTAAATTTAAAGAGGTATGCATCTATTAGGTAAATGGAAAAGGTCAATGTGTGAATTTGATATCGAGATGTGTGACCATTTTGAAAGATACACTGACCGTCCGAGATAGAGAATACAATACTCTCTACAAATAGTCCGTCTAATAAACATTTTGTCCCACCATTTGTTACACCAACTCAACATACCTTTTTATTGCATACAAATGCCATTCAAATTCGTATTTCAAGAAACTTGTCAGTCTACATACACATATTTTTTTTAAGTTTCTCCATATGCAATTTATGACTTTGAGTGTCTTCAGGGGTTACTCTGTTCAGATGCAACTGATGTAAAATAGTTCAGCCATTGAGGGTTCAAAATCACTCTGTATGGTCCAATCCTACTTATGCTTTTGCCATATTTCTTATTCAACCAGTTGTATGTTCAGCCTAAATGCCCAGTGTCCGTTACGATTGCATCAACAATTCATTCTTATAAATGATTGACAACATTTAAATTAATACGATCCCCCTTACCTTTTCATTTGATGCTAAAAATATATTTACATCCCCTCCAACCATACATGGATTGTTTACTGCAGCAGATTCTACATATTCCCAAATTGTATGCTTCGTGGTTGGCAAGTCCTCAAATTTCGAGTAATTCTTTCACCATCAGTGCTTTCAACATGGTTCTGGCCATAAATGTTGAATTGTCTAAGAAGTTTAGCAGAGTAACACTATATGTAGTGCTTGGATTTTTGTATGCATACCTAATTAACCTCTCCTGGACACCTAATACAATGTAGCTCATGTTTACAAACAAATATTGGCTGTCAGAGCTGCCTGGATCTTCATGTTTGTTGTTACAAACTTGAAACATATGACATTAAAATTATATTATACTACTGCACTAATTCCTTAAGGAGGGGACATTAGAATTATATTTACTTTTAAAAGTTTATTTATCTGAATAATGTACATAAAGAGCTTTATATATAATTGAGTGATATGTTTATGCCCACTCATTTTGTGTTTGTGTTCAAGTTTGAGGTCATCAACTTACCATGTCATTTTCCAATAAAGCTTTGGCATTGTACATACAGCTTTGGCAATTTTTTGTTTGTGTTTGCCTCTTGTTGAACTGTTTTCCTCTGTTTGAAATTTCAGTGGTTCCAATGAAAATTTGAGGACGTTGTACTCTTGAGTATGCCATTTTTTACTCTTGAGTAGGCCATTTCAGTGGTTCCCAATCAAGACCTGGGTCTTGCATTTTGAGGTCCATGCGAGTGTTTGCTACACCAGAGACCAACTGTTATAGCTGTTATAAGAAGTCAAGATTGAATTTTTTTGGTGAAGATCAAAACTGGGTTGGTGGACTCAGCAACCTTCTGATCCGCAATTAAATGCAAAAGATGATGACTTAAAGGTTGTAATTGCATCCATCTTAAAGAGAAGCTTGATACATTTGGTTATCTTGCAGGTACATTTATTCTCAGAAGTTTGGACGTGGAACTGTCCAAACTCAACGGCCTATCTGTATGGTTTATTTATGTGTTTCTCAAATTTTACTAATATGAGCTACTTTCATATTTTTTTAATTTTTTGTTGAAGTATTAAAAAACATGAATATGAATCACTTGGTTATGTGAATTTCATTTTGTAGTCAATAGAGAGACAATGGTGTTAACGACTTAAAGAGAAGCTTGAGATTAATATTTTTGCTTTTATGTTTAAAAATTGAAAAAATAAGCATAAAAAATGTGATATAGCACTGTTTGATTGAAGAAAGCATTTTTTTTACACTAACTACTATGTGTCCATATTATTAAATGCATTTTGGGTATTAAATTTAGTCACGTTGCAAGTCTTAACATGTACGAAACATACTAAAAGCACAATAGAAAAAAAAAATTAGCGTCGGGCCAACATATTATCGCGACTATACTAAATTGAGTTAAAAATAGCAACCTCAGCCTACTTCCACGAGTACACTATATTATATTCAATTATTTCCATTTGTTATTTTGCATATCTCACTTTTGAATACACCACACCACGGTTCAAATTTTGGTTCAATTAAGGTACTCTCTCTCTCTCTCTATCCCTTTCTCTTTAGGATTAAAACTTACAGTTTCAAATGAGGTTAAAATATTCTCTGTTATTTTTTTCCTCTATTAAAGTATGAGCCCCCGTTGTTTTCATCCGCCCATTCAGAACCAACCAACTAATGTTATCTCACCCACACCATTGGTCACCTAATTTATGATGTTCCCGCTTCTTTATTCCTTGGTTGTCGCAATCATCTATGGTACAGTCCTTTTTACTGTAGATTTGGTATTTTTTTATTATTTACCCTCCAGTTATATTTGGTGGATTAAAACATACAGTTTCAAATGAGGTTAAAATATTCTCTGTTATTTTTTTCCTCAAGTATGAGCCCCCGTTGTTTTCATCCACCCATTCAGAACCGGCCAACTAATGTTATCTCACCCACACCGTTGGTCACCTGCTTTATGATGTTCCCGCTTCTTTATTCCTTTGTTGTTCCAATCATCTATGGTACAGTATTTTTCACTGTAGATTTGATATATTTTTATTATTTACCTTCCAGTTATATTTGTTTATCTATAATCAATTGCAATTTTTAAAGCCATGACTTCTCTTGAAACAGAGGCGGAGTGAGAAATAATAATAAATGTACAAAGGTGAACACAAGAAATGTATAAATTTATATTTCAAAGGGTATAACACTTAATGTGTAACAACGTTTCGTACATTTTATAGTGTTACCTATGTTAGTTTGGTGAAGGTTGAAGGCATGGATATAATGAAACTCCATTTTTTTTTGTAATTTTTAACTGCATTGTCATATCAGTTTATTGATAGTTTCCAGTTGGCATAGCAGTATATCCATATAGTATCTTTATGTGTCCAAAAATAGGATCCGAGTGTATGAAGTTGATGAATGAAAAGATGACGATGGTATGATATTTAGTTCCAAAAGTTCATGAAAATAATCAAATAGATGGTCCCCATCTAAATGTTTGTTTCAAGCATTTGATACGTTTTTCCTGTGTTAGTGTTCTACTTAAAAATGCAATCAATTTTAATTTCCAACTTCATTAATGAAATCATGTCCATTATAAAGCAATAACATAATCTTGATTAACTTTTTTGAGTCTTATCTTAATTGATCATTTGATTGTATTTTCATTTGGTTAATTTTAATTTTCCATTTGTTTGCCTCGCATGTGTTTTAGAAAATACCACGTCGAACTAGGTAACGTGAAAAGACACTTCAAAGCCCTAAATCAGAGCCTTAACCAATTTGCATATATGTGTAACCAATTTGTATACGTATAATGAATTTTTGTATAGAACTATTAATATTGTTGTTATTTGAGTATTTTTTATTTCTTAAACAGGCCGGATAGTCCTATAAATAAAGGAGACTTTGTCAAAATTTTCTAAAATATTTATACATTGGTGTTGCAAAAAAGAACTTTCTCTGACTTGAATTATTATTTGATGGCGATTAAGATTTTTATTCGAGGTCCAAGATACTATTAGTATTGTTAACTATTTTTTTTATTTCTCAACCAAGGTGAATCGCCTATAAACAAAGGTTATTTTACCCATTTTTTTTTAATTTGATAGTTTACCTTTATTAGGAGGTCCAAGACGGACTAATAGTACTGTCGTTGGAGTGTTTTGTTTTCTTTAACAAGCTGGATAGTCCTACAAATAAAGAAATTTTTGCCTAAATTGTTTACACTTCTAATATATAAAACATTTATTATTTATATTATACATGATTTTATATTTTTCAAAAATATCGGCGTGCCTTCAGGCACGAGCATACCCTATTGAAAAAATGTCCATTTAAAAAAATAAATAATGAAATATGTTTAAAAAATACAGTTTTTTGAAGAATACATCCTTTTTAATAAAAAGAGAATATGTTTTTCTTTTTTAAAAACCCATGAAACGAATTAACCTTAATTGATTTAACTTCCTATATAACATCACTGTAGTTAGCATAAATAAAATAATAATTATGGCATCTTATTTAAATACATATATTGAAAACAAAGAGCATACGAATTATATCCATATATTGTTGGAATAGCGCATGTATTTTCTAAGAGTTTGTCGAAAAAGGTACGTTTTACAATGTTCTTCACGGGAGCTTGGGGGAGACTTTGGATTGGTTGAGCCGGTACAACATTGAGATTGGTGTTGCTCAAGGTTTGACATTTTTATATGGGGTCTGCTCGATTTTGATTCTTCTTCTTGATCTTTCAAGCAAGGGGATTATGCTTAAGTCCCTAAAGGAGCCACGGGTTGGAAATATTGAACTCTGTAAAGTGATTGATCCTTCAAAGGGAACATGGAGTCTTTCTACTGTTGATGGTTCTGTTGGCTTTATTCGTCCAGGTATTTCAGTTAACTTCATTTTTTATATACTCTTATTATTAAAAAATTGTTCCTGCTTTCGTAAAATGGATTAATGCCTACTTTGGAATGTTCTGCTTTCATATTAATAATTGTCACTTCATACCTTTCATATATTTAAATTTTAGAAAAGATGAAACTTAGATTTAATTCAAGTTTGTTGATACTATAGAAAGCATGACTTCCTACGGCACATTAAATTTACGTGTTTCCTTTTTTAGTCCCTACTAATTGAGCATGTGCATTCTATAGTGTTAACAGTCGAAAGATGATAAAACGGAAAACGGGTAGTTAAAGGGCTTGCTTGAGGTGAAAAAAGAGTTCAGGGGATTTTATGAGATTGAGGTCAGAATTCAAGATTTCGGTAATTTACTCTTCTATTTTCAAAGGCATGCCACCTATTTTTTTTTGGTATCATAAGGCACTGATATGCCCCAAGTATAACCTCGGCCCAGAGACACCAACCTCGGCCGAGGTGATGACCGAGGTATTGATCGACCCTTGATAAGCCATGGGCCCACGTTATCAGCACTCGGCCTTAGTAAGGTCGGCCCAGGCTGACACTTCCACCTACATTTCCAATGGACGCTACGCGCATCACAGGCCTCAACAACATTCTCATATACCTGGGTATGGCAACCTCGGCTGAGTGTAGGCCGAGGTGACAAGAAGCCTTGGTGGCCCTCAACATGGAACCAGACCAACCTCGGCTTGGGCCGAGGTGACAAGAAGCCTTGGTAATCTTCATGGAATCAGTCCAACCTCGGCTGGGGCCAACCCCAGCATAATGTCTCGGCTGAGATCAGGCCGAGACTCCCTATGGCACATCTCGAAAGACGTTTATCGAGTCTTTACAGCTCGGCCTCTCCCAGGCCGAGGTCATGCACCAATATGGCAGCCGAGCATCTGTTGACATTTGGATAAGGACACATGGGCACAAATCAGTTGTAACAAGATTATTCTCCACACGTGGGGAGAATATTTCATCATCATTCCTTACATGTTACAGTGACAGATGGCACCCCCAAATTGGTGAGGCTACCACACACATGCTCATTACATGCATGGGGGGTACATTACACCCCCTAGGTACTATATATAGGGGTCATCCCCTACCTTGCAAAAGGATCCCAGATATTCAACCCTAGCTAAAACTCTGTCTAGATATACAGTAGAGAGAGAAAGCTTGAGAGGTTGTATCCATGGCTATTAGTGCCTTCATTCAGTGATATTACTCACACATACTCACAGTGGACGTAGGCCAATTTAGGCTGAACCACTTATATATCGGTGTCATCTCCTCTTATCCTCATCTCATTCTCTTATATCTTTATATAACTGTGCTGCCATTGTTATTTTTATCTTGAGCTTGAAAACACCTTACACGGTGGTGCTGATTCTGGCATCATCATTTTGGCGTCGTCTGTGGGAACGAGAAGCTATCTCTTCCTCTTCTTCAGCTTAACCTCACCGGAGACTCTGGTGGTGAGCCAGGAACCACCCCTTGCGTGGAGCTGTTTCACCATTGAAAGAGGTCCTTTAAGGTATTAAGCTCACTTGCTGCTCAAGCTCTTTATTGTAAACACATGGTACCAGAGTTACCACCGCCTCTTCCGCCGCCCGGAGGTGGAGGGCCTAGTTCCAGTCAGGCTCCCCCCCAGTCCGAAATGGCAGAGGTAGCAGCAGCCTTAAAATCTTTGGCTGCAACACAACAAGCCATGAAGGAGTAATTTTCTCAGCTCAGTCAAACTATGATGAGGCCACCTGGAGTCTCACCGGATATGATCACTCCGGCGGTAGTTCAGCCTCATCCTGACGCCAGGGGACCACCCCAGGCGCCAATGAAGGACCAACCTGCACCCCAGCGGAGAAGGGACATTGCTGACCCTAGGCGCTTGTGCCTAGGGAGGCAGGGAAACCCTTGCCCAGAGGACAGGTATGATGACCTAGAAGCTGAAGAAGCCCCAGAAGCCCCAAATGACTACTGGGAGCCGTATGAGGTGTCAAATGACACTATACGACCTCTTAGGCGGAGTCAAGGATGTGTCGACCGAAGAAGAGAAGAGGCCCAATAAAGAGCGTCGGCCTTTGATAGGTTGAGCAGAAGGTCGGCCTTCGAAAGGCTGGGCCCGGTGAATGACCTAAGACAGAGGTTATCGAGGTCGAGGAGCGCAGCAGGCTCTCAGAGAGGGGGTAGGCAGGGTCGGCCACACCAAGGCCGACCCTGTGAAAGAAGAGTCCGAGAACAGGAAGAGGTCAACAGCCAGCGTGTCGTGGCTGGGGAACCCTCTGTCCATCGCAGGGAAGTGGCAGGGGATAACCTCGACCAAGTTGATGACAGAAGACCCTGGAATGATTCTATCCAACGCCTGGAGGAGAAGATAGGAGATCTTATTAAAAGCAGGGACCCATTACAAAGGGGTTACTCAGAGGGATCCCCATTTGTGGCTAGGATAGTGGGGTTCCCAACCCCAGCCAAGTTCAAGCCTCCTACAGTGACTCCCAAGTATGATGGCAACACTAACCCCGTACACCATATCGAGATGTATCAGTCGGCAGAAGACATTTACTCGATACCCGATGAGATGAAGTGTAGGGCCTTCTCAGGGACCTTGACAGGGGCAGCTCATAGTTGGTTCACCTCCCTTCCGAAGAACTCAATTAAGAACTTCAAAGGCTTGGCTGAGAAGTTCATCCACAACTTCTTCTTTGGGGTAAGACCTCAAAATAAGACTACCCACCTGCTGTATGTCAAACATGCCAAGGGTGAGAGCCTAAGAGACTACATAGCAAGATTTAACAAAGAGAAATTGGAGGTGGAAGATTATGAAGAGAGCATAGCCATGACTGCCCTTATAGGAGGCCTCCAGAAGGGGAAGCTATTGTGGAAACTGGCGGAAGACCCCCTAGGTCCATGGCAGAGCTGCTGGCAACCGCAGGGAAAGTGATGAATGTGGAAGAGGCAATGGCCGCCAAGTATGAGGAGGAGAACCGTGGTAGCGCAGGAAGGTCCCAAGGTAAGAAAGAGGGGAAGAAGAGGTCAGGAGATGATAAGTTCTCTCATTACACTCCTCTGACTGTGAGCTGTGAGAACATCCTCAATGAGATTAAGACTGACCGGACTCTGAGGTGGCCAGAGAAACTGAAGACCCCTCCACATAAGAGGAATAAAAACCTATGGTGCGAGTTCCATCAGGATCATGGCCATGTCACAGATAGATGCTTCGCTTTAAAGGATGAGATTGAGTAGATGCTAAAATCTGGAAAGCTGAGGAAGTATGTGGATGGTAAGGCTCTTAAGGGTGGAAGAGACGACCCTAAGAAAAGAAGAGATGACAGATGCCGTGGCAATGTCCCGGCCAGAAGGCACGATGATTCAGAGGGAGATGATGAAGACGACCCGGATCTTCCGTCAAAGGATGACAACACCCCGGTGAAGAGGGTCGATATGATCTCCTTTGGTGTTAGCACCATATGTGGGGGATTTGCAGGAGGTGGCTCTGAGGTAGCCGACGGGAAGGCTCATGTAGTATAGGCCAGGTCATTGTCCAAGATCGAAGTTATGAATCTAACGTCTTCTGATGCAGTGCAGAAGAGGAAGAAGGTAGACATGGACACCCTCGTAGTGGGGTTCTCCAGACTCGACTTCAAGGGTATCTTAGCCCCCCATGATGACCCTTTGGTCATAACAACAAGGGTGCATGGGTGCGAGGTACGGAGGATCCTCATAGACGGGGGAAGCTCAGCAAACGTGATGTTCTGGCCTTGCTTCAAGAGCCTGGGTCTTAGCAGGGCAAGGCTGGTGCCCTATCACCACCCATTGATAGGCTTCAGTGGTGAAAAGGTCCACCCATTGGGCATGTACGAGATGGATGTACGGATGGGGGATGAGTGGCCTAGGAGGCTGACCAAGAAGATAAACTTTTTTGTTATGGACGAAAACGTCTTCTCGGCCTACAACCTCATCATAGGAAGGGTGGCCCTCAAAGAGTTTGAAGCTGTGCCGTCGACGGTCCATCAGATGTTAAAATTCTCGACTCTTTATGGAGTAGGGGAAGTGCAAGGGGAACAGACCACGGCGCGAGAGTGTTACTTCAACTCGGCCGAAGAGAGAGAAGCCCATAAGAGAGAAACCACCACTTACAGCATTGACACTCTTGACCCAAGAGACGAAACAAAATTGAAGAAGGATGAGGCCGCGGAAGAGGTAGAATCCATCGTCCTCAATGAGGACGAGCCGGAAAAAACCGTCCAGGTCGGTAAGGCCCTAGAACTAGGAATTAAGGAAGAGCTGATAAACTTCCTCAGGAGGATACAGAGTGTCTTCGCATGGAGTCATGCAGACATGCCTGGAATCAACCCTGAGGTCATGAGCCACAAGCTCAACGTGGACAGAGATGCCAAGCCAATCAAGCAGAGACGAAGAGTCTAGTCCAGGGAGAAGTACGACATCATCCGGGAAGAGGTAAAAAAGTTGGAAGAGGCCGAGTTCATAAGAGAGGTTACCTATCCAGAGTGGCTCTCAAATGCAGTCATCGTGCCTAAGGCCAATGGGAAGTGGCGAATGTGTGTAGATTTCACTGACCTGAACAAGTCTTGCCCAAAAGACAGCTATCCCTTACCTAGGATAGACCAGATGGTGGATGCAACGGCAGGGCACGAGCTCATGAACTTCATGGACGCTTATTCAGGCTACAACCAAATCTTCATGGATGCTGAAGACTCTGAGAAGACAGCCTTCATTACTGACAAAGGGACGTACTGCTACAAGGTGATGCCTTTCGGCCTGAAAAATGCGGGGGCAACGTATCAACGTCTTGTCAATAAGATGTTCAAAGAGCAAATAGGTAAGACCATGGAGGTATACGTAGACGATATGCTAACGAAGAGCCTGAAAGCATGTACTCACGTAGCGGACCTTGAGAAGACCTTCGATGTCATGGACTCGTACAGAATGAAGCTCAACCCGGCAAAGTGTGTCTTCGGAGTAGGAGCTGGGAAGTTCCTGGGATTTATCGTTAATCAGAGGTGGATTGAAGCGAACCCTGAGAAAATTAAGGCATTGCTCGACATGAAGACTCCTAGGAGTATCAAGGATGTCCAGAGACTCACGGGAAGAGTGGTTGCCCAAAACAGGTTTGTTTCTAGGACAACGAACAAGTGTCTTTCATTCTTTAAAGTTCTAAGAAAGGCCTTCCAATGGGACGAAGAGTGTGAAAAAGCCTTCAACCAACTCAAGTCCTACTTGGGGTCTCCCTTGTTGCTGTCATGGCCCATCACGGGGGAAAGGTTGTTTGTGTATCTGGCAGTCTCTGAATCAGCCATCAGCGCGGCCATCATACGGGAAGAGGATGGGGTCCAGAGGCCCGTGTACTTCAACAGTAAGGCCCTTCAAGGGTCTGAACAAAATTATCCCCAAATGGAGAAGTTGGATTATGCCCTCATACATGCCTCGAGGAAGATGAAGCCTTACTTCCAAGCTCACTCCATGGTAGTCCTCACTGACTCCCCACTAAGACAGGTTCTGCACAAACCTGAGAAGTCCGGAAGATTGATGGAATAGGACATCGAGCTAGGAGAATATGATCTTACCTACCAGCCTAGGACAGCCATCAAGGGGCAGGCCCTCGCAGGCTTTATCGCAGAGTTCACCTGGGAAGAGGCCGGTAGAAGTTTGGAAGAGGCCGAGACAGTGAAAGGCTTAGATGATAGCGAAGAGACGAACCCTAGTGTCTTCCGAGATTCGGAAGATACGAACCGTAGTGTCTTTCGAAATTCGGAAGAGACGGCACTAAGCGTCTTCCGAGATCGGGAAGAGGTCATCTCAGGCAAAACTCGGAGCAGAATAGAAGAGAACGAAGAGGATCGATACCTCTTCAAGAAGGGGGTTATGAGAGAAGGGGTCTTCTCATCAGATACAGACGTCTGGAGCCTCTTCGTTGATGGCTCTTCCTGTGACAGTGGAAGCGGGGCAGGACTAATACTCTCGGCTCCAGATGGCGACAACATTGAATACGCCTTGAGATTCAACTTCCAGGCCTCAAACAACGAGTCCGAGTATGAGGCCATGATAGCAGGCCTCTTATTGGCAACAACCCTTCGACTAAAGCGACTCCTACTCCATAGCGACTCAAGGTTGGTTGTCAATCAAGTATTGGGGGTATACGAGGCCAAAGACGAAAGGATGGCCAAGTACTTGAAGAAGGTAAGAAGGTTGTTAGAATATTTTGAAGAGGCAAAACTGAAGAGAGTGCCTCGACTGAGCAACAATCACGCTGATGCGTTGGCAAGGATGGCCTCAGCAGTGAAGACAGATATGGGAAGGACCATTCCAATCGAGGTCTTAGGAAAGGAAACCATCGAGGAGGACGAGGTGTGTAGCCCTTATCACAATGTGAACCTAGGAGACTCATGGATCGACCCACTCGTCAGATACCTAAGAGAGGGAGAGCTGCCTGAGTCCAAGCTAGAAAGGAGAAAGTTGAGGTACAGGGCTGCCAAGTTCTCAATGATAGGAGACGTCTTATACAAAAAGGGGTTTCTATTGCCTCTCCTCAGATGTGTGCATCCCATGGAAGTACCCCGGGTCTTACAGGAGGTTCATGAGGGTTCTTGCTATAGCCACATAGGGGGAAGGCCCTTAGCCAAGAGGATCATCACTCAGGGATACTGGTGGTCTACCCTGTCTAAGGACGCTGCAGACTATATGAAGAGGTGCAACAAATGTCAAAGGTTCGCCACTATCCCTCATCAACCCCATCAGCCTATGACGTCAATCTCTTCTCCACGGCCATTCACGGTATGGGGAATTGACTTGGTAGGACCTTTGCCAAGAGCTATCAACAACTATAGATTCTTGATAGTTGCCATTGACTACTTTTCAAAGTGGGTGGAGGCAGAACCGATGATAACAATTACAGAGAAGAAGACCTTCCAGTTCATTTGGAGGAACATCATATGCAGATATGGCCTCCCAAACACTCTCATCTCGGATAATGGGACCCAGTTCAAGAACTCCTCCTTAGAAAAGTATTGCCTCGGAGTGGGGATTAAACAGTTCTTCTCATCACCTGGTCGACCTCAGGCCAATGGCCAGACTGAGGTCACGAACAGGACCATCTTGGATGGAATCAAGAAGAGGTTAGAAGATGAGAAGGGGAGATGGACAGAAGAGGTCTACGCTGTGTTATGGGCCTACAGAACCATGGCAAGGACACCAACAGGAGAAACCCCATTCATGTTGGCACATGGATCAGAGGCCGTCATACCAACGGAAGTAGGACTACCAAATCATCGGATTCAGACCTACGACCCAGACAGCAATGGGGAAGAGAGGAGGCTAGACCTGGATCTTATTGAAGAAAGAAGAGAAGATGCAGAGGTAAAAAAAGCAGCCTACTAGCAGCGGGCAGCGAAATTCTACAACCAAAGGGTGAAGTCAAGACCCATTGCAGTAGGAGACCTAGTGCTAAAGAAGACCCTACAAAATCCAAATAAGCTACACCCGAACTGGCATGGCCCCTATAAAGTAACAGAAGAGGTTGTGCCTGGCACTTACAGGCTAGAAAACCTAGAAGGAGAACCTTTCGCTAACCCATGGAACGCTGATCACCTAAAGAGATATTACATATGATGTTGCGTAGAATTTTATGTAAATGTACTATCTTACTGAGAAGAGGTTATTAATAAAGATCAGTTTCCATATCAGTTCTTGCTTCCTTCTTTAGACCAGAGATTAATTATGAGGATAACGTCTTAGGTGACTACCTCAGACCTTCATAACATCACTCGGTGGTGACGAGGTCTGAGCTCAGACACCTTAACAGATGACCTCAGACTTTTAAAACATCATTAACTTGGTGAAATTAATTATGGGGATAACATCTTAGGTGATGACCTCAGACCCTCATAACATCACTCGGTGGTGACGAGGTCTGAGCTCAGACACCTTAACAGATGACCTCAGACCCTAAAACATCATTAACTTGGTGAAATTAATTGTGAGGATAACGTCTTAGGTGACGACCTCAGACCTTCATAACATCACTTGGTGGTGACGAGGTCTGAGCTCGGACACCTTAGCAGATGACCTCAGACCCTAAAACATCATTAACTTGGTGAAATTAATTGTGAGGATAACATCTTAGGTGACGACCTCAGACCTTCATAACATCACTCGGTGGTGACGAGGTCTGAGCTCAGACACCTTAACAGATGACCTCAGACCCTAAAACATCATTAACTTGGTGAAATTAATTGTGAGGATAACGTCTTAGGTGACGACCTCAGACCTTCATAACATCACTCGGTGGTGACGAGGTCTGAGCTCAGACACCTTAACAGATGACCTCAGACCCCAAAACATCATTAACTTGGTGAAATTAATTATGGGGATAACATCTTAGGTGATGACCTCAGACCTTCATAACATCACTCGGTGGTGACGAGGTCTGAGCTCAGACACCTTAACAGATGACCTCAGACCCTAAAACATCATTAACTTGGTGAAATCAATTGTGAGGATAACGTCTTAGGTGACGACCTCAGACCTTCATAACATCACTCGGTGGTGACGAGGTCTGAGCTCAGACACCTTAACAGATGACCTCAGACCCTAAAACATCATTAACTTGGTGAAATTAATTATGGGGATAACATCTTAGGTGGTGACCTCAGACCCTCATAACATCACTCGGTGGTGACGAGGTCTGAGCTCAGACACCTTAGCAGATGACCTCAGACCCTAAAACATCATTAATTTGGTGAAATTAATTGTGAGGATAACGTCTTAGGTGACGACCTCAGACCTTCATAACATCACTCGGTGGTGACGAGGTCTGAGCTCAGACACCTTAACAGATGACCTCAGACCCTTAACATCATTAATTTGGTGAGATTAATTATGAGGATAACGTCTTAGGTGACGACCTCAGAGCCTAATTAAAATTCAGTGGTGAAGAGACCTCAGGTCAGAATTAGACAGTATAAACAAGACCACTACAACAAAATAATAGAAGAGATTACGTGACATTCAGTAAAAGGAAGAGATCATATAGCATTCAGAGGCATTGTTACAAATATTCCTTGAATACAAAATACCACGGTGTTACAAGTTATGAGTTACAAATTACAAATTATTTGTTACAAGTTACAAAATCCTAAAGGTTTGGGGGGGGGGGGCATTAACAGCCTCGGCCTCATTGGCTTGATCAACATTAGTCACCTCGGCCGCGTCATCAGCATGGTCTTCCCATCCGACCTCGGTCCCTCCCAGAGTTGCAGTCTCAGCTGGAGCAGCAGCCTCGTCCTCCACCTCTTGAAGCGCCTGAGCAAACTGGGGGTTAGCAAAGCCGAGACCCACAAAGTCAGAGGCCTTCAGAGCACCGATCTCCTTCTCTCTGACTTCAACCCATTTGGTAGTAGCCTTGATACCTCTTTCGAGATATTCAAAGCCAAAACCCATGAATCCGTCCGAGGCTTTGTAGTCAGAAATTATTTTGTCTGAAGCATCTTCAAGGGCAGCCTTGACGGCCGAGCTGACCTTCTACTGCAGAACGTCATCTTTGGCCTTCAGGGATTTGGCGTGGTCTTTGACAAGTAGAGAAATGTCTTTCTCCAACCCCTTTGCCTTATTTTCAGAGTTCTGCAGCTCTGATTTCAAACGGTCGACCTCAGCATTCAGGGCGCCCTGAACCTTCTCGGCCTCTTGCCCCTTTTGGATGAGGGGAAACTTCCTCAGAGCCCAGTTTGATAAGTGGTGCATAGAAGTCACTCCCTGGACATTTAATGAAGAGGTTAAGCTAGAGAAAATTCAGATATTGTACTTATAAAACTTTGACGAGGGGACAAGTCATACCTGGATAGCTCTGTAAAGGCCGAACTCAACCAGCAGGGGGTGTCCATAGCCCTGTAAAAGCACTTGTCAGCCTCGATCATTATAGAGCCGATGGCATCCACGGCCTGCATGCTGTGGCCGACCACACTATCGGTTAACTTCAGCTGATTCAGACGTGCCGTCAGGATGTCAGCCGAGGAGATTGGAATTGCAGCATCAGAGGTCTTCTTCTGCCTCAAGGTCGGCCTCTGATCCTCAGGGGCATGGGCTTCTGGGGCCATATTCTTTGAGGCCTGAGATTTGGATGTAAAGGGAGCTGGGGGAGGAGCGTTCAGACCATCTTTTTTGGCGAGTCTCGCTAAGCTCGGTGCAGCCATCTCCCACAGTTCGTCTGTAATGCCTTGAGGTCGCTCTACAAAAGTTAAAAGATATGGGTTAAAGATCAGATATGAATGAGTTCAGAGGTTAAACTTAAAAGAAAAATCCTTACCAAAGTCAACAAGGGGACTTCCACCTAGGCCCGTCCCCGAGAGATATTGAGGGGTCAGCAAATGTTCAAACTTAACAAAAAGACCATGTGCCCCTTGGTCTTGCAGGGACTTCACCCTCTAGATATTCTGAAGACTTAGACCAGGGTCAGCCCTGGAAGACATGGAGACCTTACCCCATCTGAGGGGTATCCTCGGCTCAAGTGTGGAAGAGGGAACGCATGGGCCAAATTCCCATGGTCCAGAGGCAAAAAAGTAGTGGGGCTTCCAATTATGGTTCGAGGTCTGAGTCACCTGGAGCATTTTCTTCTCAGGCCTCCGAGCCACAAAATGATAGTAGCTCGGATGGTTTTTGGCCGAGGTTGGAACATAACAACCAGTAAAGACCTGAACTGGGAGGTCAGAGTGGTGGACTGCCCTCCATAAGATAATGGCCCTTATGATAACTCTCCAGGCATTGGGAGATAGCTGTGAGGGGGCCAAGTTGATATAAGAGAGAATGGATCTAATGATGGGATGAATGGGTAGGCGAAACCCTAACTTAAACATCTGCTCGTACAGGCAGATTTCTCCATCTCGGCCGTGATAGGCCCTCTCCTCCCTCAGAGGTCTCCATAATTTTATGGATGGACTAATGGAGTATAAATATCTGAAGCACAGAAGATCCACAGAAGTTACCGTGCTCTCGAATTCGGCCGCCTCAGAGACGTCCACATCGCTTTCAACATCTTCATCATCATCAAGCTCAACGTCGACCGGAGCAGATGTAGATGGGTTACTAGAAAATCTCTGAATGAACTCTGCCCCTGTGACGGCCGATAGGGGGATGGCTTCAAGAATGGGTGGTACAGCCACACTCGGCTCAAGAATCTCAACCTCTGAAGAAGAGGCTGAGGTTCTTGCGCCACTATGGGATGAAGCTCGGCTGGATACCTCGGCCTGATCAGGGGCCTGACCAGGCCGAGGTGTGAGGTCCATGGCTTCCTGAAAAGAGTCCACAGACATGGGGTCTGAGGTAGAAGACTCAGACTCAGACATAGGTGTTGGATCAGCAGGAACCCCTGTCTGATAGAAGTTCTCCGGGGGGTCAGGATATATCACTCTCGGAGGTGGTGGAAACAAGGGTCTAATGGGAAACTCTTGAGACCTACGAGCTTCCTCCTGAGCTCTCTCTATTTGCCTAATCTTTTCTAGGGTCTTCTCTCTGAGAGAGGGAAAATCCTCAAGAAGCTGGTATAAAGGTCTGAGCATTAGAGGACGACCCTAAACTTAAGGAATAACTCCTAAAACTACAAACAGGATTGACTTGAAAAATAAAGGTGTTTAAAGATCAAACTTAGAAGTTTAAAGAGAATATTGTTCGCCTGAAAATATGGTGCTCGCCGGAAAATGATGAAACTCGCCTGAAAATGCAAACCAAATACCAGAAATAAAGGAAATGGAAAGGAAAAAGTACCTGGAAATGAATCGATGAATGAAATGAAGAAAAACTCGCAAGAAAACCAACGAAGGCCTCGGCAGAAGAGCGTTGAGTAGAGAAGCTTTAGAGAGAGAGAAATCGCAAGAGAAAAGCGTGCACAGGAATGAAGTGATGAAGAAGGGGAGAAAAGGGTTTTGAAACCCTTAAATACGCGGGCACGTTTCCCAAGGCACATCATTGCCTTGGGAGCCCCAAAGGACAGCTGATGGCACACGCCTACCAAGTAAGCACGTTCTAGCGTTGGACAGGCATCAGGAAGGTATTGTCTTGGAACAGACAGGCCTCGGAGGTTTAGTGATCCCCTAGCCACTTGCTCTCACATATGACTAAGGGCTGGGGGGTGATTGATATGCCCTAAGTATAACCTCGGCCCAAAGACACCAACCTCGGCCGAGGTGATGACCGAGGTATTGATCGACCCTTGATAAGCCATGGGCCCACGTTATCAGCACTCAGCCTTAGTAAGGTCGGCCCAGGCCGACACTTCCACCTATATTTCCAATGGACGCTACGCGCATCACAGGCATCAACAACATTCTCATATACCTGGGTATGGTAACCTCGGTCGAGTGTAGGCCGAGGTGACAAGAAGCCTTGGTGGCCCTCAACATGGAACCAGACCAACCTCGGCTTGGGCCGAGGTGACAAGAAGCCTTGGTAATCTTCATGGAATCAGTCCAACCTCGGCTGGGGCTGACCCCAGCATAATGTCTCGGCTGAGATCAGGTCGAGACTCCCTATGGCACATCTCGAAAGACGTTTATCGAGTCTTTACAGCTCGGGCTCTCCCAGGCCGAGGTCATGCACCAATATGGCAGCCAAGCATCTGTTGACATTTGGATAAGGACACATGGGCACAAATCAGTTGTAACAAGATTATTCTCCACACGTGGGGAGAATATTTCATCATCATTCCTTACATGTGACAGTGACAGATGGCACCCCCACATTGGTGAGGCTACCACACACATGCTCATTACATGCATGGGGGGTACATTACACCCCCTAGGTACTATATATAGGGGTCATCCCCTACCTTGCAAAAGGATCCCAGATATTCAACCCTAGCTAAAACTCTGTTTAGATATACAGTAGAGAGAGAAAGCTTGAGAGGTTGTATCCATGGCTATTAGTGCCTTCATTCAGTGATATTACTCACACACACTCACAGTGGACGTAGGCCAATTTAGGCTGAACCACTTATATACCGGTGTCATCTCCTCTTATCCTCATCTCATTCTCTTATATCTATATATAACTGTGCTGCTATTGTTATTCTTATCTTGAGCTTGAAAACACCTTACACGGTGGTGCTGATTCTGGCATCATCAGGCACACCACCTATAAATTCAATTAATGCCCCATACGTTTTATATATATATAGCCACCATAATATACCTATATTATACTTGCTTTATAATGTAATATGATAATAAAATTGAGCATATTGGTCCCGATCCCCAATATGAACATATTGTATTGCAAGGCCACTGTTTTTGGTAACGGGGTTCGAACAGGAAGTGTTGAAATGCAAAGTTAATATATGTGTATATATATATATACAGACAGGCTCAGGTGCAGACTTACCGTGGGGACTTTGTCCTTATCCCGAAAGTGGTCCCCTCGTGGTCCCAAAGACTTTTGTTATTTACTCTAGATGGTCCCCCTCTTGTCTTATACTAAAACTTTAGTTTAAGACTATATATTTAAAAGATTTATAATTTAGACCCGAAATTGGTATCAAGACGTTAAAGATTTTAGAAACTCACCAAATTCCGACCAAAACCCTAATTCTGGTATCAGAGCCATAAGACGTTCCTTTTAGACATACGGTAAAAAGACTTTAATGCCCTTGGGATTTATTCCTCGCATTTACCAAGATATTTTTGGAACCAACTCAGACTACCAACCTATACCCATAACTGATTTAGACTCAGAAGGTTGTTTAACCACACATATAGACGGTTGTTCACATATTGAACATATTCCAGCCAAACATGCAGACAGTAGACAAGTTACTGCGAGTGCTATTAATAGCATAATAGACCAAAATAAGTGTATATTGCTTATATTAGGACAATTAATAAAAGACACTCAAACCCTAGAAACAGAGATAAAAAATATCTCTAAAAGATTATTAGACATAGATAATCAAATCCCAATAGACTTAGTCCATGTTTTACAAGAAATAAATATTAAGACTAATCATAGAGAAGTCCTTAACAAAGACATTTTAGAAATTAAGACTTTGATTAAAAATCAAGACAGTGAGTTAGTTAAACTTACCAAAGAACAAGCTAAGCTTATCCCTAGACTAGATAATTATCTTCCTAATGGAGATAGTTAGATCAAACTGGAATGAGGTACCAAGAGACCTCTCCATTCAGACCTTATCAGAATTTTATCAAAGAATTTTAGAAAAGATAAATGATGATAGATTTTATTATAAGATAAATGAAAATGAGATTGCCAACGCGGCGAAGGCAACTAGATTTATATTAGAAAGATTAAATTTAATTTTTACATCCATAGAAGCTACCCAAGACTATAACAGTAGCTTTGTTAAAGACTTACATTTAGACTTAAAGGCTAAGACAGAAGGATTAACTACCTTCTATACAGACTTTGTTAAATTCCAACAAAATTTAGCAAATTACCTTAATAATATGGAAAGTCATAATCTATCTAAGATGGATAGTATTATTAATGAACTTAGACTAGACATGGCCCAAGTAGAAGAAATATACAAAGAAATTATAAACGGAATTAAGGCCGTATATAATAAACCTTCTCAAGCAGAAATAGACGCACCTTTTATTCTAACTCAGTTAGATAAAATTGAAAAAGTTGTAGAAGCCATAAAAGTTAGAACTATGCAACAACTAGAAAAATATAATAAAGTAAAAGACTATATCACTAACGTTGGTAAAACCATCGTTAATTCTCTAGCTAGACATAGTGAAGAAACTTCTGAAAAGACTAGAAAAGAGAATAAGAATTTTAAAGAAGAAATCCTTAATCAGATGAAAAGACAAAAAGATTATTCAGACTTCTTAGAAAGAATTGAAAAAAGACTTGAACAAAAATAGGTAACCACCTGTAAGTTTAAAGAATCCCCTCCTATAGAAACTAGAGAAGGAAAGACCTTAGGTAGACGAGTCATAAATGACAGATTAGATAAGACTAGTAAGATAGTTAGCTATATCCTAAATATAGGACAGAGTAACCATATGCTCCAAAGACTTAAGGATTCATCCTCCAATGTTAGGACATGGTGGAAACAAAGAAATTTCACCAATCCCCTCCAATGGAAAGGATGGGGTGAAGTGGACTGGAAGATTGTTGAAGATTCCATTCATAGTGGACAACTTCCAGCCGTTAGATATATAGACTTGTTTAAAGAAGGTGCCACTCCTAAGACTCCCAATTATAACATGACCTACCATTGTAGAAATCATGTGTTAGACAAATCTTATACTGAGCTCCAAGTGTTTGACTCAGAATGGCTTAGATCTAGAGGAACTGATAGGAAGTTCCAATTCCTAACCTTTGGACTCTTTCAAGCAAGAATCCAAGGATTACATAGACCTCAGAATAATATTAACATATTATGTTGTTTAGTAGACAAAAGATGGAAAGATTTTGAGAAAAGCCTTATTGGGATAGCCCAATTAGAAATGTCAGACAACATAGGATACTTTAATGTCATTCCGGCATTTACAGTAACCGTAGACACAGCCAAACATTTTAAGTTAATCTTATATGCTAGTGGCTATGAAGATTATATTATCCAAGACGCTAATATAAATATAGAATTTCAAAGCTATGTGAAGTTCTCCCAATTTCCTTATGAAGGAATGCAATCGGGAATTCCTAGCGATAGACTTAATGAAGAAATCTTAGTTAGAACCAATGTTTCAGACTATAATCATACTTACAGTATTAGGAATACTGGACCTATGAAAGAGAAAGCTAAGACCCTCTGGCAATTGCCAAAATTTCAAGAAACTAAGACTATACAAAATAAACCCTTGTTTATTAATCAAGACGACGTCACTGGAAATGTTACCATCCAGTTTGGTCCCCCTAAGATTGTCAATTAGAATATCCAGACCGAAGAAATTAGATTTAGGAATATGGGAGAAGCCATAATCAATGATCCTTCAGAAGGAGAATGTAGTAGTAAGACTAGTGCTAGTCTACTAAGACAAGCCCCGATAATTAAACCTAGAAGATCATTTGAACGAAAAGAATTAGTTAAAGAAAAAGCTAGAATCCAAAACTTTGGACATGAACCCTCAGAATTGGATATGAAGACATTTAAAGACAGCCTTAAGAAAAGCCACTCTAATAGATTTCAAGAAAGAGAAAGATTTAATATGATAGCCCAAAACCGCATATTAAAATTAAAAGAATCTAAGAATACAAAGGAACTTCTTAGAAACTTAAGACTAATAGAAGAAGGAGAATAAAGACTAATGCCAACTACACAAGTAGAACCTAGTAAACAAGAGATAGGAAGTAGTAGTAGGCTTGAAGATGCTCCTAGACTTTTTAGTAAGCCAATAGGAATAAATATTCATATATATTTAAGCACCGTAGTTAAGACTAAACCCGACTATATAAAAGACTTCCCAACTAGTGACAAGAGTTTCACTCCTGTTAAGACTATGGCAAGCCAAGCCATAAACCCAGTAGGTATATACCTTAACCTAGACAATGTGCAAGATAGGAAGAAGGCCTTAGACGAATGGCGTAACCAGATGAACATGTGTTTTGCATCTAATGAACAATGGGACGCAAGTTCATGTAAGCAGTACGCTGAGCAATCCATTAGAGGTATTGCAAAAGATTACTTAGATAGTTTAAGAAAGGCCACAGATGAAGATTCCTTAGCTAAGGTTGAGAAGATGAAAGAAAACTTAGAAGAAAGATCAATTGACGAATATATTCAATTGTTCACTTTAGAATTCATTGGAGCTAGACATCTAGATCAGATCAATGAATAAGACCTAGCAAAAACTAAGTTATCCCTCCTTAGCATTTGCAAATTAGATAAGATAAATGAATATAGCAATAATTACGAACAGTTATATTACCAAATTAAAGAATTTGGAGAGACATTAAAAGATGAATACTTTAGAAAGATACCAGCCATAGGATAAATCCTAATTAATGAATATAGGAATTGGCCAGGTATAGCAGGAGTTAAGAACAACTCCCTTGGTGAAAGAATAAATTTCGTCAAAGACTATATCATATCTAAGAGACGTGATATAACTCAAGGAAAGTTAATAGAAGAAACTTTCAAGCTGATCCCTCCAATCAAAGACGAAAGAGACATCGCTCCAATCCAATGGGGATGTGGAAGTGAATCTAAGAAATTCAAAAAGAAATTAGAATGGAAACATAGGAAGTTTAAGACTAGACCTTTAGGATTACCAAAGAAGTATAAATTTAGACAATGTACTACCTTTAGAGAAAAGAATCCTAACACTAAGAAAAATAGATTTAACCAAAGAAGATATTTTAAGAAGAATACTAGTAAGTATAAGAAGGTTCCTAATTATAGGAAAGAAAAAGATGCAGCTCAATCCAAGACTGTCACCAAAGAATGTTGGACTTGCGGCAAAGAATGACACTTTTCTAAAAACTGCCCTAATAAGAAAGATAAAGAAAGTATTAAGATTATTAATACAATATTAGACTATGCAGATCAAGAAGAATTAGATATCTTATATGCTATAGAAATATCAGACATAGAAGATGATGACAACACTAGTATCTATAGTGTATACACACACAATAATTCGAAAGACTATAGTGATACTGATGAGTACGAAGACTCTCAGGATACCTTAGACTTATATATGATGCAGACTGATCAAAGCAATCTAGATAATGAATATATAGACTTTGAAGATGCTTGGTATAAGTGTATATTAAGCCTCTTTTTAAAGAAAATATGGACAGTTAGTAATCCTGAGTTACTAACCTATATACCTAGATGTTACTTTAATGAAAGACATTATTGCACGTTTGAGATGAAATGTTGCAAGAAAGACTTTAGATGTGTAGAATGTTTTGAGACTATACAAACAGAATTATTTATGGTTTGTATTGTTTGTCAATTACACCACCATGAAGACTGTTGGAGAATTAGATTTAGAACAATCTATACTAGCCAGTATGACGCGCAAATAGACTTAGATATTAAAACATATTATCAATACATTGATAAAATATAGCCAAAAGATTGCAAGAAAATGAAGACTTCAAAGGAAAAGGAATTTCCTATGATTTAGAAGAATGCCATTTTGATAGTAGTTCAGAAGACCAAATACCTTTAGATTTTGTAGATAAACCTCATAAAGGAATATCTATTTTAGAAAAGAACAATTTAGGAATTTCTACTAAACCACATGCTTGTTTTGTAGAATTATTTGTTCAACATAAAGACTATTCTAAATGACTTTCAGCCTTCATAGACACAGGGTGCTCTCAGAGTATTTGCAAGGCTAATGCCTTCCCTGAGGACTATTTTTTAGAAAGTACTCAAGAAATCTATGGTAAAGTGGCTAATGGATATCCATTTACCTTATATTTCCAGACTATTCCTATTTATTTTAAATTAGGAAATCAGACCAACAAAACCGTTAATTATCGGTTTTGGATAATGAATCCTCGTCCTAGTTTCACAGGAAACCTTATTTTAGGACAAGACTTTATTAGTAAATATCATCCTTATACTCAGTATAATGATAAGATATTAATTAGTGACCAAGAGGAATTTAATATTAAAGCTCCTCTAATAGATCATAAGACTGCCTTTGACCTTATGCAGGTCAAACCAAATTATAGACCCATTAAACATCAGAGTTCTTCAGCTAAGCATGGTGGACCTAGACCTACAACCCAACAAGAAGACTTAGAAATTACTAAACCCTTACAAAAAGAGTGTAAGTGTCCAGACCAAAAGTGTTATAAGAAAATAGCGCTTATACAGCAAGACATTTTAGATCAAGCCCGGCAGACCTTATTACAGGTTCAAGCTATATCCAAACAGAAGAAAATGGATATAGAAGTAGAAAAGGAAAAGATTAGGAAACTAGCAGAGCCTAATTTAGGAGAAAATCCCATCGCTAAGTGGGATAAAGACCAAAGCTATTGTGAGATCATCCCTATTAACCCAGACGCCACTATTAATGGTGGAACCTATAAGAAATGATACTCACAAGAAGATAGGGAAGAATTCAAGAAAGACATAGATGAAATGCTTAAGTTAGGCATTATTAGAGAAAGTAAAAGTAGACATAATAGCCTAGCCTTCTATGTTCAAAATGAATCTGAACGTTAAAGAGGAAAAAGACGCATGGTTATAGACTATAGACAATTAAATAAGAATTGTGAATTTGATTCTTATAAGATACCAGACAAGAATAATTTGATTAATTTAATTGAAGATAGAATTATATTCAGTAAGTTTGATTGCAAATCAGGCTTCTGGCAAATTAAGATGCATCCAGACAGTATTACTTGGACAGCCTTTAGTGTGCCCCAAAGAAAATACGAATGGTTAGTAATGCCATTTGGATACTTGAATGCTCCTCAAGTTTTACAAAGAAGAATGGATAATATATTTAGACCTTATTCAAAATTTTGCCTTGTTTACATAGATGATATTATTGTAGCAAGTAAGACTGAGATAGAGCATGTAGACCATCTTAAAAAGATTATCTTAGAATTAAACAAACATGGTATTGTTATTTCCGAAAGGAAAATGCAATTATTCTGATTCATCCATAATGAAATGAATCCGCTAAACTTTGTGGGAATGCATATTAATAAAGGAAAATTATCCTTAGCTGAACACATAACTAAAAAGATTCTTGAGTTTCCAGGCCAACTCAAAGATAGAAAACAATTACAATCATTTTTAGGATTGCTTAATTGTGCTGCAGACTTTATTAAAGACCTTGCTTCAAAAAGATAAAGCTTATATCCAAATTAAAAGGAACAGATAAAACCAATCCCTTTTATTGGACTAAAGATGATTTTGAAGTAATAAGACAAATTAAAGTTGCAGTCAAGAATATTCCTTTACTTGAACTGCCTAATACATAAGACCAATTTATAGTAGAAACAGACGCCTCTGATAAACAATGGGGAGCAGTATAATTGATCATCTGATAAAAAAGAAGAAACTTTGTAGACATAGTTCTGGAACCTTTACAGACCCAGAAACAAGATACACTGCCTATGAAAAAGAAGTTTTAGCCGTAGTCAGGGCAATGAAAAAATATATGTTGTTTCTTAGACCTAAACATTTTACTGTTTATACTGACTCTTCTTATGCAGTAAAATTCAGAGATTTAGACTTGTCCAAGTCAAGGACTAATAAACTAATTAGATGGAAACAATTGCTTAATGGTTATGACTTCTCTGTTATACATATTAAGGGAAGTAAAAATACCATTCCAGACATTATATCAAGAGAACCAATGTTTGCTAACACTAATATGATTTCATGTTTTATGTTGCAAATAGAAGACCAAGAAGACATGAGTTCTTCTGGAACGAATAGACTGAACAGGCAAGACGTTGCAGACTATCTTAGACGCGTAAGACCAAATGTTGGTGTAACTCAAAGACCGGCTCATATTCAAGACTCTCAAGAAAGACCAATCCTAGAGAACTTTGATGATATCTTAGTTCCTCCTGGAAAATCTAGACAAGAGATTATTTCTCAAAATAGACTCATTGGGAAGATGTATTTTCCCCAATATAGACCCGATCAAAGATACCCAGACTTGATCAAATTTAGACTAGAATTCTCAGAAGACGAAAATACCCTCATAGATGCCATATAGTGGAACGTGAAGAATAGACTTTGGATCGAGTTCAAACAAAATTTGGTAGCTATTGCCAGATTTATGAGGACTCAAAGACTTGCAGTTACCCAACTCAGTGGTACTGCTATACCTAGACCACAGACTCAAACATATGCTCAGACTCTTGGAGAATCCTCCAAAGCTAGACCCACTGATAATTTTTGTTATCACAAAAAGACTTTTAAGACTAAGATTGTTATACCATTTGGTCATAATAATCTTCCATTAACTGAAGACTATAAGAAAGAATCTAATAGCATTATTGAACATTTAAATATGTTATTATCTGAGACTAATGGAGATGCTTTAATCATGAAAGGTTTCTTCAAAGATGTTCCAAAGATTTATCTTGCTGGGAAAGCAGAAATTGCCCAGATAACCTTAGCAGACTATGGGTTCATCGGACTCATCAAAATTGAGACGATAGAAGACTCGGTTGCTCTTGGAAAGATAGTCCATGAGTATGTTAAAAAGATAGAAGATTTCCTTCCTTTATTCGCTAGAATTTATTAGATTGCTCCAAGTACCTGCGGAGGAATGAGAGTGGAAGGATTTAGACTTGTTAGATTTTCTAATTATACATTTGAAGACGTTGAGATCCTATCAGAAGACGAGATTAAAGATTTAATTATTGATAACTCCAAGCTCCAGATCTCTCAAGCCATGGAGACAATTGAAATCATGGAGTTATTAACAGGAGAAGAAAGGTGGTACACTGCCTACCACAAAGAAGACCTAATAATCGAAGCTGATGAGCCATTCAATGGAAGGATCAAGAAAGAATCCAAAGAAATGGTAGAGATAGCTTTGCCAGCTAGCCTTAGAACGGTAGGCCTTATTGATGAATTTTTCAACAATACCCTCCCAAACCAGGACAAGGCAGAAGAAGACACAGTCACGACAAAGAAGGGTCCCTCAGTGGTGGATGAATTATTAAAGACGGAAGAATCGTTTGCCTAGACTATGCTTTCCATAAAGCATAAAGATGCCTGCCGTACATGGGCCACCAGAATGATGAAAAAGACGAATACTTTGTTTGATGCTCTTGCATTATTACAAAACGACAAGACTGTGATGAAGAGTTGGCACGCCTTTCCTTTTATAAAGAAAGAGGTCCCCCCAATTATCAAAAGACGATAAAAGCCTGTAGACCTAGCTGATAATATTCGGAAGACAATAATAATTGATGCTTTCAACCGGATTGCTTTTGACAACCGGTTACCAGCCATTTTGTAGTGCCCTTGATCTATAAAAGGGAGCGTCCATTTATGTTTTAGACATCAGGTTTTAGAGAGTGAGAGTTTGTTAGACTTTTAGAGAGAGTATGATTGTAGAGAGTAATATGTATATGAGTGAGTAAACCTCTCATAGTTAGGGGAGAGGGGAGAGTTGTATTTACTTATGCTATGCAATAAAAGTGTTTTCTTTTCCAGAAATCTCTTATGTTAAGTTGTCATTATTTTCCAAATTGTCTCCAACTTTCTGTTCATAGAGGACTATTGTGTGGAACCTCTGGTGTAGCACACAAGGTGTTATACTGGTGAACCGCCGTCAGGTGCCGATTAGCCGTGAGCCGTTAGCCAGGTGGGCTCTAGGCGTGAAGTCGTACAGGCAGGAAACGGGTCAACCGCCAAAGTAATGGATTCAGGTGCGACACATAAAGAGAGAGTTGTAGGAGGCCGAGACCGGAGAAGAATAGTAGCAAGGCTGAAGAGAAGAAGGGAGGAAGGTAAAGATATTGCAGACCAGAAGGAAGGTATAACTCGAACCAAACCCTTAACTATTTTACATATTATTGTTCTAAGAAGAATCCTATATGAGCTTACAAATCACTAAAGACTTTTTAGAATTTGTTAATCAAACAAGTTTAGACTTAACTAGAGAAATTCAAGACTGGACTCTTACAGACCCTAAAGATAAAGAACTTATAGAATCTGCTTTAGTATATGCAGGTGGTACTTTTAAATATATAGACCAGATCATTGAGTGGTTAGGAAGATAAGTACCTATAATAGAAATAATTAGAACAGGGATCCGAGATCTCTTTAGACAAAAATTAAGAACTGAAGATTTTGCAGAAGAACTATCAAGACCTGAAAAATATCAAGAATACACTAGGATACTCGAAGACAGTATAGACGTATTAAAATTATTTAGACGTAAACGGTTAGCTGAAACAAAGACTACTTTAATTAGAGCCGGAGGAAGCCGCCCTCTCCTTAAAAACGTAGAGACAGCAGCCCCTAGAACATACCGAAGATTTTTATCATCTTATGGTGATAATAATTTAGACGAATTTATAGACAACGATATAATTGATATTATTAATCAAATATATAAAGAAACTAGACAGATAAACCCGCGATACTGTATATGGTATTTAAGACTAGAATATTTTCCCTCAAAACCTATTTCAATTTCTAGACTCCCTGAAGAAACAATTTATATAGATAATCCTCGCTATTCAGAACTCCAGTACGATAGTGACGGAAGAAGCTTGAGAAGTAGCAGTAGCCCTGAAACTTCCACACTTAGAGTTCCAGATTAATTAGGCTTTAAAATAAGTTTAAAAGACCTTAGAAATCATTGGGGTAAGAATTGATATTCCCCAAAACGTAGAAGAAGTTAAAAGACATCGTGGTCCCAAAAGGTGGTCCTAAAAAGACAAAACGGTCCCTAGATAATTCTTGGACGATAGCGATCTGTAAACTAGGTCCGTATACGATCCAGCCTCTCTCTCTCTCTCTCTCTCTCTCTCTCTCTATATATATATATATATATATATATATATATATATATATATATATATGTGTGTGTGTGTGTGTGTGTGTGTGTGTGTGTGTGTGTGTGTGTGTGTGTGTGTGTGTGTGTGTGTGCGCACTTTTAGCCTTTAAAACTTTTTATGATCATCTGACCACTTAATGAAAGAAATTTATGATTGAACTCAAGAGTTTGATCTCCTAATCATAGAGATCGTATCCACCAAATTTCACTAAAAATAATTTGTACTAAATTTTAAGAATTCTGTTTATGCAGAATACGCGTACACAATGAGGGTAACTATGGCTGGGAATGTGTATAGTTTCGGGGTGGTTCTATTAGAACTGGTTAACGAAAAGCGAGTTATGAGTGAGGGAACCGAGATAGCGAAATGGGATCACATTCTTGATGTCATTTGAACAAATCAGCTCAGTAAGTCAAATGGGATTACATTCTTGATTTTATAATAAGCAGATCATCACTCGCCATTAGGAGCCAGATGCTAGCGTTTATAAGGGTCACTAGCCTGCGTTAGTGTCTCCCTAGAAGCAAGACTGAAGATGAAGAGTGTGCTAAGAATTCTCCTTAATGTGAGGTAATCGTAGCAAAAAGAGAGAAAAAAGACAAAAAAGAAAAAGAAAACCACATATTTAGTAGCAAAATGATAAAGCGTGATGACCAAATGAGTTTGGCCACTGTGTGGTATTATACTATTATAGTATATGATTGGGGCTAAAGTGCAAAAAAAAAGTGAACATATAATTTTTTTCAAAATCCAATAGTTCTGAGGGATGTCTTACAAAATCCATTTTTTCCATTTTTACCCGTAGGAATGTTCTTTTTTTATACAAGTTGTGATAGGAGTTGTTAGATTGTAGAATTCAGCCTGCATGTATTATATCCTTACCTTTTTTTACAAATGATTTCATTTTTGTATATTCAGATTCAATACTAATGAATAAATAATGAATAATTATTGAATCCAATTAGTCTCTTTTTTCAGAATAGTCCTATTATTCTTACCCTTAACAATAGTCCCTATTTTTTCATATCTGTTAAGATTTCATCACAACCAATCATTACTTAATTATATGGGGCAATGGTTTGTGGAATCTGTAGTTTTAGTTTTACATTATAATTTATATTTTCAATATATGAATTTTTGTTTCTTATTAGTCATAACTATAACCGCCAACCTCTTCGATCAAACAAATTAATCCATTTTAGAACGGTAATCATTTCGCCTCGCTCGCGCATCGCGCGGGCTTACACCTAGTTTTACCTTACAATTACCTTTAGGGGAGATTAAAAATGAGTTTTGGGCTCGAGGCACAATCAATAAGACTCCAGGTATTTTTAAACTTATTCATTGGTCACCTAGATTCAATCCAGCTGACCAACATATCACTTTTGCACCAGTTTGGGTAAGATTTATTGGATTTAACATTGAATATTAGAGACCAAGAATCCTTTTTAAAATATCAAGATGCTTAAGTGATCCAATTAAAATTGATCAGCCTTCTCTTGATAAGTCCTATGGACATTTTGCTAGAGTCTTGATTGACTTGGAGATCACTGACCATATGCCCACTCAGGTGTTGATAAAACACAAAGACACTTGTTTTGATATAGAAGTGGAATATGAAAGACTTCCTCCAAGATGTTCCCACTGTCGAATTCTAGGCCATTTAGTAACTGATTGTAGAGTGGTTAGAAGAATCTAGCAGGATGGAGTTGATATGATGAAACAAAAAGCCACAAATGTTAAGGAGTCTACAAGAGTAAAGTACAAATCAATAATCTCTAATAACATTAAGCAGATATACAAACCTACAGTCAATGAGTACATGCAGATTTTGAAAATCCTATAGGTATCTTGCAAAATCCTACAATCAATGAAGACATGAATGCTGCAGGTTTTGAAAATCCTAAGAAGACTAATGAAGAAGCATCTACTGAAGTCATTAATGATATTGATGAGGCCTCAATGCCATCATTGGAACCCATAGATGAAGCTTTACCAGAAGATGATATTGGGATAGACATGTCAGAATAAGGAAGAAACGGCTAACAAAACAAGGTACAATTACCTTGCCATAGTCACTGTACTTGAGAATCATGCTCAATATTCTGCAGAAAATATTTCTTGGGCGAACATATTTAAAGAGGATGAAGAAGAGGAAAACAAAAATTCCTTATTAGGTAAAGGAAAACTGATTGATTATAATCTTGAAAAAGAAATTGAGTATGTTACTAATGCCTGCATCTCTAATCTTCAAAAACAACCACAAATTCCTTTAGGAACAAACCCTGATGGTTTTACCCCTATCCTCTCTAACTCCCAGAAGAAGAAACTTAAGAGTAAGATTAGAAAGTAATTACACTCACAAGCTAGCTATATCTTGAGAAGTGGTGGCAAAGCTCATCATAAATGAAGATCCTATTCTAGAACATCAGAGGATTGGGCAATCCCCATTCAACTTCGACTGTTCATATTGTTAGAAGGCAATTACTTTGCTAAACTTAATTGCAGCCTCAATGGACCTTGGATGTCTATTTGTGAATACAACAGTGTATTTGGTGGCAGGTACAAAAATCCCTTATGCTGCTGTGGTTTAGAGATATTTTTAACAATATTTGATTGTGAGCCCTTGATCTATTTATAAAGATCTCTATGGGACTGTTTTATGCTTTCTTTTTACATGAAGGCAAGGTTTCTATGTCATTTTCTTTTGTTTTTCCTTTTTCTTTTTGTGAGCCACATGGAAGGCTTTTTTCCATTTTTATTTTCTTAATAAAACTTGTGGGGGTTCCATCCCTCTTTTATACACACACACACACACACACACACACACACACACACACACAGAGTATAAGTGTGTAGTAAAATGAAGCTCAACTATATGCCTAATTTTCCTTAAAGAAGTGTTGGGTATTTCATAGCCTAATGAATTTTCTTGAGCTTTAGCCGGGAATGATGCTTTAAATATGGTGGTTATGAGGCATTAATACACACCTTCTACGAGGAAATATCAAAGCATTAATGATTACCTTCTCTGAGGAGGTGTCAAAGCCATTAAATCCCACCTTCTTTGAAGATGTGTCTGCAGATCCATTAATGCTTAGCTTCTCTAAGGACCTTTCATGCATTAATTATGTCACTTGGGGTGTTATGTATATAGTAAGTGAGGCATTGGAGAAGTGATATTGGTTCCTTATTGAATTGAGTTAGTCATGCGCGGGACATGGTCATGTGCAATACTTGGTCATGTACACGGGTAGGTCATGGGCAGGAAATGGTAAAGCGCAAGACATGGTCACATACAGGGGTAGGTCATATGCAGGGAACGATTATGTTCAGGGGTGGTTCATGCGCAGTACATGGACTTGGTCTTTCCTTTTTGTTTGAGTCGATTGTATCTAACGGGGGGTTCCACACCCTTTGCGAAATCAAGTCTCCAGTTTGTTTGGTATTCTTTCATAAGGCAAGGGGCCCACGAATGCTGACTTGTAACATGGATATATATATATATTATGGGTCCTATATTTTTTTTCTCATGTAAGGTTTGGACATATTTACATGGGGTTGTATATGGTGGCCTTAGCTCCATGACGCAAATTGCGCTTGTGACAAATTCCCATTTATTTGGACCCTTGAGGTGGATTGGGCCTTGACTAAGTTGAGTGCCAAATTTATACATATCATAAATATATACAAGATAATGTATTGGAGTGGGGTAGTGTTTTGATTTGATTAAGAGAGAAGTCTAGATAAGTGGGTTGTTTGTTGAGAGAGTGAAAGTGATTTTAGTTGAAAAGATAAATTCACTATAGGGGTTGTTGCTTCTTCAGAATGAGTAAATGAAACACTCTCTATATATAAACCCATCATATTGTGCGTTTTTAAAACGATTTTTTTGTTAAATTGTTATGAGAGATGACTTTTTTTTAAAAGATTCATCGTCATGTTTGGATTATTATGGTAAACGAACACATGCAATTTCTTTTAATCAATCAATTAATTAATTAATTAATTAATACTATATTTGGATTTTAGTATAAACTTTACACCAATAAATGGGCTATAATTGTAAACTAAATTGTTTTATTTGATTTTTGTAATATTATTATCTTATGGTTATGAATCGTCTGGGCATTGTGCAAGTTGAAAAGTAGTCTATTTGATCAAACTACGCGAAGCCGCGTGGACATGTCTTTCAAAATGTTAAAAAAAACTCTTTAGTGGCAATGTTCTCATCGAAAAAATTAATCCCGAAGTAAGTGAAATGCATATTGTGTTAATGTGAATTTTCTTTTTGATTAATAATTCTTTCGACTCGTTAAATAAAAACAATTCAAAATTCCATTTTTTGGATAGATCATTATATTTATGTTTTGTAGGATCACAATGACTCTCTCTCTCTCTCTCTCTTCCTAATAGAAAAACTTCTTAAGATGACCCGTTTTATGAAAATATGTTAAAAAACATGTGAGATATGTGTCAACCGTATTATTTTACTTAGAGATGTCTTGTGGTGGGGGTAAGGTTGTGCCTTACTTGACCTAGAGTTACAGTTATTAAGTACTTATTCATTTTTATCCCTTATCTCTATGGATTAGGTAACATGCAATTTAATCTTGTCAATAAAGGGAGAGACGCTACCACACACTTTCCTCAAGTGATATAAGGAAGAATCACACTCCATATTTCCAATCTCATAATTACAACCATAAAAAAAGGTGTAAAAGAAATAGAAGTAACCACTGTGGGCACCTTAAATTCTCACCCTAACATCATTATTTCCACAAACCCTCTCCTTGGGTGGATGCCACCCCGTGACAAAAATCGGGAAAACCTATTGATTCGTATCAAATATTGCATATTTTCGTCCGTTATCTTTATGCAATCTAGCGCTTTTACGGTCCTTAATTCCTATATTTATGCTCATTAACCATAAAACCTTGGATTTGGATATATACATATTTTGCAGGGGTTAATTATGCTTTTGTAGGTATTGGAACGCTAAAAGTGAGGATCCGTTGCATTTTGGAGAAGTTTTATCGTCGGACGCTACTTCAAGGGCATTTTAGTCAATTCACATTTCTTATCCAGCTCGTGGAAATTCCACGGATACGTAGTTCATTGAGTTAGCATCGCGTGGCCGTAAATGGTGCGTCATTTAGAGTTCGAACAAAGAAGATATGCTCGTTTCCATTATTGACCTTTCCCCTCTTGATGGACCAAGCTTGGCTGAGAAATAGAGTACCGGTCTTCCGCGGTTTCATATTTTGCTGTGGGAAGGAGACAGTGGGCTTTTGCCTGAAGGACCGATCGACCGATCCCCTGGACACGATCGACCGCGCATGCCAGATATTTTGAGATATTTTCTTTTCTTTTTCCTTTATTTTCTTTCCCACTTACTATAAATACCAATTTTTGTTGTAATATCATAGATAAATGATTTTAGATAGTTTTAGGTTAGAATAGATAGTTTTGGAGATAAACGAATTGCAATAGTTTTCAAAATTCCTATAATAATGAGTTTTCCTTTAAGTCCGATGGTAATTTTCAAAGTTCCCATTTTCATGTATCCGCACCTCGACCCATGACATTCGGTGAGGGCTTGCGTATGTATGAGAATGAGAAAATTGAAAATCATTATCGGGAAGAAAATCATTCGTGGGAACATGACTTGGATTTACTTTTTGAGTCCAACGACGATTTTGCTTCCGAGACTTTTGAGGTCGAAGAATGTTTTGAACCAAATGAGGTACTTGTGCCTACTTTGGAATAACCATTCTAGACTTTGCCCATTCCATAATAGATATTGAAAGCGAGGATGAAAATGACATAATATCTATTTGCAATGAAATGACTTCTTCTTTAACCCCCAAAGAAGAACATTTCATTGAAAATGATATTACTTCATTCGAAACTCAATCTTCATGCGATGATGATTCATATCATGAGTTTGAATTTCTTTCAACTCCATTTTCATCCTCTATTATCACACCGTCTCAAGTACCCGATGATTCGGTTTTAAACTTTAATGTTTTAAACCTTTTCGTCGATGAGGAGTACTTGCTCAAGTCGCCTTCCATGATCGCGTCTTTGCCTTCGTGTGCGCCGCCTCCCATTTTAATTTCTAAATCTTTGGGAGGGTATTCGTCTTTTCTCGGTCCCCACATATTTTTGTCACCCGTTCAATCCAAACCCCCCATCATCCCACCAAAAATTTTAATCGGCGATGGTTCCTTTCTTTCGCCTTACACATGCCTTCCGTTGTTAAAACGGAATTCATATTTTTTAGAGGGCATGCTTGTTTGTGAGGGTACACCGGTTATCCTCCAAAGTCAAATCATTTTCACGGTGGATCCTCAGCTATTTAGACTTCTAGTGTACAGTTAGTGTGAAGCCTAAATAGTAGGTTGTATATAGTTAGCGTTTCATTCGTTCTTTCTTTTTATTTTTTCTTTCCTTTTTAATTTAGTCTTTTGTAATTAGTAAACTTTTTGTTATTTGTTTTTGCTATGCTCGGTACTAACTTGTTTGGTAGATTCTTTTGACTTGTTCTTATGGGGATCGCTCCGATTTTGGGTAATATCGCTATTTTCCTCTCTTTAACTTAGTTCTTAATTCCCATTGAGGATAATGTCAAGTTTTAAGTTAGGGGGTGTGGGATATTCTATCCATTTCTTTATTTAGTCCATGCTTTTGCTCACATGTTATTACTTCGTATGCTTTTCTTAGAAAAATTAAAAATTTCAAAAAGATTTTCTTTCTTTTTTCTCCTTTTTTGGGCTTTTTGCCCTTGGTTTCGATGATAAATTTCAATAATTTGTAATACCCCGCATTTTCGAAGATCAAATAATTACGTGATTTATTATTATTGTGGGGTTATTTAAATTAAAATGTGAGAATTAAGTATTAATCCGGATTTAAATTTGAATATTACTAGCATGACGAGAAGTTAGTAATTATTAATATTACTGTGAGAATAAGTAATATGGAATAACGATTTTATATAACTTGTTGTGATAGAGAAATACGATAGTTTGGTATATTAAGTCGGAGACGTGCGTGTGAGTCGTATCAGGACTAATTAAGTGGAATAAAAAGGTAAATTATTTTTAAGTAACTCGTATGATCATTTCGAGTGCGTCGTTGAGTCCGAAGGGGGTGAAATAGTTAGAAAACTCTACCCGGCTATTTTATTTGGACTCGGGACATTTTTAGGCCAAGCCGGCACCCGGTAGGGGTAGTTTTGTAATTTGGATTTTTGGAGGAATTAAATGGACGAAAATTAGAGGAATATTATATCAGCTAATTGGAGACAATTAGGGTTAGATTAAACCAAAATTAAGAGAGAGCCATAGTGGGTGAGGGAGAGCAATTTCCAAAGGAGGAGAAGCCATTTTCACCACCTTGCACAACCACCACCACCATCGTGTAGATCGAAATGCGAGGAACGCATCCATACTAACAACATCAACGGATCAGACCATCGAAATTGATTCAAGTGTTTATTTCTTGCTTTCATTAGCGATAATTATGTTCATGTTAGTCTAGATTAATAAACCTTGTGATGAAAATTAATTTGGGTGAAATTGGAGAACGATATCATTATTTAGGACTGATTTGATAAGGATTTGAATACCATATGTAGATAGGATGATGCCTACGAAATTTGGATGATTTCTATTAACTAATATGGGTTTAATTTGATGTTATACATATTAATTTAAGAACTAGGGTTCTTGATAATAAAATTGGGGATTTCAAATTATATGAATGATTGGTGATGATTTAATGATTCTAGGTTGTTAGAATTCATTTACAAATGTTAGGATTCAATTTGGGAATAATTGATTGGAGCTGGGATGATATTTTAGAGGTTTTAGGGTTGAAAATGGTGAAAAATGAAGCTGTCTAAGGTTGAAGACGAAACAGCCCAGGCCACGAGATGTCGCGCGAAGTCGCGCGATGGGCATCGTTCGAGCGAGATTGGTATCTCGCGAGAAGTGGTTCGAGCGACGTGGGACGTCGCTTGAAGTCGCGCGAAGAATGGTTCGAGCTACATGTGTAAGTCGTTCAAACGACTTGGCTTTCTGGTTCGAACGAGATTGTGATTTTTAGGGAATTTCCTATTTTGCCCCTATGTTAGTAAACGGTAGATTTAAGTGAGGAAAAATTAGTGTTCGATGAACCCAAATAAGTGCAGAATTATTGGGGGTTATTTAGGTGTAATGATTCAAATATTCGTGACGGTGAGATTACCTTGGAGATTACGAGAGAGAGAGAGATAAATCGTAATTGTAAATGCGTCGAGAGTATTAAGTGATAAATACTTATGAAATTAATTTCGAAGAAATGGAACTTATAAGAATAAAAATTAGTGGATAATTATGGACTGATTATGATTTTGTATTAAGGATTTTCGAGTGACATATTATCCTTATAATTATAATACGAGAGAGGGAATATCGTAACTTAAAATGCGTTGACAGTATTTAGTGATAATAATACTACGTATGGAAAATGACATTTGGTTGTGTATACCGTTTGATTGGATGGGTTGTGTGAATACCTATTACTCGCTAGTATTACGTGTATGACATACCTAGCTACTTGCAATCATGGGAGATGGTGTCGAGACAGTCTTATCCTGAGGGGATTTTTGACTTGTATCTCAGAACATAGGACTGTGAAGACTTATTTTCGAGTTGATAAGTCGTTGACTATGGGAGCGTAGGTATGTAAGTGACCCATAGGTATGTGAACTATGTTCTCCTCCATTATGTGTGTTTTGTATATATGGTTCGAGGAAGACTTCCGAACCGATAGTCCTTAATTGAGTACGAGAGGTACCGGCACATAATAGCTGAGTATGCAATGCACTACAGGTATAGCCTTGGGGTGCAGTGTTTGTATATATATTATAGTGGTGGATATTTATATATACTTGTGTTATACTTACAATGTGATAATTTTAGGCTATTAAGATTGGGTTAATACAGATATATAATAGTGAAAGATATATATGTATGCTTTTGGTATATCTAATATGAGATAATATCAGATCATCAAGATAGTGAAATCTTCAATAACGTAAATAGTGAATACTTGACTTTAGGGTGTTAACACTTATTTAAAATAATAAACGTTGAGATCATATACGGAACACTACTACGAGGGGTAATTAAATGGATAAGCCTATCACCTAGTTAGAAGTGTCAGATGGATAGGTTGGAGTAGATGTACGTTAGGCGTCCACACTAGTCAAGAGGTGAGAATCTCATGTGAGAGTTCGAACTAACATGCATATAATACTTTCTTTAATTCGGTTTTAAATACATGCTAAAACAAATATTTTTACACATCGGGCTCTGACCCGTCTCTTGCATTTCTTCTCTTTTGCTATATATATATATATATATATATATGTATATATGTATGTATGTATGTATGTATGTATTATTACAGGTGTCCATCCATAAGGACACCGATTCTAGATACTTGGATGGTTTGTCGAGCTGCAGTTGTTGTTGAAGTTGTGGGTTATTTGAGATTAGACGCTTCTCTCATTTCATTCAGTTCCTAGTTCAGATATCTCAGTTAGGGCATGTGTCGCCCATTCTCATTAGCGGAGTTGTACTCAGTTTCCTTTGTAGTTCTTCTCAATTGGTTTGAGTATTTATTATGGTTTGATTTGTAACTGTAAACTGGGAGATTTTATCCAGACTTATCTATTCAGTATTTGATTCAGTCAGCATTTAAATTCTTGTGTATGGTTTATATTTACTTGTTCAGAATTTTGAAATTTATTGGTTTAAAGTTTAATTGGGTAATGTTTTTACACTAGCTTAATTAAATGTTAGGTAATTAATTGGATTTAAGTTTTCGACAGTGATGCTAAGAATGAACCAACCGAACATTCTGTTATAAATTTTATAAAGGACTGATCACCCAATATTTAATTGGGCGGGGTGTCACATATGGTATCAGAGCATCAGGTTCTAGAGTCCTTTACGATCTGTACGGCTTATTACGTTTCAGCTTAGCATTCTTTGATGTAGAGCCTTATTCTAGGATTGTTATATTACACTGTGTATGCGATTTGTGCTCTCCTGTGATTTAGTATAGTGAAGTCAATTAAAATGCGAGAGTGATTGGACTTCGTACTCCAAGTAATATGGGTCGACCAGCAAAGGCCGTTAGCGGGGCTGCATGAGGAGGAAAACAATTGAGAGTTGTGAAGCATTCGGGGAACGGTGATCGCGGTAGAAGTCACCAACAGTAATATCTAAGTATGATGGGCCAATAGAGGAAGCTAATCCAAAGGCAATAATGTAAAGTAGAGTGTAGTGACACTCAGAATTTGAAATTCATGAGAAATTTTTCTATTAGCTCAAAGGAACAGCAAGTAGTAAAAATAGTCAATCAGATCGAAATATTGGGTACGGGTTGACCATTTAAAATTTTCCATCTTCTGGTCAGACAGAAATATGGAAGAGATGTTGAACTTATCACCAGTAGGTCGGGTAGAGACCGACCGTAAAGGATGAGTTAACTTGGTAAGCTAACTTCGTGATCGAAGTGAAAGTCACAGAAGATATAAAAGGTCCGTAAGTTGAAAATGGACACGTGGGTAGAATGCCCTAGCTTGAATGGGAGGTGTAAATAAGGTGACTAGTGTCAACGTCATCAAAGTATATGTTTACTAGAGTATGTCAACGCCCCAAAAGAAAGGGAGCCAGTCAAGTTGTAATACCTAGCCGAAGGGCAAGGTTGAATTCAATAATGTTAGTAGAACATCACCAGAAAGTATACCCAGTGAGGGGAAACCTATTTAAGTGATATGATTAAATCTTAACGAAATGGTGATGGATTCAGTCAAGACCAGCGGGTCGATCATGTGTTCCATATGCCCTGTAGAGCGCAAGGAACAACAAAAATAACAACTAGGATTTAAGACTATCAGGTCCGAGAGAAGGACATCCCAACAAGGCCAGGAGGACCAGTGAAAGGGAAAGTACCCTGTATGTAGACATAAGGGTTACCAGTACGAAAGGTGATCACTTGAGAAGTGAAATTGATAAGTATCGGGAATAATAAATCGTGTCTGTAAGGCATACCAGTATGAAAAGTAAAATATCCATTGTGAGAATCGAGTCAAGAGAATTAGACCCAGGAATTAATAACCTGAGAGTAGTGGGTCTAGGCGGGACCAGCGTAGTCCTCAATAATTGTAGCATACCGTATTTCGGGGTCGACGGGGCCCAGAAAATAAAGGGAAGGCCAGTAAGGCCATATTTGAGGCCTAGAGATATGGGGCCAATGTATCAATGTGGGGCGGGCAAGCCATAGAATGGAATAAGAAGGGAAACACTAATGAGGGGAATTCGAAAGGTATAATGATTGTAGATAATTATGGGTCGCAAAAAGTGCGTGCGGGGACCCTACGATCAGGCTAGACTGATGAAGCTTTATTTTGTCCTTGTGAAATAGTGGTGAGTTCCAGTGACGTGGGTGTGTCACAACATATGTGAATAGTTAGCACTAAGAATTTAAGTGTGCATTCGGTTTAGTGGGTATGCTGACGATAGCAGCCTTATAATGTAAATGACTACCATTTGGTAGCGAGATTTCGTGCCACCTACGGGGAGGAGCAAGTGTGGACACTAAGAGAAACCTGTATATGGTATTATGTGATGATTCGTGCTCCTTTGAGCTTTATGATTGTAGTGAATATTATTATTATACTGTACGGTTATTGGTTACCGAGGGTTTAAACAGTAGTAAATTGTGTGATGAGACCATTGTACTAAAAATTTCAAATTTTAAATATATAGTTTTAGCAAGGCATCACCTGAAAGACGGTTGAGCCTGCACATGTGTTGTATTGTATTGTAGACTTCAGTGAGTATGTTGTCTTACTATGTTGGTCCCGGTGAGCAGGGATGTTTTACTGATGTGATTCAGGGTATATTGAATTATTGTAGAGAGGAGAGATATAGCTCATAAATTATATAGCGCTAATAACTCGTGATAGTGAGAGCCTTGCGTTGTATACAGCCTTTATTAACATGAGAGTGGACGAGTAGACTTCTTATGTCGCAAATGGGAATTCAGGGATATATGTAATGGATTAAAGACTTAACAGATCCCGACGACCAGCAGTGTTAGGTAGTAGTGTATCGGGTGAGTCCTTATTTGTATTTCTCTTTGCGAGACATCCCACGCATGAAACTTAGCGAACGTTGGAATAATACGCGAGGGTTCCTGCAACAAGCTGGACGTGTGCGGGTAAAGAAGCTAGTCCAGGATACCAGACTTAGGTTAGCGACTTGGAACATAGGGACTATGACAGGAAAAGGGATGGAGTTGGTAGATACCATGATAAGAAGAAAAGTTAACATAGCTTGTTTACAAGAAACTAAATGGGTCGGTGAGAAAGCTAGAGAAATAGAAAATACAGAACTTAAATTTTATTATACAAAAAAACATAAAAATAAGAACGGAGTTGGAATAATAGTAGATAAGAACTTTAAGGACGATATCGTAACCGTTATTAGGAAAGGTGATAGACTTATACTTGTAAAATTGGTATTAGGTGAAAACATAATTAATATTGTTAGTGCTTATGCACCTCAAGTAGGATTAGATGAGCACACTAAAGTACAATTTTGGGAACAAATGGATGAACTAATTCAAGAAATACCCGTAGGTGAGAAAATCTATATAGGGGGAGATTTTAATGGCCATATAGGAGAAGATCGTGTAGGATATGAGATAGTGCATGGAGGATATGGTTTTGGAGATAGGAACAACGGGGGAGAGTCTATCTTAGATTTTGCGATGGCTTATGATTTTGTGCTAGTAAATACATGTTTTAAAAAGAGGCTTGAACACTTAATAACTTATAAAAGTGGAACGCATAAGAGCCAAATAGATTTTTCATTACTAGAAAAGGAGACCGATTAACGTGTAAAGATTGTAAGGTTATCCCGAGAGAGATCTTAACCTCACAACATAGGATAATGGTGTTGGATATAAATATTAAAAATCAATCACGAGTGCGAAAAGTAAAGATTAACCCATGAACTAGGTGGTGGAACTTAAAAGGAGAGAAATTAGAACTATTTAAAGATAAATTATTAAATGAAGCAACATGGAATACTGAAGAAGAGGCTAACATAATGTGGAATAAGATGGCCACATGCATTAGGAGAATATCAAAAGAAATTCTTGGAGAATCAAAGAGCAAGGGGCCACAGTCTAAAGAAACTTGGTGGTGGAATGAAGAAGTACAAAATATAGTAAAAATTAAAAGGGAGTGCTTTAAAACATGGCAAACAAATAGAAATGAAAAAAATTTTGAGAAATATAAATGGGTTAAAAAGGAAGTTAAGAAAGCGGTAAAAGATGCTAAGTTAAAAGCGTATGATGATCTGTATACAAAATTAGGTACACAAAAAGGGGAAAGAAGTATTTATAAGCTCGCTAAACTTAGGGACAGGAAAATAAAAGATTTTAATAACGTTAAGTGTATCAAAAGTGATGATTCGAGAGTCCTAGTCAAAGATGATGAAATTATGGAAAGATGGAAAAACTACTTTGAGAGGTTATTAAATGGAGATAATGGGAGTAGATTAGATATAGAGGAACTTAGGGGGACTCGATAAAATATATTTTTTCGCAGAATTAGGACAACAGATGTCAGGATTGCTCTAAAAAGGATGAAAACATGGAAGGCTTTAGGACCAGATGGTATCCCTATTGAGGTTTGGAAGTGCTTAGGTGAGGATGGAGTATCATGGCTTACAAAATTATTCAATAGAATTTTAATGACCAATAGGATGCCCGATGAATGGAGAAAAAGTGTTTTAGTACCTATTTATAAAAATAAAGGGGACATACAAAGTTGTTCAAATTATCGTGGTATTAAGTTAATGAGTCATACAATGAAACTTTGGGAGAGAGTGATTGAATATAGATTGAGATTAAAGACAACAATATCTGAGAATCAATTTGGATTTATGTCTGGGAGATCAACAATGGAAGCAATCTATTTATTGAGGAGATTAATAGAGACGTATAGGGAGAAAAAGAAGGATCTTCATATATTTTTATAGATTTGGAGAAGGCGTATGATAGGATACCTAGAGATATAATATGGTGGGTTCTACATAAAAGAGGAGTGACTCGGAGATATATTAATGTGATCAAGGATATGTAAGATGGTGCGATGACTACAGTAAGAACATCAGCCGGAGAAAGTAGTGAATTTTCAATTACGGTAGGTCTACACCAAGGTTCAGCATTAAGTCCTTATCTCTTTGCTCTTGTTATGGATGAGTTGACTGGAAAAATACAAGATGAGGTGCCATGGTGTATGCTATTTGTAGATGATATTGTTTTAGTGGATGAGACTAAGACAGGGATTAATGCTAGGTTGGAATTGTGGAGAAAAACTTTAGAAACAAAAGGATTTAAAATAAGCAGAACTAAAACAGAATATGTGGAGTGCAATTTTAGTAGTAATAGGAGGACAAATGGATATGTGGTGAAATTGGAGGGTCAAGAGATACCTAGAAATGATCATTTTCGTTATTTAGGATCGATTACCCAAAAAGATGGAGATATTAGTGATGATGTTACTCATAGGATTAGAGTAGGTTGGGTTAAGTGGAAAAGTGCTACCGGTGTTTTGTGTGATAGGCGTACACCTTTGAAGTTAAAAGGTAAATTTTATATGACGGCCATTAGACCTACTATGTTATATGGGACAGAGTGTTGGGCAACCAAGAAATAAAATGTGCAGAAAATGAGTGTGGCGGAGATGCGAATGCTAAGATGGATTTGTGGTAAAACTCGAAAGGATAAAATTAAAAATGAACAAATTCGTGAAACGGTAAAAGTACCTCCAATAGAAGATAAATTGAGTGAAATTCGACTTAGATGGTTTGGCCACGTCAAGCGTAGACCAATGGATGCTCCTGTAAGGAAGAGTGATTTAGTTAGTATTGATGGTAACACAAGGGGTAGAGGTAGGCCTAAATTGACTTGGTGGGATATTATAAAAAAAGGACATGATGTCATGTGGTTTAACGAAAGATATTGCACTAGACAGAATGGAATGGAAAAATAGGATTCATGTAGCCGACCCCAAATAATTGGGAAAAGGCTTTGTTGAGTTGAGTTGAGTTAATGATTACCCATATATGTAATTATAACCTTGAGATAAGGGTTATGTCACAAATTAAGGCCGATGGGGCCGTATAAAAATATGTAATAATGTTACAAATCGTTGACACCATGAGCAGACCGGTGGGACACCCTGAGATATGATTAGGTGGAAAAGGTAGGGTGACAGAGTAGGACCTTACCATATAGTCATGCCAAGTATGTGGGGCATAATTTGTTATTTATATTTATAATACGTCTAGTGCAGTGGTGCTGCAATGCACCAAGCATAGGGTGTATGGGCGCCCTAGATATTTGGGTAATAAATTTTTCTTCCTTAAGCAAAAGATTGTGAGAAAACACGTATTGTGAGAGTTACTGAATGTAGAAGTGTGTGACTTCAGGATTTAGCTATTTGATGGGTTAGGGCTGTCAGGACCGTTAATTCCCATATTTTCCACGAGGATGGTATAGGAAGTATCCGATAAAGTTTAACTCGGGGAAGTAGAAATTTACTTGATAGGATATGGAAAGAACATGTTTCACGAGAATGTGAAGCTTAAAGAGAGGGGAACAGACTTGCGACATACAGTGATGACACTGTCGCCTGAGCCATAGATATGGATCTGGTTATAAGAAAGGTAAAATGCATATCGATATAAAGTTGTAGTAGTGATGGCTTAAGCAAAGAAATACATTTCTGAGCTCCAATTGAAAGTGGACCATCAGGAAATAATAGAGTTCCTTTAGCATCAGGAATTCCTTAGTAGTAATGGGAGATTAAATCCACGCACAATTACAGAGTTAATTACTTCACAACGGGATCTCGACCCTATGTGGGTGAAAGTGGGTTGGGTAATTAGAATAGCTCACATTATGCCAAGTTGGGACAAATCGTAAGGTGCAACAGTAAACCCCAACCATTATTCCTGGGGTAGTAAGGTTATAGGGGGTACAAACAGAGTTTTTGTCCGAAAGAGTCAAGAGAGTTATGACTCGATTATTGGGAAGAGTTTCAGGAGGCCCTAAATATCAAGATGCGAAAATATTCGGCCTAACACACTCGCAAGCAGATGGTAAGTCTGAGAGTTTTAGTTGCACATTGCGAGGTAGGTTATATCTCCAATTGTGGGAAGGTTTAGTGTAATATCTTCCACTGGTGGAGTTAGCGTAAGACGACTCCCCTCAACTTATTTTTTATAGAATTCCATTCGAGGTATTATATATATAAATCCTTGTTATCCTTGTGCTTATTGGATAGAAAGGAGGACAATAATCTACTAGGTCTAGAGGAATTTTAAGACCCGTTAACCAGAGTGGAAAAGATTGGGAGTTACATTATTGCATGTTAAAATGATGAAATTGGTACCGAGTGATGTGGGATCTTTTCCTATTATTATTAGGTTTGAGTCGGTAGTGTACATGCTTAGGTTTCACAGTCCTTTGTGGAGGCAGTATGGCGAAAATGTGTTAACATTTATGGTATTTATCGTGTGTAAGGCAAATTTGTATATATCTAAAAATCAATCGACCTACTAGTGCGGGTAGTATAAGGCTAGATAGTGACTATATATAAGTTAAGCGGTGAAACTTAAATGGTAAGTCTTGGAGAGTAATTAATCAGTGAGGTGTTCATTATTAAGGGTATTCAGCAATATACTGTATAGGCGGTACTGCGTAGATTACATGCGATGTGAGGTTAATACCCGGAGTTTTCCTTACCAAAAATGCCTTATTTTCCGAATTTCGGGATGAAATTCCATTATTAGGGGGAAAGTATGTAATACCCCATATTTTTGAAGACTTAAATAATTACGTGATTTATTATTATTGTGGGATTAATTAAATTAAAATGTGAGAATTAATTATTAATCCGGATTTAAATTTGAATGTTTACTAGCATGACGAGAAGTTAGTAATTATTAATATTACTGTAAGAATAAGTAATATGGAATGACGATTTTATATAACTTGTTGTGATAGAGAAATACGACAGTTTGGTATATTAAGTCGGAGACGCGCGTTTGAGTCGTGTCAGGACTAATTAAGTGGAATAAAAAGGTAAATTATTTTTCAGTAACTCGTATGATCATTTCGAGTTCTCCGTTGAGTCCGGAGAGGTCGAGATAGTAAAAAAACTCTATCCGGGTATTTTATTTGGACTCGGGACATTTTTAGGCCAAGCCGGCACCCAGTAGGGGTAGTTTTGTAATCAGAATTTTTGGAGGAATTAAATGGACAAAAATTAGAGGAATATTATATCATCTAATTGGAGACAATTAAGGTTAGGTTAAACCAAAATTAAGAGAGAGACACAGTGGGTGAGGGAGAGCAATTTTCAAAGGAGGAGAAGTTGTTTTCACCACCTTGCACAACCACCACCACCATCGTGTAGATCGAAAACGCGAGGAACGCATCCATACTAACAACATCAACGGATCAGACCTTCGAAATCGAGTCAAGTGTTTATTGCTTGCTTTCATTAGCGATAATTATGTTCATGTTAGTCTTGATTAATAAACCTTGTGATGAAAATTAATTTGGGTGAAATTAGAGATCGATATCATTATTTAGGACTGATTTGATAAGGATTTGAATACCATATGTAAATAGGATGATGCCTACGAAATTTGGATGATTTCTATGAACTAATATGGGTTTAATTTGATGTTATGCATATTAATTTAAGAAGTAGGGTTCTTGATAATAAAATTGGAAATTTCGAATTATATGAATGATTGGTGATGATTTAATGATTCTAGGTTGTTAGAATTCATTTACAAATGTTAGGATTCAATTTGGGAATAATTGATTGGAGTTTGGGATGATATTTTAGAGGTTTTAGGGTTGAAAAATGGTGAAAACTGAAGCTGTCTAAGGTTAAAGACGAAACAGCCCAGGTCGCGAGATGTCGCGCGATGGGCATCGTTCGAGCGAGATTGGTATCTCGCGAGAAGTGGTTCGAGTGACGTGGGACGTCTCTTGAAGTCGCGCGAAGAATGATTCGAGCGACATGTGTAAGTCATTCAAACGACTTGGCTTTCTGGTTCGAACGAGATTGTAATTTTTAGGGAATTTCCTATTTTGCCCCTATGTTAGTAAACGGTAGATTTAAGTGAGGAAAAATTAGTGTTCGATGATCCCAAATAAGTGCAGAATTATTGGGAGTTATTTAGGTGTAATGCTTCAAATATTCGTGACGGTGAGATTACCTTGGAGATTACGAGAGAGGGAGATAAATCGTAATTGTAAATGCGTCGAGAGTATTAAGTGATAAATACTTACGAAATTAGTTCGGAAGAAATGGAATTTATAAGAATAAAAATTAGTGGTTAATTGTGGACTGATTATGATTTTGTATTAAGGATTTTCGAGTGACATAGTATCCTTATAATTATAATACGAGAGAGGGAATATCGTAACTTAAAATGCGTTAATAGTATTTAGTGATAATAATAATACTACGTATGGAAAATGACACTTGGTTGTGTATACCGTTTGATTGGATGGGTTGTGTGAATACCTATTACTTGCTAGTATTATGTGTATGACATACCTAGCTGCTTGCTATCACGGGAGGTGGTGTAGAGACAGTCTTATCCTGAGGGGATTTTTGACTTGTATCTCAGAATATAGGACTGTGAAGACTTATTTGTGAGTTGATAAGTCATTGACTATGGGAGCGTAGGTATGTGCGTGACCCATTGGTATGTGAACTATGTTCCCCTCCATTATGTGTGTTTTGTATATATGGTTCGTGGGAGACTTCCGAACCGATAGTCCTTAATTGAGTACGAGAGGTATCGGGACATGATAGCTGAGTATGCAATGCACTACAGGTATAGCCTTGGGGTGCAGTGTTAGTATATATATTATAGTGGTGGATATTTATATATACTTGTGTTATAATTACAATGTGATAATTTTAGGCTATTAAGATTGGGTTAATACAGATATATAATAGTGAAAGATATATATTTTTGCTTCTGGTATATCTAATATGAGACAATATCAGATCATCAAGATAGTGAAATCTTCAGTTGTGAATACTTGACTTAGCGTGTTAACACTTATTTAAAATGATAAACGTTGAGATCATATACAGAACACTACTACGAGGGGTAATTAAATGGATAAGCCTATCACCTAGTTAGAAGTGTCAGATGGCTAGGTTGTAGTAGATGTACGTTAGGCGTGCACACTAGTCGAGAGGTGAGAATCTCATGTGAGAGTTCGAACTAACATGCATATGATACTTGCTTTAATGTAGTTTTAAATACATGCTAAAACAAATATTTTTACACATCGGGCTCTGACCCGACTCTTGCATTTCTTCTCCTTTGCTATATATATATATATATGTATGTATTAGTACATGTGCCCATCCACAAGGACACCGGTTCTAGATACTTGAATGGTTTGCCGAGTTGCAGCTGTTGTGGAAGTTGCGGGTTATTGGAGATTAGACGCTTCTCTCATTTCATTCAGTTCCTAGTTCAGATATCTCAGTTAGGGCATGTGTCGCCCATTCTCATTAGCGGAGTTCTACTCAGTTTTCTTTGTAGTTCTTCTCAATTGGTTTGAGTATTTATTATGGTTTGGTTTGTAACTGTAAACTGGTAGATTTTATCCAGTCTTATCTATTCAGTATTTGATTCAATCAGCATTTAAATTCTTGTGTATGGTTTATATTTACATGTTCAGAATTTTGAAATTTATTGGTTTAAAGTTTAATTGAAAAATATTTTGACACTAGCTTAATTAAATGTTAGGTAATTAATTGGATTTAAATTTTCGACAGTGATGTTAAGAATGAACCAACCGAACATTCTGTTATAAATTTTATAAAGGACTGATCACCCGATATTTAATTGGGCGGGGTGTCACATAATTTTCCGATTCAATAGACAACCCAATGATGCATGTTCTCGATTTTAGAAGTTATTAGACTTTAGTCTCAACTTATTGATATTATGAATAACTTCATGAATTAAACTTTAATCCCATGAGCACATGCACTTTTATGGTTATATTGATTTGGTTTAAGATTTTTTTAACTCAGTAATCTTTTGTTGCATTGTATATACTTACACCGAGTAAGCTTTGTACCTTTCGTCGTTTGTGAGTGTATACACTATTCTTTTCTCATTAAAAATGTTGAATTCGTTAGTAATCTCTCTATTCTTTCATTTGATTGTTCATTAATTGAGTTCATACTTGAAATGTGTTACTTGATCATGATTTTCATATATTGTTTTGACTCGAGAATTGAGTAAACTTTGTGAAATGATCATAGGCATTCTTTGTTATATCACCCATATTAGCCTCGACATCACCCTTATATGTTTACCCTCGTTAACCCCTTTGGGACTAAATATAGCCTTTCGTTTCATAACCCTATTCCCATAACCAACTCTAAATTTGAGTTTTAAACCATATATACACTTTCCATACCTTTGTTTGGAATATTGCTTGGGATTGAATAATGTTGTCGTGATGTCGATTGCAATTTAGGCATATGAGAGTATGAAATGTAAAGAAAAGTGTAGTGAAAAAGTGATGAAAAAGAGAAAGCAAAAAGCAAAAGAAAACAAAAGAAAAAATGAGAAAAAGAAGAAAAGAAAATAAGGAGAAAGTTGTAAATGTTGTATAGTGTTCAATAAGCTTTTATTACTCTCCCCGATGATATATTTAATGCCGTTTTGGAACTTGTTTTCCAATTTTGATATTTCCTGCATTTTCCCATTATCCCGAGTATTCATTCCGAACACTTTGAATCCATACATACATTCCTTCATTTCGTACCTTAGACAAACCTACATTACAACCCTATTAAAGTCCTATGTGATCTTAGGTTGATGTAATTTAAAAGTAATAATAGTTTTGATAATCTGTGAAAATGCATTTCGCCTCTTTTAATGTGTGGTATCTTTCATTGAGATTACAATTTTTCATTTTATATATAGCGTTCTTCTTTGTGACATGTATGCGGCCTAGTTTCCATTTACATTTACTCTTTAGCCCGCATGTTCCGTGTGTTACCTCCATGTTTCGAGTGAATTCACTTGATGAGTGTAATGCCCGTGAGGATTGAATATATGCTTGCTTTAATTTAGTATCCGGTTTATATAAGTTTTTCTCCAAATCACACTTTGCATGTGCTCGTTCCCCCTCCTACATTTTAAGGTTTCAATTCTATGAGGTGCATTCTATAATGTTAATGATTTGGACTTTTGTTTGAATTCATTCACTTTGCTAATAATGCGTATGAAATCCTTTTTCGCTATTTTTGGGCATGTCGCATGTTGGTTTGGGAATATTTTGAGGAAACCATGTGATGTTTCTGGGTGTCATCCCTGAAAAGCCTCACGAGATGACACTCATCCACTAGGGTGACCTAGGGGTTTAACGGCTTATTACATATGTTAAATGCAATCGTGCTTCCTGCGAAAGTGGAATTTAAATTTCGATGCATATACATGTCTTGTACCGCCTTTAGTGGACTGGTTTTGTTTGTTTCATTACTAGGGACTAGCAATGTTTAAGTTAGGGGGTGTGATTCGTATCAAATATTGCATATTTTCGCCCGTTATCTTTATGCATTCTAGCACTTTTACGGTCCTTAATGCCTATATTTATGCTCATTAACCAGACAACCTTGGATTTGGATATATACATGTTTTGCAGGGGTTAATTGTGCTTTTGTAGGTATTGGAACGCTAAAAGTGAGGATTCGTTGCATTGCAGAGAAGTTTCGTCGTCGGACGCTACTTCAAGGGCATTTTAGTCAATTCACATTTCTTGTCCAGCTTATGGAAATTCCACGAATGCGTAGTTCGTTGAGTTAGCATCGCGTGGTCACAAACGGTGCGTCGTTTGGAGTTCGAACGAAGAAGATATGTCCATTTCCATTATTGACCTTTTCCCCCTCTTCATGGACCAAGCTTGGCTGAGAAACAGAGTACCGGTCGACCGCGTCCCTGCGATCGGTCGATCGCGGTTTTAAATTTTGCCGTGGGAAGGAGACAGTGGGCTTTTGCCTGAAGGACCGATCGACCGGTCCCCTGAACGCGGTCGACCGCGTATGCCAGACATTTTGAGATATTTTCTTTTCTTTTCTTTTTCCTTTATTTTCTTTCCCACTTACTATAAATACCAATTTTTGGTGTAATATCATAGGTAAACGATTTTAGATAGTTTTAGGTTAGAATAGCTTAGGGTTTGAGGGTTTTGGAGAGTTTGGCTTTGATTCTTCTTGGTTTGACACCCAATTGGGTTGTAAGTTGCACTATTCATCATCCTCTTCCTTTAATATAGTTGCTTTTACTTATTTCTTGCTTTCTAGTTAATTTACATGCTTTCTAATTTAGGTTTACATGCATTATTTCCTTGCTTTCTAGTATAGTTTTATCGCGTTTATTTATTGTGTTTATTTACCACATTTTTAATATGCTTTCTAAGTAATTTAAATTAGGTTGTATTTGAATGGAACTCACTCGGGTTAACGCGTTGCTTTGCTTTGGTGATGGAATTTACGGGTCTATTTCGGGTGCGTTGTCCTACTTATTACGCCTTGGAGATTTGACGGGGCATATCATGTATGTCCCGTGCTTACGATCTTTCACGCGTAATTTTCGGGATATATGTTGACGCCAAAATCTTATTAGGGTTTTATGAGGATTTAGGGGCATGACAACCCTTGATTTAATTAACTGTCGAAACGAGACGCATTTGTAATAACTCGTCGACCCATGTAACCATTTTATACAAATTAACCCGGGTGAGGGATATTCGACGCAACCTATAGTTTTTCTCGCTTTCATTAGTCTAGCTTTATTTTTCCTTTGCCTAGATTAATATTTCCCTTTTATGCATTTTTTCCTTTTTAGTTTGTAATCACCTTTTACACTTTTATTTTGGAGCACTAAATCATATAAATTCTAGCATCTCGTCCCTGTGGATTTTCGATACCCGACTTACCGTTGTGCTTGCCCCACAAGTGTAGTAGTAATTTAGGTTTGTTTGTATAGTCGTGAAGAGATAGAAAATAACGACTGTGCACTTACACGCGCACACTTCTCGCGCCCTATCACCTACCAAGTTGAGACTACCCATAGGAAATTGAAGACATACCTAACTTGAAGAACCTTGCAGCTTCCCAAATAGTGAAACACCTCAGTTTCTCTTAATCGAGTGTGCGGTAGATCTTGTATAACCTTGGAGAAATATTCAACCACACGATTGAATAAAGCTTGATCATCATCACAGTTTAATGCAACTCATGGAACATCATTATCAATCATGTGGAAAATTAACTTACCTTAAGAAAACTATAAATTTCCTCACCGCCATCGAGAAAAGGAACCGCAACACTACATCATTTGGACCGGATTGTCATGGTATTTGACTATGACAACACGGATTTATCACGGTCAAGTACCATCACAAGTGTGAGCGTGATAACTCCCCATGTCACGGTCAAGGATCTTAATAACACCCCTTTATCATAGTCCTTCTTACACTGAGGATATCCCCCCCAAAATAGGGTGATTAAGATTTGTCAGGTTAAGGATCGTGATAACACTGAAATTATCAAAGTCCTTAACTATGATAAGAAATTAGTTGTCATGGTATTGTCATGTTCCATGACCGTGATAAGACCAAACTTATCAATGCACATGGGTGAGTTTTCCCATGCACATGATGAATTTAGTGCTGAAATGTATGTGCATCCGCGTGCATTGAGTAATTTATTATCATGCGAATGGTGCTTATTTTTTTGTCACTGTCTTATCTCGGATTAGGATCATGATAAGATCTAATTTTTCATGGATTAGGATCGTGACAAGATCTAACTTGTCACGATTTTTTCAAGGTCCTAGACCGTGACAAAACTGTAGACTAGAAAAAAACTGTCAGGCATTAGTTATAGCCTAGCCGAAAACCTTCTTAAAAAATATCATGTTTTTGTTCAAACTAAGAGAAACACAATCCACAATATAATATGCCGTAACAATGACATCAAAACTAAATACATCGATTATATATATCAAACAAAATCAAATATAATTCAAGTTAATTACATAAAAAACCAAAATATTGCAAGTTTAATTACATCGGCTCAAGTTTTATCAAATATATAATACTAAACAAACTCAATATGATTCGAGGAGAAAAGTCGATAAAATGATGTACGACCCCAACATGTTGTCGATATACTATACACCGACTTTCTTATCTAACAACAATACTCATAATAAAAATTTATTTCATTTTTAGAATCAACGTGGAATACAATACTCAAGACTAAATCAAAACACTCGAGGGATACGTCATTGATATGGAGAGGGGAACATCATACTATTTTTTAGTTGTAAAGGATGAATGGGAGGGGACACTCCACCAATTTCTTAGTGGTTATATAGTTGGTTGGATTCGATCATATGGATTCTCCTATATAATCTTAATGTTAATCATGCAAATATCCATGCCTAACTCGTCTAGACCCAAGGATTCGTCACTATCAAAAGAGCTTAACTTAGTAGACTTGGTGAGAAGGGGCTCCGTATTGTAAACTAATTGTTTCTTCCAGGTGACTTTATCTTAAAGGAAAATTCAAGTAGAGGATTCATCTTCTTCTTGATGGTATCATACAATGGTTTTAGGAATCCAAAGTAACGGAATCCTTCCCTTCTTTGATGAAACGATCGTCTAGAGAATATTTAGATATGCATTCCTTCCTCTTCAGCATTTTCTTTAGGTAAGTATAAGGTATTTAAGCCAATTATTGAGGAGACGATTAATGACCCATAGCATGGGGGTAATAAGGCTTCAGACTAATGGGTTTAGTAATTCCTTGTTGGCGATATCATATTCCTAGCCTGAAAAGGAAATGCATTTTCTTCAGTATTTGTATCACATTGATATTACTTTATGGGTTGTATTATAGATACACTTTTCTTTGAAGTCTCATCCTGCTAGTGGTAGATAGTAAATCTTGAGCAATGGTAACCTTATGTCATTTGAGCTATGTTGAATATCTAAGATAGGATTACTAGTCATAATACTAATGGATAAACCTTACTTGTAAGTCTCATTTGCACAGGGAAGGGGCTGTCAGAAAGAGAATTTAGAGATACATGAATTTATGATGGGTGAATTTTTGGCTTCGGAAGTTAAGTAAAGTCAAATAGTCTTGGGGATATCCTTATTTTTCTCAAGTTAGGGTTAGAATGAGGACCGTGGGTCTAGAATTGAAAGGAATGTATCTGGATCCTGTGGAAAAGAGTACGGGTGTTGGGATAGGGTATATACATAGCCCCTGGACAAGCAATATTACGATAATAGAAAGGTAGTCGAAATATAAACACTTGATAAAAGGTTGTGAGTGTTAAGTCCCTTTGTGCTAGACATCCGGTGAAGGTTGATAGTCACGAAGAGAATTGGGACTTTATAAAGAGCCCAAGGTAGCTTATGGCCATGCTGAGGGTCAAGCTATGATTTTGGGGGGCGAGGTCCAATTCTGAGGACCTAAGTAGTGTATGCAAAGGTTACAGTCTAATTTTAAAGGATTATAATACGTGTGAGTATGTTGGAATAATTTTGAGGGTATAAAGAGTATAATGATGATAAATGTGGCCATATTTAGAGGGCCTAGAGAATGTGTTATGAGGCTTGCAACCATATTTATAGGGCTTAGAGAGTATGTTGATGAGGAATGAGACATAATTCGAAAGGCCTAGATAATGTGTTATGAGGATAGTGACATGCTTCTTAAGACATAGAGAGTGTGTGGTAAGGATTGTGTCCTAATTTTGAGGTCCTAAAGACCATGTATTGAAAATTAGGTTCTGATTTGGAGGGTCTAACAATCACATAGTGGGGATTATGGCTTAATTATGAAGACTGGGGTGTATTGTGACCATGTTGGGGGCCGTGGCCTAAATATGAGGGCCTAGTTCTATTATGAGGACCTAAGTGTAAGCGACTAATGAGGGGATCACGACCTTATTCTAAGGGGGCAAGGTCTATTATGAGGAAATTAGTATATGCGGCTAATATGAGAATTGAGGTCTTATTATGAGAGCTAAGATCTATTTTGAGGACCTAAATGTATGAAATCAATAGGAGAATCACAACCTAATTCTTAGGGCTAAGGTTTATTCTGAGCACCTAAGTGTATGTGACCAGTGCGGGGATCGTGGCCTAATTTTGAGGACAAGCGTCTATTTTGAGGACCAAAGTGTATGCGAACAGTAGGGAATCGAGGACTAATTTTAAGGGCAAAGGCTTATTATGAGGACCTAAGTGTATACGACATATACAGGGATCATGGCCAAATTATGAGGGTCAAGGTCTATTCGAAGGACCTAAGTATATGCAACTAATATAGGAATTGCAAGCCTAATTCTGAGGGCCTAGGTATATCTTTAGGACCTCTTGCGAACAATATGGGAATCGTGACCTTATTCTAAGGGAAAATATATATTTTGAGGAGCAAACTGTATATGCGACCAATACGGGAATCACGGCCTAATTTTGACATCTATGGTATATTTTGAGGACATAAGTGTTTGCTACCAATATGAGGATGATGACCTAATTCTAAGGGCCAGTGTCTATTATGAGGACCTAAGTGTGAGACCAATATGGAGATCGTGGACTAATTCTAGGGGGCAAAGTATATTTCGAGGACCTAAGTATATGAGACCAATACGTGGATCGCAATCTATTTTTAACGACCAAGGTTTATTTTGAGGACCTAAAGAGTGTAAAGTGTCTTTGCAAAGGTTGTGTGATGATTTGGGTTTTGAAAGGTTCAAATTATTCTGAGAGGTTTGAATATTTTTATGATTTTAAATTTCTTTGTATTCTTAGATTTAAATATTTTATAAGGTATATATATTTTTTTTGGCAGATTTTTGAGCTTTTGGAACTTTTTATGCAATTTGTGAATTTTTAAGAATTTCTAGAGATTATTTTTGGAATTTTTGGTGATTTATTTATAAAATAAAGTTGATAAGGGTGCTTATCAGTAGGGTTTAGCCTCTACCTGTCAGCGTGGGCACTAAAAATGAGGGGGCACACAGATTGCCAAGGGATACCTAGCGGCAGTAAGGCTTAAGGAGTGCCGATTGGCAAGCCCCTTGGACTTCTATAAAAAATGGGCGAAGGAAGCTTATTCCTTACAACAAATCCTTTCAATCCATCTTTTTATTTCTTGAATTTTTTCTCTCTAAGCATTTGTGTTGTGATTTTTTACAAGAAATGGCCTTTCTGAACACCACACGGATCATGATTGATCCAATATTGAGTTGGTTACTCGAGGGAAAAGACTTAAAGGAGTTGAGAATGTGTATAATGGTTCTAGGTCAATGGAGGGTTCTAATATCCTCATACGGGAGCCTTTGATCCATCGTTTGACTTTCGTGTTCAACTTTAGTGGTTATGTTAGAGATTCTTATTTTAATGTTTTTCTTTTTTATTTTAAAATAAGTATTTTATTTCTTAGATTTGAGAATATTTTTGGACTTATTCATGGTGTGCTTTTGCAGGTGGGGACTTCTTCTTCTGCCATGTGTGCTCGGGAGTCAAATGGGATGAAAATGTATGGGAACACGTTCCTAAGCAGGTGCAAATTCTGGTGTGAGGTGTAGGTTTTAGTCATTTGATGGACTCTCTGGATGAGACACCACAATCTTCGATTGTCTTTTGCGCTCTCTAAGAGTGGCGATGAGATACCACCCATACTTTTCAGTTTTTCTATAAGGGAGATAGTTGTGGCACCGATGGGTGCCTATCAGATTTTTAGTTTGTCATGTGAGGGAACACAGGTGGTGGTGGACAATTCTCTACATCTCATAAGTAAGGTGATAGAGGTAACCTTGGGGCCTGAAAACTTAATCGGTTGTAATTTTATATAAGTTAGCTAAATTTTATGTCAAAGCATTGAGTCGTGAGTCATTCAATCCAAAGATCTTGAATCATTATGAGTTGTTTGAGTAGCGAGTGAGGATCAGTTATTTAGTCTTCCAAAAATTTTAAAGTTTAAGATCAACATGACATCTCTACTTAACACGACTTCTATTGCCAAAATTGAAGACGTAGCCTTTTATAGTTTTGTAATTGAACATCGTTGTCTATGCACACGCACACGTTTTGGTCAAAATGTGTTTTTTGGAACTGAACAAGTGTCTTTGAATAGTGACATGTGTTGTGTATATTCTTGGGGAAAACACAGTTTTTTCAAAAGTTCTTTTTTGAAGTAATTTTCAAAATGGCTTCAAACTGTCCGCACGATCCCATATTAGACCCGTACGCATGGACATGCATGATTTTTGGATTTTTGAAACATTGTCTAAAATTGTGTGCACGATGGAACACTTTTATTCGTGCGGCGGAGCAAAATTTTTAAGAATTCATAAATAGGTCTTATCCTTGATTTTCAAAAATATCTTATATCCTCCTTACTCATACACATCTCAAAGAGTATTTTTTTTTGTTAAGAAATTTGCCTTGTATCTCTTTATTCAAATCCACTTATTCCCTACATTTTTAGTGAAAAACCAAGATCCATACTTAATCTATGGATTCAGAGGAAAATGAGAGTGGTTTGAATTAGATCCACATAGCCAAAGTTCAATACAAACCATTTTAAATATGAATTGGTGATTAACACTCCTAAATCTAGTGATCAACACTCCTAGGTCTAAAAAGGGAGGTGTCTTATTTTATTAGAGAGATTGAGGCATGATATGACTCTAAGGAGGATAATATACTTCCTTTTTATCTTATGGAGCTTTGGATGGATCTCTTATCATCGATGGGGGACAGTTTGTTGTTCATAGGTAACGTCTCGTGAGCCCATGGGAAAGATGTACTTTTTTTCATTTATAAAAACTTTTCAAGTTGAATAAGAAATTATAGTGCAACGAGGTTTTTTACCTCTTTGTGGAGGGGGGGGGGGTCATCATAAAATTTGAGTTATGTATTACATGTATGATGTGTATGTTGTTTTCTTCACCTGCATCGCACACTACACTTAGATCTCACATATATCTAGTTTAATCCATAAAATTGTAATTAGGATTTTTTCATTTGGTGAATTTACCTATATTTCCTAATTGAGACTATAATTTGATGATCCACATGCCAAATATGATTTTATCAAGTTATTACATGTGCTTGGTTGCTTAAAATTGGAAAGAAAATTGAAATTGGAAAAAACTGGGCATAATTGTGTTTAAACCTTCCCCCTCCCAAGGTTTATTAGAGTAAGAACAGTTGTATTTGAACATATACACTCTCAATTGGTATCAAAGCGATTGCTTTTATTTGCATTCACTTCCTAAGAGTTTTGATCTTGCTTTTGTTGCGTGTTCTTATAGTTTGTTATTGATAGGTCTTTTGTTTTTGTGAGTAAATCTTATTTTTTATTGATGATGGATGAATATAGGGAGAGTACCTCCACAAATAGGAGATCATATTTTAATGGATCTAATTATGGTCATTGGAAGGTTAAGATGTGCCCAAACTTAAGATTTAAACACGAGAGAGTGTGGATGAGCATTGAATATGGTTGGACTTATCCTAGAATTGAAGAGGGTGAAGTGAGAGTGAAAAGTCCAAGAGTGTTATGCACCTATATGGAGTTTGTGGATTATGAATACAATTAAATTGCCTTAAATGCTTTGTTTGTGTTCATAAGTACTTAAGATTACAATCGTATTCTTAGTTGTGATTTGACTAAGTAGGCTTTGGATATTTTGCATGCGACACATGAGGGCATTTCGAGCGTGAAAATAGCTAAGTTGCAAAACATTACTATTTGGGTTATTTTCACCATCTTGATAGTTAATTAGGATTACGAGAGTGCCAGATAAGATTTGTAGTCTTGCCAATTAAATATTTTTTCCTAGTAATAATTATCAGGCGATTGTGTTGCATCTGATGCCTTAGTTAAGAGAACTTATGCTTCACTTAGGGAAGACTTTGAAGTGAGTGCTAAGTTGTAGTAATTAACTAGGAGAAAAACACTAAATTGTATGAAAAGTAAAGCTTTGTAAATAGGAGAAAAGAAAATGTGATGAAAGTAAATTTTTACAAGAAAGTAAATTCCGAGTAAAGTAAAGATTTACAAGAAAGTAAATAACAACAAATGTAAAGGCAAGAAACTTAAAATAAACTTTGAAAGAAAAGATTATAACTACCTTACAATCTACTTGAGAAATCGAAAGAAATATTAGAAATAAAGAAGAAAAGGAGAAAAAGGGAAAAGAGGATAAAAGTTATAAGAGCAATCCTTATAATTGCTCATTTTTATTTTTATTTTTGTATTTTGGCTTATCCATTACACATACACCACACCTACATGACTTCTCTGGATTAGAAGGCAAAGTTGAAGACATTTGGAAGATTGAAGAATCGTACGTCTCATTAACCTAAGAAGAAGTTATGGATTCATTTGGCAAAATGTTTAATTTATCCTTTTTATGGATTTTAGAATTTTTAAAGAGGTTATTTTTCAAAAAATATTTTAAAAGTTTTTTTTTTTAATATCATCGCCTCAACGAGACTGGGTAGGTCGTTCGAATAAGATCCATTTGACTTTGAATGAACCAATTCTGGTTATCCTATGGAATCTCTCTCGAAGACTCGTTTGATACTTGTTCGAACGAAGCAATTATATCGTTCGAACGAGGTACCCTTTCGTTCGAACGACCGAGTAAGATTTTGTTTTTTAATTAGTTATAATCCAAATCTTTAATGCTTATCCTTTTATAACAATACTTCTTATAAATAGGATGAACGTGATTAGACTTTTCAAGAACTCCATTTACCACTTTAAATACCTTTTTGAGTTCTCTTTGTGATCAAACACATCTATAATCATTCCAAACCCCTTGGAATCATAAAGATCACTTTACCAGATTAAGAATAAGGTTTCAAGCACAAAAAAATTTGTAGATAGAAATCTCTATTATTGAATTGTGGAATCAAGGTTTTACTGATGAAGAAGGAAAGCCTTATCGGTCGATGCCGAGGGTAGACCACAACCTATGGGCGACTCTGGATCGAGTTGTATTCTATTGAAGGTTTTGAAGACTCTACGCGTCTTTAATTGTTTGTCTAAGTCATTTGTAAGTCGATTATCTGTCAAATCATTCGATAATACTGAATATATGGTTTTACCCTTTTTAGAGATTTTTCCTCATCTCTACGTGTTTGTCTACATGATTTGCTAATTAGAAATTGGAACACATATCGTATGCATACCTAATTTAATCAAAGATAAAATATAGAAAAAAATGGATTTTTGTGTGGCAATTTATTATAGAAATAAATCCATTGAATCGCTAGCATTCTATGATTGGTATTAGAGTGGGTAACAGTAAATATCGTGTGATCCTGATTTTTACGATTTTTCTTTTGAGATACCAATTTTCTCAAATTGGTATCAACGAAGATTACACTAAATTTCTATGTGATCCTTTTTACAATTTTTTTGTGATATCAATTTTTTTTCTAAAAATTGTGATTCTTAAAAAATTGATTTAATGGATAATCTCTATAATAGGATGCCTATTTTTTATGGTTCAAATTATGCCTACTGAAAAGCAAGAATGAGGTCCACATTAAAATCTATAGATGAACATGTTTAGCTTGTATACGAAAGAGGGTGGACACCACCAACTGTGACAGTTGATAATGTCACAAGTCCAAAATATGTTTTTGCATGGATAGATGGCAATTTTAAATAGAGCAATTATAACTCGCATGGTCTGAGTGCCTTCTTTGGAGCCATAACCCCTGATGAGTTTTGCCGCATTATGACGTGAACTATGTCTAAAGAAGCTTAGGACACCCTCCAGCTCACTGACGAGGGAACCAATTCTATTAAAACTTCTAAGTTAAATCTCATCGCTCAATTTGAAACAATCACTATTCTAGAATCTGGATCTTTTGATGAGTTTTATGCACAACTATCTGATACAGTAAACTCGGGTTTCAATTTAGGTGAGAAAATTCTTGAGACGCATGTTGTTAAGAGAATTTTGAGATCTCTTCTGGACTGCTTTATTTTTAAGGTTACCGAGCTAAATTTGTTAGGGGTACTAGATACTCTTAGCTTATAAGAACTCGTAGGAGGCCTTCAAACCTATGAGATAGATATGTTTCACAAAACAGTTAAACCTAAGAAAATAGAGATTTTGAAAACTCAAACTTATAAAAACAAGAATGAAAAAGTTTGTGATTCTGAGTTTGAGTTTGATCTTAAGTTGGATAAATTAGCCCTTTTTTGAAAAAAATTCTCAAATTTTCCAAAGAAAAATAGGAATGAGGGAAAGAGTTGTTGTGAGAAAGATAAAGAGATAAGATGTTAGGAGTGTGAGGGAAAGGGACATAAGGCACATAAGTGTTCCATTAGGCTTAAAAGAGAGGTAAAAAAAGTAGCACATAAGTCCACTCTTAGCAATAATGACATCGAGTAAGTGGATTCCAGGGGTGAATCACCACATGAATGGAATTATGTTCGTTCATGGAAAGTCACGTTAGGACTTCTAGTTTGTCCCATGTCAATACGGACATATCTAAACATGAAAGCCTCGATGATGTTTCCAACCATTCTGGAGAAAGTAAGAGTGAGGAAGAGAATTTGAGTAGGGAGAAGGTGAACTCCAAAATGTTTTTAGTGATCTTTACATCGATACTTTAAAAATGAAAAAGCTTAATAACGATTTATCTTTCATGGTGTGAGATTTGGAGAAGTAAGTGAAAACCTTGAGAGAGTGTGAGGTGTCAGTGAGTCAACACTAGAAGGTGAAAGTTTCTTTATGTGAGAAGTTGATTGTAGTTGGTAGGTACAAGACCGATTTAACCAACATTGTAGCTAGTCTTACGAAAGATATTCAATCTTTATTGGAGACTCGTGAGAAACTTGAAGCCCATGTATCCCAACTTGAGAGGGATCTCGAACGTACCATAGAGGTCAAGGTCACTTTAGAGGACACATCTAGGAAGTTTGGAAAGATGCTCCTCAGTTCCTCTTGGTAACATTAATAGGCAAGGAATAGGTTATGACGGAGAATCCACTTCTCAAGCCTCACCCGAGCCGATTTTCGAGTTTGAGATGGATTCTTATGGCCTTTAAACTAACCCACGAAGGCAACCTAACACACCTAGGAGAGCTCACCCTAGATGTTTTGAGAAAGGTGGACTTAAGCCCGCATATGTTTGTTCCCATTGCAAAGAACGAGGTCACCTTAAAAGGTTTTATTTTAAGTTAGGGAGACTTTCTCACATGCATGTTCCCACGTATGCTCCCACTCGATCACCTACACATGTTCCCGCATGCACTTCCACATGTGTTACTTCACATGCTCCTACACATCATCATATATACTTTGCTAGTTTTTAAGAGAAAGTAGAATATTTAGTCAAAACTTCACAATATTTGATGGAGGAATTTCATAGGAACTTTTCTCCTTTTGGGAACTCCTCCGGGACTAATGATTGAGGTTGAGACTTGTTTCTAGAATAAGTTGATTATCGTGTTCATATCTTATGTCCCTATTTTTAGATTGTATTATCATCATACTTATCTGCTTTTTTATACTGAGAAAAATTCAGAAAGAGTTTTGCTTTTCTGGAAAAAGTTTGAAAATTTTAAAATGATTTTTAGTTTTTATGAAAAATATTGAAAAAGTGAAAAAAGATTTAATTTTGAAAAAGACAAAAAGATTTTTAAATTTTTTATTTTTCATCGCATATGGATGAAAGATTTCAGGATCACCCCTTCATTCCATCCATACACGTGACTTTTTCTTAATATTTTGAGACACGACTTTATTTCAATAATGTGATTAATAATGTTTGGATATCATTACAATGATTTTTTATGACTACTTTATACATGTTAGACTCATTCTCTCCTTTATTGCACACATGCATGATCTTATTTAAACATTGTACTTGTCATATGTCGAATACGATGTTCTCACCTTAATTTTTCTTATTAATGAACCAAATGACCATTGCCTGGATTTCATTATTTTCAAAAAATATTGTTAAATTTTAAGCAATGGAAAGGGTCTAGGAAAAATCAAAATGTTCTTTGCGTTAAAAGCCACCATTTACATAAAAGATCCTAAAAAAATTAGAGGCACATAAAAACAGAATTGTCAAGCCAATTTTGTTTAGATTCATTGATTCTTCACTATATATATGCACTATGATTTCTTCAGAATAATTCAGAGTGTATTCATTATATATGAGAGATTTTGAGGGAGGTAAAGTCGAAGATCAATGGGTTTGCACAATGAACTTTCTTAAAAAACATTAAATAGTTTGGTGTTATATGTTTGAGAATCTTTTAAGTTCATGACATGTTGATTAAGTTGCGTTGAGTTCATATGAGTTCACTACTTTTACACCTAAGGTAGACTTTGAGTTGTTTATTTAGAAATGTCTCATGACTTTGTGCACACTTGTTATGAATGTTTATGTTGATTTTCCTATAAAAAAATGTTCACACAATTTCATTCTGGATTCGCGATTCGGATATTTTAGTGTTATTCCATGGTATGTTGTGCTTGTACATCTTACACTTTATATATTAAAAAATAAAAACTTTCAAAAAGTTGGTTGAAAAGTTGCCTTTTGAGATTTTCATTATATGTGTGTTCTCCAATTTCTTTGTGATGATATCTTACTTCTTCATGTGATAATTATATTTCATAACTAGTTTCTACCCCTTTGTCTATTATGGACAAAAAAGGGAAGAAGAAATTGAGGGTGATTTTTATTTTAACAAATTGAAGGGGAGTTTTATTTTTTTGTTAAAATCTATATGCGTCATGGTATTTTTTTTTTGTCTCATGTGTATAGGACGTTCTCCCTAGATGATGATTTCTTGCATCCACACATGATGAAGACAAATCTAGCCAAAGGGAAGATCCATTGCATCTGAAGACTTGCACAAAAATTACTTTCTGTTTCTTGATTTGATAGGGTAGTTATTATTTCTGTCTTTAGGATACAATTTGGCTTCGTTTTTTGTTTTATACTGGAATAGCCAAATGGGTAGATTTGTAAGAGCAAGATTTATAATTGCTCATTTTTATTTTTTGTATTTTGGCTTATCCAATTACACATATATTGCACCTACATGACTTCTTAAGATTCGAAGACAAAGTTGAAGACATTTGTAAGATTGAAGAATCGTATGTCTTAATAACCTAAGAAGAAATTATGGATTTATTTGGTAAAATGTTTAATTCCTTTCTGGTGTTTTTGAATTTTTAAAGAGGTTATTTTTCAAAAAATATATTGAAATTTTTAATAATTTTTTTTTGGAAAATTAGCCACCTCGTTAGAACGAGCTTCCTATGTCGTTTGAACGAGACTCGCTAGGTAGTTCGAACGAGATCCATTTAACTTCGAACCAGCCAATTTCGGTTATCCTCTGGAATCTCGTTCGAAGATTGTTTGATACCCGTTTGAATGAAAACATGCATGTCATTCGAATGAGATACCCTTTCGTTAGAATGACTGGGCAAGATTTTGTTTTTTAATTAGTTATAATCCAAATATTTCATACTTATCCTTTTATAACAAACCTTCTTACAAATAGGATGCATGGGATTATACTTATTAAGAACTCCATTTACCAACTTTAAGCACCTTTTTGAGTTCTCTTTGTGATCAAACACCTCTATAATCATGTCAAACCCCTTTGAAATTTAAATATCACTTTACTAATGAAGAATAAGGTTTCTAGCAGAAAAGCCTTTGTAGAGAGAAATCTCTACTTCTGAATTGTGGAATCGAGGTTTCACTGCTGAAGAAGGAAAGATTGATCGGTGGATATTGAGGGTAGACCGCTAGCTATGGATGGATCTTGATCGAGTATTATTCTATTAATGGTTTTAAAGACTTTGCACGTCTTACTTAGTTTGTCTAAGTCATTTGTAAGTCGATTATCTGTCAAATTATTTGACAGTGTTGAATATTTATAAGTCATATTCCAATGTAGTGGGGTCTTGAAGATAATCCCTAAATTAGAGGAAGCCTCCTAGTTAATAGAAGAGACTCAAGGGAAGGAATCAACATGAAGGCAGTCAATCAACTCAGTGAGGCAACTCAGTGAGGCAACTCAATGATGCATCTCAGCAAGGCTGCTGAGTGAAGCAACCCAGTAATGCAGCCCAGCGAGGAGATTGGCCGAGGGAGCTCTTATTTATCATAGTTCCTTACTTAGTTAAATCTTACCTTTTAAGTAACATTGATTGTAATACTATAACATTTGTAATATTGAGTGCGAGGTCAAACGGTACTCGTAAGAGACCGGGCCTGGCAGGGTCTGGGAGAGCATACATGCTCTATTGAATGACCTCACCATGGGAACTTCAGAGGGACTTGGTTTGGAGAATTGAGAAGTTAGGTAGCATTGGGGCTTGTCTTGACCATCTTAGATACACATTTTAAAACACTGAGAGATATTTTCACTGTGGAAGCTTGTGTAGAGCAACCTTGAGTTCCATTGTATATTGAGCTTTGAGCCAAACAGTCCCCTACCAAATGTCACATCTACTTTAGGTGATGTCACCATCCAGCTAAAAACTATCCAATCCAAACTCGAGTAAACCGTTGTGGTATTAGGGCTTTCAGACAGTTTGGTGAGACACTTATATGGTGACAGTCCTCTAAGGCCCAGTGGTTAGGCAAAAGGCATATCTTGGCATTTAATATTTATGACGTAGGACAGACTGGCACATTATGCATTCAATATTTGTGATGTAAAGTGTGATAGGTAGTTCTTTCACGTGCAGATATATTGAGACGTCTCGGGAAGGGGTATGGGGATATTTATGGGCGTAAACTACTTCTGAGATGAGAGAGTTCTTTCTAGAGATTTATTGCAAGAGAGAGAATATATCAGGGAGAAGTTATTACAAATCATAGAGTTTAATCACCCACCATTGTCATTTATTATGAAGATTTTAATAGCTAACCAAAGATCCTTCAGAGGTTGTTCATGTGTTGGTTGCCTGTCAAGGTGCATCTAGGGTGCTTACTTCTCTCTCCCTTTGAATGAGTTACTTATGAGTTTCTTTTATTATTATTTGAGTTATACATGAGAGAATTATGAGTTAAATCTAAGTGTTGATTATATAAAATATTGCCTATTCACTTGTTTTCGTTAAAGAGTTCTTGGGTTATTATTTATCACCATATCTATAGGGGTTATGCCTCAACTGGTATTACTATACTCCTAGGCTTTAAGGGGACTACCCTCTTACATTTAGCGACTCTAGTGGGGAGGTATTCTTCTAAAAGTATGGCATGAGATAACGTTAATCGTACCATATAGATTTTGACGCTATCCAGCATAACGAGGAATAAGCTACGAGGTGGCTTGATGCTTCCAGGATGGGGTTCCTCGGGTGGAGGTTCTCCAAGTTCAAACAGAAACAGGAGTCCTAACGGTGACACAAGCTTCCACTAGCGTCGTGTTGGGATAAGCACAGATGACCCTTCTCATGGGCAAGTTCTTTGAGTTCTTATAGATTCTCGTAGCTGCAACGGCTTTGGGAGGGGTGTTTGACCCCAGCTCCTTTGTAACACCAATGGTGGCTCTGATAGCCCCATCGAGTGCAGCTCCAACGGGACATGGCCCCAAGAACACTATACCTACCCATATTCCAATGGTGAGTACCCCATGTGTGGAAAGAATTCCATATATGGTCCCTCAGTCCATTGCTCCAGTGGCTAAGAAAACTCCTGCATTTTCCTTGGATGAAATGAGGAAGGAGATACGGAAGGAGATGCTAAAGATGATAACAACTTCCTCGCAGTCAGTCAGCGAGGTAGCATCGGTGTACGATGATTTTAGTACTCCTTATTCTCAGGAATATAGCGATGAACCTTACACTAAGGACTACATTCCTCTTATATTTGATAAGTACACATGAAAGGGGGGGAACCCGAAGGAACACACTAAGCGCTTCATTGAGCATCTGAGGGATCATTGCAGCAATAAGAATCTAAGGTTGAGGGAGTTTTCTAAATCCCAAATCGATAAGGGTTACGCTTGATACTATCACTTGGCACAAAAACTGTCTCAACGTGGGAGAAAATGCATATTCTGTTTGTCCAAAAGTTCTTTCTGGCAGAAGATGATTTCATGCTGACACAACAAAGTGGAGGGAAGCAATGGCTAGGGGAGTAAGTGGTAGCATACGTCCAAAGGTTCAGAGAAAGGTTTTTCGATGTGAAAAAAGAGGCAAAGGAGTCCAAACTGCTTCAAATTTGTGCTGAAGGTTTGCTCCCAGAATACATCTATCACTTCATCAATGAAATCTACGAATGGGGCTTTTGTTAACATTCGAAAGGCAGTAAAAGACATATTGTTGGTCGTACAACCAAACCCGATCGTGGTGCCTATGATGTTTAGACAACCAATACAGCCTGTTGTGACACGTGACCATCCCCCACGAGTGGGGTACGGAGATAGAGGAGAGGGGGCAAACAACCGAAGAAGGACAACAAGAGAAAGTTCAGTAGAGACAGAGAGGATCTACCACCACTACCTTATACTATTAAGGAGGTTGTTAGTTGTTAAAACACCATAGTCCAAGGGGGGACAGTAACGAACCCAAGGGTATTACATCCGTGGAGCCAGAGGCAGAGATAAGAGTTGATCCCAGATACTGCCATATCCATAGAAAGATTAGTCATTAAACGATAACCTGCTTCACGCTACGGAAGATCATAAGTAAACACGTGAAAATAAGGACTCTAGAGATCCTTCAGGATAATGTCATCAATAATGCCATGCCAGCACATGCGTCTAACTTGATAGTTACTTATGATAAAGAGGTTGAATGGGAGGTGAGGGAGCTAGAGACTGAACAGGAAGAGTTTGGGGAAGCATTGGAGGACTACACCAGGGGAATGGCAAATGTAGTGATAGTTTACGATGAAGGAAGTGCCAAAGATGTAGAAGATGTGTACAATCTAGATAATAAAAAGGTAGATCAGGGGTTGGAATACCAGGTTGTATCTCAATCGCCCAAGTTCTTATAGTTCTTCGACCAAGTGGGGATGTCGAAGGAAAGTCGACTAGAGAAACATAAGCAATGATGGATATTACACGAAAGAATACAGTGTCATCGCTGAGATGGAGGGGGTCCTAGTCAGATTGGTAAGAATTTTTTTGTCCGGAATAACTTTAAGTGATGTCGATAGGGTTGTAAGGTTCCCACACAATAGGCTCTTATATATCACGGCTAGTATTAATGGTGTAAGCTTTGAAAGGGCCTTGATGGATGGGGGAGAATTGATAAACATCATACCCAGCAATTCCTTTCATGCATCCAATATTCCTTAGGCAAGGTTAATACCAATTCCTTTGGTGATTCCTAGTTATGACAACCAGTTTTCCAAATCGATTACGTATGTGAATGTTGGAATTGTGATGGGGAACCTCACTTCACATATTAAATTTCATGTGACTGAGAGTGATACTTCTTACCACCTTCGGATAGGAAGGGTGTGGATGAATAATCACAGTTTAATTCCTTCGATGTATCATCAATGCATAAAGGCAAACATGAAAGGGACTGAAATTTTTATACGTGTGACGAATAAACCCTTTGAACTAAAGAGGTTAAACTGGTTGACACAGTGTTATACACAGAGCTAAATGAGGATACCAGAGTCCTAACGAGAAGAATGGAGGGAGATAGAGTTCCGTCTATTAGAGAAAGGATGGGGTCTGCGAATGGTCAGAGCAGCAAGGTAACATGAAGAAGAGAAGTAGCTGAGGAGGTTCATCATACTGATCCTAAACCCTAAAATATCTCTAAATAAATCGAAGATATGATGAGTCCCAGGATGGACCCGATGGAGCACAAATCCTAATGATAGAGCGTACTGAGCAGGTTTTTGAGAAATAAATTGGTAGATGCTTTGAGGGAAAATAAGCGAAAAGCAGTTGTAATGATCGACAGATAGTGCATGAAGAAGATAATAGAGTATGGGAAGGTGATTTATGTCCTCTGAAGGTGTGGACGGGTGGTCGAAGGAGCTATTCCAGAAGCTGACGAAGAGGCTGACCTGGTGTGTGAGTGTTTCCTAGTGGACCAGTAGGGGCAATGCATGGTCATAGACAACTTTAACATATAAGAGTTTATGGAAAAAGTGGGAGAAGATCCAGAGTACATGATGGATCACTCAAAGACACAAATACAGGAGCTGGAATAGCTAGATTTAATCGAAGAAGGAGGAGATCTAAGGCCCATCTTCACTGGTCCTTGATTGAGATAATTCGAAAGTATAGAGATGTTTTTGCATGGAAATACATAGATATGAAGGGTATAGATGAAAAAGTAAGTTACCACAAACTTAATGTTATGCCTTCAGCCATATCGGTGAAGCAAGCCACAAGAACTTACAAGCCTGAGCTGGATCTAAAAATCAAAGAGGAGGTGCAATGATTGTTAGTAGTGGGGTTCATCAAATTAATACAGCACCCACTTTGGTTATCAATCATTATCCCAGTGGGAAATAAAGATAAGAATCAGATAAGGATCTATGTGGACTTTAGGGATTTGAATAGAGCTTGCCCAAAGGATGAGTTCCCTCTGCCCTCCATTGATTGCTTGATCGATGCAACTATTGGGCATGAAATGTATAACTTTATGGATGGGTATGTGGGGGTACAACCATATCAAGATGGATCCAGCTGATACAGAGAAAACGACATTCAGAACCTTATTAGGCAATTTCATGTACAAAGTGATGCCCTTTGGGTTGAACAATGTTGGGGCAATATATCAAAGAATGATGATGGACATTTTCCATGACTTCTTTCATAATTTTTTGTAATTTTATGTGGATGATCTGGTCATCAAGTCAAAGAAAGAGGAGTTCCATCTGGACGATCTGAGGAAGGTGTTCATCCGGTGCAGAAAGTACCTGTTAAAGATGAACCCTCTTAAGTGTGCCTTCGTAGCTATAAGTGGAAACTTTGTAGTTTTGTAATTGATCGGCAAGGAGTGAAGATGGACCAGGATAAACAACGAGCAATCCTGGAGATGCCATGTCCAAGAACAACAAATGATCTCAAGAGTTTCCTCGATAAAGTCTCTTATCTCAGGATATTTGTTCCGAGACTAATTGAGATAACTCATCAGCTGATGGAGGTGTTGCAAAAGGGCACAAAGTTCAAATGGGAGGAAGCTAACCAATAATTTCTGACCAAGTTAAAGAATCTACTCACTTCTCCACAAATGATGATTCCTCCTACGGTAGGGATATCATTGCAACTTTACCTCACATCTATTATAAGGTCCGTTGGAGATCTCTTGGCGTGAGAAATAGATGGTCAAGAAAGACCAGTCTACTACCTAAGAAGAATCATGCATGGACCATAGATAAGGTACAACAGTATAGAAAGACATTATTTAGCCTTGGTGTTTGTAGCATAAAAACTTAGACATCATATGCTATCTTTCACAATTCATATTATGATAAGATGTGGCCCAATTAAGTTTTTGTTGGCGAGAACTATGTTATTTGGAAGAGCAGCTAGGTGGTTCCTCATTCTCTTAGAATATGACTTAAAATGTGTGATCCCTCGCGTGATCAAGATCCAGTGTATGCAGACTTATTGGTAATTTTTCCATTTGGGATATTTGAGTCACCCCGAGAGAGCATTCCAGGGGATGATTTGCAGGCTAATTTTTGGATGGAAACCTTGAAGAATGGACTATTAAATTCGCTAGTTTATCGACATAAAAGAAGGGAGGAGCAGGTGTTATCCTTTCTAAAGGGAAGGAAGAATTTGGCCTTTCATACAAGTTAGATTTCCCTTACTTCAATAATGAAGCAGAGTATGAAGCATTAGTATTGGGGTTACTATAGGCCCTACGAAAGGGCATTCATTAACTATGCATCAAAGGTGATTCAAACTTAGTGGTTTAGCAAGTGAATGGGGAATATGCATTGAAGAACCTCAGCCTGGCGCCTTATAGAACAATCATTCAATGGTTGATCAACCAGTTCCATTGGGTCAAGATAATGAGGCATCCTAGAACGATAAATAGACATGTTGATGCTTATGCCACCATTGCTCAGAAAGTGGACATGAAGAGCGATACAACAACGGTGGTGATACAACGAAGAATAGCTCCCTCGGTAGTGAAATCAATCTTACCAATGGAGGATGATTCGGATTGGAGAGGTGAGATCAAGAAGCAGTTAGAGTTTGGGGAAGGCAAGATAGAACTAAAAGAGCTAGCGTAGTACTTTACCAATCAATAAAGTCTTTACTTCAAGAATATGGGAGGATGGCTGTCAAGATGCATTGGTCCAGAAGAAGTAGAGCAAAAGTTGAAGAAGACACATGATGAATATTGTGAAACAACTGAGATCCCTCTATATAAAAGAATTCAGAGAGAGGGATACTTCTGGACAATGATGAAGTAAGATGCAACAGAGTGACAATGAAGGTGCGATGACTGTCAACTTTTGTTTTAGGCAGCTAAATATCACTTCGTTGAAACTCAGACGGACTGGAGGCAGCCTTACATTAATTTTATCAAGGATGGATTTGTTCTTATGGAGAAAATCGATGCGATGGGACTCAAGCAAAGGTCTCCACAGTTTTACATTCAAGAGGAGCAACTCTATCACAGAGGATACTTCAACAACCCATTAAGATGCATCACGAAAGAGGAGGCAATGGAAGTTTTGAAGTAAGCTCACAATCCAGCTTACATTGGAGGGGCAAAGTTATATGACTAGTTAATAACCTTGGATTACTATTAGCCAACCATGGAGAAGGATTCTGCTGAGTTCGTTCAAAAATGCAAGGCGTGCAAGCTATATGGAAACATTATCCATGCCTTTTCGGTGGACTTACACTCTTTGACTACACCTTACCCATTCCACACTTGGGAGTTTGACCTGGTAGAGGAAATGCATCCATGTTCGAGGTAAAAGATCGGGATATAAGCGTAACACCCCATATTTCTGTGCATTTAAATACTTAATTAATTCGGGTAAATTTTAAATTACTTGTGTTTCGTAATTTAATTGAATTAATTATGGTAATATTAATCGGAGATTAAATGGTTAATATTTATGAAAGTTAATTACTAAGTGAATAGTAGTAATTTATTTACGTCATAACATGTATCAGTGATGTGGTATCTATTTATCTTAACTGGGAGTCGGATATAGATTAAGTTGGGTGTGAGATAGGAACTTATTATAAATCAATTCGGATGTCAATTATGAGCATATGGTTGAGTCCGGATGGGACAAAATAGGCAGAAAAGAGTTCCCAAGGGTAGTAAATGGGTCTCGAAACATTTTTAGGCATAATCGGGCCCACACGGGGGTGTTCGGATCACTTGGGCTTAGCCCATTAAACTAAAAAGGGATTAGAGTATTAAACCTAAATCTAAGAAGTGTTGAACCGAAAAAAAAAACACAAAACTAAACCTAAGAGTTTGAGAGAAAGCTAGAGGATTCAATTGGAAGAGCAATTGGGGAACTTTTTGGAGACAAAACAAGAAACAAATTGGGTGTTCTTCATCAAACCTTTCTTTACCTCAACGAATCAGACTTTACGAACCCAAAAAGGCAAGTAGTTAACTTGTTGTGATTTTTAATTATGATAATCAATTCATATTTTAGTGGGTGTGTTACAAATCAGTTTTTGGGTGGGTATTTCGGTGAAATTGGGTTTCGGTGAATGAAATACTTTGATGAGATTAAGGGTGAAATTAATTGTGTTTTATAATTCTGGAGTGTAGGAATATGAATCGTATGCTAAATCCAGTAAGAATCGATGTTGAATTTTTGATAATAGAGATGTGGAATTTTATTGGATGTTTGAAACCCGGATAAAACCCGAATTGGGAAAACGTTGGAAATCATGGGAATTAGTTGTTGAATTAAGGTTTCTAGGATGATTAGAACCTATTTTCATGTGAATATATTGTTAATTGTAATCTTAGAATATTGAAAATGAAACTAAAATCTTAGTTGGGATAAAAATGGAGGAAACAGACAACTCAGGGAATAAGGGTACCTGATCGATCGACCCAGGGAGTCGATCGATCGACGGCCCCAAAATTTTGGCAGGTCGGCCAGTTTTATTATATAAGGGGGAATTAGTTAAGAATTAAATTCCAAAGTTTTTATTTAGGGAGAAATAAATATAAGAATAAATTTTCCTAACATTTATGGGGAATATAATTGGATTGGGGGGTGCGATATGGGTGACACATTATGGATAAATTTTGGGATAATAATTCATAAGTATTAATTTCGGACCGAGGGAAACTATCCGGGTAATGTAGTTAAGCAACACTACTTTAAGATAATTAATTGAAGTGAAACTAATTAATTTGATTAGAGTCAGACCATAGACTCGGGATTTTTGGGGCTAGTGCTACAGTATTTGTACACGGTAAAGCCGGGAATTAATTATTATATATATACAGTGTGTGATAGTATATATATATATATATATATATATATATTGTATGCTTATAAATATCAGTAATTAGATATTTATTTAATTTAAATACTCTACTGCTGTCGGGCGAGGTTGCGCGATGTGGGTGAATCCCCTTGCTTGAGGAGTAGCGCAAGTATATCCTCAGGTCATAGTATCCAATTTCACAGATGGGGGCATTGGGATGATGTCCTAATACTCGGGGGAATATTACCGTCTCCATTATGTTTTTATTTAGGTTTCGATTAGGTGGACCATAGTTGTCTCGGAACTCCAGGTGGGACTGAGTAGCCTGGGCTGATAGCACTTTAGAGAATACATCCGGTGAGTTATTACTCGAGAGGATGGGCTATTATATATTCGACATATGTGTGAATGTTGTAATATGGTTTTACGTATATAAGGGGACAAATGTTATATACGTGTAATTACATACATGAAGTGGATTGTATTAATTATATAATGGGTGTGAATGTCATATGGATTTAAAAATTGAAAAATGATTAACTAAGTTTATGTGATTTACAACTTATAAATCATATCTTAAGCATACTCAGGTTTGAGAAGGGTGGTTGAAAGAAGAAATTATAACCAAGATATTTAGATAGGGTAGTCTAATTAGGGGATTATAAAAAGTATCGTTAGGTGTGCACAATAGTGGAAGGGTGAGTAAGTCCTCAAGAGAGTGCGACACTAACTTAAATATGGAGCGCATTCATGCATTTTAAATTACTGCAATATTTTCAAAATGTTTTCGGTTCTAACCCTTGCTATAAAATATTTTCAAAACCTTTTAGGTGTGTGTGACTTCATTCCAGGGATTCGCATCTTCAACATATGTGGATGTTGCAGGATTTGGATAGATGAATATTTTTCTATTCCTAGTGTAGGGATTCATATCAGTTTATTTCGAGCATGTCGCTCACAGTTTAATTAGTTTTCTTTCTTATTGTATGGGGTTTATTACTCTCTATTAGTTTGGTTGGTTTTGGATTTTAGCAGGTGGTTTCTTCAGTAAGACTTTTATTATTCTATGTGATGATTGATTCTATCAAAACTGGATGTTTTTATTCTATTTTCGCACTTATTTTTGTCTTGGATTAATAAATATAAAATTTGGCACCAGCTTTTTGAAGACTAGGTGGTTAGTAAGATTTAAAAAGTTTTCGACAGTGATTCTAAGAATAAACCAAGTGAGATTCCTATTTTAATTTGATATAGGCCTGATCACCGGGTATTTTATTAGGCGGGGTGTCACAATAAGTATCGACAGATTACTTAACAAAGTGGGTTAAGGCGATACCACTCAACAGAGAAATATCATGTGTGGTGGCCAACTTCATTACAGATAACATAATTTGTAGGCTTGGGATTCCAAAAGTTATCCCCTCTGATAACGGGACCCCATTTGTCGATAAATAAGTAGCAGTCCTCACAAACAAATACTCCATCATCTATCATACCTCAACGATGGCATATCCTAAGGGCAATGGTCAAGCCGAAGCAACTAACAAGACCTTGGTAATTATCTTAGCCAAGATGATGGAAGACTTCCCTGGCTCGTGGGATGATAAGATCCCAGAAGTTCTGTGGGCCTATCGAATGATGAAGAGGAAACCCACAGGTTATATCCATTATCTCTTATGTATGGACTCGAAATAATTCTGTCGATGGTGCTGGAAGTTATTTCGGCCCGATATGCCTTGAGAAGTAGCATGCTCCCTCAGATCAGACATGTACAATTGGAAGGACTATATGAATACAGGGATAACGCGATACAACACTTCCAAATGTATTCTAAGTAGCTCTCCAAGGCATATAACAACTTGGTGAGGCCAAGAAAGTTTGTAGAAAGGGATTTGGTTTTGAAGGCAGCAGTGAAGCACATTCGGGGGATCCCATTGCCTAGAGTTATTACAAATTAGGAGGTTCCTTTCATTGTAAAGGAGGCTCATGATTCATTTTACTACTTAATATCTAAGATGTAAGAGGATAGACCTTTCAAGATTAACAATAAGTGGTTGAAATTCTATCATGTTTAAGTCAATAACCTCAGTTGCAAATTTTTTTCTGTGATAGTTATGTTAAAATTTGTTATATGAGTTAATTATTTTGTAATGAGATAAGAAGAAAGATTTTCTTATAAATTGTAAGAATTTAATCTTTGCAATAAATAAGAAGAATTGCAGCAAAATAGTGCATGATAACGAAATACTATTTCTTTCATTGAAATACTCAAAAGGGTAACATAATTGGGAACTTTTGCCAAAGATTTAAATTTGAGGAAATAAAAAATTACAACACAAAAGATGGGACTTTAACCCAGAAGGAACCATAAGTCATGTTAGGAGAATAAGTCTCCAAGTAGGCCCGAAGAAGCCTCCAAGCACGTTCTTTGAGCAGTGATACAGCCTTCCATCCTGGTCTGCACTTGAGCACGTTCAATCAACAATGATTCACGTTCTTGTTTAGCTTTTAATAGAGATTCTACGATAGCCTTAACTTTATCATCAGTTACTACTATTAGAGGGTTCAAATCTGATAGCCTTTTCTCCTCAGCTCATTGGACCTCTACATGCTTCAAGTAAAGCTCCCTTTGTCTCTCCAACTGTTGGCTCTTTAGAAGTTTCAAGTGGCCAATCATCCAGTTCAGTTGAAAGTCATCCTTACATATCTCCCTCAAGATGCCCAGGAACTGATTGATGAGGGTCCTGGTAAGGTTGGACGTTTGAGTAGTAACCACCTCAGCAATAATAACTGCCAGACCTTGGAGCCTATAACTCATCACCAAAGTGTTTTAACAAAGATAATCGACAGTGAAGGTTTAAGGATGGTGAGTGGTAATTTGCTCAATGATAAAATGATTAACTGCAGATACTTGGGGATACTGGTGAAGAACCATGAGGCATAACTCACGAAGAGCCATATTTGGTGGAGGAACCTCACAACCTGACTCACTGTCAGTTGGCAGGTCTGTATTTGAACCACAATCGTTATGGTTTGAATCCTCATAAGGGACTTATTCTTGATGTGTGGGTTCAACAGGTGAGGGATCACGCTGAGCTGGAATTTCGGTAGTAGCAGGCTCCCTCACAACCTGAGACGTGGTAAAGAGAAAGGAGTATAAGGAAGAAAAATCTTAACAAGTGTGTTTTCATTGTTAAGTCACCGTTATAGGTGTAAAAAGTGGTTTTCATTGTTAAGTCACCGTTATAGGTGGAGTTTGTGAGTTTATGAAAAATCTTAACAAGTGATTTTCATTGTTAAGTCACCGTTATAGGTGGAGCTTATGAAAAATCTTCACAAGTGGTTTTCATTGTCAAGTCATCGTTTTAGGTGGAGTTTATGAAAAATCTTAAGAAATTTGTTTTTATTTTTAAGTCACCATTATAAGCGGAGTTTATGAAAATTCTTAACAATTGGTTTTCATTGTTAAGTCGCCTTTATATTTGGAGTTTTAGTAAAAACCTTAACAAGGTGTGTTTCCATTGTTAAGTTACCTCAAAGTCATAATAAAGAGACTTATGCAAAAAAGAGGGAGAAAGTAGCAAATACCTTAGGGGAAACTGAAGCAGTAATAACGTCTAAAGAAATAACTCCAAAAGTAGTAACTACAGGAATAACATCAGCATCTCTCTAAGCCTCAGCGGAACCTTTAGAAAGAGGGACCTCATCCCTTGACAATACACCTTCCTCGAGAAAGGGCGCAAGCATAGGGATGGGGAAGGATCCATAAAAGTCATTTGAGCTTCGAATGATGCATCAACCCTCATAGGGGCCAAAGGATCCCCTGGGTGAGAAGATGAACCAACAGTAGCCTGAGGAACATGTGGAGTCCCAAAATGAGATGGAGGAGTTATACTTGGAGAAAGATGCACAATATATTAAAGTGTGAGGCGCAAGAGACACAACATGGAAAAGGGATAAAGGAACAAGGAGTAAGCTTACCTCGGTGATTTAAGAAAAAAGGGCAAAGAAAATGATAGGCCTCCCTAGAGGGAACTGAAGAAAGGACCCAGCAAGAGATGTGGCTAAGTCAGAAGAAGCTGCAACTTAAAAGCCAAGAAAATTCTAAGTACACAATACAGATAAGGGTAAAATATAACTAAAAGATAAACAAGTTGTTACCTTTGGAGAGATGGAAGAGACTAAAACAACATTCAAAGGAATCATATGGAGGGGAAATGATTCTGACGAAGCCATAGGAGTCTCCTCTAGTTGAGTGAAAGATCCAATGGATTCCATGGAGACAACAACCATCCTAGCAGCTTCCTCTGCATGTCAGGATGCAGAATGATGAGAATAAGAGAACCCATACATGGGAGAATGGGGAGGAGATACATTGGTCGAGGTATTCTCGAAGCGTCCTCCCATGAAAGGGATCACAGGGGGAGAAGGTATTTGTCTTTCAATCTCCTGTATAGACAGAACGAATTTTGATAAAGTGTTATAGAATAATACCTCACTAAGTTTGAAATGGCTAAATGTGGGAAAATATACCTTTTTCTTTAGAGAAGAGTGAGACAAGATAACCATGGGCAAAGCAGGAGGTGAAGGTAAGGGAAAAGCTCTCTCAGTGGGACCATGCTCAGCATCAAAACTATCGTCAAGGGTAATAGCCTCAACATGAGCTGAAGAAGGAGAGGCCCTAGGAGCAAAAGCAGTAGGTGTTGGTTTCACTTCATAAGCACGTTTCTTCTAGGTCTTTATGCCCAGAGTTTTCTTTATGGCACCAGAACCACTAGTAGTAGAAGGAACTCTAGAAATTCTTCTCTTTGATGTGGCCCCCTCAGTTAGATCTATAATGATGGTGGGAAATGCAGCAACAGGAGGAATGAGGGGAGTGTATTATTTAAGTGCGCAGTGTACCCATTCCAACTCAGCTTGGTAATTGGCTCTTATCTCCCCACTCAAATTTGCAGACATTTCGGGAGGAACAGAGGCAATAGGATTTGCATCCATAGGAACTTGGGACTTAGATTGGGATTTGGACTATGATTAAGTCCCGCTCCTTGAGGCCCTTGCTTTCTTAGAAGGAGGTTTTGATGGACCCTTTCTAGGAGCTATATCAGTAGAAGCACTTTCGATGGTAGCACCTTCTGTAATTTATTTGGGCGTGGGAGCTTTCTTGGACCTTGGTGAAGTAGTGCCGATTATGAGGCAGTACAGGGAAAGATCTCTAGGATGACCCTTGGGAGAATGTCTTAGAAGGAACTCAACCCTAAGGATCGAATTTCCCTTCAATCCTAGCTCTAAGGATGGAAAAGTCTGGACCACTGGGTAAATAAGGAGACTTTGGATGAAATCTTCAATCTTGGCCAGTTGTGACGGGAAATACTTAAACTCAAAATTCAAAGTAATATCACCCTTTTGGGTGAGGGCAGGGATGGTAACTCGATCACTGATTACTGAACAGATAGTGGAGGCCGCTGAGACAGTGTAAAAGGCACATGACTCAGAAAAGTAGCTCTAGTGTGAGACTCCAGAAATACTGGCCGAAGAAACCCCTGGTCATAGAAAAATTGAAGACTACAGCGGTTGGGTTTTTAATGTTCTGAGGTGTATCCCCATTCAGTATAGGAGGGCAGGTAGCTTGGAGTCAAAGCTAAAATAACGGCGAACGAAGGGTCCTCCGTGATGAGATCCTCAGAAGTGGGTTGCACCACCCTGGATGCGGGACCAAAGAAATTCCAAGTGTGGGCAAAGAAATCCTCACCATAAAGCCTCATAACGAAGAAACTCGTTTTGTCAAAGATGCCCAGGATATCCTTATGACTTTATTTTTTGTGGAAACGAAAAAGGCAATGGGGCTTGATTGTTTGATCAGTTGGTAGAGGGACTGAGTTGGCTGATATTTTTGGAAAACAGTAATATAGGAATCCCATTAAAACTATGAAATTTGAAAAATTAGCCAAGTTATATCAGCCCAAAGATTGCCCCATGTCTAGGAGGGTCCTATCTAGCCAAGAGTAAGTGATCCTAAGTCCATGGCTGCTAGAGGGAGCTTATATCCCTGGCCAAATGGATGGAGAGATTGATAAGATCCCAATGAGGTTGGTCATTAGGCTTACTAGGTAAGATAAAACGGGATAGAATCACAAGTATATAGGTTAGCTGCTCAAGGGGTGTACCTTTCCCTAGTCCAAACTCAACAGAGGCAGAAGCATGATAGAAGTAGCTAATGAGAGGGGTGAAGGTAGCTTTATTGGAAGTACCAATGCACCTCCTATAAATCTGACCCAATTTCACTCGGGCCTTTATTTCTTCGGCATCCAAAGCCTTATCATGGTAGGGAGAAGTACCTACGAGCTCAAACCCAAGTAGCTCATAAACATTCTCAAAGGTAACGGTGAAATCTACTCTGGAGGCAATAAATGTGTGGGTTATGACATTCCAATAAGAAACCCGAACTTGTAGGGAAGCATTATATTGGGAGAGAGTGAACTCCCCAAAAAAGGTGGCATGGTGAAGACCAACTTTGGTGAGGGAATCAGCATATGTGGACTGCATGAACGAGTTCCAATCATCAAAGAGGGATGGGGAACCACTAGGTCCTTCGAAATCAATGTGGGAATAAGGTAAGTCACCTTGGTCAATGTGGAACCTCATAGTTCCCTCTAGGGGAAAGAAACCCAAACATAGGAGTCTTCTTCTTCATTACCTAAGAGTAAAGGGTCCAAAGTGTATGTTTTGTAGGTACCCAAGAAATCATAACCCTTGCTAAAAATAGGAAAGCGAAGATAAAAGCGTAGTTACTCTTGATGAGCTGCCATCAGGGCGATGGCATCCAAAGCAGGGGAAAGAGTGGTGGTGGTGGCAGGTGCCACAGTAGTGGTTAGAACAACTGGTGTGTCTAGTGCACTGGAAGAAGACGTCATGAGAGAAGTCTAGGGTGAAAATCTTGAAGGAAGAGAGAGTGGACTGGAAATATTGGAGTAACAGAGGTTGAAGACGATAAAGGAAGAAAGAAATAAAAGGAAATCTTGAGCAACAATTGTGGATATAACTTTCTCTCTCTAAAGGATCTGTAAGTATGGAGGCAAACAAATAGACGAAAGAGAAAAATTACTAAGTGTTGAAAATAAGATGTTTGAAAATCAAGTGGACGTTTGAGTTTCCCACAGAGGCACGGGCCAAGCTACCAAAATGATTACAAATGGACATATGGAGCTTCGAGGCGTGCTCTGACAGTTGAAAAGATAACCTCACATCATTAATGAGGTGACAATTGGGCGAAAGAGGGTTGCTTTCAAGAGAAGTAATGATTTTTGGCGCCAGAATTTTTTAAACGGGTATTTAAAGCCAAAACTGTCAATTAAAGAACGACCCCATGCTATAAGACCGAACGATGTTATAACGAGTTGAAGATGCATCAGTGAGAATTTTTTACTGCCCAATAAAAAGAGGTTGCTTGCAGCATAGTTCCAAAAGAAACGATGTCCCCTCACCAGAAGTTTAAATGGATATAAATTTGACTCAGGTAGATCGGGGATATTTTTTCTTTTCGAACAAATGGAAAACAAGGACAGACACAATGCAAACAGAAAGTGGAGAATTTTGCAAGTCCAAACGCTAGGAATTTTCCAATAAGATGACGGGGATAATTTATGCTACTAGGGGTAGTCCTAACGAAAATTCCCACTCACTACAAGTTCACTACTTAGTGGAACAAAATAACACAAATTGGGGAGAATTTAATGTCTAAGTACAGTCATAATCGGCATTTTCTCAGGTACTTTGGGAGAATTCTAACAAGCGGTGAAGAAGACAAAACAGTTGGTTATAACAAAAGAAAAAAGTTACGATGTCCCCTCACCATACACCAAGAATTTGTAGAGCTTTAGTTCAGTTACATCGTGGAGAATTTAACCTTTTCTAACAGAGATAATAGCAGAAGTTGCAAGGAAGACAGAGATTAAAGAATTTTTTCTCACAATGACGGTTCGTCGAATTGAGAAGTTTTTCGTGCAGACATTTCTTGTCATAAAAAAAATCTCAATACGAAGGGGCAAATGTAGGGGGCTTAAAGAAAATCTTTAAATTAGAGGAAGCCTCTCAAGTTAATAGAAGAGACTCAAGGGAAGGGATCAATATGAAGGTAGTGAGGCAGCTCAACGATGCAGCTTAGTGACATATCCCAGTGAGGAGATTGGCCGAGAGAGATCTTCTTTATCTTCCTTCCTTACTTAGTTAAATTATACCTTTTAAGTAACATTGATTGTAATGCTGTAACGATTATAATATTGAGTGTGAGGTCAAATGGTACTCACGAGAGACCAGGTCTGGCATGGCCTAGGAAAGCTTACATGCTCTATCGATTGACCTCGTCGTGGGAACTTCAAAGGGACATGGTTTGGATAATTGAGAAGTGAGTCAAAGTTGGGGCTTGTACTGACCATCTTAGATACACCTGGTAAAACACTGAGAGATATTTTCACGGTGGAAGCTCATGTAGAGTAACCTTGAGTTCCATCGTATATTGAGTTTTAGGTCAAATAGTCTCCTACCAAATGTCACATCTACTTTAGGTGATGTCACCAGCCAGTTAAACATTATCCAATCCAAAATCAAGTAAACCCTTATGGTATGGGGGCTTTCAGATAGTTTGGTGAGCCATTTATGTGGTGGCAGTCCTCTGATACACAGTGGTTAGGCAAAATGCATGTCTTGGCATTTAATGTTTATGACGTAGGACAGGCTAGCCCATTATATATTCAATGTTTGTGACATAAAGTGTGATAGGTAGGTATTTCACATGAAGATAGATTGAGACGTCTTGGGAAGGGATATGGGGCTATTTATGGGCCTCAACCACTTCTGAGATGAGAGAGTTCTTTCTAGAGATTTATTGCTAGAGAGAGAATATACCAGGAAGAAGCTATTGCAAACTACAGAGTTTACTCACCCACCATTATCATTTATTATGAAGATTTTAATAGCTAACCAGATATCCTTCAGAGGTCATTGGTGTGTTGGTTGCCTTTCAAGGTATATCTAGGGTGTTTACTTCTCTCTGCCTTTGAATGAGTTGCTTCTGAGTTTCTTTTATTATTCTTTGAGTTATACACGAGAGACTTGTGAGTTAAATTTAAGTGTTGATTATATAAAATATTGTGTGTTCACTTGTCTTGGTTAAAGAGTTCTTGGGTTATCTTTTATCACTATATCTATAGGTGTTACGCCTCAACTAGTACTACTATACTCTCGGGCTTCAAGGGGACTACGCTCTTACACTTATCATTTTATAAAAAACCTTTTTACAAATAGGATGCACGGGATTAGACTTGTTAAGAACTCCACTTACCAACTTTATACACCTTTTTGAGTTCTCTTTGTGATCAAACACCTCTATAATCATTCCAAACCCCTTAGAATCATAAAGATCACTTTACTAAATCAAGAAGAAGGTTTTTAGCATAAAAACCTTTGTAGAGAGAAATCTCCACTTCTGAATTGTGGAATCAAGGTTTCACTGCTGAAGAAGGAAAGGTTGATCGGTGGATCTCCACTTATGGATAGCTCTTGATCGAGTCGTATTCTATTGAAGGTTTTGAAAACTTTGCGCGTCTTACTTAGTTTGTTTAAGTCATTTGTAAGTAAATTGTCTGTCAAATTATTCGATAGTGCTGAATATATGGTTTTGCTCTTTTTAGGGATTTTTCCTCATCTCTACATGTTTGTATGCTTGCTTTGCTAATTTGAAATTGGAACACATCTTGCATGCACACCTACTTTAATCAAAGATAAAATTTAGGAAAAAATTGGATTTGTATGTGGCAATTTATTATACAAATGAATCCATTGAATCACTAACATTCTCAAAAGTAATGTATATGCATTTTTTGTGAGGGAGTCAACTCTTCCTTGTGGGATTCGTTTATTATTTATATTGTTTCTTGCCCATGCAACGTAAATGCTCTTGCTTCTAGGTAGTTACTCATCCATTTATATGTTTCCCGCTTTCGTGAACTAACACCAATGAGAGGCTCAAACAGATAAGAGTAGAGAAATGCCAAGTGTGACAAAAATGTTTAAAGTGGTTCAGACCTCAGGAGATGGTCCTGCATCCACGGTATAAAGGTGTTATACTTTTTTATTAGAATATAGTTAAGTATTAAAGTCTAGGAGACCCCTTAAGCTTTATTTGAGGGAGTCTGAGGTCTTACATCCTTCCTTGACGGTACAAAGGACCTTAAAAAGTAACTGAATGACTTATCTAAGGGTGATTAAGTATTGTTTTAGTGGTATGATAAGATATACAAAGTGTATGAACAATGAAACTAGTCCAAATAAAAATATAGACCTCGCAATAGTGGGTTACGAGTATAAGACAACGTGGGAATCCTTATGAATATATAAAAATCTTGTGATCCTAATGGTTTGAAATGTTAGAGATTTATCCCTCTCCTCCTTCTATCAGCCTTCTATTTGTAGGAGAACTCTTGGAGAGATGACGAGTAAGCTGTCACAACATGGCTTTGACAGGTCTAAGATCTTTCGGTGTCAATCGAAAGGTAAAGTGTTGAGAAAAGTATTTACAGGTGGAGTAAGGTGGTTGCTTAGTTAATTTAATATAGATGGGTGCATTCAATAAAAGTCGATCTATATAATGGATGTAGATATAATAATGGTCTACTTCTCATATACTCCATCAGATAGCTTGTAAGGGGAACTACCGGAGGTCATGGACGGGATGGAGAGATCATGGATTTGCTGGGACTTGATCCTTAAGTACCACATGCCACCACATCCTAGAACTGAGGTCTAGGTGACCTATGAAGGTGATTATCCTCCAATCTACAGCCAGCTGAGAGCGAAGACCATAAAGGAACCTTGACGTTGAGGTTTCTGAGATTAATGAAGGAGGTATTCTAGAATCACTGGCCTTATTTATGGAAAGGATGCGCAAATGAGGTCTTTCATAGTACACCTTTGATGGTATCGGAGGCCTTATCAGATAAGTAGCGATCCATTTGAGGTTAGTGGATAGCCTTAGGACCTCTGCCCTACCTCGAGGGTAATTGGGTTTAAACACTAAGTGTGAAATAAGGTATCATCAATAGCCCCCATGTTGCTTCTTTCAAAGTTTGCAAGGGGCAACACTTATCCTCTGTGCAAGTTGGGGGTGGAGTCAGAATTGACCAAATTTCCATCATTAATAGATCGTGTTGGGAAGTATCTTATATGTGACTGGGTATAGGTTTTGGTGACTAAGATCTTTGATTTGATTAAGGCGCCCGACTCTAGGGGATAGCATCGGTTAGAACCCTAGGCCTTGGAGGCTATAAAAAAGTCCCTTGGGCTGAGCAAAAATCTTCACCGCTAACTTCCATTTTTTTTTACTAAAACTTACTTGAATAGGAAAGCCTCTTTGAGATATCTTTTGTGAAAATTCCCCCTTCCAAAGTCCTGGACCCTAAGCCTTTATCTATTGTAGGGCCTAAGGGTTCTTTACCTACCTTAGTGGAGCCAAAATTTGATCCCTCGACTCGCCTTCCCAGTGTCCTAGTTCCATCGGACATAATGGTGATGAACTATAAGGGGGTATACAACCTTGACTTTGATGGTGGATCTTTCTATGCCTCACGGATCACTAAATAAGATAATCCTAAGTTTCGAGGAACTTATAAATCTTATACAATGTTCTTTTAAGGGATTTTAATCCAAATGAGAGGGCCTTATCCATAGTGTCCAACTATGTGTGCTCTCATGAGTCAGTCCTTCAATATAGGGATAGATTCCATATGCCCTTTCCTGTGATTAAAAGTCTGAAGTCTATCAGCATAAACCCTTCTTAGTTGGTGGATGATTCATGTAGGACTATGATGGATACAGTCCTAGCCTTGAGGGAGTCAAGTGGGGAAAATTCGATGTCTCCCCATTCCATTTCTTCAAATAATATAGGGTTCAGGAGCAGAGCAAGCCTATAGATAGAGGTTTAAAGTTTCTAACCCCTAAAACCAACGTGGTGGGCTTTGGGAGTAAGTATAATTCACCCAAAAAATTATAAGGATAAATTCTTCTTTGTTGTGGAGGGTTTGGGCTACCTCAGATCCCATTGATCCCATGTGTTTCCCCACTCATTGGTGCACTTTCATTAGTGGGTAATTTGAGTTTTATTTTCATTTCATTGCTTAGACATACCTCTTCTTTGAGATTTGATCTTTTTACTTTCCCTTTACATAGGTTCTTAACACTATTATGTTAAAGTACAAGAAGTTGACCTCCATCCCCTTCGAGGCCTTGGTTACTTCCAAACACCTTTTTAACTATGCTTTTGGACTTGAGCCTGTCTCTGACATATGTGGGAGTTCTTAAGGCTCATAAAATCATTATGGGAACCACTCTGAAGGCAGGTTCCTTTGCTTCGATTTCTTAGAGGAGGAAGGTTGTACTTGCAGTCATAACTGAGCTTCCTAACACCTCTGGAGGTGAGAATGACCAGGTCAAAGGTAGGACTGACCTTTCAAAGATCGTAGGGGCCTTTGCATCAATTGATGAACACATTTTGCTTTTCAATTATTCTCCTTGTAAGTATCTTGTCCCTTTTTGTTTTTACTATATTTTTTACTTCTTTGATGGTTGATTCTAACCTCTGTTAAATTTAGTAGATGAATGGGAGGAAGGGAGAATTCTTGCTGAGGTCGTGGTGAATATAAATAGGATGAGCTAGACCACCAGTAGTTTGAGGTTCATTCTTTAGGTAAACATTCCAATACCTAGGGTTAACCTGGTCGATGCAGCTATCCAATGGCCTAGCCTTATTGGAGGCTCTAGTCCAGAGCTCGATAAAACCATACCATTGTTGCAAGCCAAATTGGGGTACATAGGACTCCTAGAATAACCAAATAAGATCCTTATATTCCAAAATACTATAAACCATTAGTCTCAAATGATAAAGCTAGAAGGAATGTGGTGCCCCCTCACGTGTAAGGGGAATATACAAGGGGAAAATAAGGTGCCCGGTACATTGGAGGGGATAAAACCTCATACCAAGGTAGTGGAATCCATACATATGCTGGATAAGGCAAATAGCTATGACATAGTGGAAACCTTGAGGGTTAAGGGTACCCCTGCCAATTCTGAGGAACTGGTTCTCTTGATGGGAAAGGTACTTGCATATTTTCCTAACTCCTTACTTTATTTTCATTATATTTCTTGTCTTCATGTCATTTTCTCTTGTAGGCTCAGCACTTGACGAAAGATTTCCTGGTCGATGCTCTTGATGGCAATAGAGCGTGGAAAAAGGCGAATGAGATGGCCAGCATTTGGGACCTCACTCGATGACACTTGGAGAGTATGATCGATGATCAGAAACTACAGATAGAGGCTACTGAGATAGAGGGACACTTTGAAGAATTAGACAGCCCTTTTTGAACATGAGAGGCTCTATAATGAGAAGACCTCCAGAGATAGTTCCTTTTACTAGTGATGGTCACGAGTCTTTAGCTAAGGTTGAGAAGTTGCGTTCACTTAATCATGTTGAGCTTGCGGTGACGGTAAAGGACCTTAAGGTCCAGAAGATTGATCTCTGAAGTGTAACACCCCGCCCGCCCGGAGAGAGCGAACGGAGCGCTAATGCAATAAAATAAATCCAAATCCACAAGTGACAAGGTATAGATCACCTAAATAAACCCACAATAATATAAATCCACTAATCTCAATTCTTCAAATACAACATGTCTCTCGAATAAATACATCTAACTCGAAAAATAAATACAAATCTCCAAAGCTCTATACATCAAAATAATACAAATCTTTCCCAAACAATCCTCGCTAAAATCAATCTCCATAACGCCCCAAAATCCGCGCTAACCTGCCACTAAAAGAAAATATGGGGAAGTACACAATACGACAAGAAAGATGCTCAACAATTATATTAACGATGAACAAAGCGTAACAACACGAGTACGAATATTCAAATCGAAACGCAAATCTCAAAGCATTTATCAATATAATTTCTCAACAACACTTTAACCGGGTCATCAGGACTCACCACATCCGTATATGCTTTATCAAGTCATAGCCCGAGAAACAGGAATTTTGGCGGGTGCCCAACATCCGTGCCATATTAAAATCTCATGACAATGTGCTCATCAACAATATAATGATACCACATGAATCAAAATAATTTCAACAATTATTTTCCAGATTTAAATGAATTTATCAATTCAAATACGAGTTCAATTAACAAGAATTCAAAGAGAATGACACTCGCGAGATTTAAGGAGCATATTGTGTAAAACCCCATACCTCAAACCGTGATGAGAAACCAACGATCACATCCTCAAGATCAACACAAAAGAACTACAAAATCTCCTCCAAGAACCTCCTCAAAAATAGCCCCAAGAACACCTCTAATCTAAGGTTGGAACTCACAAATCTCAAGGGCCAATGTGTATATAAAAAGAAGAGGAATATAAAATATATTTACTGCCAAAATTTGTGCCAAAAGTATGTTAAAAGGGTTGCCCACGACTTCCTTTTATAATGCAAAGAAATGAAGAGTTGGAATCCAAAAGACTCCTTTAAATAAGGCAAATAAATGAAAAGTTGGAAGTCAAAACAACTCCAAGAGTTAAAAATATTTAAAAAATCATTTTAAAATCCGTTTTAACTCCCTTTTCGAAACCGTTTGAAATTCTCGCCTTTAAAAATAATAACCAACATATTTGAGCAATAAAAATAATTTTATCAAAAACTTTATTTTCCTCCATTTTCCAAAAATTAATTAAAATAGCCCAAAATTACGCGAGTTATTACATGAAGCTTTAAAGGTAGACTCCTTCGACTAGAAGATGAGGTGGATCTCTCAAAGTAAATAGTCAAAGACTTATCAGTTGAGAAGACGAAGCTGACCTCTCAAGGTCAGGATCTTCAAATGAACAATGTTGAGAATTACTTCTAGGGTAGATCCTCACCACAGTTCATATCCAACTGGACACATATCAAGATTCTGAGGTTTTTAAAAGAAACCTCTTTCTTCAGTGTTGAATTTTAAGATTTTGAGGCCAAGGCTCATGCTATGTTTCCTGAGTTGGATGTCTCTAATTTGTTTCCTCAACCCTTCAATTGTAGTAAAAGAGTTCGACAATGAAGGAAACGGGGGTGATGAGTTAAAAAATGGTTCTTCTTTTAAAGCCCAGGGGGGAGAGACCTTAAAGGAGACATTTGACTCTCTTGCCCTAATAAGTGAAGCCTATGTGATCCCCAAGTACTTAAACCTTGAAATTCTTTTATGTAATCACTTTTTTTGTAAATTTTTGATTGTCTATGGACCACTTTACTGTAATACTTTTTAATTTTCAACGAAGAGGTATTTTTGAGTGGGAATGTGTTATTTTTTTATCTTCGCTTCGCGCTTGCTTTACTTTTTTTTTCTTTGCTAACGAATTTCATGCACTGCTTGAGATGCCTAAAATCTGACTTGTATATAGTACACCCTAGCCCCCAAAGATTCCTTAGTAAAGTAAGATAATTAGGGAAGAACTTTTGTTAAAGTAAAAATGTGGGCACTGAGACATCTGCTTAAAACTGGAGTACTTTACCGAAGTCAAGACTGTGGTTCAGTAGTGGGGAGTTAAGCCTTAGAACCTTAGAACTTTTTATTCTTATTCTTTGGTGAGATTGGAAGCCCATAATGTTTTTCAAGCAGTGAGCCCCCAAAATTGTTTGGGCATAAATGTGCAGAAGTCAAACCTGTAGTGGGTCCTAAGAACTTAGTCTTTAAAACTTGAACTTGAATATTAAAAATATATGGTCCTTATTTCCCTCTTGGTGGGTGAACAATCCAACACTTGGTGAATTCTACTTCATAATGATTGGAAGTGACAATAATGAATGATAAAAAAATAACATATCTATAAATGCTTAGCTACCACAAGCCAGTTATCCTTGTGGTAACTTTTCTGACACCTCTAGCTTCAAATTTTGAAAGTCTGAAGGACTGTTAGGAAACACTTTCACGGTTTGTATTCATACTAGAAATCATAATAAAAGATTTTACTCTTCTATTCCACACGAAATTTTCGTTCTCGTTGAGCTGATTTAGGATATCTGCATCATCTTTTAACATATGTGTCTCCCTAGCCAAACGCCCCACCTGACAATGTCTTTCACCCGGATTGGCACACCGAGGCACGCCTTGGTTCTAAAATAGGGTCATTACCCCACTTTTGATTCATGAAATAATTAAAATAACTTTAAAAGTACTGGTATTTCACTTTAGTTGTTTTTGACTCCCACTTATCCTACACTTCTCAAGTCATTTCACAAAGTTGTACTAGAGTAAATCTTAACAGGTTCTTCTTTCTAGTGGTACTCTCCCTACAGAAGTTTTATGTAGTCCTACTTTAAGTATAACTTTTAGTTATGCATGGAGAGTTCCTACGTGGCATAAACTTGATGTGACATGTTATGGCTTCAAACATTCTGTCGGTCGTCCTAATTTTCCACTTGGTCATTGTGCTAAAGTGTTTTTTCCCACTCTTGTTGTTCATCCTCATAGTTCTTATGCCTGGTCATAGTCTTCTCAGCCGTATAAATTTTTTGATAAGGAGAGTGTAATACCCCGTATTTTTATGCTATATTAATTCGGGGATTTATTAAATTTAATGTGAATTAATTATTTAATAAAAATCCAGAAATTAATTATGTTATAATTATTAACGTGATGAGAGTTAGTAATTATGGGAAAATTTGTTGAATATTACTAATGAGCAAAGTAATATATAATAGTGGCCATATTAAATGTCACGAGTGAATAAAATGACAATTTTAGAAATTTGAGTCGGGACGCGCCCGTGTCGCGTCGGGACTAAATATTGATAAATAAAAGTAAATATTTTATAAGCTGTTCGTATGGTCGTTTTGAGTGCGCCAACGCGTCCGGAAGGGTCGAGATAGTCAGAAAAGTATACCCGGGAGTTTGATTTGGGTCTCGAGGTGTTTTTAGGACTAATTAGTATCACGGGAGGGCATTTTAGTCATTTTGTATTTTTGGGTAATTAAACCCACGAAAATTAAAGGGGTTATATCAGATGTTTAGGTTATCTCTTAGGGTTAGATAACTCAAAACACTAGAACGGCCATTGGAGAGGAGAGGAGAGAGCTCTCAAGGCATTCCAAGGCTCAAAACTCACCCGTTTGCACCGCCGCCAACGCGTAGATCGCGAGACGGGGAACGCAACCACACCAAATTCAACACCAAACCAAATTTCTGAAAATCCCAGGCAAGTGTTTATCTTTCTTATTTCATTGATGCATCATCCATATTAGTTTAGGAGTTATTAGGATGAGATTTATGGAAGAAAAACCCAATTTGAGATGGGAAATTATCATGCAGTGATGATTTATATGATATTCTGGAAACCCTTTGTCATGTAAAGGATTAAGAGTTCGATTAAGAAAAGAGTTCTAATCAGATACAAACACTAAATATTTTATTCCCGGCGATCGGACCGTTGGAATTGGATGAAATTTTACAGAGAATTAGCTGAAGACGAGAGGAAGCTACAGAAAAAAATTCAGCTCGATCGGATTGTTCAATATTATTAAATATTTTTTTCCTATAGAGTTGTATGTTTCGAGGAATCTTCTAGATAATAAAAATTCAATTAAAACTCCATTTTTATTTTCGATTTCGAAACCGTTTGAAATTCTCATCTTTAAAAATAAAATTTTAAATCCTTTAATGTAAGGAGAAATCTATATTTTTGGGATATTTTGCATAAGGGACAATGTAAGTATATATTAAAGGGGAGAGACACGTAAGAGAGAGTTACGTTGGAACATAAATGGATATCTACTAAATTGTACATTTGGAAGAATAGAGTCTATGAGGGTTACGTAGTAAGTTGGAAAAACCCTTCGAATTAAAGTTAGAAACGAACCATTATACTTGATAAATAATAATGGGAAAATAAGGATAAATGTTGTGAATGTGGGTTATTGGATAAACCTAAATTGATATAATAAAAGTGGTATATTTATATGATTGTGTATGCATATATTATATACTTGTGAAAATCATGCCCGCGCTACTTGCTATCCCTGAGGTTTCCGCACTGGGACGATCTTATTTCGTGTGCCTTATGGGGGATATTGACTCGTACCCTAGAAGATAGAAATCCTAGGTACAGGCTATCGAATCGGTAGTCACGGTCCTAAGAGACGTGAGGGTATGTACTGACCTCTTGGACTTGGAAACTATGCTTTGCCTCAATATTGTTTGTGTATGTATTTATACAGTTCGAGAGTGATTCCGAACTTGTATTCCCTTTAGTACGATTGATACGGGGATTGGATAGCAGAGTATGCCCGCACCATAAAATTTTATGTGGGGTGCTGTTAGAATATATATATTATACGAGTATTTAATATATATATATGAACTTCTGAAATATGAAAAACTGCCTACTGTGTTATGGTAAGTAAGACATGTATAATGACTCAAATTGGAAATACTTGTTTTGAAAAGTATAATATGATATTGAAAAACTTTATGAATCAATAAAGTTAAAATGAGCGTTTTGTACTAAATGAAATTTTCCTTTTTAAACCATGATGTTGTTAAATCTTAAATTTTGAGAGTCACCTAAGATAAGTTAAATCCTTGGGGAAGGATAGTGTGATATATGATGAGATAAACCATTGGGAAGGTTAGTGCGATAGGAGTGCACATTAAAAGAGAGGCGAGAATTTCTCAAGAGAGTGTCGCACTAATATGTTGTTGCATTGGCCTGTATCAATTTAAATACTTGCTAAACGAATTTTTAAATCATATACACTACCGGGCTCTGACCCGTTTCTATTCCTCTTTCTCTCTTGTATATATATGTATATATTACAGGTGCCCAGCCACAGGGGCGTCTTGTTTAGGATCCCTTGAAAGGAACGTGCTGCAGCTTAGGTGGGAGTTGCAGGACACTTGCTTAGACGATTTCATTTACTTGATTCCACTTCTATCATTCTCCTTATTGGGCATGTGTCGCCCTTTCCACTATTTATCTGTTTTATTGGGACATTTGTATTTCAGTTATTTCTAGTACTGTTATTTTGGGATTTATTCAGCATGTATGTTTTACTTTAAGTTTTAAATGCTGGGGTTTAGTTGTTGAATGCTTAAATTAATTGGATTATATGTTCCAGGATTATTGTGGTGTGATTCTTTAAATATTGAATTGTTGTAGATAATTAAATCTTTATTTTCAAAATAAAATTTGGAAAGTAATGCTAAAAAAAATGGTTTTGACACTTAGCTTAATTAAATAGGGTGTTAAATTTGAAAAAGTTATTTTTTTCGACAGTGATGCTAAGAATGAACCAACTGTTCACCTTGATTTTAATTTAATAAAGTAGTGATCGCCCGGTATTTAATTAGGCGGGGTGTCACAGGTGGTATCAGAGCATCAGGTTCTAGTGTCCATAGGATTTGTACGGCTTATTTTCGCTTTCAGCTTAACGTTTTTGCTATAGAGCCCTATTTTTAGGATTGTTGTATTTCTGCTTTTACCTTACGTCTTCAGCTATTTGAGATTTGATAATGACTATAGACTAATAAACCACTTCACGTTTCGGATGCCTCCGAGACGTGCACCGAAGGATAGGCGTGCCCAGGCCGAGCATCCAGCAGCTCCGGCACAAGGCACTATGAATGCTAATGAAGTAGCCGCCATTGTTGCTCAGGCGGTGAATGCCGCGCTAGCAGTGGTTCAGCAGGCTCCACCCCAGATTCAGGCAGTGGCGCCAGCACTAGCACAGCTTCCATCTGCATGGGAGAGGGTTAGGGATGCTTTTCAGAAGGCGCATCCCCCTGAGTTCTCTGGTAGCTCAGATATCGTCACAGTCAGCCAATGGAAGAAAGACATCCAGTGGCATCTTCGTATGTATGAGTGCACCGACGTGAAAAGGCAGTTATTGGCTTCCTTTAAGCTGGTGGGGGCCGCTTTGCAGTGGTGGGAGTCCACTACCACCTTGGAGGAGAAGGACACGGTCCCTATTCAGTCATTTTGGGAGCGGTTTGACCGCAAGTACTTTCCACCCGCCGTGCAGACTAAGATGAGGCGAAAATTACTGAATTTGAAACAGGAGAACTCTACCGTTGCTGAGTATGAGGAGGAGTTCACGAGACTTCTCACCATAGTGCCAGATGAGGCACCTACTGATAGTAAGAAGATAATGTTGTTTGTGGACGGGTTAGCTTGGAGGATCCGTCAGCATCTTATAGGGAATCTATCTCTGAGTACTTTCACTGATGTACTCAATGCTGCGTTACTAGATTGCCAGGATCACCGCTTCCATCTGCAGGGAAGAAGGAGAGCAGGAGAGTCCAGCCAGCAGGGTAGGACCGGGGGTAGTAGTGCTAGTGGGGCACCATCTCATGGATAGACTCGTCAACACGAGCAGAGTTCCCATCAGGGGGACCCTGCTAAGCGATTCCGTTCAGGTGATTCCAGGCAGGGATTTGGGGGTTATAGGCAGGGCCAGCAGGGCCAGCCTAATCAACAGGGCCAACAGCGTGCTAATCAGGGCCAACAGGACCAGTGGCGGGGAGGTAACGGCCAACAGGGTCGTGGTCAGCAGGGTCAGAGGGGAGGTAACTTCAGAGGCCGGTGTTTTGTATGCAGCAAGCATGGTCATAAGCGCCAGGATTGCCCAGAGGGTAATAGAGCCCCACAGCAGTAGGGTGCCCATAATGAGCCACAGAGACCACTTTTTCCACCTGCCCTCCCAGCTCCAGCCCAGGTTCCAGCCCTACCAGCTATTCCAGCAGCTCCAGTGCAGCAGGGGCAGTTACAGTACGGACGTGTATAACGTCCACCAGGCAGCAGCTCCACAGGCACCACCCGCGATTGAGGGTATGTTTCCTATCCATGGTACTATGGGTCGAGTTTTGTTTGATACTAGGGCGACGCATTATTTTATAGCTACGCATTTTGCGAAGGCCTTAGGGTTGTTAACCATAGCAGAGAGCACAGTGACGTGTGTAGACTCACCACTGGGGAGTGGGTCGCTTATCTTCTTTATATGCCGGGGAGTGGGGGTAGAGATTGGTAGTTTGGTATTACCTGCAGACATGTTAGTCTTAGATATGCATGAGCATGATATTATTATCGGTATGGATTGGCTCGCAGCTTATAGAGCCATGATTGATTGCTTCGGTGGGAGCATTGTTTTTACCATTCTGGGGAAAGAGATGTTTGTAGTGGCGATGCCTCGCCCAGAGGGAGGTTCGACCGTTCATTTGTATTATATAGAGGAGGATGCCTCTAAGGAGGTTGTGATTCATTTAGACTCGATCCCAGTCATTCGTGAGTATTCCGATGTATTCCAGGAGATACCAGGCCTACTCCCCAGTCGAGAGATAGACTTTGTCATAGATTTATTGCCAGATACGAGACCTATAGCATGCACTCCATACCGTATGGCTCTGGCGGAGATGCGAGAGTTACGAGATCAGATAGAGCAGCTGTTAGGTCAGGGCTTCATTCGCAGGAGTACCTCACCTTGGGGCGCTCCAGTCTTGTTTGTGAAGAAGAGAGATGGTTCACTGAGGTTATGTGTGGACTACCGGGAGTTGAACAAGGTCACGATACGGAATAAGTATTCGTTGCCTCGAATCGATGATCTGTTCGACCAGCTGAGGGGAGCAACTTTCTTTTCGAAGATAGATCTGAGGTCGGGGTACCATCAGCTACGTATTAGAGAGCAGAACGTTTCAAAGACTGCCTTCTTGACGAGATATGGGTCTTACGAGTTCAGAGTGATGCCATTTGGTCTCACAAATGCTCCAGCCGTATTTATGGACTTAATGAACCGAGTATTCAGAGAGTTCTTGGATCAGTTTGTCATCGTCTTCATAGATGACATTTTGATATATTCACACTCCGAGGAGGAGCATGCCGATCACTTGAGGCAGGTTCTTCAGACTTTACGAGAGCATCAGTTGTATGCTAAGTACGAGAAGTGTGGATTCTAGTTGCAAGAGGTACAGTTCTTGGGGCATATTGTTTCTGAACAGGGGATAGCCGTTAACCCGAGTAAAGTGTCAGCGGTGAGGGAGTGGGGACAGCCCACGACACCGATGGAAGTGCGTAGTTTCTTGGGGTTAGCTGGATACTACAGGAGATTCATTCGGGGATTCTCCAAAATAGCGGGTACATTGACGAACCTGACTCGCAAATGGGTACCATATGTTTGGGATGAAGCTTGTAAATTGGCTTTCGATGAGCTGAAAGACAAGCTTACTTCAGCACCAGTCCTTGCTTTACCGAAGTCGGGTGTGGAGTACCTGGTTTACACCGATGCCTCTTTACGGGGACTTGGGGGAGTACTCAGCAGGAAGAGAAGGCTATAGCTTTTGCCTCCCGCAAGCTTAAGCCGCATGACAAGAATTACCCCACCACGACCTGGAGTTAGAAGCGGTCGTCTTTGCATTGAGGATATGGAGACACTATTTATTGGGGGAGAAGTTCCATTTGTTCACAAATCACAAATCACTGCAGTACCTGTTCACTCAGTGAGAGCTGAATATGTGTCAGCGCAGATGGTTAGAGTTTGTGAAGGACTATCAGTTGGACATATAGTATCATCCGGGAAAGCCAACGTAGTTGCTGATGCGTTGAGCTGAAGACCGATAAATGAGGTAGCGGACGTCTGGAAATCGAAGTGGAAGGAGTTGGGTCACCAGGACGCAGTAGCCCGTTCTTTCATATCTGTTATGACAGTCACACCCGAGATTGTTACGAGGGTAATACAGGCCCAAACCACAGACCCGTTTTGCCAGGAGCAGATTGTACGACTTTTAGCCGAGGGTGTTGAGTCCTATTCTGTTAGTTCTGATGGGGGTTTGAGGTTTAATGGGAGGTTAGTGGTTCCGGAAGGGGCAGAATTGTGTCATGCAGTGATGACCCAATCTCACGGGTCCCGATTTTCAGTACATCCTGGAGGAGATAAGATGTACCAGGATATGAGGAGGCAATACTGGTGGAGTGGGATGAAGAAGGACATTGCTGAGCTCGTGTCCAAGTGTTCTACCTGCCAGCTGGTGAAGGTGGACCATCAGAAACCGTCAGGATTGCTTCAGCCATTGGAAGTACCTGCGTGGGTGTGGGAGAGTATTTCCATGGATTTTATTACAGGGTTGCCTATATCACAGCGGGGCCACGACTCTATCTGGGTGATTGTAGACCGTTTGACCAAGGTGGCTCATTTTCTGCCGGTGCGGACAGATTATACCCGGGGTCAGTATGCTCAGTTGTTCATTTCTGAGATTGTCAGATTACATGGGGTGCCCCTGAATATTGTGTCAGATAGAGACAAGATTTTTGTGTCACGTTTCTGGGAAAGCTTTCAGGAGGCTATGGGTACTGAGTTGAGGCTGAGTTCAGCTTATCACCCACAGACAGATGGACAGACAGAGCGTACTAATCAGATGTTAGAGGATATGCTACGCTTGTGTGTTCTTGATTTTGGAGGAGGTTGGGAACCACATCTTCCACTGGTAGAGTTTGCTTATAATAACTCTTATCAGTTTACGATTGGTATGGCTCCATTTAAGGCTTTGTATGGCCAGCCTTGTCGTTCTCCAACTTGTTGGCTCGAGGTGGGGGATAACAAGTCGCTAGGACCAGAGGTAATTCAGGAAACCTCCGCGAGGATTGAGATGATTAGGAATCGCATTCGAGTAGCCCAGGACAGGCAGAAGAGCTATGCCGATGCGAAACGGTTCTTCCGGGAGTTTAATGTGGGGGACCAAGTGTTACTGCGTGTATCTCCTATGAAATGAGTGATGAGGTTCGGGAAGAAAGGGAAATTGGCCCCGAGGTACGTAGGACCATTTTCCATTATCAAGAGGATTGGGCCGGTAGCATATAGATTGGGACTAACAGAGCATTTACATCGCATTCACGATGTATTCCACATCTCGTCGTTGAGACAGTATCTTCGGGATGATATGGCCCATACTCACATCGCGATAGATGAGATAGACCTACAGCCTGAAAACTCTTATGAGGAGAGATCGGTGGCTATCCTAGACTATAGTGAGAGGAGATTGAGGTCGAAGATAGTTCCACTTGTACGGGTCCAGTGGGAGCATCATAACGTGGAGGAATCCACTTGGGAGCGCGAGGCCGATATGCGCGAGAGATATCCAGATTTGTTCTTACCAGGTATGCCTTATTTTCCGAATTTCGGGACGAAATTCCGTTATTAGGGGGGAAGTATGTAATGCCCCATATTTTTATGCTATATTAATTTGGGGATTTATTAAATTTAATGTGAATGAATTATTTAATAAAAATCCGGAAATTAATTATGTAATAATTATTAACGTGATGAGAGTTAGTAATTATGGAAAAATTTGTTGAATATTACTAATGAGCAAAGTAATTTAAATGTCACAAGTGAATAAAATGACAATTTTAGAAATTTGAGTCGGAACGCGCCAGTGTCGCGTCGGGACTAAATATTGATAAATAAAAGTAAATATTTTATAAGTTGTTCGTATGGTCGTTTTGAGTGCGCCAACACGTCCGGAAGGGTCGAGATAGTCAGAAAAGTATACCCGGGAGTTTGATTTGGGTCTCGGGAAATTTTTAGGCCTAATTAGTACCCCGAGAGGGCATTTTAGTCATTATGTATTTTTGGGTAATTAAACCCACGAAAATTAAAGGGGTTATATCAGATGTTTAGGTTATCTCCTAGGGTTAGATAACTCAAAACACTAGAACGGCCATTGGAGAGGAGAGGAGAGAGCTCTCAAGACATTCCAAGGCTCAAAACTCACCAGTTTGCACCGCCGCCAACGCGTAGATCGCGAGACGGGGAACGCAACCACACCATTCAACACCAAACCAAATTTCCGAAAATCCCAGGCAAGTGTTTATCTTGCTTATTTCATTGATGCATCATCCATATTAGTTTAGGAGTTATTAGGATGAGATTTATGGAAGAAAAACCCAATTTGAGATGGGAAATTTTCATGCAGTGATGATTTATATGATATTCTGGAAACCCTTTGTCATGTAAAGGATTAAGAGTTTGATTAAGAAAAGAGTTCTAATCAGATACAAACACTAAATATTTTATTCCCGGCGATCGGACCGTTGGAATTGGATGAAATTTTACAGAGAATTAGCTGAAGACGAGAGGAAGCTACAGAAAAAAAATTCAGCTCGATCGGACCGTTCGATATTATTAAATATTTTTTTTGCTATAGAGTTGTATGTTTCGAGGAATCTTCTAGACAATAAAAATTCAATTAAAACTCCATTTTTATTTCCGATTTCGAAACCGTTTGAAATTCTCATCTTTAAAAATAAAATTTTAAATCCTTTAATGTAAGGCGAAATCTATATTTTTGGGATATTTTGCATAAGGGACAATGTAAGTATATATTAAAGGGGAGAGACACGTAAGAGAGAGTTACGTTGGAACATAAATGGATATCTACTGAATTGTACATTTGGAAGAATAGAGTCTATGAGGGTTACGTAGTAAGTTGGAAAAACCCTTCGAATTAAAGTTAGAAACGAACCATTATACTTGATAAATAATAATGGGAAAATAAGGATAAATGTTGTGAATGTGGGTTATTAGATAAACCTAAATTGATATAATAAAAGTGGTATATTTATATGATTGTGTATGCATATATTATATACTTGTGAAAATCATGCCCGCCCTACTTGTTATCCCTGAGGTTTTCGCGCTGGGACGATCTTATCTCGTGTGCCTTATTGGGGATATTGACTCGTACCCTAGAAGATAGAAATCCTAGGTACAGGCTATCGAATCGGTAGTCACGGTCCTAAGAGACGTGAGGGTATGTACTGACCTCTTGGACTTGGAAACTATGCTTCGCCTCAATATTATTTGTGTATGTATTTATACAGTTCGAGAGTGATTTCGAACTTGTATTCCCTTTAGTACGATTGATACGAGGATTAGATAACAGAGTATGCCCGCACCATAAAATTTTATGTGGGGTGCTGTTAGAATATATATATTATACGAGTATTTAATATATATATATGAACTTCTGAAATATGGAAAACTGCCTACTGTGTTATGGTAAGTAAGACATGTATAATGACTCAAATTGGAAATACTTGTTTTGAAAAGTATAATATGATATTGAAAAACTTTATGAATCAATAAAGTTAAAATGAGCGTTTTGTACTAAATGAAATTTTCCTTTTTAAACCATGATGTTGTTAAATCTTAAATTTTGAGAGTCACCTAAGATAAGTTAAATCCTTGGGGAAGGATAGTGTGATATATGATGAGATAAACCATTGGGAAGGTTAGTGCGATAGGAGTGCACATTAGAAGAGAGGCGAGAATTTCTCAAGAGAGTGTCGCACTAATATGTTGTTGCATTGGCCTGTATCAATTTAAATACTTGCTAAACGAATTTTTAAATCATATACACTATCGGGCTCTGACCCGTTTCTATTCCTCTTTCTCTCTTGTATATATATGTTTATATTACAGGTGCCCAGCCACAGGGGCGTCTTGTTTAGGATCCCTTGAAAGGAACGTGCTGCAGCTTAGGTGGGAGTTGCAGGCCACTTGCTTAGACGATTTCATTTACTTGATTCCACTTCTATCATTCTCCTTATTGGACATGTGTCGCCCTTTTCACTATTTATCTGTTTTATTGGGACATTTGTATTTCAGTTATTTCTAGTACTGTTACTTTGGGATTTATTCAGCATGTATGTTTTACTTTAAGTTTTAAATGCTGGGGTTTAGTTGTTGAATGTTTAAATTAATTGGATTATATGTTCCAGGATTATTGTGGTGTGATTCTTTAAATATTGAATTGTTGTAGATAATTAAATCTTTATTTTCAAAATAAAATTTGGAAAGTAATGTTAAAAAAAAATGGTTTTGACACTTAGCTTAATTAAATAGGGTGTTAAATTTGGAAAAGTTATTTTTTTCGACAGTGATGCTAAGAATGAACCAACTGTTCACCTTGATTTTAATTTAACAAAGGAGTGATCGCCCGGTATTTAATTAGGCGGGGTGTCACAGAGAGGAGCGCCCACTTGAACCTTTTGGCTGCATGGGGATATTCTCCCCCATTTGCAAACGGCTCATTGCCCCCTGAATTACTTTATTCCTCTATTTTGGTTGGTGCTCATTTGACAATTTGGAGTTCTAAAGTCGCATTGTGGAGACTCGGTTCTCCAATGTTATCCTTTCATAGATGGTTGTTTTTCCTTACACCCTATTAAGGGATCCCTTTTGGGATTTAGAGAACCTTGTCCAAAACGGTTTGGATATTGGCTATAAATCTCCTCCACCAATGTCATTTGCCAGTGATGGTAGTAGAGCCTTAGACCTACTCCAATATTTTTCTCACTTTTCCCCTTGAACTTTTCTAAAGGGTTATGGATTGGATAATTTTTGTTGGGACATTATGACTATTCAACACTTCGAAGATGTTCTCGCCATCTCTCAAGCCCAATTTTCCTTCTTCCTCAAGATTTATCCCATTTTTTTAGTAGGTTGAGGCAATATGAGTCTGACTTCAAACACCATGATCATATGATAGGCATCCAATAAGACTTTTTGTCAAGGACAACAGTGTTTTAGAGGACTGGAAGGAGTTTTACTTTATTTACCTTCTTCATTAGAGTACTCATAAAGATCATAACCTTTATGATCTCTCTTATGGGGAAAAAGTCCTACATTTTGATATACAATATGAGGATGCAGAGGGACTTGTTCGAAGGCTGAGGGGGCGCATCCATTCTTTTTTAATGTAGAAAGAGAGATTGCATACTAGGATGCAGAGAAAGAATAAATTCTATGACAATGGAGTACCTTCCACAAACTCGATACTTATGAATTTCCTTATTATTATGGAGTCCGAAGAGGTTGATATTACCTATTTGTTTTGTTCTTCATCATTTGTAAATTCCATCTGGGATATTAATAGAAGAAAGTATTTTGGTTCGAATGCCAATGTATGGTTTCCTTTCTGACAAAACTAAATGGATTATTAAATTTACTTAAGACCGGTATAATTGTGGGATTTAACGAACTTTAATTAATTCTGGCCTAATAATAATTTCAGCTATTTTGAACTGAGTACCAGACAAGGTGCATTAGTTTGAGACTTTAAAACCCTTAAAATAGTTAAGACTTCAAGTTTATTTATATGCGTAAATTTTTATTGGCATTGGACCCACCAAATCTTCATAGCACATGTGGAACCATCAAAATGATGACTTTTAGTTACGAAAATGGGTAATCATTTTAAATATTGACAAGTTTTTGTGATTTTTCATTGGCCAACGCATTTTCCTTATCTCAGGACAGTCATCGTTAGATTTTTGGGATTTTTTTTGTCATTATTTCACTAAACCCAATCGTGAGAAAATTTCGGGATTATATAGCCACCAAACGTGTTGAATGTCTCCCCACTTCCCCATAACTTTACTTTTTGGAGGGGAAATTTAACGAAGCCACCCGTTAAGGCCTCAATAGACCCCCCATTATACTCCACGGGGGTAATTATATAGGCTCAAAGACTGACTCAAACTCATGGGTTCTAAGAGATCGGAAACCAAAAAAAAAACTTGATAAATAGCTTTTTGCGTGCGGTCGTTGTCTTCAAAAGTCACTCTCAAAATTTTCTTGAGTACCTACAAAACTTGTCTAAAAATAACTCATATTGCGGGAAGTACGGGTATCAATCCAACTTCCAAGGTGAAACAATTAATGTGAAAACGTGCAATTCCAATTTTTTTATGAAAATATTTTTTTGTTTATTTTTTATTTTTTTTAAAACAATTTCAAAGGAAAAATTAACTAATTAAATGCTAAAATTACTAAATGATTAAATAAAGAAAAAGAATGTGCAACCGAATGTGAAATAATGTGAGAAGGTCAAGAGATGTGATTACACTGCATTTTCAATTATTTTAATTTCTCAATTTATTAATTTGAAATATTTCGAGATAATATTAAATCGATAATCTAACTCTCGTTAAAAATTATAAATTTAATAAAAAAAATCAAAAAATTAATTTAAAAATGTCACGCAATAAAAAATTAGGACTTATACTATTTTCAGAAAATTACCCGCTAGGATCAATTTAACGAAAACAATAGCAATCTTCAAATTTCAACACCGAATTAATATTCAAATTTCGGAAAAACCTATCTCTAGTTCGATTCCTAAATAAAATATTAATTTGTTCAATTAATTTACTAACTCTCGTTACATAAATTAATTGGTGATAGTTAAAAATTAATTAACCTAGAAATATACAATTAATGAAATTGATTAATTAAATTAATATCATTCGCAGTGCATCCAACCCCTTAAACGGGGTGTTTAGCGAAACATTCTCATGTGTGCATAAACAACAATAAATAATATGTCAAGAAGGAAATAAATTGAAAAGAGAATGTAGAAATACATTACACAATTTTTTCCACAAATTTGTCTTGAAATGCACCTTGACATGCATCCAACTTCTTCACAATTTTCAGTACTTGATTACAAAAAGAAGACTAAAAACTAAACCTAAAAATTATTCTAAAGCTAAACTAATTTTTTTTTGTATTTTTCTGAATTTTTTTCGTGACCCTAAACTGTACATAATATACACAGTTTGTCTCTATTTTCTGCCTCTCTCCATGCATCTGATATTGAGAGTCCTCTTTTTTTAGCTGATGCCCCTCTTTCTTTATAGCCCACGACTAGTTTGGATGGAAAGATATTGTAGGGATTTGGAAAATGACTAAGTCAAAATGTTAGCAAGGGATAAGATTCAGATTTTAGTGGGATTGGGTTTGTTTGGTTTTGCGATTTAGGTGTGCTGGCCTCGAGCTCGGGTTCGTTGCGATTTGGAACGGGTATAAGGGTCGGGGGTTAAGCGCGCATGGGGATCGGGTTGCCGAGTTTGTTCCGCCGGAGGTGGGGGATGTCACCGGAGCTCGTTGAGGTGGCGCCCGATTTTCAGGTGAGTAAAGGTTTGTGGAGTTTTTTTTTTCTTTTGTTTAATTTGGTTTTAGGAATGGGCAAGATGGGTTTTGTTGTTTTGGTTTTATTGTGGTAAAAAAGTGGGTATGGATATGCAGGTTGGTGTTTTGGCTGGTTATGGAGGTTTTAAGAGAGTGAATCGTGGGTGTTGATTTTTTGGAAGAGGATGAATAGTAAGGTGGGGTGTTTTATGTGTAAGTGAGTGTATGTTTGCTAGGGTGTAAGTGGGTGAGGATGGGTGAGTTGGTTTATGTGTATGTGAGTCTGTATGGTATTAGGGTGTGGGTGAGTCTGTTGTGTGTTTAATTTGTACCCCTAAAAATTAACAGAACTAAAAAATCTAAAACTAACAAAACTAAAAATCTAAAAATAAAATACTACTCTAAAAATAAGATGAAGACTAAAAAAAATGAAACTAAAAAGAAATAAAAGTAAAAATAAAAATCTATTAAACTAAAAACTAAAATCCTAAAAATGTAAAATCTAAAAAAATTAAATAAAAAATAAATGAAATCCTAAAAACTAAACCTAATAAAATAAAATAAAATAAAAACTAATAACTAATAAAAATAAAAATACACTAATAAAAATAAAATATAAAAATATGCAAATAAATTCTAAAATCCTAAATAATTCTAAAATAAATCCTAAAAATAAAACGACTCAAAATAAAAATCTAAGAAAATCTAAAAAGGTACAAACACAACCCACACAGGCTCGGGTGATGGACTGGGCTCGGTCTGGGCTAGGTTAAGGTTACGGGACTTGTTTGGGGCATTGGAACACATCTCAGCACGCTCAAATAGGACTCCAGACTTCGCGATCTTCTTTGATTTCTTCGATGCAAGCTTTTAATCGCTTATGTGTCACAATTGACTTGATTTAGCATTATTTGATACTGCGACTGCTGATTGACGTGCAAAATGATAAAATACGAACATAAGGCCAATTTTAATTAAAACGAGTTACTAAAATGCACATATTCGGGGCATAAATTATACACTTTTGGGTGCTTATAACACCACTCTCAAACAGAACATTACTAGTCCTCGAGCAAGAATAGAGAGAAAACAGAGATAAGTAACCAAAATTGTGCCACTTTCGCAGACACTGGCGATTGCACTTAGCATGTGCAATAAGCCGTTAAACTTATAGATTGCCCTACAGGACGAGTGGTGTCTCATGAGGGTTTGTAGTGAATGTACCCATAAAATTCAAAGGTTTATTGAATTCAGTTTCTGATTAGATGATGAAACGCTATACAACCCAACTTTAAAAGGACATCAAGGAACACCGTATTCAACTATCAAAATGTGATGAAATTACTTAATACCAAAAGTGTAATCCTTCCTCAAACTCAGCATGTGTAGTGTGAAGTAATCTTAAGTATCATTAGAGTAATTCTAAAATCGCCTTTATAGAATCAAAGCTTTGACTTCAATTCTCACTGGATATATATCTCTGAATCGAACTCTCTGAGAATTGGGTAAGTTTATCTCTCTAGTGTGTGAGGTGAGTAAATGAAAGCAAGTTCAAACGTCTCACACACTTTATAGAAAATGACGGATACAGGAAAAAATCTGATCTCATGAAGGAATGTTAACCACTATGTTGAGAATGTCAAGTTATTCACCATGTAATCTTCTCGTTTGCCCGAACACGTCACCAAGGTTGAAAATATGGTTTATGAAAGGCATGAGGGGATAATGAAATGAAGAAGATGAATGATTTTTGAGAAGAGTGTAACTCATTTTGACTGACTATTGTCTTCCTCTTTTGAATTTATGGTCGCATTATTTATTTTTTTTCTATTTTTTCTGCTTCTTTCTCTACCCTTTTTTTTTGCGATGCATTTTTCTTTTCATAACAAAAATGAAGACATTTTACATTGAAAATTTTAAACACTCTTTTTCTCAAAAACGATGGCAATGATGGATGGTATTTGGGACATATGGATAAGGGTAATGTGGAAAATGATAATGGGTGAATAATAATGTGATAGGGAAAAATGGTAAGTGTATGGAAAAATCGATTTAGTGCTCGGGACAAACTACAAGATACATGTTTCTTACAACTCGAAAGTAATGCCATTCTCAGTGATTAAGCCAAATTTGAAAAAATAATGAGATCATGCAACGACTAAATATGGTACCCAAAGAAAGTTGAGTCGATTTGTGACTCGGAGATACGTAAAAACCCTCAAAAATGTGAAAAGCTCGAATGTCATGGGTTTAAGTCGCCACTAGTGATCTTTTAAGGCTCTCGTGAGAATATTGTTACTCTTCAACTTTTGATTGTAAAAGTGATAGTGCAATTTGTTGAGGCTAGGAATTCATGGTGCAAGTGAGCTTTTAAGAGGTATTAATTAATTTAATGTTAAAAGCGTAATTTTTGGGTTAAACAGAGGTATTCCAAGATTTCTAAAAGAGGGATGATAGACAATTCATGCCATAAATTTTTTATTTTAACTTCACAAAAAGTTTAAAATCACTTGTTTCTGAAAATTTTCAAAAGAGGTACGATTTTGATAAATTTTCCACCCCCAAACAAAAAAGAACATCGTCCTTGATGTTTAAAACCATATAAAAATGAAAAGCCCAAGGGAGGAAAGATAGTACCATAATGAACCACTAGTGAAATGTACCGCACTCTGGAGCATAGATGAAACCTGAAGAACAGATGTGATACAAAAAGACGTACAAGTCTATAAAGCATACTCAAAAATAATGAACAACGGGGTGCCTCCCGATAGCGCTAAGTTTAACGTCTTCATCCAGACCGAACCAATCTCACCCTAAGAATAGGAACTATGAAAAGCACAGGGCGACAGAAAAATTGGGTGATGAAAATCACTCCCAAACAAGACTGAAGCGTCAGTCTTATTGGATAAAGTCTAGAAGAAGTCAATGCACTTGTATGGCAAAGTGCATCACTCGATGAAAATCATCGGTGGACCATGGGCGGGTGGGTAAGAGGGTACATGGACTGAGGGTAAGGGTGAGGGTGAACAGGTACCGGTCACGGGCCTTATTGAGTGTAAATGTGAGGGAAACAAGGGCCCTATAAGTATGGTGCTCAAGTTGGTGAGGGAGGCAAAATGGTTTGGCAATAATAATGGGGAGGGCCTCATAGAAAGTGCACGACCATTCTATAATTGGACGATGATAATGGTCTCCCCGTGACATGCCAGGGAGCTGTCGATGGAAAAAATCAACACCACAAGGAAGTGGTGTTCATTGAGGAACAAGCTCGGTGTCACGGAGGATTAGAGTAGCATAAATACTCTCATAGATAGTGGTGTCGATGAAAAATGCACAAATGTGATCGTGGAGTACTAGGGTGGAGGATGGAGGTAGGTGAGGACCTAAATACGTAGATGGGAACAGGTGAAGTGCAATAATAAGGTCCAAACCAAGTGGTGGGGTGGAAGGGACAGTGGGTGGATCGGGTGGGACAAAGGGTGGGGGAAGATGATCTAACTCACGAGTAGGAGACACACATTCCTCATGAGGCGCAGAGTGATCCTCAAGGTCATTTGCAGGAGGAAGTTTGGAAATAAACGAGGGAGTGATCAACTTAGCCACCATTACGTCACTATCCAAGGTGGTGAAACGGTCTAACGAGGCTTTAAGATCCGAGATGGATGAATCGACATCAATATTCGACTCAACAGGAGCCAAGCAAGGTGGGACAGGATCCATATCTAGAGCGATAGAAACCATCTCGGGTTCAATATCAAAAAAATGGTGAGCACTCATAGCCGGAGCTAACTTAGGATGAAGTGGTTCATCGGGAACACACACAGTGGGATCAATAGGTGTAGGCTCGGGCATAAATAAGGATTCTATGGAAGGGGGAAGGCGAGCCTCAATGGTGGGTTTGAGAGGATAGGGTGGAGGGGGGTCAGTCTCACAAACAATGAATATGTCAACACAATTGTCAACTTGCGGCTCGGACCACGGGGTGGTCTCAACGTAGAGATTATCAGGATAACAGGATTGGTCACACTCAAAATCAGTGGCACAAGACAACACATCATCGTCCCATATGGGTGCAACAATGGATTGGCTTGTGGTGAAATTCGACTCGTTCGCACACTCAAATGCAGTAAACCTGTGTTCAAGCCGTTGAAGGGCTTCATTTTGAGATTGAAGAGTGTGCATGAACTTTTGCAAGAGGCGCTCGAGAGAGGATGTGCAAGGTGGTGGGGAGATGTCGATAGATGGCGGTGGTGGGTGAGGTGGACACAACTCGCTAGAAACACTAGGATGTGGAGAATACTCATATGAAGTATGGGTAATGGGGTCAAGTTGGTCATACATAGAAGAAGAATCTCCGTGAGAGACAAAAGGTTGAGCAACAAGAGGATCATAGTAAGTGGACTGATATATATGAGGGGCACGAGGTGGCGATGACAACTGTTGGAAACCGTAAGGATCCACAACTTGGCGTTGTGATTCATATTTCACGGAAGGGTGATCAGGCCTCCATGAATAGCTTGGGTACTCATACCCTTCGACATTGGATATGTCGTGAAAGGATGACGAGGGTGGTTCCGAAACAGTGTCATATGGATCCACATGTTCCATGGTGGGTTCAGATGGAGAGAATATAAAGGGGCACTCATGGGACACATGATCGATAAGAAAGCAGTGTGTGCACGACGAAGCATGGGATGGTTTGACACTCGGTATTGAAGGCGATGGAGTAGGGGATGTATGCGTGGACGACACACGAGTATCAACAGTGGGTGTTTGAGATTTAAAGCCATGAAGTAAGGAATGAAGGTTCGATTCGGGCTTACAATCAAACAAACTTTGAGAGAATGGAAAATGGCCAAAGTATTCCCGTAATGGAGGTTCTTCGACCATGACAAGAGGAATAATTTTTGATTTTTAAATATTTTTCAAAAGAAAATCTTTCTGTGATTTTTGAAAATAAGAAAAGGAAAATCTTTTTGGTATTTTAAATATGGGAAAAAAATCTTTGTGGAATTTTTGAAAATATTTTTAAAAAAGAAAATATTTTTGGTATTTTTCGAAAAATGGAAAAAATTGGACTCTTGATTTGGTCGAACTAATTAAAACCGACTACCTAAAGAAAGAAATTGGACACACACGAGTTAAGAAAAAATCCTAACGAGCACATAGCCAATTATTATCTTCAAAATTAGTGAAAGGGGTAGTCAAATTTTAATTAAGTCCGCGGGCGACAAAATTCACGGAATTTATCTTTGTGATCGCATGTTGCAAAAATGTGTTCCTATTGGGCTGGCTAGTTGATTGATTTTAATTTAATGACAGCTAGGGTAGCACACAGTGGATACACGAGTGAGTCGGGTGATGAAATCCCCACTCGTTTCAATGATCGGGTCTAGGTCTTAGGTAAATTAATTCATCAAACCATTCAATTTAAATGCGATACGAAAATGAAAAGCATATAGGAGCAAGTAGCACACAAAAATTGACTCGCTTGCAGGAGATTCGCGAGGGATAAAAAAATGTACCTCCAATGATTTTTACACACGTGGGGTCAAGATCGAGTTGAGTCGACCGGGGGGAGATCTCGCCTATCTCAGTCGTCCCTGGGAGTCCTACCGATCCAAAGTAGAGAGGCTTCTAAATCCTCACCTTGGATGCCCTCTCTCTACCTTGTCCGGTTTCCCTTTTCGCTTTTTTTTTAATGAATAATTATTATAAATAAATCGGTGTCAAAAAGCACCAAAGTGCGGTCGTTATCTTCAAAAGTCACTCTCAAAATTCCCTTGAGTACCTACAAAATTTGTCTAAAAATAACTCGTATTGCGGTAAGTACGGGTATCAATCCAACTTCCAAGGTGAAACAATTCATGTGAAAACGTGCAATTCCAATTTTTTTATAAAAATATTTTTTTGTTTATTTTTTATTTTTTTCAAAACAATTTCAAGGGAAAAATTAACTAATTAAATGCTAAAATTATTAAATGACTAAATGAAGAAAAAGAATGTGCAACCGAGTATGAAATAATGTGAGAAGGTCAAGAGATGGGATTACAATGCATTTTCAATTATGTTAATTTCTCAATTTATTAATTTGAAATATTTCGAGATAATATTAAATCGATAATCTAACGCACGTTAAAAATTATAAATTTAATAAAAAAATCAGAAAATTAATTTAAAAATGTCACACAATAAAAAATTAGGACTTATACTATATTCAGAAAATTATCCGTTAGGATCAATTTAACGAAAACAATAGTAATCTTCAAATTTCAACACCGGATTAATATTCAAATTTCAGAAAAACCTATCTCTAGTTCGATTCCTAAATTCAAACATTAATTTGTTCAATTAATTTACTAACTCTCGTTACATAAATTAATTGGTGACAGTTAAAAATTAATTTACCTAGAAATACACAATTAATGAAATTGATTAATTAAATTAATATCATTCGCAGTGCATCCCACCCCTTGAATGGGGTGTTTAGCCAAACATTCTCATGTGTGCATAAACAACAATAAATAATATGTCAAGAAGGAAATAAATTGAAAAGAGAATGTAGAAATACAATACACAATTTTTTCCACAAATTTGTCTTGAAATGCGCCTTGACATGCATCCAACTTCTTCACAATTTTCAGTACTTGATTACAAAAAGAAGACTAAAAACTAAACCTAAAAATTATTCTAAAGCTAAAATAATTTTTTTTTGTATCTTTCTGAATTTTTTTCGTGACCCTAAACTGTACATAATATACACAGTTTGTCTCTATTTTCTGTCTCTCTCCCTGCGTCTGATATTGAGAGTCCTGTTTTTTTAGCTGATGCCCCTCTTTCATTATAGCCCATGACTAGTTTGGATGGAGAGATATTGTAGGGATTTGGAAAATGACTAAGTCAAAATATTAGCAAGGTTATAAGATTCAGATTTTAGTGGGATTGGGTTTGTTTGGTTTTGCGATTTAGGTGTACTGGCCTCGAGCTCGGGTTCGTTGCGATTTGGAACGGGTATAAGGGTCGGGGGTTAAGCGCGCATGGGGATCGGGTTGCCGAGTTTGTTCCGCCGAAGGTGGGGGATGTCACCGGAGCTCGTTGAGGTGGCGCCCGATTTTCAGGTGAGTAAAGGTTTGTGGAGTTTTTTTTTTCTTTTGTTTAATTTGGTTTTAGGAATGGGCAAGATGGGTTTTGTTGTTTTGGTTTTGTTGTGGTAAAAAAGTAGGTATGGATATGGAGGTTTGTGTTTTGGTTGGTTATGGAGGTTTTAAGAGAGAGAATCGTGGGTGTTGGTTTTTTGGAAGAGGATGAATAGTAAGGTGGAGTGTTTTATGTGTATGTGAGTGTATGTTTGCTAGGGTGTAAGTGGGTGAGGATGGGTGAGTTGGTTTATGTGTATGTGAGTGTGTATGGTATTAGGGTGTTTAATTTGTACCCCTAAAAATTAATAGAACTAAAAAATCTAAAACTAACAAAACTAAAAATCTAAAAATAAAATACTACTCTAAAAATAAAATAAAGACTAAAAAAAATGAAACTAAAAACTAAAATCCTAAAAATGTAAAATCTAAAATAAATAAATAAAAATAAATGAAATCCTAAAAACTAAACCTAATAAAATAAAATAAAATAAAAACTAATAACTAATAAAAATAAAAATAAAAATAAAAACAAAAACAAAAATAAAAATAAAAATAAACATAAAAATAAAAATAAAAATAAAACTAAAAATACACTAATAAAAATAAAATATAAAAATATGCAAATAAATTCTAAAAATCCTAACTAATTCTAAAATAAATCCTAAAAATAAAACGACTCAAAATAAAAATCTAAGAAAATCTAAAAAGGTACAAACTCAACACACACAGGCTCGAGTGATGGACTGGGCTCGGTCTGGGCTAGATTAAGGTTACGGGACTGGTTCGGGGCATCGGAACACATCTCAGCACGCTCAAATAGGACTCCAGACTTCGCGGTCTCCTTTGATTTCTTCGATGCAAGCTTTTAATTGCTTATGTGTCGCAATTGACTTGATTTAGCATTATTTGATACTGCGATTGCTAATTGACCTACAAAATGATAAAATACGAATATAAGACCAATTTTAATTAAAACGAGTAACTAAAATGCAAATATTCGGGGCATAAATTATACACTTTTAGGTGCTTATAACACCACTCTCAAACAGAACATTGCTAGTCCTCGAGAAAGAATAGAGAGAAAACAGAGATAAGTGACCAAAAGTGTGCCACTTTCGCAAGCACTGGCGATTGCACTTAGCATGTGCAATAAGTCGTTAAACGTATAGGTTGCCCTACAGGACGAGTGGTGTCTCATGAGGGTTTGCATTGAATGTACCCCCAAAATTCAAAGGTTTATTGAATGCAGTTTCTGATTAGATGATGAAACACTATACAACCAAACTTTAAAAGGACATCAAGGAACACCGTATTCAACTATCAAAATGTGATGAAATTACTTAATACCAAAAGCGTAATCCTTCCTAAAACTCAGCATGTGTAGTGTGAGGTAATCTTAAGTATCATTAGAGTAATTTTAAAATCGCCTTTATAGAATCAAAGCTTTGACTTTAATTCTCACTGGATATATATCTCTGAATCAAACTCTCTGAGAATTGGGTAGGTTTATCTCTCTAGTGTGTGAGGAGGTGAGTAAATGAAAGCAAGTTCAAACGTCTCACACACTTTATAGAAAATGACGGATACATGAAAAAATCTTATCTCATTAAGGAATGCTAACCACTATGTTGAGAATGTCAAGTTATTCACCATGTAATCTTCTCGTTTGCCCGAACACGTCACCAAGGGTGAAAATGTGGTTTATGAAAGGCATGGGGGGATAATGAAATGAAGAAGATGAATGATTTTTGAGAAGAGTATAACTCATTTTGACTGACTATTGTCTTCCTCTTTTGAATTTATGGTCGCATGATTTTTTTTTCTATTTTTTTCTGCTTCTTCCTCTACCCTTTTTTTTGCGATGCATTTTTCTTTTCATAACAAAAATGAAGACATTTTACATTGAAAATTTCAAACACTATTTTTCTCAAAAACGATGGCAATGGTGGATGGTATTTGGGACATATGGATAAGGTTAATGTGGAAAATGATAATGGGTGAATGATAATGTGATAGGGAAAAATGGTAAGTGTATGGCAAAATCATTTTAGTGCTCGGGACAAATTATAAGATACATGTTTCTTACAACTCGAAAGTAATGTCATTCTCAGTGATTAAGACAAATTTGAAAAAATAATGAGATCATGCAACGACTAAATATGGTACCCAAAGAAAGTTTAGTCGACTTGTGACTCGGAGATACGTAAAAACTCTCAAAAATGTGAAAAGCTCGAATGCAATGGGTTTAAGTCGCCACTAGTGATCTTTTAAGGCTCTCTTGAGAATATTGTTACTCTTCAACTTTTGATTGTAAAAGTGATAGTGCAATTTGTTGAGGCAAGGAATTCATGGTGCAAGTGAGCTTTTAAGAGGTATTAATTAATTTAATGTTAAAAGCGTAATTTTTGGGTTAAACACAGGTATTCCGAGATTTCTAAAAGAGGGATAATAGACAATTCATGCCATAAATTTTTTATTTTAATTTCACAAAAAGTTTAAAATCACTTGTTTCTGAAAATTTTCAAAAGAGGTACGATTTTGATAAATTTTCCACCCCCAAACAAAAAAGAACATCGTCCTTGATGTTTAAAACCATATAAAAATGAAAAGCACAAGGGAGGAAAGATAGTACCATAATGAACCATTAGTGAAATGTACCGCACTCTGGAGCTTAGATGAAACCTGAAGAACAGATGTGATACAAAAAGACGTACAAGTCTATAAAGCATATGAAAATCATTGGGTGGTGTGAAACACCACCCCCAAACAGGATAAGGCTCATACTCAAAAACAATGAACAATGGGGTGCCTCCCGGTAGCGCTATGTTTAACTTCTTCAGCCAGACCGAACCAATCTCACCCTAAGAATAAGTTTTAATAGTTAAGCAAGTATATGGTAGTGTAAAAATCTTAACAACTTGGAATGAGGTTAGGTATATGACATAAGAACAAGAATTTAAGTTATCTCTAGTCATTATGACACTCGAGTTATATAGAGGCGTGGAGACACTCCCTTTAATCGTAATAAGTATCGGGAAAATATTGGTGTTATTTCTTAGGTGGAATGATTGAGTTTCATATAAGACATACGATAAGTCACTCAATGTTGTATAATGACAAAAAAAATCAAATGGAGTTTAAAAGTGGATTTTCAAAGTTCTGTCCTTTTCAATCAGAGAAGTTCATTCTTGATGAAGAGAAATGAGGATTTTAATTTAGTATCAAGTCTACCCCTTGTAGAGAGTTTTGTATACAAAGTCAAGATACGAATTACCCTTTTGAGAAAATTTATTGAATATTTGGGATGAAACAAATGATTTGTAGTAATGACTAGGTAAAAGAATTACCCTTACGAGTAATTGTAGTCATTAAAGGGTAATTTTGTTGATTTTGGTAGTGGAGTTCCAAATTTTAATGAACTTGAGGAATGAATGATCTCGACGTGTTCGGTAATGGTCATAGAGTAAAGACATGTGTTTGGCGAAAATAATAAGGTTTACACTTTCGAATTTCCCTTGTGTTAATGAGTAGATTTGTAAACATCGCATAATGGTTTGATGTTCCACTTTAACCTTGACTTAGTAGGGAACAACTAAACAAGATCTCTTACACATGTATTAAAAATCTACTAGTCATTGGCTAGTTACGATTATGTAATATAATAATAGACCCAAGTGTGGGTTCAACGCACAAGTTAATTAAGTAGGGCATTCGGCGTAAATTCACCTTCTTGGATAGACTTTGTGATAGGTTAGGATAATGAATCTATTGATTGATGCTAGTAGAAATGTTTAAAGAAAATTGTGTTATGATGATGTTTAGGGGTATTGATTCCCTAAAGTAGTAAAGTGTGGTTAGTGTAAGTTGGCACGTAGCCCTGAAAAAGTACTAGCAACATCTTAGGAAAAATTTTCTAAGTTTAAGTATGAACTCTTGGGATTGAAAAGTTAAGACATGAAATACTCATGGGAGCTAGTGGAAAATTGTTAATGTTTGTTTTATTTTGTAGCTTACCATGACCATTAAAGATAAATGAGTAAGTATGACCTCTAATGAGGGAAGCATCGTAATGCTTGGAAATAACATCCCATTTTCTAAAGCTTGTCATGCCACCATTCAATTAGGACAATGGTCTGAGTTAAGGATCTCGATTCCATCAGGAAAATACCTCGGTCATAAGTAAATGATTTAAATAATAATATAGGTAATGATATACCTATGTGGTGCCATTGTGAATAAGACTAGGGTGGGTAGTCTATGCATTATAGGTTTAAATAGTTCATAGGATTGTGTTGCGATTAGAGACACCGATTTTTATTTTATTTTCTACAGTCGTAAGGAAAATGTTTCCCGATGATAATTATAGAATGATTTGTAAATTGTTGTACTTTAAAGTGCTTTAAGATTTGTGAAGGATAGTAAGTTTTCATTACACATGGTTTATTGGTTAGCTTGGCTTAATGATCTGCAACATCTAGGTTAGTGAAACTATAATTAGTTGCTTTTGACTTCTAGAGTGTTTGATTCATGAAGAATTAGTATTCACACTAAATTACAAGTTTTTATCTTAATGGGATAAAATAATGATCATGAGTTATTAATTTGGATTTATATAATGCTCACATAGATTCATATTTTGAGTTTATAAGGAATTTAATAGACCATGATGATTAATTTATTTCATGACGTGAGAAGTTGTCATGGATGTTATCGGTGTGTAGTAATTATATGGTTGTATACCATCATAATGTAGGTAATTATTCACCTAAGTTTAAATTCGAGAAAAGTCAAGGACTTAGTAGATTTAACTATATAACACTTTGGTGATAAGTTCCTATCAAGTGTCTATGAGATTTATCAGTGTAAATACATTAGGTAAAAGGATTTTTGAGAAATTGAAAATAACTGGACTGTTGTCGATCAATGTGTAGGTTTTTCATTCCTAAAGAGTAAGATTAGACTTGTTTAACAGTATTGCAATTAAATGATAAGTTTTAAATTAAGAAAATATCTTATGGTTATAAGAATTTATTGTATTTGTAGACATGGGATTGAAAAAGGGCGTGTCATCATGACCTTGAAGGATAAGTATCATAACATGTATGAATTCATAAAAATAATAACTAAGAAGGAAGAAGTTCCATATTTTGGAGAAACTAGAGGAGACATTGTACATGCAGGGAATCGCATAGATGTTTAACCTTGAGTAACATGGTGTCAAAATCTTCTTACTATGTAATGTATTCATTTCGTGGAAGAAAATTCCCAAGGTGGGAAGGTTGTAATGCCTGAATTTTATGGAATTATTAAAAACGCATTATATTTTTGGACTCACATAATTCGCAAATTATATGGACTTAGAGTAATGAGAATTTAATAGGATTAATTTAAATAGTTCAATTAATTGAAAATACGGTTAAGGAGAAAAATAAAAATGTCGCGTACCGCGTGTTAAATTAAGTTACGTATTTTAAATAGAATTAAAGGAAAATATAGGGAATGAATTATATAAATACACGTATATTCATGTTATAATATCATTAAGATAAATAAGGAATTTAAAAAAAACTGAACCTGAATGGGGGAATCGATTGGGGGGGGGGGGGTCGATTCGAAACCCTCCAGCCTATTTTAAAGGTTTTCGAGTGTACAAGTAGAGGGTGGTAATTGTAATGACTCCCCATCAGTTTGGACCACTTTTCTATCATATTTTGACTGTCCTAGGCATGAGGACTGCCCTAAAGGGTTTTCAACATTAATGGTTATAGATTCTTTAGGAAGTAGTAGAGAGAGAGGTGTAATACCCCGTATTTTTATGCTATATTAATTTGGGGATTTATTAAATTTAATGTGAATGAATTATTTAATAAAAATTCGGAAATTAATTATGTTATAATTATTAACGTGACGAGAGTTATTAATTATGGGAAAATTGTTGAATATTACTAATGAGCAAAGTAATATACTATATTGGTTATATTGTATGTCATGAGTGAGTTAAATGACAATTTCCGAAATTTAAGTCGGAACGTGCTCGTGTCGCGTCGGGACTAAATTTTGATAAATAAAAAGTGAATATTTTATAAGTTGCCCGTATGGTCATTTTGAGTGCGCCAACGCATCCGGAAGGGTCGAGATAGTCAGAAAAGTGTACCCGAGGGTGTAGTTTTGGTCTCGGGGCGTTTTTAGACCTAACTAGTACCCCGGGAGGGCATTTTAGTCATTTTACATATTTGGGTAATTAAACCCACGAAATTCAGCAACCTATATCAGCCATTTAGGTTAGTCATTTAGGGTTAGAATATTCAGAACCCTAGAACGGCCATTGGAGAAGAGAGGAGAGAGCCCTCAAGGCAATTCAAGGCCAAAAAGTCACCGTTTGCATCGCCGCCACCACCAACGCGTAGATCGCGAGAAGGGGAACGCATCCACACCAAAATCAGCCGCAATCCAGACTTCTGAAAATCCCAGGCAAGTGTTTATCTTGCGTATTTTCGTTGGTGCAATTTTCATATTAGTTAGGAATGATTAGAGATGAAAAATATGGAAGAAAGGCCAATTTGTGATAGGAAAACCCATGTAGTATTGATTTATGTGGAAATTCTGGAAACCTTGCCATGTAGAGGGATGTAACCACGAAATTTTGATAATTATAAGAAGGAATTTCTGAAGAAAATTGGTTAGAAAACTGTTTAAGAGAATTTTAGTGTTCTTGATAATTAATTAACTTTTGGGGCTGTTAATCCTTGATTAAATGATAGAAATACCCATGCCTTACGTTGGAAACATCTGATATATTGTTAAAATGTTAGTAGTAGCATTTTGGGACGATTGGAACTTGAAAATATGGATTTGGTGTAAATTTGGAGATGAAACCCGTAACTGCAATTCTGCAAATTTCGCAGACCTGCTTGATCGATCGATCGAGCCCAGAGATTCGATCGATCGAGCCCCAAACCTCGATCGATCGACCCCTACTGGAAGACTCTTATTTCCCTTTGTAAATGATTTAAAAATCGAATTTGTCGTGATATAATTCTTGGGCATTCTTAGTATAATGATTTGGGAGACATGGAGGACCAGTAGGGCGTATGAATAAATGTTGGGATCATTAATATTCGACGAGAATGATATTTATGGGATATTTACTTTAGGGTTAGTGAATTGATATATTAAAGGGTGAGGCGCGTAAGAGAGTTACGTTGAAACGTAATAACGACACCTACTGAATTTTCTACTTGGAAGAATAAAGTCCACGAGTGTCATGAAATAAGTGAGAAAACCCTTCGAGGTAAGGTTAGAGATGAAACCTTATACATAATACTAATAATGTGAAATTAAGGATAAATGTTGTAATTATGGGTGACGAGAGGAACCTATATTAATATGATGAAAGTGGTATATTTATATGATTGTGTGTACATATATTATATACATGTGAAAAACATACCGCGCTACTTGCTATCCTTGAGGTTACCGCGCTGGGACAGTCTTATCTCGATGGGACCTTTATGGGGGATATTGACTTGTACCCTAGAAGATAGATATCCTTGGTACAAGCTATCGAATCGATAGTTCAGACGGTCCTAAGAGACGCGAGTATGTGCCATCCTCTTAGAGACTTGGAATCTATGCTTCGCCTCGATATTGTTTGTGTATGTGTTAATACAGTTCGAGAGTGATTCCGAACTTGTATTCCCCTTGATATAAGTGGTATGGGGTTTGGATAGTAGAAGTATGCACGCACCATAGTTTTATTTGGGGTGTTGTTATTATATATATATTATTCGAGTAGTTAATATATATATATGAGATTCGGGAATTTGAAACTGCCTACTGTGATTTGATAAGTAGGACATGATTGATGACTCAAATAGTAAATACTTGTTTTGTGAAAGTATAATATGACACTGGGAAATTTTGTAAATTAATAAAGCTAAAACGAGAGTTGTGCTGCAAATTGGAAGTATTTTTTTTAAACAATGATATTGTTCGGTTTTGAAATCTTATGAGTAAGTAAGATAAGTTAGATTATTGGGAAGGTTAGTATGATAAAATGATAAGATAAACCGCTGGGAAGGTTAGTACGATAGGCGTGCACATTAGAAGAGAGGTGAGAATTTCTCAAGAGAGTGTCGCTCTAATATGTTGTTGCATTGGCCTGTATCAATTTAAATACTTGCTAAACGTATTTTAAATCAAACAAACTTTCGGGCTCTGACCCGTTTTTCTCTCTCTCTCTCTCTCTCTCTTGTATATATATATGTATGTATTACAGGTGCCCAGCCACAGGGGCGTCTTGCTTAGGATCTCTTGGAAGGAACGCGCTGCAGCTTAGGTGGGAGTTGCAGGTCTTTTGAATAGACGACTTCGTTCATTCGGATCCACTCTTAGCACTTTCATTTAGTTGAGCATGTGTAGCTCTTTCCATTATTCCATTGTTATTGGACATTTGTATTTCAGTTATTTCCAGTTTTGTTACTATGGGTTTTATTCGGTTTGATTGTGTTACTTTATATTTCGCATGTTGACATTCGATTGACGAATGTTTTAAATTAATTGGACTATGTTGCAGATATTTAATGTGGTGTGATTCTTACTTATTGAATGTTGTTAATAAAATAAATGATTTTTCTTTAAATAAAATTTGGAAAGTATATATGAAAATGGTTTTGACACTTAGCTTAATTATTTAGGGTGTTAAATTGGAAAATTTATTTTTATCGACAGTGATGCTGAGAATGAACCAACTGTTTACCTTGATTTAATTTAATAAAGGAGTGATCGCCCGGTATTTAATTAGGTGGGGTGTCACTGGTGGTATCAGATCATCAGGTTCTAGTGTCCATAGGATCTGTACGGCTTATTTCGCTTTCAGCTTAACGTTGTTGCTATAGAGCCCTATTTTTAGGATTGTTGTACTATTGTTTTACGTTTAAGTCTTCGACTATTTTAGATTTGATAATAATTGTAGACTAATAAACTTGTTCACGTTTCAGATGCCTCCGAGACGTGCTCCGAAAAATAGGCGTGCCCAGGCCGAGCAGCCAGCAGCTCCGGCACCAGGCACAATGAATGCAAATGAGGTGACCGCCATTGATGCTCAGGCGGTGAATGCCGCGATAGCGGTGATTCAGCAGGCTCCACCCCAGGTTCAGGCAGTGGCGCCAGTACCAGCACAGCTTCCATCTGCATGGGAGAGGGTTCGGGATGCTTTTCAGAAAGCGCATCCCCCTGAGTTCTCTGGTAGCTCCGATATTGTCACAGTTAGCCAATGGAAGAAGGAAATCCAGCGGCACCTCCGTATGTATGAGTGCACTGATGTGCAAAAGCAGTTATTGGCTTCCTTTAAGCTGGTGGGAGCCGCATTGCAGTGGTGGGAGTCCACTACCACTTTGGAGGAGAGGGACATGATCCCTATTCAGTTGTTCTAGGAGCGGTTTGATCGCAAGTATTTTCCACCCGCCGTGCAGACTGAGATGAGGCGGAAACTACTGAATCTGAAGCAGGAGAACCTTACCGTAGCAGAGTATGAGGAGGAGTTCACGAGACTTCTCACCATTGTGCCAGATGAGGCACCTACTGATAGTAAGAGGATTATGTTGTTTGTCGACGGGTTAGCTTGGAGGATCCGTCAGCACCTTATTGGGAATTTATCTCTGAGTACTTTCACTGATGTACTCAATGCAGCGTTACTACATTGCCAGGAACACCGCTTCCATCTTCAGGGAAGCAATAGAGTAGGAGAGTCCAGCCAGCAGGGCAGGACCGGGGGTAATAGTGCCAGTGGGGCACCATCTCATGGACAGACTCGTCAGCACGAGCGGAGTTCCCATCAGGGGGACCCTGCTAAGCGATTCCGTTCAGGTGATTCTAGGCAGGGATATGGGGGCTATAGGCAGGGACAGCAGGGCCAACACCGACAGCAGGGCCAGCAGCGTGCTAATCAGGGCCAACAGGGCCAGTGGCGGGGAGGCAACGGCCATCAGGGCCGTGGTCAGCAGGGACAGAGGGGAGGCAACTTCAAGGGCCGATATTTTGGGCATGGTAAGCACGGCCATAGGCGCCAGGATTTTCCGGAGGGAGATAGGGCCCCACAGCAGCAGGGGGCCCGTAATGAGCCACAGAGACCACTTTTTCCGGCTACACTCCCAGCTCCAGCCCAGGTGCCAGCCCTATCAGCCATTCCAGCAGCTCCAGTGCAGCAGGGGCAATTACAGTATGGACGTGTCTATAACGTCCCCCAGGCAGCAGCTCCACAGGCACCACCCGCGATTGAGTGTATGTTTCCTATCCATGGTACTATGGGTCGGGTTTTGTTTGATACGGGGGAAACACATTATTTTATAGCTACGCATTTTGCGAAGGCCTTAGGGTTGTTAACCACAACAGAGAGCACAGTGACGTGTGTGGACTCACCACTGGGGAGTGGGTCACTTATTTTCTTTATATGCCAGGGAGTGGGGGTAGAGATCGGTAGTTTGGTATTACCTGCGGACATGTTAGTCTTAGTCATACACGAGCATGATGTGATTATTGGTATGGATCGGCTCGCAGCTTATAGAGCCATGATTGATTGCTTCGGTGGGAGCATTGTTTTTGCCATTCCGGGGCAAGAGATGTTTGTAGTGGCGATGCCTCGCCCAGAGGGAGGTTCGACCGCTCATTTGTATTACATAGAGGAGGATACCTCTAAGGAGGTTGTGATTCCCTTATATTCGATCCCAGTTGTCAGGGAGTATTCCGATGTGTTCCAGGAGATACCAGGCCTACCCCCCAGTCGAGAGATAGACTTTGTTATAGATTTATTGCCAGATACGAGACCTATAGCACGCGCACCGTACCGTATGGCTCCGGCAGAGATGCGAGAGCTACGAGATCAGATAGAGCAGTTGTTAGGTTAGGGCTTCATTCGCAGGAGTACCTCACCTTGGGGCGCTCCAGTTTTGTTTGTGAAGAAAAGAGATGGTTCACTGAGATTGTGTGTGGACTACCGGGAGCTGAACAAGGTCACGATACGAAATAAGTATCCGTTGCCTCGAATCGATGATCTGTTCGACCAGTTGAGGGGAGCAACTTTCTTTTCGAAGATAGATCTGAGGTCGGGGTACCATCAGTTACGTATTAGAGAGCAGGATATTTCAAAGACTGCCTTCTTATCGAGATATGGGTCCTATGAGTTCAGGGTGATGCTGTTCGGACTCACAAATGCCCCAGCCGTTTTCATGGACTTGATGAACCGAGTATTCAGAGAGTTCTTGGATCATTTTGTCATCGTCTTCATAGATGACATCTTGATATATTCACACTCCGAGGAGGAGCATGCCGAGCACTTGAGGCATGTTCTTTAGACTCTACGAGAGCATCAGTTGTATGCTAAGTACGAGAAGTGCGAATTCTGTATGCGAGAGGTACAGTTCTTGGGGCATGTTGTTTCTGAGCAGGGAATAGCAGTTGACCCGAGTAAAGTGTCAGCGGTGAGGGAGTGGGGACAGCCCATGACACCGACGGAAGTGCGTAGTTTCTTGGGGTTAGCTGGTTACTACAGGAGATTCATTCGGGGATTCTCTAAAATAGCGGGTCCATTGACCAATCTGACTCGCAAGGGAGTACCATATGTTTGGGATGACGCTTGTCAGTTGGCTTTTGACGAGCTGAAAGATAAGCTTACTTCAGCGTCAGTCCTTGCGTTACCACAGCCGGGTATGGAGTACCTGGTTTACACCGATGCGTCCTTAAGGGGACTTGGGGGAGTACTTCAGCAGGAACAGAAGGTTATAGCTTTTGCCTCCCGCAATCTTAAGTCGCATGAAAAGAATTACCCCACCCACGACCTGGAGTTAGCAGCGGTCGTCTTTGCATTGAGGATATGGAGGCACTATTTGTTGGGAGAGAAATTTCGTTTGTTCACAGACCACAAGTCATTGCAGTACCTGTTCACTCAGCGAGAGCTGAATATGCGTCAGCGCAGATGGCTAGAGTTTGTGAAGGACTACCAGTTCGATATACAGTATCATCCGGGAAAGGCCAATGTAGTTGCTGATGCGTTGAGCCGTAGATCGGTAGACGAAGTAGCAGACGTCTGGAATGCAAAGTGGAAGGAGCTGGGTCATCAGGAAGAAGTAGCACGTTCTTTCATGTCCGTGATGTCAGTCACACCCGAGATTGTTACGAGGGTGATACAGGCATAGACCACAGACCCGTTTTGCCAAGAGCAGATTGTGCGACTTCTAGCCGAGGGCGCTGAGTCCTATTCTGTTAGTTCCGATGGAGGTTTGCGGTTTAATGGGAGATTGGTGGTTCCAGAAGGAGCAGAATTACGCCATGTAGTGATGACTCATTCTCATGGGTCCCGATTTGCAGTTTATCCGGGAGGCGATAAGATGTACCAGGATATGAGGCGACAATACTGGTGGAGTGGGATGAAGAAGGACATCGCCGAGTTCGTGTCCAAGTGTTCTACCTGTCAACTGGCAAAGGTGGACCACCAGAAACCGTCAGGATTGCTTCAGCCATCGGAAGTACCCATGTGGAAGTGGGAGAGTATTTCCATGGATTTTATTACAGGGTTGCCTACATCACAGCGGGGCCACGATTCTATCTGGGTGATTGTAGACCGTTTGACCAAGGTGGCTTATTTTCTGTCGGTGCGGACAGATTATACCACGGGTCAGTATGCTCAGTTGTTCATTTCTGAGATTGTCAGATTACATGGGATGCGTCTGAATATTGTGTCAGATAGAGAAAAGATTTTTGTGTCACATTTCTGGGAAAGCTTTCAGGTGTCTATGGGTACTGATTTGAGGTTGAGTTCAGCTTACCACCCACAGACAAATGGACAAACAGAGCGTACCAATCAGATATTAGAGAATATGCAACGCATGTGTGTTCTCGATTTTGGAGGAGGTTGGGATCCACATCTTCCACTAGTAGAGTTTGCTTATAATAACTCTTATCAGTTTACGATTGGTATGGCTCCATTTTAGGCTTTGTACGGTAGGCCTTGTCGTTCCCCAGCTTGTTGGCTCGAAGTGGGGGATAACAAGTTACTAGGACCAGAAGTGATTCAGGAGACCTCCGCGAGAATTGAGATGATCAGGAGTCGTATTCGAGTAGCCCAGGATAGGCAGAAGAGCTACGTCGATGCGAAACGGCTCTTCCGGGAGTTTAGTGTGGGGGACCAAGTGTTATTGCGCGTATCTCCTATGAAGGGAGTGATGAGGTTCGGGAAGAAGGGGAAGTTGGCTCAGAGGTACGTGGGACCATTTCCCATCATCGAGAGGATTGGGCCGATTGCATACAAGTTGGGACTGCCAGAGCATTTACATCGCATCCACGATGTATTCCACATCTCGTCGTTGAGACGATATCTTCGTGATGATATGGCCCATACTCACATTGCGATAGATGAGATCGACTTACAGCCTGATAGCTCTTACGAGGAGAGACCGGTGGCTATTCTAGACTATAGTGAGAGGAGATTGAGGTCGAAGATAGTTCCACTTGTGCGGGTCCAGTGGGAGCACCACAATGTGGAGGATTCCACTTGGGAGCGCGAGGCCGATATGCGCGAGAGATATCCAGATTTGTTCTTACCAGGTATGCCTTATTTTACGAATTTCGGGACGAAATTCCGTTATTAGGGGGGAAGTATGTAATACCCCGTATTTTTATGCTATATTAATTTGGGGATTTATTAAATTTAATGTGAATGAATTATTTAATAAAAATTCGGAAATTAATTATGTTATAATTATTAACGTGACGAGAGTTAGTAATTATGGGAAAATTGTTGAATATTACTAATGAGCAAAGTAATATACTATATTGGTTATATTGTATGTCATGAGTGAGTTAAATGACAATTTCGGAAATTTAAGTCGGAACGTGCTCGTGTCGCGTCGGGACTAAATTTTGATAAATAAAAAGTGAATATTTTATAAGTTGCCCGTATGGTCGTTTTGAGTGCGCCAACGCATCCGGAAGGGTCTAGATAGTCACAAAAGTGTACTCGGGGGTGTAGTTTGGGTCTCGGGGCGTTTTTAGGCCTAATTAGTACCCCGGGAGGGCATTTTAGTCATTTTACATATTTGGGTAATTAAACCCACGAAATTGAGCAACCTATATCAGCCATTTAGGTTAGTCACTTAGGGTTAGAATATTCAGAACCCTAGAACGGCCATTGGAGAAGAGAGGAGAGAGCCCTCAAGGCAATTCAAGGCCAAAAAGTCACCGATTTGCACCGCCGCCACCACCAACGCGTAGATCGCGAGAAGGGAAACGCAACCACACCAAAATCAGCCACAATCCAGACTTCTGAAAATGCCAGGCAAGTGTTTATCTTGCGTATTTTCGTTGGTGCAATTTTCATATTAGTTAGGAATGATTAGAGATGAAAAATATGGAAGAAAGGCCAATTTGTGATAGGAAAACCCATGTAGTATTGATTTATGTGGAAATTCTGGAAACCTTGCCATGTAGAGGGATGTAAACATGAAATTTTGATAATTATAAGAAGGAATTTCTGAAGAAAATTGGTTAGAAACCTGTTTAAGAGAATTTTAGTGTTCTTGATAATTAATTAACTTTTGGGGCTGTTAATCCTTGATTAAATGATAGAAATACCCATGCCTTACGTTGGAAACATCTGATATATTGTTATAATGTTAGTAGTAGCATTCTGGGACGATTGGAACTTGAAAATATGGATTTGGTGTAAATTTGGAGATGAAACCCGTAACTGCAATTCTGCAAATTTCACAGACCTGCTTGATCGATCGATCGAGCCCAGAGCTTCGATCGATCGAAGGTTCGATCGATCGAGCCCCAAACCTCGATCGATCGACCCCTCCTGGAAGACTCTTATTTCCCTTTGTAAATGATTTAAAAATCGAATTTGTCGTGATATAATTCTTGGGCATTCTTAGTATAATGATTTGGGAGACATGGAGGACCAATAGGGCGTATGAATAAATGTTGGGATCAGTAATAATCGACAAGAATGGTATTTATGGGATATTTACTTTAGGGTTAGTGAATTGATATATTAAAGGGTGAGGCGCGTAAGAGAGTTACGTTGAAACGTAATAACGACACCTACTGAATTTTCTACTTGGAAGAATAAAGTCCACGAGTGTCATGAAATAAGTGAGAAAACGCTTCGAGGTAAGGTTAGAGATGAAACCTTATACATAATACTAATAATGTGAAATTAAGGATAAATGTTGTAATTATGGGTGACGAGAGGAACCTATATTAATATGATGAAAGTGGTATATTTATATGATTGTGTGTACATATATTATATACATGTGAAAAACATACCGCGCTACTTGCTATCCTTGAGGTTACCGCGCTGGGACAGTCTTATCTCGATGGAACCTTTATGGGGGATATTGACTTGTACCCTAGAAGATAGATATCCTTGGTACAAGCTATCAAATCGATAGTTCAGACGGTCCTAAGAGACGCGAGTATGTGCCATCCTCTTAGAGACTTGGAATCTATGCTTCGCCTCGATATTGTTTGTGTATGTGTTAATACAGTTCGAGAGTGATTCCGAACTTGTATTCCCCTTGATATGAGTTGTATGGGGTTTGGATAGTAGAAGTATACACGCACCATAGTTTTATTTGGGGTGCTGTTATTATATATATATATTATTCGAGTAGTTAATATATATATATATGATTCGGGAATTTGAAACTGCCTACTGTGATTTGATAAGTAGGACATGATTGATGACTCAAATAGTAAATACTTGTTTTGTGAAAGTATAATATGACACTGGGAAATTTTGTAAATTAATAAAGCTAAAACGAGAGTTGTGCTGCAAATTGGAAGTATTTTTTTTAAACAATGATATTGTTCGGTTTTGAAATCTTATGAGTAAGTAAGATAAGTTAGATTATTGGGAAGGTTAGTATGATAAAATGATAAGATAAACCGTTGGGAAGGTTAGTACGATAGGCGTGCACATTAGAAGAGAGGTGAGAATTTCTCAAGAGAGTGTCGCTCTAATATGTTGTTGCATTGGCCTGTATCAATTTAAATACTTGCTAAACGTATTTTAAATCAAACAAACTTTCGGGCTCTGACCCGTTTTTCTCTCTCTCTCTCTCTCTCTCTTGTATATATATATGTATGTATTACAGGTGCCCAGCCACAGGGGCGTCTTGCTTAGGATCTCTTGGAAGGAACGCGCAGCAGCTTAGGTGGGAGTTGCAGGTCTTTTGAATAGACGACTTCGTTCATTCGGATCCACTCTTAGCACTTTCATTTAGTTGAGCATGTGTAGCTCTTTCCATTATTCCGTTGTTATTGGATATTTGTATTTCAGTTATTTCCAGTTTTGTTACTATGGGTTTTATTCGGTTTGATTGTGTTACTTTATATTTTGCATGTTGACATTCGATTGACGAATGTTTTAAATTAATTGGACTATGTTGCAGATATTTAATGTGGTGTGATTCTTACTTATTGAATGTTGTTAATAAAATAAATGATTTTTCTTTAAATAAAATTTGGAAAGTATATATGAAAATGGTTTTGACACTTAGCTTAATTATTTAGGGTGTTAAATTGGAAAATTTATTTTTATCGAAAGTGATGCTGAGAATGAACCAGCTGTTTACCTTGATTTAATTTAATAAAGGAGTGATCGCCCGGTATTTAATTAGGCGGGGTGTCACAAGAGGCTACAAACTTCCTACTCTTCATTTATGCATAGAGAAATTTTGACCAAAAGACTAATCCGAATTTACTCTTCCTCCCATCATTTTCTCTCAACTAAAAGCTTCATCACCCTCCCTATAGTCATACAAACTAAAAACTTTTTTTATCTTCCATTTTCAAGTGTTTAAGAGTGTTGTAGAAGAGTATTTTTTGGGTGTAAAAGTGAGTTTTGGAAGAACAAAATTTTAGAAAGCCTGGAGCTAATCTGGGACTTATTCAATATCTTCTTCAAAGTTTATTATCTTCTTAAGAGGTATGGGTTCTACACCCTATTTTCAAGTTTAAAGACAAAGCATGTTAGATATATGTATATATGTACGATTCAAATCATTATCAATGATTATAATCACTACAGATGAAAATATACTGAAGAATGTGTCTTAAAAATGGATGAAATTGAAAGGTTGAAAGAAAGATAATTTTCAGAAAGTTTAAGAAAATTATTTCTTATACAAATCATGTACAACTTGTTGATTTCATAATAAATGTTATATTGAACATTTTTGAAGAAATAATGGATGCAAATATGGGTTTTATAGGTATAAAACTTTACATTCCCAATATAAACTCATGTAGTTAATATAAATGGGTTAAATGTATTGAAAGTGTATGTAAATAATCCTTTGAACATGAAATGATAAATGTCAAAATTTATAATACTACTCTCATAAAATGATACAAATTATGCGGACAAAGTTTGTGAAAATTGAAGGAAACAAAGTAATTGGGTGTTAAGTGTAAAAGTAGTGAAAGCATGGATGTTCAAATCTGCAATATTAAAACATTAAGTCCCAAAGGAAAACAAGGGAACAAGAATATTAATGCAAAGTTATCAATTTGTAAGACAATTTTAGAAATTTCAAAAAGTATGATTTTGGGGACAAAGGTGTGATTTTATGAAAAGCTCGGACTAAGTAGTAACATTTACAAAAGTGAGTATTCTTTTGAAAAAATAGTTTTAAAGGAAGACTATACAATGATAAATGTAAAGTTAATATTTTTAAAGGGAAAGTCTTGAAATGACAAAGGAAATACTTTAGCACATAAATGTGATTTTATGTAAAATATGGACTTAATAATGATTTCACCAAACTAAAGGACTCTTTTTAAAGAGTTAGATTTTATGTGATGAAGAGTCATGATTTGTAAAGTAAAGATAAAAATAAGCATTTTTGGAAAAATATATAAATGCGAGTTTACAAGTGTGTATGAATGGTGAAAAATACATTAAAGTGTATAAATGGGTATTCGAACTCAAAGATCCAGTTTCATGGAAAAATGATAAATAAAATTATTTGCAAAAGGCAAAATATCGAGTTTTAAAGTGAAATGAAAATGAACTTTTGATAAAGTGTAAAACTTAAGAATAAAGTGTGTTGGGACTTGTCTCGTCCCGGGTATTTGGCCTCATCGGTCGCTAAAAGGAAAATACAAGAAAAATGCTAAAGAGCAGTTAAGAAAGAAAAAGGGTTACAATGGCGTAACAAGTAAAAAGGACTTCGAAGGTAATCGAAAAATGTAAGGAAGGCCTGGAGCCTTGGGGTGCGGCTGAATGCTTAGGCCTAAGACAACTGATTAGGAGCATATTATGGCACAGTGAAAATCTCTAAAAGGCTGTATAAAGCTTGTGGATTGGCATTCCGATTAATCAAGTGAAAAGACAATTTTGAGCACATCGCTCATTAATGCAAAAACAAGTTTATGAAACACCTTGAAAAGATATGAAAGTACGTTAATGGTTGAATTAACGGGACATGGGTGGTAAAGTAATAAATATTAAGTGTGAGTGGGCTCATTGTCTGGGTTGCATGATCATAATGTCAATTGCATGTTTACGATACAACTTGCATGAGAACACTTAATCAAACAAAAGATGATTTCATAATTGCTAAAACACACTATATCTGTATATAAACACTCGTTTCCATATTATACTCTACTAGTATTTATCCTACTGGGTGCAAGCTCATACACCGCCATTTGCCAGCCCCCGGGTACTTCAGGTAGTGGAAACAATAAGGATGTTGGGAAAGGAAAGGAGAACTATCCATAACTATAAAGCTCTATCACTATTTTATTGTATTTTAATTTCGAACGATGGTTTTTATCATTTGACTGTAATGCAAGGACTTTAAGGTTTGGTTGTAATAGTACTGACTAAATGTAGATTTTATTTTAATAACTATTTATTTCATGGAACTACAAAACATTTTTCTTAAATGAAATCAAGTATAAAAAGGTTTTCCGGATTGACATCCTGAAACGGGGCGCCATAGAGCCAACTCCCTTAATCTTTGAACCATGAATGCCTATTACCACTCTCCTAAATGTCTGCTTCTGCTTCTAGATAAATAAAATTAGAGTATATATATATGGTGGGAGAGGATCACAACTGAACCTAAAATCGAACTTTTTAATGAACCTTAACAAAAAACACCTAACAACCCATTAATTGTAATTACTATGGTATAATTGGTCTGCGCCAGTGGCAACGGACACGTGTGTGACCCGAGACCCCCTTACCCCTACCCCCCACCCTCACCCCTACCCCCACCATGGCAAACTAATAGTTAAAAAAATAAGTTGCTGGAATGTTTACTCAGGGGTAAGGGTTGCCATGGTGGGAGAGGAGGTGAAAAAAATATTCGATCGACATGCGTGTCATTACAACATAAAAATTAAAATGAATGGGTTGTTAAATTTTTTTTTTTGTTAAGGTTCATTAAAAAGTTCGATTTTTAGGTTCACTGTGATCCTCTCATTATATATATATATATATATATATAACGTAGTTTATTAATAATTATTTGAGTATTTTCTAATGTTATGTATTATTATGAGAAGTAAGACTCAATAAATAAAAGTTTTATTTATGAATGATCATGATTTTTTTTAAACTAATGAAATATATATGTTATACTTAATATCAATACAAATTCTCTACAAATGCTAGATCAATTTTTATTAAATGTAGCATTTATCACACATCCACGGAGAAGAGCTTGGTGAGCCATTAAGTTTCAATGTGGAGATGATCGGTAATTAAATTGGCACGCTTTATGGATCATTTTTATCAGGTTTCCATGAATTAAGATATATATCCGATTCCGCTTGGATGATCGTGTTATTCCCTATGATACAACTCATCATGAAGCATCCTGAAGTATTATGAAACCATTAACGATTCAAACCCCGCACAATTGAAGTTGGAGCTTGCAACACCTCAATTTCCCTCTGCACATACCTTTTGCACCTCGAAGGCTTCCCCTCTTAGTTTCGTTGTATTAAAGTGGGATTGTTTGATTTTAATACATGCCAAACTATGATTGAATAAATCATTCTGATGAGGAATTGACAGCATAATTAACAAGGGAGGGTATGAGTTAGATTATTAGCAAAATACTTATACATAATTCAGCGATGTGCTATTTCCTCCTTGTTGCGCGCAATAACATGGAAACTGTGAATGAAGACATGATGCCAACCACATTCTTTTCTTTAGTTGGAAGAATAATTAGTGTTGATGCCAAAAAATTATCCACCTATGTGGACCAATCAGAAGTGAACACATGTCCTCCTACATGGCCAAAATCCTAATCAGCAGATAATAAATTTGCCGACCAACATGAAGAATGCCGACCAACACAAGGAATGGCAATCAAAACAAAGGAGGTCAACCAACAAGACTAATGAAACATCATCATACCAAGGGTTTTACTACACGTGGTTTATATAACCAATCGTCACATTCATTAAGTAGGGATATAAATGCTTAATTGTCTAAAGACATTCCATCCCTTGACATTTCGCCCCTTAATTTTTGGGTTATTATAAATACGTTGTATCCCTTTCATCAAGGGTACGGTCGAACAAATTCTGGAATATTCTTGTCTATAAGAGTACCTAGATTTCTGTAACCTCTGAAATCAATAAAACAACAGTGGACGTATGCTCTCTTATATAGCTGAACCACTTTAAAAACTCTCTTTATTTATCATTTCATATTTTATTTGTGATTATAAAATTAAATCAAGTCTAGTTTTTTACATCAACAGATTGGTACCGTCTATGGGAACGTGTCTTTAACTATCATTCTCACTCTCATATACCTTTGTCCAAGACAGGATGAATGACCTTGAGTCCAGTGATAGAAATTAGGGCAATCCGTTTGTTCCATCTACTCAGCCTATGGCGACAGACCTAGATGGAATCCTTGTTGGTATTGCCAGAGGACAAAGGGCCATACACGAAGAGGTGAGGCAACTATCCCAGTCTATTCAAGCCAAATCTCCAGTCTTATCCAGATAATAAGCAATTCTATCACCACCGAGAGAAATGTCGCCTCCGCCTCCAAGATCCAGCATGCATAGTTATTCCAGAGCTTCATAAGACAAGTCTTATCGTTTAGGAGAAAGTTCATTACTCAGGTACACAGAGCCCTATGATATCCTCTCTCTTTATCCCGAAAGGCCAAATGTATTAGAAAAGCTAAGAAAAGCTTCGCCCTTTGATCGCCTGGGATCCCGAGTAAATAGAAACCCTCCCAGAGTGTTATCCAGTAACATTCGACATACGATCGACTAGCGAGAAGCCTCGGTCAAATCAAGATCAAGAGTACAACAATCTGTACGAGTCGAGCAGACCTCTCAGCAAGAGAGTTCAGCGCAGACACATAGGCGAAGTAGTCGAGTTGCTTCGCATAGATCAGATGCAAGTAATCCTTCATAGAAATGATCATTCCAATGGTTAGAAGATCGGGTAGGGGAAAGGGAGATGGCAAAGGCAAAAAATCCCTTACAATGGAGCTTCATTATATGATCTCTTTTTATTACAGCAATTGTGGAGTTTTCTCCTCCATCTAAATTTAAAGCTCCTGTAGTTACCCCCAAATATGACAGTAAAACTGATCATGTTCTTTATATTGAGAAATATCAAGCTGCAGCTGATATTTATTCAGTTCCTGATGAAATGAGGTGTATATCATTTTTAAGTACCATTACAGGTTCAACACAATTATGGTATAATATCCTGACCCGAGGCCAAATTGCCAAATTCAATCAGCTCGTCGAGCTATTCATTAATAACTTTTATTTTGGAGCTAACCTAGTGAAAAGAGTAGACCATCTTTTGACTGTAAGACAACAAGTGGGGGAAAGTACCAGTGAATACATTACACATTTTAATAATGAAAAATTATAAGTTATTGATTATGAGGAGAAAATAACCATCACTGCTCTTATGAGCGGCTTGCTTCCCGAGAAATTATATTATACTCTGGCAAAAGATCCTCCTAAAACTATGGCTGAACTCATAGAGAAATCAGGAAAAATAATGAACGTCGAAGAAGCGATGGACGCAAAATAGAGTCCTGCCATAAAGCCTGATACAAAGCCTGAAAAGAATGAGCAAAAAGAGCAGAATGAGCAGAAGCTGAAGAAAGAAGATAAGCTCAAAAAGTATGGAACATACACTTTATTAAGTGTTAGCATTCACCATATCCTCGAAGTAATTAATCACAATAAGGATTTGTGATGGCCTGAGAAGTTAAGGGCACCTACTAACATGAGGGATAGATCTAAATATTATGAATTCCATAAGGATCATGATCAAATAACGGATAACTGCATCACTTTATAAAATGAGATAGAATCCCTCATCTGTCGAGGAAAACTCAATAAATTTATTGATTGGCGCGATAGCATAGAACCTAGAAGAAAGTCAAATTCTCCATTCAAGTCTAGAGATGACTGGAAGAGAAATCATGAAGAAGATTATAAAGATGATCTAGACATGTCGATAACCCAAATAACTAGAACATGAGGTAGCTATGATAAGTTTTGTTTCATTTGACTGTCATATGATTACAGGTGGCGATGCAGGAGGAGGTGACCACACTACTGAAAGGAAAGCTTACTTGAATGAAGCCCAAACTTGCTCCTATATCCAGAGAATTAATCTGAATAAAGATGATCAGCTGAGGAAGGTCAACAAAGACAAACTGGTGATTGGTTTTTCAAAAAATGATCTCGCTGGGGTACTTTATCCTCATGATAACCCATTGGTTTGTCAAATTTCGAATCTAGGATATTATCATCGCCAGAGTTTTGATTAACAATGGGAGTTTAGCTGGTATTATGTTTTATCCTTGCTTTCAGAGTTTGGACTTGAAGCACAACCACCTAGGACCCTATCACAGGCCATTAATAGGCTTTTCTGGTGAAAAAGTTTACCCTTTGGGAACAATCAAGCTAGAAGTATTAATCGACACCTGGACAGTAAGTCGCATAGAGAACATGCATTTCTTCATGATGGATAAGAACACTCAATCTGCATATAATGTGATCCTCAGTAGGGTAAGATTAAAGAAGTTTAAATCCATACCATCAACAGTCCATCAATGCTTGAAGTTTCCAACTTATTTTGGGGTAGTTATTATGAATGGTGACCAAAAAGTGGCCAGAGAATGTTACTACTCCTCAGTCGTTCAAGAGGACCTGATTGAATTAAAGAAGACTACCACTTACTAGGTGGATACCACTAAGCCTAATGGTGAATCTGAAGTTGAAACTTTAGATCCTCGAGATGAAACATATTTGATAAAAGGATAGATTGTGGAAGTAACTGAAAACATCATCCTGGATGATGGTGAGCCAGAAAGAACTACGTAGATCATCTCAACACTGAATATCGTCCTTAAACAAGAATTGATTATGTTCATGAGGCAACAGAAAAATGTATTTACTTGGATCCATGAAGATATACTTGGGATTGATCCCAATTTACTTTGTCACGAGCTCAACATTAGTAAGGATACCAAACCGATCAAGTAAAGACGTAGGGTTTTTAGTTTAGAGAAAAATCAAGCTATTCAAAAAGAAGTAGAGAAGCTACAAAAAGCCTCGTTCATTGAAGATGTGAAGTATCCAGCCTGATTGACCAACATTGTAATGGTTAAGTAAAAGAATGATAAATGGATAATGTGCATGGATTTCACCGATTTAAATAAGGCGTGCCCAAAAGACCATTTTTCCTTGCCCATAATCGATCCGTTGATGGATGCTACGTCAGGACATGAGCTTTTAAGCTTTATGGATGCCTATTCTGGTTATAACCAGATAAAAATGAAACCTGATGATAAAGAAAATACAGCTTCCATTACTCTCCGGGGAACTTATTATTACAATGTAATGCCCTTCGGTCTATAAAATGCAGGTGTAATGTATCAAAAGTTAGTGAAGAAGGTCTTCGAAGAATAGATAGGCAAAAATATGGAGGTTTATGTGGATGATATGTTGATAAAGAGTAAAAAAACTTCAGATCATATCATTGACCTCAGTCAAACTTTTGATCAGTTGGAAAGCATCAGATGAAGTTGAATCCGACCAAGTGTGTATTTGGAGTACAAGAAGGGATGTTCCTCGGCTTCATAGTTAATCAAAGGGGAATTGAGGCTAATCCAATAAAGATAAAAGCTTTAATTGAAATGCCATCATCGACCTATTAGAAAGATGTACAGAGGCACACAAGAAGAGTGGCAGCCTAATAAATTTGTTTCCCGAGCAACAGACAGGTGCTTACCATTTTTAAGGTGTTGAGAAAAACTTTTAAATGGAATGTAAAGTGTCAAGAAGTGTTACAGGAGTTAAAGAAGTACCTAGGATCACCACCATTGCTCTCCCGACAATTATTGGGAGAGAAATTTTACTTGTATTTAACTATTTTTGAGTCAGCAGTGAGCTCGACCTTGGTCAGATAGGATAACGGAATTTAAAAACTAATCTACTATACCAGTAAAGCGTTCAGAGGTGCTGAAATCAGGTATCTGTGCCTAGAAAAACCAACTTTAGCACTATAGAGGCTTCTAGACGTATAATACCCTATTTCGAAGTGCACACCATAGTTGTGTATACTGATATGCCTCTTCTGCAAGCACTCTACAAGCCTAAGAAGTTAGGAAGATTAATATACTATGTGGTAGAATTGGGTGAGTATGACATTCTTTATGAACCAATATCTTCATTGAAAGACCAAGATTTGGCAGATTTCATTGTTGAATTTACTTATGTGGAGGTTCCCGACCAACAAAACTTGCCTACCGAGCAGACTTCGAAAGAAGAGAGTTCAGCTCAAAAGTAAACTAATATAGATGCCGATCAACCTGAGTAATCTAGAATTCAGGAAAAGGCCCAAAAATATGCGGAGGAGAGTAAGAAGATATTCCAGCATGGATCATTGATAACATAAAGTTTCAACCATAATGTTCCGTTGTGGAATTTGTACGTGGATAGATCTTCATGTGCTACTGGTAATGGAGCAAGTATAATACTTAATACTCCTAACGATATTGATATTGATTATGCTCTCAGCCTCTCAGGTTTCAGTTCAAAGCATCAAACAACGAGGTAGAATACGAAGCCTAGATAGTTGGGCTAAATTTATCTCATTCATTAGACCCGAGAAAATAGTGGTGCATAGTGATTGACAACCGGTGTTTAATGATAAGTACCCAAAAGTGTTGATTTTATACCCCGAATAGATGCATTTTAGTCACTCGTTTTAATTAAAAATGACCTTATGTTCGTATTTATTTATTTATCAGGTCAATATGATGCCGTGGTATCAAATATTGCTAAATCCGCGTAATTACGACACAAGTGCGATCAAAAGCGTGCATCGAAGAAATTAAGGCGATCGCGAAGTCAGGGTCCCTATTTGAGCTTGCCCGATGAGTTTTGATGCCCTGAACCCTGTCTCTGAACCAAACCTAAGCCTAAACCGAGCCCACTCCATCACCCGAGTATGTGTGTATTGAGTTTGCACTTTTTATTTTTTTTTTAGATTTTTACTTTGAGTCGTTTTTATTTTTAGGATTTATTTTAGAATTTTCTAGAATTTATTTTCTATTTTATATTAGCTTTTAATTTTAGTCTTTATTTTTAGTTTTGCTAGATTTTATATTTTTAGGACTTTAGTTTGTTTTTTTATTTCTTTTGTAGTTTTTATTTTATTATCATTTGGGTTTTGTTTTTAATAGATTTTATTTTGTTTGTGCGTCGAGTATTTGTTTTCCTTTATTTTTTTTATTATTTGCTTTTAGTTTTTAGTTAGTTTATTTTTATTTATTTTATCTTATTTGTTTTATTCTTTTTTTATTTTTTTATTTTTAGTTGTGTCCTTTATTAGTTTATAGGATTATGAATTTAATTTTTAAGTTTTAATAGATTTATAATTTTCATTTATTATTTTTATTTCTAGTTTAGTTTGATATATTTTTTAGATAGTGTTATTTTAATGGGGTCACAAGTTAAACACACACAAACAAATCCCACACACTCCAAACTATCCTACACTCACTCACACCTAAACTAAACATTCACCCTCACCCTCACCCTTTATCCTACACCCCACCACACCAAATTACCCCTCATGCACTATTCACCTTCTTCCCCAACAGACCCTTTTTCTCTCTCATAATCCTCCATTAACAACAAACACCATCACGAATTCAAGACCTTACTACCTCCCACAAATCCAAACCCACTTCTACCAATAATCCGAACCTGCTCCACCTTAACCAAATCGAACACCAGCTATACCCAAAGTCTAACCACCATTTCCCATAAACCCCATAACTACCTAAACTCGGGTTCGATCCGAAACTCAACAACCCCGCGACCATACCCGCGACCCTTGTAGACCATACTCGTCGGCGCCCCACCTACTCCGGTGAAAAATATCGGCGACGCCTCCAACTCCGATAACCCCAAGCCTCGTCGGCGACCCACACCTCAGACAACCCCACCTGCCATGGCCGACCGATTCCCATTCCGGCGATTCCAAACCCAAGAACTCAACACTGCAATTTCAGCTAACCTGATCGGCCCCTGTCGCCGCCCAGCCTTACCGCCCACACTTTCGACCCCATCTAGACCCGTCACCATCCAAAACTCGCGACCCAATTCTGGAAACCAAACCCGAGAGAAAAAACCGATCATCAAATGTTTTAACCCTTTACCTGTCAAACCCAGTTTAAGTTCGAAATTTACGTAAGCCGATTCCACCCAATCCACCAAAATAGGAGCTTATCCCTATTTCAAAATCCCACCTGCCAAGCTTCTAAACCCACATGCCTTGACTTAGCCAAACAAAAATCCTTACAAAATCTTCCCTACCAAACCAAACTCGTGGGTTTTTAATATAAATGAAAGCCATCTCATTTACAAAAGAAGACTCTCTAACACACAGGACTCTGACAGACGGGAGAGACAGAGAATAGAGAGAGACACTATGTATATTATGTACATACTAGGTACAAAAAAAAATTCAAAAAAAAAATTACTTTAGTTTAGAATAATTGAGATGCATTTCAAGACACGCGATTCGACAAGGAGACATGGGTATTGTGTTCTAATTCTCTATTCAAATTTATGGCATCTTTTGATATTTAATTGATTGTTGTTTATTCTAACATGAGAATGTTTGGCTAAACACCCTTTCAAGGGGTGACATGCACTGCGTAGGATATTAATTTAATTAATTGATTTCATTAATGCTATATTTCTAGGAAAATTAATTTTTGATTGTCACCAATAAATTTATGTAACAAGAGTTAGTAAATTAATTGTACAACTTAATATTTCAATTTAGGATCGAACTAGAGGTAGGTTTTTCTGAAATTTGAATATTAATTATGTGTTGAAATTTGAAAATTCATACTGTTTTTGTTAAATTGATCCTAGCGGGTAATTTTGTGGAACACAATATAGTTTTTAATTTTTCATTATGTGACATTTTTAAATTGGTTTTCTGAAAAAGATATTATTAAATTTATAATTGTAACGAGAGTTAGATTATTGATTTAATATTATCTCGAAATATTTCAAATTAATAAATTGAGAAATTAAAAATAATTGATTATACACTATAATCCCATCTCTTGACCTTCTCACATATTTCACACTTGGTTGCACATTCTTTTTCCGTTATTTAGTCATTTAGTATTTTTTTAGCATTTATTAGTTAATTCTCCCTTGAAATTATTTTTTTAAAAAAAGATTTTAAAAAAAAAAAATTAAAATTGCAAGTATTCACATTAATTGTTTCACCTTGGAAGTTGGATTGATACCCGTACTTACCGCAATACGAGTTGTTTTAAATAAGTTTTGTAGGTAATTCAAGGGATTTTGAGAGTGACTTTTGAAGACAACGATATATACGTAAAAGGCAACTTATCAGTTGATATACCCGTTTATATCCTCGGCCTGGCTGAAGATTACCTCCAAACGGATGACCCCTCAGGGGCCGACCCTTCATCAGGCTCAAGATGACCCCTCAGGGGGGCCGACCCTTCACCAGGCTCCAGACGACCCCTCAGGGGGCCGACCCTTCACTAGGCTCCAGACGACCCCTCAGGGTACGAAAGTACGAGGCCAGAATTGGGCCAGACTCACTACTCGAAGGAACTTTGCCCTCGGCCTCGGCCCATAGGCCGAGGGTGACATCATCACAGTGCGTGGTTTGGGAGACGCGTGGAACAGTGCGCGTGAGGCTCACATGGCACATAGGAGACCGTTATAACAAAATCACACCCTCACGTGAGGGAATATTATGTCATCATTTGGCATCTACAGGTGTCAGCAGGGGATTGGCTAGATCATCATTCACATGCACCATGATTACTTGGGGGGGTACACTACACCCCCCAAGACCTATATATACTTGTCACCTACAACCCTACAAGGGACCGATCAATACATTGTAACCCTAGCTAAAACTCTGCTTGTACACACAGTAGAGAGAGAAAGTGAGCTTATGTGCATTGTATCCAAGGCCATTAGTGCCCATATTTAGGGGATCACACACTCACAGTGGATGTAGGCCAAATTGGCTGAACCACTATACATCATTGTCTTATTTCCTCTTATACTCATCCCCTTCTACATACTTATACACTTACATCTCTATGACTGCCATGGATACTACTGTTTGAGCTCATTATCACTTATCCAGTGGTGCTAAATCTTAGCATCATCAGTTTGGCGCCGTCTGTGGGAACGAGAAGACATCTCTTTCTTTGTACAGCTTGACCTCACTGGGCACTCTGGTGGTGAGCCAGCACTCCCACTGAGAAGAGGTGTTTCACCCTTGAAAGAGACCCACTAAGGTTCCCAAGCTCACCAGTCTTTTCTTCAGTTCAGCTTTTCATAGCTCAAACACATGGCACCTGAAATGCCACCGCCACCGCTTCCCCCGCCGGATGATGGGGGAAGACCCAGTTCCAGTCATCCGCCGCCTCAGTCTGAGATGGCTGATGTGGCGGCAGCCTTAAAGTCTCTGGCAGCAAGCCAGCAGATGATGCAGGAGCAGTTCACAGCTCTAAGCCAGAACATACTAAGACCCCCAGGGGTTTCACCTGAGATGATTACTCTGGCAGCAGCTCCAGGACAGCATGAGGCCAGGGGACCACCCCAGGCACCACGCAAAGACCTGCCACCCCCTCAGCGGCGTAGGGATGTTGTTGACCCCTGGCGTCTACGCCTGGGGAGGCAAGGAAACCCTTGCCCTGAGGATAAGTATGATGATCTGGAGAGAGAGGAGGCCCCAATAGAATGCTGGGAACCGTATAAGGTCTCCAACAATACTGTACGACCTCTCCAGGATAGTAGAGGTAAGTGCGGGAGACCAAATCCTGATGATCGCCCGAGAGGCTCTACTTTTGATCGCTTGAGCAGGGGGCAGCCTTTGAGAGGCTGGGCCCAGTAAATGACCTGCGGGAAAAATTGTCCAGATCAAGAAGTGCTGCGAGGTCCAGGAGGGAGGCAGCAGATGGCCGACCCCAAGGACGAGATGACGGCCAAAGGGAAGTAAACAGCCGACACAGGCCTGCCATAGCAGAACCCTCCGTCCACCTCAAAGAGGCGGCAGGGGATAACATCGGCCAAGCCGACCCTGTGAGGCCCTGGAATGACTCAATCCAGCGACTAGAGTATAAGATCGATGATATACTGAAGAGCCGGGACCCTCTTCAGAGGGGATACACCATAGGCTCACCCTTTGTGGCAAAGATAGTCAACTTCCCCACGCCATCAAAGTTCAAGCCATCTGTGGTCACCCCAAGATATGACGGGAGCACCAACCCCGTCCACCACGTGGAGATGTATCAGTCAGCAACAGACATATACTCCATCTCGGATGAGATGAGGTATCGTGCCTTCTCTGGTACCCTGACTGGGGCTGCACATGTCTGGTACACGTCTCTTCCAAAAAATTCCATTGAAAACTTTAAGCAGTTGGCAGACCTATTCATCCAATACTTTTGCTTTGGGGTGAGGCCACAGAAGAAGACCACCCACTTGCTCTATGTTAAGCAGGGGAAGAATGAGAGTCTGAGGGACTACATAGCCAGATTCAATAAAGAGAAGCTGGAGGTGGAAGACTATGAGGAGAGCATAGCTATGACAGCCCTGATTGGAAGACTCCAAAAGGGGAAGCTGTTATGGAAGCTTGCTGAAGACCCTCCGAGGACGATGGCTGAATTGCTGTCGACAGCAGGAAAGGTGATGAACGCCGAAGAGGCGATGGCCGCAAAATATGAAGATGAAAAAGGAGGTGCTAGTGGGGGTAAATACCCTAAAAAGAACAAAGAGGGGAAGAAGAGGTCCACGGATGACAAGTTCGCTGGTTACACCCCTCTAACGGTCAGCTGTGAACAGATTCTTATTGAGATAAAGAGTGACCGGTCCCTGAATTGGCCTGAGAAGCTGAGGGCAGTCCCTAGCAAGAGGAATAAGAACCTGTGGTGTGAATTTCACCAAGACCACGGCCACGTAACAGACAAATGCTTTGCTCTGAAAGATGAGATTGAGAAGATGCTGAAAGAAGGGAAGCTCGGAAAGTACGTCGACAAAGGTGCCTTCAAGAGGGGCCGAGGGGACGACCCCAGAAAGAAGCGAGGCGATGCATGTAGAGAAGGTCCTCAAAAAAGAGGGGACGACCCTTCTGATGATGAGGACGACCCTGACCTCCCGCCGAGAGACGACCACGGCCCTGTCAAGAGGCTTAATATGATCTCGCTCGGAGTGGGAATGATCTCCGGGGGTCTAGCAGGAGGAGGGTCTGAGGTCACCGACAGGGAGGCCCATGTGGCTGAGGCCAAGGCAGTGACGAAGACGGTACACTCAACCTCTCTGGAGGTCAAGTCAGAAAAGAGGAAGAAGGTTGATATGGACACTCTGATAGTGGGATTCTCGAGAATGGACTTCAAAGGCCTCTTAGCCCCACATGATGACCCTCTCGTTATCACTACCAGGGTGCATGGGTGTGAGGTGCCGAGGATCTTGGTAGATGGGGGTAGCTCTGCAGATGTGATGTTTTGGCCATGCTTTAAAGCCTTAGGTCTCAGCCGTGCTAGACTCGTCCCATACCATCATCCATTGATTGGGTTCAGTGGGGAAAAGGTTCATCCCCTTGGGGTATATGAGGCCGATGTTAGGATGGGGGACGAGTGGCCGAGATGGCTTACCAAGAAGGTCAATTTCTTTGTGATGGATGGACATGTGTTTTCAGCTTACAACATCATACTGGGGCGTGTGGCCCTCAAAGGGTTTGAAGTTGTGCCGTCTACGGTCCATCAGATGATTAAATTTCCTACCCCTTACGGGGTGGGGGAAGTTCAGGGAGACCAGACGACAACGCGAGAGTGCTACTACAACTCCGTTGAAGAAAGGGAGGCACACAAGAGGGCTACGACCACTTACAATATTGATACCCTAGACCCCAGGGATGAGACGAAGCTAAAGAAAGGAGAGGCCGCGGAAGAGGTAGAATCCATCATCCTCGATGAGGATGACCCGGAAAAAACCGTCCAAGTTGGCAAGTCTCTGAAGCCCAATATCAAGGAAGACCTCATTAAATTGTTGAGGAGAAGGTGAAGCGTCTTCGCATGGAGTCATGTAGATATGCCGGGGGTTGACCCTGAAATCATGTGCCACAAGCTCAATGTGGTAGAGGGAGTGAAGCAGATAAAGCAGAAAAGGAGAATTTACTCTAGAGAAAAGTATGAGGTCATCAGGGACGAGGTTAAAAAATTAGAAGACGCTGAATTTATCAGAGAGGTCATCTACCCTGAATGGCTGTCCAATGTAGTCATTGTCCCAAAGGCCAACGGGAAGTGGAGAATGTGCGTGGACTTCACAGACCTCAATAAGCACTGTCCCAAAGACAGCTTCCCTCTCCCCCGCATTGACCAGATGGTAGACGCTACCGCAGGCCATGAGCTCATGAGCTTCATGGATGCCTATTCAGGGTATAACCAGATCTTCATGAACCCTGAAGACTCAAAGAGGACAGCCTTCATCACTGACAAGGGGACATACTGTTACAGGGTCATACCCTTTGGCCTAAAAAATGCGGGGGCAACGTACCAGCGCCTCGTAAATAAAATGTTTGAAGACCAAATTGGGAAGTCTATGGAGGACTACGTAGATGACATGCTGACTAAGAGCCTGAAGGCAGAGGATCATGTGGCAGACCTGGAGAGGACCTTTAATACGATGGACAAATACAAGATGAAGCTTAATCCAGCCAAGTGTGTCTTCGGGGTCGGAGCAGGGAAGTTCTTGGGGTTCATTGTCAACCAAAGAGGCATCGAGGCCAATCCTGAAAAGATAAAGGCCCTTGTTGAGATGAAGACCCCCAAGTCCATTAAAGACATTCAGAAACTCACAGGGAGAGTTGCTGCCTTGAACAGGTTCGTGTCTAGGGCAACAGACAAGTGTTTGCCATTCTTTAAGATCCTTAGGAAGGCCTTCGAATGGAGTGAAGAGTGTGATGAGGCTTTCAGGGACCTAAAGTCATACTTAGGGTCTCCCTTGCTGCTGTCACGACCCGTGCAGGGTGAACAACTTTATGTATACCTCGCCGTCTCAGAGTCGGCCATCAGTGCAGCCATTGTGAGAGACGAAGACGGGAAACAAAGGCCTGTGTATTTTAACAGCAAGGCACTCCAGGGGGCAGAGCAAAGATACCCGAGGATGGAAAAGTTGGCCTACGCATTGATCCATGCCTCAAGGAAGATGAAGCCGTACTTCCAGTCCCATACAATGGTCATCCTCACTGACTCTCCTCTTAGGCAGGTCCTACACAAGCTAGAAAAATCAGGCAGGCTAATGGCCTGGGCTATAGAGCTGGGAGAGTTTGACATAGTGTATCAGCCTAGGACGGCCATTAAGGGGCAAGCGCTGGCGAATTTTGTGGCTGAGTTTACTTGGGAAGATGATGAAGCCGAGGGTGAGACCCTCGGGAAGACAGATACACAACAAGACAGGCCCACAGACACACCCGCAGATAGGGCTGAGACAAGCACCGCTAGAAGGAAAGCGACTGAAAACGTAGAGGGAAGATACATCTTTAGACAGGGATCACTCTCCGAGGGAAATTTTTCAGAGGGAAAGACTCTGTGGAGCCTCTTCGTTGACGGGTCCTCCTGTGACAACGAAAGTGGAGCTGGACTGATACTATCAGCACCCGATGGCACAGACGTTGAATACACCCTGAGGTTAAACTTCAAAGCCTCCAACAACGAGGCTGAATATGAGGCCTTGGTAGCAGGCCTCTCCTTGTCCAAGTCTCTTAGTATCGGCCAGATTTTGGTCCATAGTGATTCAAGGCTAGTAGTGAATCAGATATTAGGAGCCTACGAGGCTAAGGACGAAAGGATGGCTAGGTACCTTGAGAAAGTGAGGTCATTACTGAAAGGCTTCAGAGAAGTGAAATTAAAGAGGATACCTAGGCTCGACAATGGTCGTGCTGACGCCCTTGCGAGGTTAGCCTCGGCAACTAGGACAGACATCAGGAGGACGGTCCCAGTAGAAATTTTGCTTCGGCCAACTATTGAAGACGCCGAGGGAACACTTGGCAATTGCCTAAATGTTTCTCAAGAAGCTTCATGGATGGACCCTCTGATCAGATACATTAAAGAGGGTAAGATGCCAGAAGCAAGGCAAGAAAAGAAGAAGCTGAGGTACAGGGCTGCAAAATTCACTGTCATCGGAGACACCTTGTACAAAAAGGGGTTTTTGCTCCCCTTACTTAGGTGTGTGCATCCCTCAGAAGTCCCTTCCATTTTGTAAGATGTGCACGAAGGATCGTGCTCAAGCCACATCGGGGGCAGATCCTTAGCGAAGAGGCTAATCACCCAGGGGTACTGGTGGCCAAACTTGGGGAAAGACGCAGCGGCATATGTAAAAAAGTGCGATAAATGTCAAAGATTTGCCACCATCCCTCACCAGCCCCATCAGCCTCTTACTTCCATTACATCCCCATGGCCATTTGTAGTGTGGGAAATTGACCTAGTAGGACCCTTGCCTAGGGCCATCAATAACTATCGATTCCTCATCGTAGCCATTGACTATTTTTCAAAATGGGTGGAAGCGGAGCCGATGGTGACGATCACAGAGTAGAAGACCTTCCAGTTCATCTGGAAAAATATTATATGCAGATATGGTCTCATCAATACCCTCATCTCGGATAACGGGACTCAGTTCAAGAATACCTCTCTACAGAAATACTGTGAAAGGGTAAGTATCAAACAATTTTTCTCCACCCCATGCCGACCTCAGGCCCATGGGCAAACAGAAGTTACAAACAGGACAATCCTATATGGAATCAAGAAGAGGCTTGAGGAGGCAAAAGGAAGATGGGTCGAGGAGTTATATGCCGTGCTATGGGCATACAGGACGACAGTGAGGACCTCTACTGGAGAGACCCCATTCATGCTAGCTTATGGCTCAGAAGCCGTCATCCCCACCGAGATTGAGTTTCCTACGCATAGAGTCCAAGTGTATGACCCCCAGAAAAATGCGAAAGAGAGGAGACTCGACTTAGACCTGATTGAGGAAAGGACGGAGGACGCTGAGATAAGGCAGGCAACCTACTAGTAGAGGACCGCAAGGTTTTACAATCAGAGGGTGAAACAGAGGCCCATCGCAGTGGGGGACTTGGTCCTCAAGAAGACTTGGCAAAAGCCCAACAAGCTCCATCCTAATTGGCATGGCCCATATAGGGTCATCGATGAAGTCGTCCCTGGGACCTATAGACTAGAAAACCTAGAAGGGGAACCTTTTTCCAACCCCTGGAATGCAGATCATTTGAAGAAATACTATCAGTAGTGTTGTAAGGTCTTGATAGACCATAAGTGTAATAAGAGTTTCTCCAACAGAACACTTCTGAAAATTAATGAGAAATATCAGTGCTTCCCCTTATCCTGTGGTTATCAGTTCTAGTACGCATGGAAACATCTACAGAGAACCACCCTCGGCTATAATGAGGGTCAGTGGAGGGGACGACCCCACCACTGTCCTCAAGAAAGATGAGGGAAAACTTTGTTAAAAACCATTAATTTGGTAAGTTGAACGCTCGGCTATAATGAGGGCCAGTGGAGGGGACGACCCCACCACTGTCCTCAAGAAAGACGAGGGAAAACTTTGTTAAAAACTATTAATTTGGTAAGTTGAACCCTCGGCTAAAATGAGGGTCAGTGGAGGGGACGACCCCACCACTGTCCTCAAGAAAGACGAGGGAGAACTTTAAAACCATTAATTTGGTAATTTGATCCCTCGGCTATAATGAGGGCCAGTGGAGGGGACGACCCCACCACTGTCCTCAAGAAAGACGAGGGAAAACATTAAAACCATTAATTTGGTAATTTGATCCCTCGACTATAATGAGGGCCAGTGGAGGGGACGACCCCACCACTGTCCTCAAGAAAGATGAGGGAAAACATTAAAACCATTAATTTGGTAATTTGATCCCTCGGCTATAATGAGGGCCAGTGGAAGGGACGACCCCACCACTGTCCTCAAGAAAGATGAGGGAAAACATAAAAAACCATTAGTTTGGTAATTTTATCCCTTGGCTATAATGAGTGCCAGTGGAGGGGACGACCCCACCACTGTCCTCAAGAAAGACGAGTGAAAAGATTAAAACCATTAATTTGGTAATTTGATCCCTCGGCTATAATGAGGTCCAGTGGAAGGGACGACCCCACCACTGTCCTCAAGAAAGACGAGGGAAAACATTAAAACCATTAATTTGGTAATTTGATCCCTCGACTATAATGAGGGCCAGTGGAGGGGACGACCCCACCACTGTCCTCAAGAAAGACGAGGGAAAACATTAAAACCATTAGTTTGCTAATTTGACTCCTCGGCTATAATGAGGGCCAGTGGAGGGGATGACCCCACCACTATCCTCAAGAAAGACGAGGGGAAACTTTATTAAAAACCATTAGTTTGGTAATTTGACTCCTCGGCTAGGGGATGACCCCTCGTTCACCCTCAAGAAAGACGAGGGAGAGGTTAGTGATTATACAAAAAAAATGCACAACACAAACCATACAAAAGGCAAATAAGGAAGACAGTAAAGGAGACGATAGAATTAATGAAATATCAAGTGTTCTACAAGTAAAGTACAAAAATATTGATTACATCAAAAGGGTATGGGCTACAGACAGCCACCCTAAGGAACAGCATCAGAGGGCAGGGCCTCAACATCTATAAGAGAGGTTTCCTCTGTGACTATGACAGGCTGAGCCTCAGACGTGCCTGTGCCTTCTGCATGTTGGGATTCCACCTGGGTCAGAGCCTCGGCGATCAGAGGGTCGTCCAGTTGGACTGCTTCAAGGGACGGGCGAACCGAAGAGACGACATCGCCGAACTTGAGGACGACCCACCAACAGGCCGTCCTTATCCCTCTCTCCAAGTACTCAAGGCCAAAACCTTGGAACTCATCTGAGAGTTTATAGGCTTCAACAGCGTCGGCCTCGGCTTTCTTCACAGCCTCAGACAGCTCAATCTTAAACTGGGCCTCCCGATGGGTCATGGCTTCATCCTTCTCCTTCAAAAGCAAGTCTCTAGCCTTCAGATCCTCATCATGCTGCCTCGTCAGCTCATCCATAATTCGTGCATGCTCAGTTCTGGCACTCTCTAGCTCAACCTTTGCAGTATCTAAGTCAGCCTGCAGGTCGGCCTCATGCTGGATGGCCCTCTCGGCATCATGGAATTTCTCCTGATTTTCGGCCATCCATTTTGTTGCCGAGGTAAAGGCGCATACAGACTGCACAGAAAAATGAACAGATGTCAAGAGGCCGAGGAAATAGTTGGTGAAAGAATGAAATTAAATAAGTGGGTGAAGACCAATACCTGTGCAAGGGCGTGCAGACCATAGTCATACACTTTGGCTGGAGGCCTCTTTGACAAGAAGTCGTAGTCAGTAGCCGAGGGAGCAGAAAACATTGAGGCCTTGGCTACCCTCAAGTTTGCAATGAGTGATGAGGACTCGGCCCTCAGATGTGCCAAGTTCTGAGACCAGAAGGTCCCCATGCTAGAAGACGAGGCGGTTCCCTCAGACCCCTCAACCCTTACCCTCGTCCGTGATCTTGGCCAAGGATCTACGGGGGTCTCGGGCTCTTTCCTTTTCTGCGTACCGACGGTTGGCTCAGCAGGGGTCGGCCCTGCGTCCTGTATCTTCCTCGGAGCCTGCTGAGGCTCCTTTCCTTTCTTCCTGGCCAAGCCTGACAATAAGCTGGGAGCAGTCATTTCCCAAAGATAGTCTGATATACCTGCAAGATGACCTGGAAAGAGGACGACACATGAGAAAAATGCAGAGATAAAAAGGAAACACTTGGAAAAAGTAAAGAAAAGTACAACTCACATAATTCTGTAAGGGGGCTGACCTTCAGACCAGCTTACTTGAGGAACCGAGGGGTCATCAGGTCTTTAAATTTTAGAAGTTCACCCTCTTTCCCTCGTCCTCTCAGATACTCAACGATGTCCTCCTCCTCCAGACTAAGTCCGGGGTCTGACCTGGCCTTCATTGAAGAGACCATCTTCTGGGGACCATCGGACCATCGGCTACAAGTTGAGCCTCGGCGGTGAACTCCCACTCCCCAGAGATAAAGAAGAATCTCTTCTTCCAATCGTGGTTGGAGGTTTGTGCCACGTGGAGAAGTTTTTCTCAGACCTCCTCGCCCCTAGATGATAGTACCCAGGCTGTTTGGACGAGGAGGTGATATTGTAGCAGGCCAAGAATACGTCAGCCGAGGGCTCATCAGTGAAAGAATTCTTCCACGGGGAGATATAACCTAGTATCGTCCTCCTGGAATTGGGAGGAAGTTGAGAGGGGGCAACACCAAGGGCTGACAGGATATCTACGATAGCAGGATGCAGAGGGAATCTGACACTAACCTTGAACATCTGTTAATAAACTGCAACCTCTCCCTCTTCACAATCAAAAACCCTCTCAGACTCTGAGGGAACCCTCATAGTTATATTGGGGGACACTCCATAGGCATGCCTCCATATCAAGAGGTCGCGATCCCTAACGAAGGAGATATAGGACGAGGCATGGGAGGTATCAATCTGGTCATCTGTATCATCGCCCTCGTCCTCAGTCCCCTCTCCCTCGGCCTCATCATCTTCCAGAGGCCCCTGGGGAAAGGCCATCTAAAAGGCATGTGGAGATAGGGTTGTCACAGGGACAGCCTCGGAGGGGACCTTACTCTCGGCCTCTCGGCCTGGGCTTAGGTCAGATGTCTCTCTCCTACCGGAAGGTCCAGCTCCAGTTGGCGAGGAGCCTCTCTCGTCCATCTCACTTGAATGACACTCGGCTGGACGATGGGACGACCCACAAGACTCAGAAGGTTCAAATGGTTTTATTGTGGCAAGAGGAATGGGAAAGATGGGTCGTACCCAATTAGGGTCGGCCCCTCGTCTCCTCTCTTCCTCTTCCTCTATTCGTCTGATCTCTGTAAAGAGCTTCTCTCTCAAGGATGGGAATTCAGATGCTAAACTATAAAACCTCCTAAGCATTAAAAGGGAAGACCCTACACTTAGAGGAATTTGGGGAACTTAACTACAAACAAGTTTGCAGTTGACCAAATTAGACTTTTGAATTAAAAAGGGAATTGATGGTTTTCACTCAAGAACACTCAAGAACACTCAACAACCAGTCGCCGAAAAAGTTGTAAAACGACCCAAATCAAGCCCTACAGGCCTAAAACCAAAAAGCAAAAAAAAAATTAATGAAAGTAAAGAGGACGCTGGGGCAGAAAGATTACCTGAGAAAGAAATAGCAAAGCTGCCAAACTCGAAACGTAGAGATTGCAGAAATGAAAAGAAGGCTGGAAGCTAGAAAGAGAAAGCTTGGGCGCGAAGAAGAAGAAGAAGAAGAGAAAGAGAGTTCAAAAATCTCTTAAATACCTTAGTAATGAGTGGGCACATTGACCAAGGCAGGACACAACCCACGAGGAAGGCATCATTAGGGCACAAAGCCCCAAGCAAAGTATGCAGCCGCCATGCCTTGGAAACTGGAACAACAATGATGAGTATCTGCCCAGGTGTCACTCACCTAACTGATCATACACGCATCTCAATTACAACACTATCCCTCAGCCATCTCAACAGCACCTATGGCTAAGGGCTGGGGGTGATTGATATACCCGTTTATATCCTCGGCCTGGCTGAAAATTACCTCCAAATGGCCGACCCCTCAGGGGCCGACCCTTCATCAGGCTCAAGATGACCCCTCAGGGGGGCCGACCCTTCACCAGGCTCCAGACGACCCCTCAGGGGGCCGACCCTTCACCAGGCTCCAGACGACCCCTCAGGGGGGCCGACCCTTCACCAGGCTCCAGACGACCCTTCGAGGGTATGACAGTACGAGGCCAGAATTGGGCCAGACTCACTACTGGAAGGAACTTTGCCCTCGGCCTCGGCCCATAGACCGAGGGTGACATCATCATAGCACGTGGTTTGGGAGACGCGTGGAACAGTGCGCGTGAGGCTCACATGGCACATGGGAGACCGTTATAACAAAATCACACCCTCACGTGAGGGAATATTATGTCATCATTTGGCATCTACAGGTGTCAGCAGGGGATTGGCTAGATCATCATTCACATGCACCATGCATACTTGGGGGGTACACTACACCCCCCAAGACCTATATATACTTGTAACCTACAACCCTACAAGGGACCGATCAATACATTGTAACCCTAGCTAAAACTCTGCTTGTACACACAGTAGAGAGAGAAAGTGAGCTTATGTGCATTGTATCCAAGGCCATTAGTGCCCATACTTAGGGGATCACACACTCACAGTGGATGTAGGCCAAATTGGCTGAACCACTATACATCATTGTCTTATTTCCTCTTATACTCATCCCCTTCTACATACTTATACACTTACATCTCTATGACTGCCATGGCTACTACTGTTTGAGCTCATTATCACTTATCCGGTGGTGCTAAATCTTAGCATCATCAGTTTGGCGTCGTCTGTGGGAATGAGAAGACATCACTTTCTTTGTACAGCTTGACCTCACTGGGCACTCTGGTGGTGAGCCAGCACTCCCCCTGAGAGGAGGTGTTTCACCATTGAAAGAGACCCACTAAGGTTCCCAAGCTCACCAGTCTTTTCTTCACTTCAGCTTTTCATAGCTCAAACACATGGCACCTGAAATGCCACCGCCACCGCTTCCCCCGCCGAATGATGGGGGAAGACCCAGTTCCAGTCAGTCGCCGCCTCAGTCTGAGATGGCTGATGTGGCGGCAGCCTTAAAGTCTCTGGCAGCAAGCCAGCGGATGATGCAGGAGCAGTTCACAGCTCTAAGCCATAACATACTAAGACCCCCAGGGGTTTCACATGAGATGATTACTCCGGCAGCAGCTCCAGGACAGCATGAGGCCAGGGGACCACCCCAAGCACCACGCAAAGACCTGCCACCCCCTCAGCGGCGTAGGGATGTTGCTGACCCCCGGCGTCTATGCATGGGGAGGCAAGGAAACCCTTGCCCTGAGGACAAGTATGACGATCTGGAGGGAGACGAGGCCCCAATAGAATGCTGGGAATCGTATAAGGTCTCCAACAATACTGTACGACCTCTCCAGGATAGTAGAGGAAAGTGCGGGAGACCAAATCCTGATGATCGCCCGAGAGGCTCTGCTTTTGATCGCTTGAGCAGGGGGTCAGCCTTTGAGAGGCTGGGCCCAGTAAATGACCTGCGGGAAAAATTATCCAGATCAAGAAGTGTTGCGAGGTCCAGGAGGGAGGCAGCAGATGGCCGACCCCGAGGACGAGATGACGGCCAAAGGGAAGTAAACAGCCGACACAGGCCTGCCATAGCAGAACCCTCCGTCCACCTCAAAGAGGCGGGAGGGGATAACATTGGCCAAGCCGACCCTGTGAGGCCCTGGAATGACTCAATCCAGCGACTAGAGTATAAGATTGATGATATACTGAAGAGCCGGGACCCTCTTCAGAGGGGATACACCATAGGCTCACCCTTTGTGGCAAAGATAGTCAACTTCCCCACGCCATCAAAGTTCAAGCCACCTGTGGTCACCCCAAGATATAACGGGAGCACCAACCCCGTCCACCACGTGGAGATGTATCAGTCAGCAACAAACATATACTCCATCTCGGATGAGATGAGGTATCGTGCCTTCTCTGGTACCCTGACTGGGGCTGCACATATCTGGTACACGTCTCTTCCAAAAAATTCCATTGAAAACTTTAAGCAGTTGGCAGACCTATTCATCCACAACTTTTGCTTTGGGGTGAGGTCACAGAAGAAGACCACCCACTTGCTCTATGTTAAGCAGGGGAAGAATGAGAGTCTGAGGGACTACATAGCCAGATTCAATAAAGAGAAGCTGGAGATGGAAGACTATGAGGAGAGCATAGCAATGACAGCCCTGATTGGAGGACTCCAAAAGGGGAAGCTGTTATGGAAGCTTGTTGAAGACCCTCCGAGGACGATGGCTTAATTGTTGTCGACAGCAGGAAATGTGATGAATGCCGAAGAGGCGATGGCCGTAAAATATGAAGACGAAAAAGGAGGTGCTAGTGGGGGTAAATACCCTAAGAAGAACAAAGAGGGGAAGAAGAGGTCCACGGATGACAAAGAGGGGAAGGCTTCGGTCTATAAAATGCAGGTGTAATGTATCAAAAGTTAGTGAAGAAGGTCTTCGAAGAATAGATAGGCAAAAATATGGAGGTTTATGTGGATGATATGTTGATAAAGAGTAAAAAAACTTCAGATCATATCATTGACCTCAGTCAAACTTTTGATCAGTTGGAAAGCATCAGATGAAGTTGAATTCGACCAAGTGTGTATTTGGAGTACAAGAAGGGATGTTCCTCGGCTTCATAGTTAATCAAAGGGGAATTGAGGCTAATCCAATAAAGATAAAAGCTTTAATTGAAATGCCATCATCGACTTATTTGAAAGATGTATAGAGGCACACAAGAAGAGTGGCAGCCTAATAAATTTGTTTCCCGAGCAACAGACAGGTGCTTACCATTTTTAAGGTGTTGAGAAAAACTTTTAAATGGAATGCAAAGTGTCAAGAAGCGTTGCAGGAGTTAAAGAAGTACCTAGGATCACCACCATTGCTCTCCCGACAATTATTGGGAGAGAAATTTTACTTGTATTTAACTATTTTTGAGTCAGCAGTGAGCTCGACCTTGGTCAGATAGGATAACGGAATTTAAAAACTAATCTACTATACCAGTAAAGCGTTCAGAGGTGCTGAAATCAGGTATCCGTGCCTAGAAAAACTAACTTTAGCACTATAGAGGCTTCTAGGCGTATAATACCCTATTTCGAAGTGCACACCATAGTTGTGTATACTGATATGCCTCTTCGGCAAGCACTCTACAAGCCTAAGAAGTTAGGAAGATTAATATACTATGCGGTAGAATTGGGTGAGTATGACATTCTTTATGAACCAATATCTTCATTGAAAGACCAAGATTTGGCAAATTTCATTGTTGAATTTACTTATGTGGAGGTTCCCGACCAACAAAACTTGCCTACCGAGCAGACTTCGAAAGAAGAGAGCTCAGCTCAAAAGTAAACTAATATAGCTGCCGATTAACCTGAGTAATCCAGAATTCAGGAAAAGGCCCAAAAATATGCGGAGGAGAGTAAGAAGATATTCCAGCATGGATCATTGATAACATAAAGTTTCAACCATAATGTTCCGTTGTGGAATTTGTACGTGGATAGATCTTCATGTGCTGCTGGTTAGGGGTGTTCAGAAAACCGAATGGACCGACAGACCGATCCGGACCGACCCGGACCGGCATAATTTTTCCGGTTTTTTTTTTTAATCGGTCCGGTCCTAATTTTTTTTTTTTCAGACCGGTCTAACCGGTCCGGTCCCCGGTCTCCTATAATAATTACCCGGTCTGGACCGACCCGGACCGGTTACTCTAATATATATGCATTTAATTATTTTTATACATATATAGTTATTAGGTTGGGGGTACAATGGTCCAAAAAAAAGGAAGGAACTAAAGAAAAACCCTAATTAATCAAACACACACACACTTAACACTTCACTTCTCTCTCTCTCTAGAGCAAACCATCTGCCGCCGCCCATTCCCTCTCCCCTCCTCTCCCCTGCGTGCGACCTCCCCTCTCCCCTCCTCTGTCGCGGACTCCCCTCTCTCCTCCTCTCCCCTGCGCCGCTTGCCTTCCCTCTCCCCTGCCGCGACTTCCATTCTCCCTCTCCTTTGCCGCGACGTCCATTCTCCCTCTCCCCTGCCGGCGGCCGCGAAGTCCCTTTCCCCTGCCGGTAGTAGGTACCTTTCCAATCCATTTTTGGCTCAGATTTTTGGCTCAAAATCCATCTTTTGTGTGTTTGTTTTGATATAAAAAAAATGTATGATGTGGGTTTTGCTTATTTGATTGTATGATGATGTGTTTGTTTTGATTATAAAAAAAATGTTTGTTATAAAAATCTGTAGTTGTTTGTTTTCTATAAAAAAAAAATGTTTTTAAAAACAGTTAGTCTTAGTTACAAATTGCTATAACAACTGTAATTGATATTTGTCGATGAGAATGTTTATCATGCAATGTTTTTACAATTAGTGGGTAAAAATCTGTAAAGTTTATAAACTACTGTTTTTACACTAAAAATCTGTAAACTTTATAAACTTTAAAAATCTGTAAACTTTATAAACTTTAAAAATCTGTAAACTTTATAAACTTTAAAAATCTGTAAACTTTATCATGCAATGTTTTTACACTAAAACTTTATAAACTGTAATTGCTATAATAAAGTTTTAGTGGGTAAAAATCTGTAATTGCTATAATAAAGTTTTAGTGGGTAAAAATTTATTATAGCTTGTTTGCTATAAAAAAAACTGTTTTTAAAAATTTATATGGTATATTTTGTAATTGTTTGTAATTGTTTGATAATTCATATTTTGTAACTGTTTCTACAAAATATACCATATAAATTTAAAAATCTGTAATTGTTTGATAATTCATATGGTATAACTTGTTTAAATTTATATGGTATATTTTGTAGATAATGGCCGCCCAAATGGATGAAAATGAAGGTGGGCTTCCCTCTACCCAAGCTGTTGTGCAAGGTACAAATGTCCCTCCTAAACCCCCTATAAATCCAGAAGTTAAATGTTCGAAACGACAATCGAATGCTTGGGAGCATTTTACCGAAATTCAAGGTTGTGATCCAAACAAACGTAGGGCAAAATGTAATTATTGTCCCTCAACATATGCTTGTGATCCAAATAAAAATGGAACTAAAAATATGTTGGCCCACATCAACAAGTATAAGAAATTTCCGGGAAGGTGTGATGAGAAACAAAAAAATTTGTCATTTAAAAAAGAAGATGGGGAGTGTCCTAGTCTTGTAGCAATTGGTTTTAGTTTAGAAGCTTGTCGTGATGCTCTTGCTAAGATGTTAATAATTTATGAATTGCCTTTTCGATTTGTTGAGGGCGAAGGATTTCGACAATTTATGAGAATTGTTCAACCGAAATTTACAAAAATCCCAAGTCGTATTACGGTTGCAAGAGATTGCTTAACAATATATTTGAATGAGAAAATAAAGTTACAAAGTGATTTGAAGGGCAAAAGAATATGCATCACAACGGACACATGGACTTCGATTCAAAATATCAATTACATGTGCCTCACGGCTCATTATATTGATGATGAATGGAAGTTACAAAAAAAGATTTTAAACTTTTGTCAAGTCCGAAGTCATAAGGGGGAGATGCTAGGGAAGGTTATTGAATCATTGTTAGTGGAATGGGGGATTAATACCATTTTCACCGTAACCGTTGACAATGCTAGTTCTAATAATGGTACCATTAAATATTTGCAAAGGAAAACCAAATCTTGGAAAGGTACTATTTTAGAACATGAGTATTTGCATATGCGATGTTGTGCTCATATCTTAAACCTAATTGTGGGTGATGGGTTAAAAGAAATGGATGAGTCGGTTGTTAAAGTGCGCAACGCAGTGAGGTATGTGAGGTCCTCCCCTTCTAGGTTGTTAATGTTCAAAATGTGTGTAGAGAAAGAGAAAATTGAGAGTAAGGGTATGTTGTGTTTGGATGTTCAAACAAGGTGGAACTCCACCTATTTAATGCTAGATGTAGCCGAAAAATTTGAGAAAGCTTTTGAAAGGTTAGGGGAGGAGGACAAAAATTATGCTTCGTACTTTAATGGAGAATTTGAAATCCAAGAGGATGATGAAGTGAGGGGGAGGGTTAGGGGCGGGAGGACTATCTTAGGGCCTCCTTTGAGTGTTGATTGGGAGAAAGTGAGGGCACTTGTGAAATTTTTAAAGATATTTTACAATGCAACTTTGAGATTTTCGGGTTCATTATTTGTTACTTCAAATTTGTTTTTCAATGAGCTTGTTATAATACAAAACAATTTGAACCAATTGAAAAGAAGTGGGGATTATCGCATATCTTCGATGGCGGATAACATGGTTAAGAAAATGGATAAATATTGGAATATTGAAAAGATAAACTTGTTGTTACTTGTTGCGGTCATCCTTGACCCTAGATATAAATTGGGGTATGTGTCATATTGGTTTGATAGCATGTATGAAAGTAGTGTGGCAAAAGAGATGACACGGAGAGCAAAAAATGTACTTGTGCGTTTGTATGAGTGGTATGGTGATAATAATGTGCAAAATGGTTCATCACAAAATGCATCACCATGTGACGTCGTTAAATTAGTAGTTGATGGTGGAGATGATGATGTTGATGGGCATGCGTTTTTAGCTACCCAATTTAAAAAACATTTAGAGTCGGAAGATAGTTTAGGGCGTAGTAAGTCGGAGGTGGAGAAGTACTTGATTGAGACTAATGACGATGCAACCAACAAAAGCTTTAATGTATTACTGTGGTGGAAGAGTAATTCATTTAGGTACCAAGTTCTTTCTCGTGTGGCAAGGGATGTATTGGCAATTCCGGTGTCAACCGTGGCCTCCGAGTCGGCATTTAGCACGGGGGGTCGTATCCTTGACCCATTTCGTAGTTCACTTTCCCCCAACACGGTGGAAGCGCTTGTTTGTACCCAAAATTGGCTCAAGTCTTCATCAAAATCAATTAGCCTTCGAGATGCCATGGATGAGGTGGAACAACTTGAGCAATTGGATGGAGGTAACTAACATATATCATAATTATTTTAAATTATTAGGTGTAATTTATTTTTTATATCATTATCATATTATTTTTACAGATTTGTTGGGAACATCAACAATTGTGGATTGACAATGACTTCGTTCGTATTATTGAGGTAAAGTGAATAATCTATTTTTTTTTATATTCATGGTTGCATTTTATTTGGACTATTTTTCTATCTATTCTAAAATTATTTATGATCATTTTCAGGTTTATAGAGGAGATTGTTTTGGGCAGCATTATGGATGGTTGCATTATTTTGCGTGTTGCGGTTACTTCGGCTAATATTTATTAATTTAGACATTTTATTAGCGCACTATTAATTTGTATTATTATGGACAACCTTGCGGTTGAATTTGGACAACTTTATTTTGTGTTATTTGGACAGTTTATATGTCCAAATTTGGACAGTTTATGACAGCTTGATGTGATTGTATAATTTGGGCATATTTGGACAGTTTTTATTTATGCTAAAATTTGAACATTATGTTATTATTTTGGATAAGTTTGGACAGATTTTAAGGTAAAATTTGGGCACTTTTTATAGTAAGATATGAGCAGTTTTTTGGATAAATTTTAAGCAGTTTTTGGATAAATATTGGGCAGTTTTTATGATAAAATTTGGGCAGCTTTTTGGATAAATTTGAGCAGTTTTTATGATATTTGAGCAGTTTTTTATAATAAAATTTGGGCAGTTTTTATTTTTAAAAAGATTATTTCAATAAGATTAGGACCGACAAGTTTGACCGGACCGACCACATAAAAAATCGGACCGACTAAGCCCGGAAAACCGGTTTAATCGGTCCGGTCTTGGTCCTTTTATTTTTAGGACCGGTATAATCGGTCCGGTCCTTAAATTCATTAAAAACCGGATCGGACCGGACCGCGAACACCCCTACTACTGGTAATGGAGCAAGTATAATACTTAATACTCCTAACGATATTGATATTGATTATGCTCTCAGCCTCTCAGGTTTCAATTCAAAGCATCAAACAACGAGGTAGAATACGAAGCCTATATAGTTGGGCTAAATTTATCTCATTCATTAGACCCGAGAAAATAGTGGTGCATAGTGATTGACAACCGGTGTTTAATGATAAGTACCCAAAAGTGTTGATTTTATACCCCGAATAGATGCATTTTAGTCATTCGTTTTAATTAAAAATGACCTTATGTTCGTATTTATTTATTTATCAGGTCAATATGATGCCGTGGTATCAAATATTGCTAAATCCGCGTAATTACGACACAAGTGCGATCAAAAGCGTGCATCGAAGAAATTAAGGCGATCGCGAAGTCAGGGTCCCTATTTGAGCTTGCCCGATGGGTTTTGATGCCCTGAACCCTGTCTCTGAACCAAACCTAAGCCTAAACCGAGCCCACTCCATCACCCGAGTATGTGTGTATTGAGTTTGCACTTTTTATTTTTTTTTTAGATTTTTACTTTGAGTCGTTTTTATTTTTAGGATCTATTTTAGAATTTTCTAGAATTTATTTTCTATTTTATATTAGTTTTTAATTTTATTCTTTATTTTTAGTTTTGCTATATTTTATATTTTTAGGACTTTAGTTTGTTTTTTTTATTTCTTTTGTAGTTTTTATTTTATTATCATTTGGGTTTTGTTTTTAATAGATTTTATTTTGTTTGTGCGTCGAGTATTTGTTTTCCTTTATTTTTTTTATTATTTTCTTTTAGTTTTTAGTTAGTTTATTTTTATTTATTTTATCTTATTTGTTTTATTCTTTTTTTATTTTTTTATTTTTAGTTGTGTCCTTTATTAGTTTATAGGATTATGAATTTAATTTTTAAGTTTTAATAGATTTATAATTTTCATTTATTATTTTTATTTCTAGTTTAGTTTGATATATTTTTTAGATAGTGTTATTTTAATGGGGTCACAAGTTAAACACACACAAACAAATCCCACACACTCCAAACTATCCTACACTCACACCTAAACTAAACATTCACCCTCACCCTCACCCTTTATCCTACACCCCACCACACCAAATTACCCCTCATGCACTATTCACCTTCTTCCCCAACAGACCCTTTTTCTCTCTCATAATCCTCCATGAACAACAAACACCATCACGAATTCAAGACCCTACTACCTCCCACAAATCCAAACCCACTTCTACCAATAATCCGAACCTGCTCCACCTTAACCAAATCGAACACCAGCTATACCCAAAGTCTAACCACCATTTCCCATAAACCCCATAACTACCTAAACTCGGGTTCGATCCGAAACTCAACAACCCCGCGACCATACCCGCGACCCTTGTAGACCATACTCGTCGGCGCCCCACCTACTCCGGTAAAAAATATCGGCGACGCCTCCAACTCCGATAACCCCAAGCCTCGTCGACGACCCACACCTCAGACAACCCCACCTGCCATGGCCGACCCATTCCCATTCCGGCGATTCCAAACCCAAGAACTCAACACTGCAATTTCAGCTAACCTGATCGGCCCCTGTCGCCGCCCAGCCTTACCGCCCACACCTCCGACCCCATCTAGACCCATCACCATCCAAAACTCGCGACCCAATTCTGGAAACCAAACCCGAGAGAAAAAACCGATCATCAAATGTTTTAACCCTTTACCTGTCAAACCTAGTTTAAGTTCGAAATTTACGTAAGCCGATTCCACCCAATCCACCAAAATAGGAGCTTATCCGTATTTCAAAATCCCACCTGCCAAGCTTCTAAACCCACATGCCTTGACTTAGCCAAACAAAAATCCTTACAAAATCTTTCCTACCAAACCAAACTCGTGGGTTTTTAATATAAATGAAAGCCATCTCATTTACAAAAGAAGAGTCTCTAACACAGAGGACTCTGACAGACGGGAGAGACAGAGAATAGAGAGAGACACTATGTATATTATGTACATACTAGGTACATAAAAAAATTCAAAAAAAAAATTACTTTAGTTTAGAATAATTGAGATGCATTTCAAGACACGCGATTCAACAAGGAGACATGGGTATTGTGTTCTAATTCTCTATTCAAATTTATGGCATCTTTTGATATTTTATTGATTGTTGTTTATTCTAACATGAGAATGTTTGGCTAAACACCCTTTCAAGGGGTGGGATGCACTGCGTAGGATATTAATTTAATTAATTGATTTCATTAATGCTATATTTCTAGGAAAATTAATTTTTGACTGTCACCAATAAATTTATGTAACAAGAGTTAGTAAATTAATTGTACAACTTAATATTTCAATTTAGCGATCGAACTAGAGGTAGGTTTTTCTGAAATTTGAATATTAATTATGTGTTGAAATTTGAAAATTCATACTTTTTTTGTTAAATTGATCCTAGCGGGTAATTTTGTGGAACACAATATAGTTCTTAATTTTTCATTATGTGACATTTTTAAATTGGTTTTCTGAAAAAGATATTATTAAATTTATAATTGTAACGAGAGTTAGATTATCGATTTAATATTATCTCGAAATATTTCAAATTAATAAATTGAGAAATTAAAAATAATTGATTATACAGTGTAATCCCATCTCTTGACCTTCTCACATATTTCACACTTGGTTGCACATTCTTTTTCCGTTATTTAGTCATTTAGTATTTTTTTAGCATTTATTAGTTAATTCTCCCTTGAAATTATTTTTTTAAAAAAAGATTTTAATAAAAAAAAAATTAAAATTGCAAGTATTCACATTAATTGTTTCAACTTGGAAGTTGGATTGATACCCGTACTTACCGCAATACGAGTTGTTTTAAATAAGTTTTGTAGGTAATTCAAGGGATTTTGAGAGTGACTTTTGAAGACAACGATATATACGTAAAAGGCAACTTATCAGTTGATATACCCGTTTATATCCTCGGCCTGGCTGAAGATTACCTCCAAACGGACGACCCCTCAGGGGCCGACCCTTCATCAGGCTCAAGACGACCCCTCAGGGGGGCCGACCCTTCACCAGGCTCCAGACGACCCCTCAGGGGGCCGACCCTTCACCAAGCTCCAGACGACCTCTCAGGGGGGCCGACCCTTCACCAGGCTCCAGACGACCCTCCGAGGGTACGACAGTACGAGGCCAGAATTGGGCCAGACTCACTACTGGAAGGAACTTTGCCCTCGACCTCGGCCCATAGGCCGAGGGTGACATCATCACAGTGCGTGGTTTGGGAGACGCGTGGAACAGTGCGCGTGAGGCTCACATGGCACAGAGGAGACCGTTATAACAAAATCACACCCTCACGTGAGGGAATATTATGTCATCATTTGGCATCTATAGGTGTCAGTAGGGGATTGGCTAGATCATCATTCACATGCACCATGCATACTTGGGGGGGTACACTACACCCCCCAAGACCTATATATACTTGTCACCTACAACCCTACAAGGGACCGATCAATACATTGTAACCCTAGCTAAAACTCTGCTTGTACACACAGTAGAGAGATAAAGTGAGCTTATGTGCATTGTATCCAAGTCCATTAGTGCCCATACTTAGGGGATCACACACTCACAGTGGATGTAGGCCAAATTGGCTGAACCACTATACATCATTGTCTTATTTCCTCTTATACTCATCCCCTTCTACATACTTATACACTTACATCTCTATGACTGCCATGGCTACTACTGTTTGAGCTCTTTATCACTTATCCGGTGGTGCTAAATCTTAGCATCATCATCAGTTAACCAATGTAATACCCCGTATTGTTATGGCTTTTAAATTTAAAGATTTATTAAATTTAATTGAGATAAATTAATTTAATTTTAATCCGAAAAGTTGTTTTAAATATTTACTAGCGTGACGAGAGTTAGTAATTATTAAAATTTGTTGATTTGTTATATATTACTTATTGAGTAAAGTAATATGTAGAATTGATTTTATAAAAAAAAATTATCACGGGTGAATAAAATGACAATTATAGAAATTAAGTCGGAACGCGCCTGTGTCGTGTCAGGACTAAATTATTATTATTATTATAAGTGAATAAATTATAAGTCACCCGTATGGTCATTTCGAGTGCGCCAACATGTCCGGAAGGGTCGAGATAGTCAGAAAAGTGTACCCGGGGGTTTAGTTTGGGTCTCGGGACGTTTTTAGGCCTAATCGGTAACTCGGGAGGGCACTTTGGTAATTTTCTATTTTTGGCCTTTAATAATGACGAAAATCATTAAGGTTATATCAGATGGAGTGCCATGGAAGTTAGGGTTCTTAGAACCAAAAGAGGAAAAGGCCATAGGAAGATGAAGGGAAAAGCCTTCCAAGTGTTCAAGGCCAAGAACCACCAATCTTGCAACCCCACCACCATCAAAGCGTAGATCGGAAGAAGAGGATTACTGCTATACCAATCAGAGTCATCAAATCAGAACCTTAAATTTCTAGGCAATTATCTATCTTGCTTTTCCTGTAGTTAATGTTTCACTCATGTTAGATTAGGGTTGATAAACCTATGTCTCTTGGAAAAATTTAAGGATTTAGAGAATCAAATCACATGTTTTAGAGGGAATAAATATATTCAAGAAATCTCAATCACATGTAGAGGATTACCCACGAAATTGGAGTGATTTAAAAGTGAGAAATCTGGAAAAAGAATTAGAAGAATGGAAGTTTAGTGTAAAATTAGGGTTCTTGATAATTAAGACAAATTGCCCCTTTAATACAATCTCGTTGATGAATTTGTACATGTTTCATGAAGGGAATCATGCATATATGTATAGAGAACCAGTAGAAACGTTATTTTGGAGTTTGGGAATCGATAATGATGTTTTGGAGAAATTTGGAAGATGAAACCCGTAGGTTTAATTTGCAGTTTCTGGGCAAGAACTGCTTGATCGGTCGATCGACCCAAGAACATCGATCGATCGATCCCTTCTAGAAAACTTTATACGTTTCCCCTTTTTGTTTAATCCGGTCGAAATTCGTAAGGACTCCTTGATTATTATTTATGGAGTAAAATGGGTTATGAAGAGGACCAGTAGGGACTACGTAAACTCCGTTAATTGAGATTTAATATGGGATGAAATTGGGGGTTAACGGGGAGTTTCGTCACATATTAGAAACTATGCGTACATCCACTAAAGAATTTCAAGATTCGTGAAAGACTTAGACCAAAAGGTTAGAGAGGGTATACCTACTGAGATTACATTTAGTAAGAAAGAGTACTTCGAGAGATGAGAAGGAAATATGCAACGATTAATTAAAAGTAAAAGCAATAAATCCCTTATGTGGGGTAATTGGGTAAAAGTTGTACAATGTAAGGTTAATACTTGTTATCTTTGGGTCGCGTGCGAACCTAATTGAGAAAAATGAGAATATTGATATATATAACTGAATGCATGTGTGTACATATTTATATTATGCTTGTGTATAATCATACCCGCGCTACTTGCTATCATTGCCGCGCTGGGACAGTCTTATTTCGATGGGACCTCTATGGGGGATATTGACTTGTACCCTAGAATATAGGATTCCTTGGTACAAGCTATCTGATTGATAGTCAGACGGTCCTAAGAGACGTGAGGGTATGTGCTGACCTCTTAGTGACTTGGAACTATGCTTCGCCTCCATTTGTATGTGTTTTATGTTAATACAGTTCGAGAGTGATTTCGAACTAGTATTTCCCTTAGTATGAGTGATACGGGGACTTGATAGCAGAGTATGCCAGCACCATAGATTTTATGTGGGGTGCCGATAGTATATATACACTACACCAAATCTGCCCATTTGTCAAGGTCATTGACCTTGACAAATTCACCTTGTCAAGGTCAATGACCGTGACATTTTGAGGTGAGACAACTTTTTTTGTCACGGTCGTGTCACGGTCATTGACCTTGACAAAAAACTCGCGTTTTGTGTCACGGTCGTGTCAAGGTCAATGACCGTGACACGTTTGTCACGGTTTATAACCGTGACAAAGCCGTGACCCTTTTTAAAAAAATTGTCACGGTCAATGACCGTGACAATTCTGGGCAGAATTAAAAAAAAACTGTTGGGCAGTATGGTCACTGCCACTGCCCAGCAGTATATTTGTACCTGTTATAGCAACGTTGTACCTGTTCCAAACATCATATATCCGAACAAACTAAAGATAATGCAAATATATATTCAAATAAGAAACTATTTAAAAAGAAACAACATCACCATCATTTTATCTCAAATCTACAAGCTATTTGCATGGAAAAGAGATTTTGTACCGCGACGCTCGGGAACACCTCCTTATCCTTCCCTTCTCGTCCGAATAGCCACATAAGTATAGAGCATATGTGGCCTACCCTTAGGGCCACTCCCTGTCCCCTGAATTGAAATAAAGTAAAAGTATCCGCCCCTCAAATATAGATAAATATAAATCGTAATTGAAATTGAAATCGAAATTGACATATAAATATAAATACATTACATGTAGTGTCACTCAAACAACTAACTTGAGCTCATATGGCACCTCCTTCCAACTAATGTACCCCGGGCAATCGTGTCAATTATAATTCTCTTCATATCTAAACACTAAGAAATACCATAATCCTATGGAGGTATGCGTTGCAAATTCCTTCCAACCGTTGTGTAGCCAAAAATCAGTAGTTGAAGTTGTCAACTCCACCTTTGAATGGGGTATGGAAAGTGGTGGGGTATGGAAAGTGGAATTGACAACTTCAACCGGTGATGTTTGGCTACATAACGGTTGGGAGGAATTTGCAGAGCATCGCTCCATAGGATTATGGCATTTCTTAGTGTTCGGATAGACGAAGAGATTCAGTCTCCTCTCCACAAATAGGACACCCCAAATAACTATGTACTAATCACCTATTAAAGGTAAGAAGCGTATATTCATGGATTAGTATAAACAAAACTTAGACGTAGTTGGAATATTTATGTATTAATCTCCTCTCCACACACGCACACTACACAAGAGTGAAAATGATAAAGTGCAGATCAAGCAAAAGCATTAAAAATGGATGTTTCGGTACAAATTGAAATAATTATTACAAATTGAAAAATTGTTTCAAATTCGGGTTATCATAAAAAATGGATTGATATTCGGTAGGAGCAGCCAAGTCATCCACACTACTATTTAGACGCCTTGGCGCGTGTTGGACAATTGACCACGGCTCGTTGTTGATATACTCTGAGTAAAACACTTGCTTAACCTTTTGAAATGCACAAACAAATGGCTCATCGCTCACGTGGTTGTTGCTCTTCAACTTGGACAAGTCAACCATGATCAAATTGGTGACAGGATCAACTTTAGAAGCATTTTTATCCTCAACTCTTACCCATTCACAGTAAAATACAACCTCTTTGAAGCTTATATAATCCAATTCAAATATATTTTGGATTACACCATAGTAAGTCATTTCAGCTTCAACGAGGATTTTATCTTTTGCGCTCGCTCGAAAGAAAGTAAGAGCCTTGTATGAAATTCCCGAGTTCTGTATATTTGTACTTTCCTCGTACACTTTAGCGCCGAAAATGTAACCGTTCAATCGATATTTTTTGTACTCTTGTGCCACGAACAAGGGTCCAGTGGCTAGACGAGCAAGCCTTGATGTCGCATCACCCATCTTTAGGAGCTGAGAATATAGATAAATTAATTATATTAGTGGTAAAATTTGAGTGTAATGTAACGTTATATAACGACTGTTTTCATTGTAATTAGGATAGCTATTTGGAAGTGTATTCACCTTGGGTAATAAGCCCTTCACCCATTTCAGAATTCTTGTCACGCTATTGCCAGACAAACCGTACTGCGTCTTCAAACAGTGCAAACCAACCATGGCATGTAAAGTTGTTTGATCTTTCTCATAGCCAGAGTATAACGGTTGGGTCGCCTTAAATTTTAAACTTTGGTAGTCATCGTCAAGTTTTATCGTGTTATCTTCACGAGCACTTGAATCTTCTACATCATCAGTAACCTCATTCTCCTCAGCTTCATAAACTCCGTACGCATCATCAACTAAATCCTCTAACATATTATGATCTACGTCGTCCCCTTCTTCATCTATTCTACTTGTTGAAGGATGTTGTGAAGGTTGGTCAGGGACAAAAGGAACTTTCAATTCACCGTGAAAACTCCAAAATCGATAACTATCTTGCATACCCGATCTTAACAAATGTAGTTCAACTGTTTTCCACTCAAACACCTTACCATTCTTACACCTAGAACACGGACACGAAAACTCTTCATCATTACGACATCTCTTTGCATATTTCACAAATTCGTTAGCACCTCTGCGAAACACATCCCCCATTCTATTAGTCTCACCCATCCACTCTTTGTATTTCGGATATCCCATCACAGCTACCACAACTAAACACCTATTAAAGGTAAACAAAACTTAGATTTATAGTATGTTTTTTTTAATTATCCCATCATTTAATTATCCTATTAAAGGGTATGTGGTCCTATCCCATTCAAGAATGCATTTTTCTGTAATATACTTAACAGCTCATGCACATTGTTACGATTTGAAAAAAATTCGACAGCATATCCCCTTAGTTCTCCAAGTACACGACGTAGATTGGCAGGTGTGAGTGTTATTTCAATTGGTCAATTAAAATAACAGTCACACTTGTCAATCTAGTATGTACCCAGATAACATTAAGATACGACTGCAGAACTTCCTCCAAAAGTAACAACTTTAAGCCAATAAGAATATTATACAAAAATTATACAGTCTCAAACTGTCCAAACGGGACAATTCGAGAGATCTCATTACAGGGGTAATGAATCTCGAACGGGTCTAAGGGTTATTGAATGCGTACGCATAAGAACTAGAATGCTAGTATCTATGCGCACTATATTTAATTTTAAGTATGTTTCATATAATGGGTTAATTCAAATACAAAAATAAATTCATGGGATAATTCAAATACAAAAATAAATTCATGGGATAATTCAAATACAAAAATAAATTCATGTATTGACCACACGCACACACACACACACACACACTATCTAAGTTGTTCTATAGGTATAAAAACAATTATTATCCAATTATTATCCAACTATTATCAATTATTTATTTTGAATGTAAATAATATTCAAAACCCCACCCACCCCCACCCCCACCCCCACCCCCACCCCCACCCCCTTAGATTAATTCAAGACATAAGACCCTAAAGGGAATCCTATCTGCAACAAGATTCTAGTTAGTAAAGAAGACATAACAGAATATGGTGGAATCCACTACACTACACACCCATTCCCACACTTAAAAACCATTTAATAATATTTAAAAAATTCAAAACCATTTAATAATATTTAAGCACTAAAATTAATCTAATTTAATTTAACCTAGGAATTAATCAGATATTTTTATCCTATGTTTACTAATGCTAGAATTATGAAAAATGACACCACCCCCTCCCCCACCCTGCCCCACCCTGCCCCCCTCCACCACCCCCTCCCCCCCTCCCCCAAAACACACCACCACACACACACACACACCGCACCCCACCCCACCCCACCCCCTGCCCCCTCCACCACCCCCTCCCCCACCCTGCCCCACTCCGCCCCACCCCCTGCCACCCCTTCACCACCCCCTCCCCCACCCCACCCCACCCCCTGCCCCCTCCACCACCCCCTCCCCCACCCTGCCCCACGCCGCCCCACCCCCTGCCCCCCTCCATCACCCCCTCCCCCACCCTGCCCCACCCCACACACACGCACACACAAACACACATATATATATACACATACACACATAAATATACAGACAAAAATATATATAAATAGAAGAGAGAGAGAGAGAGAGAAATTGGTCGAGAGAGAGAGAGAGAGAGAGAGAGAGAGAGAGAGAGAGAGAGAGAGAGAGAGGGAGGGAACGGTGGGAGGGAAAAAAGAAGGGGGAAAGGGTTTTTGCTGGAAAAGTTATCACGGTCGTGTCAAGGTCATTGACCGTGACAAGAATTGTCACGGTCATTGGCCGTGACAAGCCCGTGACAAATTGAATTGTCACGGGCTTGTCACGGTCAATGACCGTGACAATTCGTTGTCACGGTCGTGTCAAGGTCAATGACCGTGACATAAAACGCGTGTTTTTTTGTCACGGTCAATGACCTTGATAAGGCTGGCCGGCTGAAAGGTGACAATTTGCCCATTTTGGTGTAGTGATATGATACGAGTGATTAATATATATATATATATATATATATATATATACACACACATACACTTAAGTATGGGAACTTTCTACTGTGCATAAAAGTAGTTAAGAAATGAATGAATACTCCAACTCCAACTCCATTATAAGTGTTTTGGGAACTTTGTAACATCACTGAGTTATATTAATTAACATGAGATATGAGAGAACTTAATTTTCAGAAATTGATTATCTTGGCCATAGTATTTCTCGGGATGAAACCTTATGGGAAAGTGAAGTTAAAATAAACTTTTGAGGGTAATAGTACGGTAGGCATGCACACTAGACGAGAGGTGCGAATTCTCAAGAGAGTATCGCATACTAACGTGGTTGTTACATTAGCCGGTAAGCATTTTAAATACTTGCTAAACTAAATTTTAAACTGTTTTACAATCGGGCTCTGACCCGTTTCCTGTTATCTCTTCTTTCTTGTATATAGATGTATATATTACAGGTGCCCAGCCATAGGGGCGTCATGCTTAGGTGCTTTGGAGTGGACGTGCTGTAACTTATGTGGGAGTTGCAGGCCATTTGCTTAGACGATCTCCTTGTTGATTCCATTCTTAGTTCAGTTTTAATTAGTTGGGCATGTGTCCCCCGTTTCCTTATTTACATTGATTTGTCTGAAATGATGTTCATTTATCTTTAGTATTTTACTCGTAGGGATTTAATTACTGTTGGGATGGTTTTCCTTTATGGTTTTAAGTTGTTATTAGTTGGCTGAATGGTTAAATTATTGGGTGTACATTTCCAGTCTTTATAATTGTGTGATTTTTAAACTGTTAATTATTAAAGGTTTTATAATTGGATTTAATGAAATAAAAATAATGTTTTAAATGGTTTTGACACTTAGCTTAATTTTTTAGGGTGTTTAAATTGGAAAGTTTATTTTTCGACAGTGATGCTAAGAATGAACCAACCGCACACCTTGGTTATAATTTAATAAATGACTGATCACCCGGTATTTAATTAGGCGGGGTGTTACAGGTGGTATTAGAGCATCAGGTTCTATTGTCCTTATGATCTGTGGGGCTTATTATGCTTCTAGCATTACTTTGTTTGATATAGAGCCCTATGTTTAGGATTGTTGTTTTCTATGGTGAGATTTCGTTCTCTTGCTATAACGTATGTACCTTAGTGAATCTTAATTTCATTCGGGCGTGTTCGAACAATTAAATATGGAAGGCAAGGGCCGTTGGGCGGACATCAGGAGGCAAGTCTTAGTTGAGGTTGTAGACAATATTCGTGGATGATGACCGTAGTTAAGGTCACCCCTATTATGGCACGAGAAGCTAGGACTATAAAGACGGCTAGGGCGCAACCTATGATTTATAAGTGCTTCTATAGTCGAAAGAGGTGCGAGAGTAGACTCACCCAACATGGTACGATTGGGAAAAGTCAGACGAAGCATTGTAGAGGACTGTCAGTGGAAATTCTAGGAATGCGAAAATTATGTGTGTTAGCCCAAGGAGGTAAAGTATCCAAAGGCTTGGACATAGGACGGAGTGTGGCTAACCGAAAGTGAAAATTTGGAGACAAATTTTCTTGGCTTGTCGGAACAAGGTTATCATGGTGGGAGTCAGTCACTACTTTTAGAAGTGGAATGCTATGCCTATAGAAGAATCTTAGGTACAGTTTGATCACAAGTTCCTTCATCAGATGTTCAGGATAAGAAGTGAATGTTGTTCTGAACTCATCTCAGGAGGACCTGACAGAGGTCCCTTTGTGAATATGAATCTAAACCGTTAGCGAATCTTATATCGGAAGATGTAGATACAAATGGAGGAAAGAACTCCAAGTGGGAGATCGTTCGTAATAATATTTGATAACACTTAAAAAGGGAATTCTGCTAGACGGTCAATTCAGAGATTGACGATGTTGTACTTTGTCAATGAAGATGATAATGCTTCTTGGTGTGGGAAGCTAAAATAATCAAAGAATTTAGTCAATAATAAGACGGGATACAACAGTGGTAGTGTAGAACCACAAGGGGGTGTGGATACACATTAGGGGACCAATTTAAATGATTCAGATAGCTGAATTCTTACCAAGCGATGGTAGATTTAGTAAGGACTATTGTAGTCAGTAACATATTCTTTGGGGCCTACAAGGCTAAGGGAATAACGGGGGTAGCCATTAGAAATTGAGTTTACCAAAGTCCGAGAGAATGACAATCTTAACATGGTTAGTATGACAGGTGATAAGTGGATTATGTGTTGAGATATTTTGTGGAGAGTGAAATCACACGCGCTAAATTTTTCCTGAAGCGATTATAGGGTACAAGAGTATGGTGCCTAATAAAGGAGAACGATTAAAGTAGTGTTGTTCTAGTTTGGACAGGCGTGTTACGTCCGGAGACCATTTGTACAGTCAAGGAGTTTGGCAAGGTAAAAGTATGAGTTTTATCCTCGAAGGATGAGGCGTGTTTTATGTGACACAAGCGAGTCAATATATTTTGTTCATTGCTAGATTAGCACGTGAGACAAGTTTAATGCGTATAACTATAAACATTATTATTATGTGAATATTTTCCCTAGTGTAGCGGGATTATCTTTAGTGCTATCCGAGGAGGATGAATGTGTTTATTAATAGTGTTATATACTTTATTGAGGTTACTCGTTTTAGTAGTGTGATATACAAGTATGATATTATCTTGGTTCTAACTTTATAATAATGGTTAGTACGATAGTAGGCAGTAATTGCAAGGCTATCGGAGTGGTTGCCTTAGTGCAGCATGCTTTGTTCTGGCGAGGCCTCACCTGCGAGAGGGTCGGACTCGCACTTATATTAGCTATATTAGAGACTTCGGAGGGGATAGTAGGCTCGAGATATTCGATTCTGGTGTGTGTAGGGACTTTTGTGGTTATGATTCAGTATATATTGGGTTTACTGTTGAGCGAAAAGATTTGACTCAGTATTATGTGGAGCGCTCAGGACTTGGTGATAGGTAGAGAGCACTGATATATCTACCCTTTATAGACGTGATAGTTAAGAGTTAGACTCATATGTTTGGGATCAGGATTTTGAGAGTCCTGATTGTATGTGTACGAGGTTTGCGAATAGTGATTACCACCAATACTGGATGATAGTGTATTGGTGAAATGTTCTTTGTGTAGGTGTAATTACGGGAGGTGATGAAACTTTTCTATCAAGAGATGGAATAAAGGGGTAGATGTTAAGGACGGAGGGCCTAATAGCTTTCGATAATCAACAATGCTAGGTAGTAGTGTATCGGGGGGGGTCCTTATTTAGATTTCGCTTTGCGAGACATCCCACGCATGAAACTTAGCGTAAGGTTGGAAGTAGGAAGATGTTTGGTCATTAGCCTATAAGTTTGGTACCTCGATCATAGTAGGAGCAGGTAATTATATCTGTAAATGGGAAGTTAAATTATGAATTAAGGCCAGTGGAGCCGGTTGTGTGGTAAGAAAGCATTGGAAGTTTTGTTTTATTACCACAAGTTGAGGGGTGGAACGATGATAAGGAGAATTTAAAATTTCAATTTCTAGGGTGATTGGGAATACCCGAGTGTTGTAACCGCATTCTGAGCACAAGGGAAATAAAGAACTTGTATGATTTTTAGCGTGGATTATCTGGGAAGAATTTTTCATAACAAGAGAGAAGGCTTGTATTTATTTTGATGTATAGAGCATTGGTGAATTACTTTAGTTATTGTATTTATTCGTGAGAATTGTTGTACTTATATGAATAGATTGTGATTTGTGGTTTCTCTTTTGTTGTTGTGTGATTTAGATGCTCTATACCTTGTGATATTATGGATTTGTGTTGTTTTACCGATGAGTAGAGTGCCGTTCGTTCTCCCCGGGCAGTCGGGGTGTTGCAAAATGTTGACATCCTAGTTAGCTGTTGTTAGAATAGTCAGAGTGGAAGGTACGATGGAATGGACGTGTGGAATATATGTTTGTGGGACTAGAATAACGAAGTGGAAGTGGTAGAATAAATTAAGCATCGTGTGAAAGACGATAAATCCATATATATGAGTGCGATCAGAGTAACACACCCAAAGTTGGTTGGAAGGCTGTGGGATGCCATTTAAAAAGGGGTATTCCTTGAGAAGGGTAGAATTTAATTATTGTGGAGAACACTCGGAGAGGAGTTGTAATTAGTCAAATGTTGAGATCAAGTTGCGTGTACAAAGAACGATGATGTTAGTATGGCATAAAAGGTCCAGAAGTACACATCGTGGAGAAAAGTGCACGGGTCGAAACTTTCGGTATACGCCAAGGAAAGAAGGGGAGTATTAAGTGTCCCTTAATGTGAGACATTTCAAGTGGAAGTCGATGTTGAGCGGGACATAGTGAGTAGTCTCTACATGCACCACTCATAGATAGAGATCGGTTAGAAAAAGAGGATCAACTAGAGAATTTTATGGTTATCAACAATTCCTGTAACGGAAGAGGGCGGTAAAGTTCCTTGGATGGGTTGCCATCTTCAAGGTAAGATTAAGGGTTCATCCGAACATGTGGAGAAAGTCACCCAAGAAGTAAGTGATTGATATTCCTTTGGCGTAATTCACAATATTAACTAGTGTGCCCTAGTCTCCCTTGAAAGTAAGGGATCGCGCCGGTACGTGATCCTACACGGTATTATTTTCTAAATCGGGATGAGATTTGTGAATCCCACCTTCAAAATGGGATTTCAGGAAACATCGGAGGTAACTTTTTATTTTGAGTAGGAGGTATCACCCATAGCCGAGGAGTAGGCGCACGGTGATTAACGATTAGTGGAGCCGCGTGAAGGTAATTTTAGAATCTTGGTGATCATTTCGTTTCCACAACGAATATAACTAGCAAGTGAAGTATAGTATAATAGAGTTCCGTCGAAGCACTCATACCTGTTTGTCGTGAATGAGGTGCTTATTGAGGTTTTGGTGTGGAAGAACCTTAACTATTCTCCTTCTGTATGTTTAGAAGTGAGCGGATAATCAGAATTCTGGATCGGTCGAGAATAATCCGATGACTATGGTGGAATTCCACGACTGTTTTAGGCGAACAAGAGTGGTCAGATGTTCGTATGGTTTTTCTCAGAATGGTAGTTTTTATGGTTAGATAAATTCGAGTAGTTGTCATGTAGTGATGTGCGGCCTCCCAATGATATTGAAATAATGGGAATTCATAGCGTATATGCGTGTCTTATGCGAATGCTGTCGGATAGGAGCTCAATATGAAGTGTCGTTAATGAGAGTGTTAAACAAGCTTGCGGAGAGACGGGGGCTATAGTGATTGAGCTCCCTACTATGTAGATAGTTTGCGTACTGTTATGGTATCCAAAATTGTTTGACCAGGTAGGCCTTATTTTTCGAATTTCGGGACGAAATTCCGTTATTAGGAGGGAAGTATGTAATACCCCGTATTTTTATGGATTTTAAATTTAGGGATTTATTAAATTTAATTGAGATAAATTAATTTAATTTTAATCCGGAAAGTTGTTTTAAATATTTACTAGCGTGACGAGAGTTAGTAATTACTGAAATTTGTTGATTTGTTAAATATTACATATTGAGTAAAGTAATATGTAGAATTGATTTTATAAAAAAAATTATCACGAGTGAATAAAATGATAATTATAGAAATTAAGTCGGGACGCGCCTGTGTCGTGTCAGGACTAAATTATTATTATTATTATTATTATTATTATTATTATTATTATTATTATTATTATTATTATTATTATTATTATTATTATTATTATTATAAGTGAATAAATTATAAGTCACCCGTATGGTCATTTCGAGTGCGCCAACATGTCCGTAAGGGTTGAGATAGTAAGAAAAGTGTACCCGAGAGTTTAGTTTGGGTCTCGGAACGTTTTTAGGCCTAACCGGTAACCCGAGAGGGCATTTTGATAATTTTTTATTTTTGGCCTTTAATAATGACGAAAACCATTAAGGTTATATCAGATGGAGTGCCAGGGAAGTTAGGGTTCTTATAACCAAAAGAGAAAAATGCCATAGGAAGATGAAGGGAAAAGCCTTCCAAGTGTTCAAGGCTAAGAACCACCAATCTTGCAACTCCACCACCACCAAAATGTAGATCAGAAGAAGAGGATTACTGCTATACCAATCAGAGTCGTCGAATCAGAACCTTAAATTCCCAAGCAAGTATCTATCTTTCTTTTCTTGTAGTTAATGTTTCACTTATGTTAGATTATGATTGATAAACATATGTCTCATGGAAAAATTTAAGGATTTAGAGAATCAAATCACATGTTTTAGAGGGAATAAATATATTCTAGAAATCTCAATCACATGTAGAGGATTACCCACGAAATTGGAGTGATTTAAAAGTGAAAAATCTGGAAAAAGAATTAGAAGAATGGAAGTTTAGTGTAAAATTAGGGTTCTTGATAATTAAGACAAATTGCCCCTTTAATACAATCTCGTTGATGAATTTGTACATGTTTTACGTAAGGAATCATGCATATGTGTATAGAGAACTATTAGAAATGTTATTTTGGAGTTTGGGAATCGATAATGATGTTTTGGAGAAATTTGGAAGATGAAATCCGTAGGTTTAATTTGCAGTTTCTGGGCAAGAACTGCTTGATCGATCGATCGACCCAAGAACATCGTTCGATCGATGGTCGATCAATCGACCCAAGAACATCGATCGATCGATCCCTTCTGGAAAACTGTATATGTTTCCCCTTTTCGTTTAATCTGGTTAAAATTCGTAAGGACCCCTTGATTATTATTTATGGAGTAAAGTGGGTTATGAAGAGGACCAGTAGGGACTACGTAAACTCCATTAAGTGAGATATAATATGGGATGAAATTGGGTATTAATGGGGAGTTTCGTTATACATTAGAAATTATGCGTACGTCCACTAAAGAATTTAAAGATTCGTGAAAGACTTAGACCAGAAGGTTAGAGAGGGTATACCTACTGAGATTACATTTAGTAAGAAAGAGTACTTCGAGAGATGAGAAGGAAATATGCAACAATTAATTAAAAGTAAAATCAATAAATCCCTTATGTGGGGTAATTGGGTAAAAGTTGTACAATGTAAGGTTAATACTTGTTATCTTTGGGTCGCGTGCGAACCTAATTGAGAATAATGAGAATATTGATATATATAACTGAATGCATGTGTGTACATATTTATATTATGCTTGTGTATAATCATACCCGCGCTACTTGCTATCATTGCAGCGCTGGGACAGTCTTATCTCGATGGGACCTTTATGGGGGATATTGACTTATACCCTAGAACATAGGATTCCTTGGTACAAGCTATCTGATTGATAGTCAGACGGTCCTAAGAGAAGTGAGGGTATGTGCTGACCTCTTAGTGACTTGGAACTATGCTTCGCCTCCATTTGTATGTGTTTTATGTTAATACAATTCGAGAGTGATTCTGAACTAGTATTTCCCTTAGTACGCCGAGTGATACGGGGACTTGATAGCAGAGTATGTCAGCACCATAGATTTTATGTGGGGTGCCGATAGTATATATATCATACGAGTGATTAATATATATATATATATATATATATATATATACACACACACACACACTTAAGTATGGGAACTTTCTACTGTGCATAAAAGTAGTTAAGAAATGAATGAATACTCCAACTCCAACTCCATTATAAGTGTTTTGGGAACTTTGTAACATCACTGAGTTATATTAATTAACATGAGATATGAGAGAACTTAGTTTTCAGAAATTGATTATCTTGGCCATAGTATTTCTCGGGATGAAACCTTATGGGAAAGTTAAGTTAAAATAAACTTTTGAGGTTAATAGTACGGTAGGGGTGCACACTAGACGAGAGGTGAGAATTCTCAAGAGAGTGTCGCATACTAAAGTGGTTGTTACATTAGTCGGTAATCATTTTAAATACTTGCTAAACTAAATTTTAAACTGTTTTACAATCGGGCTCTGACCCGTTTCCTGTTATCTCTTCTTTCTTGTATATATATGTATATATTACAGGTGCCCAGCCACAGGGGCATCATGCTTAGGTGCTTTGGAGTGGACGTGCTGCAGCTTATGTGGGAGTTGCAGGCTATTTGCTTAGACGATCTCCTTGTTGATTCCATTCTTAGTTCAGTTTTAATTAGTTGGGCATGTGTCGCCCGTTTCCTTATTCAGATGGATTTGTTTGAAATGATGTTCATTTATCTTTAGTATTTTACTCGTTGGGATTTAATTACTGTCATGATAGTTTTCCTTTATGGTTTTAAGTTGTTATTAGTTCGCTGAATGGTTAAATTATTGGGTGTATATTTCCAATCTTTATAATTGTGTGATTCTTAAACTATTAATTATTAAAGGTGTTATGATTGGATTTAATGAAATGGAAATAATGTTTTAAATGGTTTTGACACTTAGCTTAATTGTTTAGGGTGTTTAAATTGGAAAGTTTATTTTTCGATAGTGATGCTAAGAATAAACCAACCGATCACCTTGGTTATAATTTAATAAAGGACTGATCACCCGGTATTTAATTAGGCGGGGTGTTACAACCAGGTGCTGAATTTGTATCGAGTCAAAGGAGAATTGATGACTAGGTATCTTGCGAAGGCCATGGAAGTCATCGCCAAATTTCTAACCGTCTAAATAAATAGAATCCCAAGAATAGAGAATGCCCAAGCTGATGCACTTGCTCGGCTAGCATCAACAATAAGAATTGAGCTCAAAAGAACAATCTCAATCGAACTCCTAGCTAATCGAAGTATCGATGAATACCTGATGGTTAGTTTCATTACTGTAGATCTGGGACCTTCCTGGATGGATCCCATCAAAGCTTATATTGAAGATGGAACCCTATCACTTGATCCTAAAGAGGCCAAGAATCTCTTACATAAAGCAACAAAGTATGTGTTTTACAAAGGAGTTTTATACAGAAGAGGATTGTCGATCTCTTTGTAGCACCGTGTTCATCCAATGAAGGTGGAAGATTTGATCAAATAAGTGCATGAAGGATCCTGTGAAGCTCATTCAACTAGAAGATCATTTCTCTAACGCATCAATACTCAGGGATACTACTGGCCGACCATGAGGGCAGATTGTACAACCTTTGCGAGAAAGTGTGATAAGTGCCAGATATTCTCTACCGTTTATAGAACACCCAATACTTCTTTAACACTAATAACTTCACCTTGGTCGTTCGCTATATGGGGAATTGACTTGGTCGGCCTATTGCTGACCACCAAAGGCAGGTTCTAATACTTAGTAGTTATTGTGGATTACTTCACCAAGTGGGTGGAGGCAGAGCCATTGGTTGATATGTATTATGTGAAAGTGTATCAATTCGCCTGGAAGAATATAATCTATCGATATAGTTTACCGTATGATTTCATTACAGATCATGGCACCAAGTTCGACAATGAGGAGTTTGAAGCATACTGTGCCGAGTCAAAAATCCAAAAACTGCATTCTGCACCAGGTCATTATCAAAGTAATGGTCAAACAAAAGTGATAAATAAAACTTTGCTCAATGGACTGAAGAAGAGACTTGATGCTGCCAAGGGCAACTGGATTCATGAGCTACACTCTGTTCTTTGGGCATATAAAATAACGTCGAGAACAGCAACTGGAGAGACACCACAAATGCTTGCATTTGGGACTAAAGCCATGGTACCGATCGAGCTTGGCCTACCAACCCACAAGGTAATAAATTTCGATTCCCAAGTTAATGATTTGATGAGGCGACTAGATCTCGATATGTTAGAGGAGGTACAAGAAGATGAAGCTCTGAGAAATACTGCCTACCAACACAGAACTGCTCGTTTTTATGATAAAAGGGTTAAGAAGACTAACCTAAAAGAGGGTGATTATATTCTTCAGAAAGTTATCCAGAAGAATAACAAGCTTGAGGCCAACTGGCATGACCCATATCGCATATCAGCTTTTATCCAGCCAGGAACCTATCAGATAGAGACTTTGGAGGGTAAAGAATTCAAAAATCCTTGGAATGCCGAACATCTTCGAAAGTATTATTAGTAATTCAAAGGATGTCCATTATTGTATCTCTCTTGCTTTTATTTGAGTTTCAATAAAATGTTGATTTCAATCTCTTTAATTTTTTGATTTTTTTTCGAAGTACGGTGATATACATCCCCCAGAACAAAGATAACTTTTGATTTTCAGCTCAGAACAAGTCAAAACAGGATTCCAATCCTCAACAATTGGTCGAAAATAACAAAAAATAGCCAAGTAAAAATAAGATTATAATCCTCAGCACTTGGTCGGTAACAACAATTTACTTCATGCATGACTTCGTAAAAACAAAATTACGAACAAGGGGTTGATTACTTCATGTATAATTTTATATAAACAAGTCAAGAACAAGAAGTGTAAAACTTCGTATAAAACTAAAAAAATTATAAAATAACATGTTTTACCCGACTAAGTTAAATGCAGGAAGACATGTAAAAATTCCTATATACTGGAATATAAACATACATTCCTCATACACTTGGTCACTACTGATAACTAATACTAAATTTGGATTATTATATCTAAGTGCATTAGTAGATTCAATGGCATTACCACTGGTAAATAATACTAAATTTGTTTTAATATATCTAAGTGTATTAGTAGAACCAATGGCATTATAATCACAAGTTAACTGATTGATTAAAGTAATCATAAGTTAATAAAAAAAATATATTTCATTCATATAAACTGTATTATATTCAAATGAATTACAAAATATAGAATAATCATTTAGTTGGACGTTGGACGCTTCCCTTCAGCTTTGGAAGTCGACTGCACTCTCTCTATCCCAACAGGAGGATCATCCAATGTATAGGGAGAATTAATAAAGTTAAAATCTTACAACATTCTCATGTTATTGCTGCTCAGGGTGTTAATCATATGAGAAGGACGAACTATTTCATGAACATCATGGAGATCATAATCCTTTAAGTATTTAGTGATTAAACACTGAGAGATGGCATCAGGAGGGATCTATGATTTATCCAGCTTGAATGGAGGATTGTCACAATCTAACAGGCTAGGTTCATTCCAATACCACAATTTGCTATCCCGATCATGCTTCAATAAAGTTAAATAATTAGTCAATCCCCACCTGTACCCTTCATCACGACTTTGGGTAAGATGATCATCAACATGACCAAGAGCCTCATTGTAGCCTTCCATCCATACTTCTCGAGGTTGCTCGAGAAATTAGAAAGTCAATCTCTCAACATGGTGTTGAAGTCTCTTTATTATACCATCTTTCGCCTTTAATTGGGAGGATTGGTCAATAAGAGCTTTGTCTTTAGCTTTTAGTTGTGAAGATAACTTAACAACAACCTGACTCTTACCTTTCAACTGAGCAGCTTGGTCGGCTAAGGTCTTCTTAGTCCTGGCTTCCTCAATAGTTGTTCATCTCGTTCTTAATCATTTAGAGGATTGTCCAGGGTCGGATTTCTTTAAAGTCTCAAGTTTCGCCACAAGTTTAGCATTCTCATTCTCTAAAAATGAGGCACCTTCATCGGCATCGCCACTAGAAGACTTTTTCAGAATTTTTAGCTCATTTAGAAGTTTATTATTCTCATCCTCTAAAAGCTTGGTGATCTCTCTAGATTCATCAAGTTCACGATTCAACAAGAACTCATTCTTCCTGTATGAATAGGCATATTTTTCTAGTTTCTCCTCAAGTCAGCATGCAGTAGAGCTTTGCTTTCATTATGCTCTGCATGCAAATCTCCAATCATCTCAAAGTATGCAACATTGTTGGCCACAACTCGATCAAGAATAACCTTGAGATAAGTGTATACATCCTTTGCCTGATCAGAAGCATATGTGTCGAGTAAGTCTATTAATTCTTCATCACTTAAGTCCAAGTGACCAGCTTTGAACAGATTGATGCAGTGCTTGAGTAAGTCAAAGTAATTGGAAGCAATTTATTCCGTCTTGGCCATAAACTAAAAAGATAAAGCAGCAATTGATCAATAATAAAATAAGAAGATAGAGTAATAGTTGAGCAACAATAAACGACATATGAATTGAAGGAAAAGTTATTTCATTGATAAATAAGGAACGTTACAAGTGCATCAGAGCAGAGATAAAAAGAAAATAAAATAAAAATGCAAAGATTAAAAGCCGAGCAAATCTACACCTTCTTCTTATCCTTTTCCACACCAGGGATATCTTTCTCGGCAGAAGGGATAACTGAAGTTTTTTCTTGGTCGAAAGAAGGAGCAGTAGAGTCAATAGTCAAAGAGGATTCCCCCGAACTAGACTTATCCTTAATTTTCTCATCAAAGTTATGGTGAGAGCTAGTATCATGCCTAAGAAAAAGCTCATAATCCTTAGTAGTGCCAACCTCCCTCAACGCTGTTGATCAACTCTCCTTAAAGAATTTTTTCTTTGCGTACCCAATTTGTGCAGAGGTAGCATAGATGGATTTATCCCAACCCTTGTTGAAGGATTCTTCCCTAGCCTTCTTTCTCCCAGCATTCTCAACAGAAAGGTCAATAGATAGTTTGGCTACTTGTCCTTCAGCAGCTTTTGCCTTGTGCTCAGCTTGAGCGGTATTCAAATTAGCCACAGATAAGGCATTATTAACTTTTTATCGAGCTTCTTGTGTAGTCTTGATCTTCTCCTCCCAGGCCTTCTTCTCTGTCTCCAAAGCATACTGGGAATCCATAATAGATTTCTTAAGAACTTCAAAGGATTCCTCTACTTGTCCTGAAGAAGAACGTAACAAATCGTCCTTCTCCAGCATTTGGTTGTAATCAACCAAAAATTGGAAGAAAAAAGCCAAGTCAGTACAAGTCAGAGAAGACATGAACAGTATCCGACTAATTTCAAACATGAAAACTTACCAAGGCTAAGCTTTGAGTAGCTCTTGCTAATAGTTGTGATCGGGACATTGACGCAACAACAACTCTGTTATTTGGGAGGGTTCCAGACTTGATCAACTTCCTAGCCAAGCTAGAAGTAAAGTGTAACACCCCGCCCGCCCGGGGAGAGCGAACGGAGCGCTAATGCGATAAAATAAACCAAATCCACAAGTAACAAGGTATAGAGCATCTAAATAAACCCACAATAATATAAATCCACTAATCTCAATCTCTTCAATTTCAACAAGTCTCTCGAATAAATACAACAACTAACTCGAAAATAAAATACAAATCTCCAAACCTCTATACATCAAAATAATACAAATCTTCCAAAAATATTCTTCCCAAAATAATCCACGCTAAAATAATTCCAATTGGTCCATAGCGTTCAAATCCACGCTAACCTGCCACTAAAAGAAAATATGGGGAAGTACACAATACGACAGGAAAGATGCTCAACAAATATGTTAACGGTGAATAAAACGTAACAACACGAGTACGAATATTCAAATCGAAATGCAAATCTCAAAGCATTTATCAATATAATTTCTCAACAACACTTTAACCGGGTCACCAGGCCTCACCACATCCGTATATGCTTTATCAAGCCATAGCCCGGGAAACAGGAATTTTGGCGGGTGCCCAACATCTGTGCCATATTAAAATCTCATGACAACGTGCTCATCAACAATATAATGATACCACATGAATCAAAATAATTTCAACAATTATTTTCTAGATTTCAATGAATTTATTAATTCAAATATGAGTTCAATTAATAAGAAATTAAAGAGAATGACACTCGCGAGATTTAAGGAGCATATTGTGTAAAACCCCATACCTCAAAACACGATGAGAAACCAACGATCACATCCTCAAGATCAACACAAAATATCTACAAAATCTCCTCCAAGAACCTCCAACAAAATAGCCTCAAGAACACCTCTAATCTAAGGTTGGAACTCACAAATATCAAGGGCCACAGTATATATAAAAAGAAGAGGAATATAAAATATATTTGCTGCCAAAAGTTGTGCCAAAAGCAGGTCAAAAAGGCTTACCCACGACTTCCTTTTATAATGCAAAGAAATGAAGAGATGGAATCCAAAAAACTCCTTTAAATAAGGCAAAGAAATGAAGAGTTGGAAGTCAAAACAACTCCAAGAGTTAAAAACATTTAAAAATCATTTTAAAATATGTTTTAATTCCGTTTTCGAAATCGTTTGAAATTCTCGCATTTAAAAATAATAACCAACATATTTGAGCAATAAAAATAATTTTATCAAAAACTTTATTTTCCTCCATTTTCCAAAAATTAATTAAAATAGCCCAAAAATTACGCGGGTTATTACATAAAGGCTACAGATGAGCCGACATCAATAACTTTCTTAACCTGCTTATCGACAGGACCCCTCCTCAATCTCTTCAAAGGAGACTCATCACCCTTATTGACTAGGGGCTTCTTGCCAACATCAGTCTTCTTCTTTTGGGCAACAGTGTCAACTGGTTTTTTAGCACCAACTGCAAAGTCATCCTCTAAATGGTTGGGAATTTTTCTCTTGCCCATGTTGACAGAAAAAGGAATATCGGAATCAAAGGAAGAAGTGGCACCGATAGCAACTTTAATACCAATAGATTCAGTGGCAGAGGATGTGGACATTGGATCCCTCTCCAAATCAATTACGATTGAAGGCACAATAGCTGTTGGCTGAGCTACAAAAGAAGTGATGAAAGTTTCATATTCCAGCAACACAGAAGCTGATCGGGGAGACTCTTCTCCTAGCCTTTGGTTCAAACACTACAGGAATTTGAGTTCTTCTAAATTCACTTTGCTAGGCTTGGGGCACTTTCTTTTACGTTCCTTTGCAAAAAGTAATAAGCATAAATAATTAACATATATCAGAAAAGAAACCAACAAAGAAAGGATAATCAACGAAATAACAACCTATCCCATTCCCAGACTGAGGGGCACCTGGGACCATGATAGGCAACTCCATTCTCAAGTGGAGCATGTTGCCAATTTTTAACTATCAAAGCATGATCCTAATAATCTTTATTGGAATTAGGCAAATTCAACACTAAAGCCTTATTGGTTTGTCTAGTTTTTAAATAATAAGTGTTCTCCCCAGCAATAGACCATTTATAATACAACATAATCTCTGGAATTTCAATATGGGTTCTATAAATTTCATTCAGTCTATTCACACCATTGACAACTCTCCAGGTGTTGGGGGCTACTCTTTCTGGAACAATGTCAAAATATTGACAGAAATGAAGATGAAAGGGGTTCGGTGGACAGGTAAAACCACACTCAACTATAAATAAAGTTGAGATCCAATGACCCTTAGTTAAAGATTAAACATCTATAGGGTTAGGCGGTATTTCTAAATCAACCCAAGAAGGAATTTTTTGTTCTTCCCTAAATTTCTTTAGAGAATTAGCATCAACTATGTAAACCATGGATTAAAAAGAACAAAATGAAGAAAAACAAGGAGAAAGAAAGAGTTCTTATAGAAGATTAAGGATTCGACCATAACTATCAAAAGAAAAGATGAACGATGGCGAACGATCGCATAAAAAGCTCATAAAATAGCCGCTATAGTTCGAAGATTGGGGGTACGAAAAAATCTGAAAGGCCTACCGCCTTTTTATAATTTTCTCGAAAACAACGAACATAATGATTAAATGTACCAACGATTCACATTTCGACGGCTTCGCGATGCAGAAGGTGAAAAATACCCATTTGCCCTTTGGTGGTTCGCTAAAAGTCAAATTATTTGTAAAAATGCCATTTTCAAGTAGTGCTAGTAAATTTTACAAATGTGGGAGGTCGGCTGCTGACCAAGCATCACGAAAATACTCCGAGCTACTTCTAGAATCAAATTTTCCATACTTTCACGCAAGCATCAAGCATGGAATATTGGGGGCTTCTGTTGAGCCAAAAATTATCCACCTAAGTGGACCAATCAGAAGTGAACACGTGTCCTCCTACATGGCCAAAATCCTAGTCATAAATTTTTCGACGAACATAAAGAATGCTGACCAATACAAGGAATGCCAACCAACACAAATGAGGCCGTCCAACAAGATCAATGAAGCGTCATCATACCAAGGGTCGTACTACATGTGGTTTATATAACCAATCGTCACATTCATTATGTAAGGATGTAAATGCTTAATTGTATAAAAACATTCCATCCCTTGACTTTCGGGTCATTACAAATAGGTTGTATCCCTTTCATCAAGGGCACGGATGAACGAATTATGAGATATTCTTGTCTACAAGAGTACCTAGCTTTTTGTAACCTCTGAAATCAATAAAATAACAGTGGACGTTCTGCGCATAGGACACTTTGAAGTTCTGCGCATAGGACACTTTGAATAGTGCACTAAAATTAAATGTCTGAAACATATAAATAAAACACACGACTTCAAATAACATCTCATCACTAGGTGTGTGTATGGTTCAGGTTGGGTCGGTTCCACTATTAACCTAGTACAACTATTGGTGTTGATGGATTTTACATTTTTAAAATCGAAAGCGGAATCAATATTATTGAGAACTGGGTCAATTCGAACTAATGATTCTTGCGTTGGTTTGGATTGTTTCATGATTTTAAAAATTCATTCGAAGATTAAGTAAAACCTGAAAAATATTTGAAAAATACACCGTAACCAAACATTATAAATATAATCCAAATATCAAAAGTTAAAATTATTTTAAGGCCTTAAAAAGAAAACACAACAATTTTCAATTTATATTTTCATAGCCTTGAAATCGAAACTCAACACTAGGGCAAAAGTAAGCCAACCTATGCCAGCCCAATGCAACATATTATGATTCAATTTATATTTTTCAAGGTTAAGATTTACACCCCTATACCACCACCGCGAAACAACCGAGAGCTGGGGAAATCATACACATTTTTACAATGACATTTGGACTATTCGGATAATTAACATATTTATCTCAAGTGGCGGTGCAAACAGCAAAGTGTAGTGGTTTAATTATTTTTTTTTTCCCTTCACTTTGCCCTTTCTCTGTTCATCAGCGTCGATGAACAAAAAGGAAAACAAAGTATCAAATACCAACACAAACATAAACTGAGTTTATTACGAGTCCACGAGTCCAACTCACCTTTACCCTTTTCTCTCTCTCTCTCTCTCTTTCTTTCTTTGCGGATCAAAATCAAGAACAAAAACAAAAACAATAACTGTTTGTTTGATAGTGAAACACAAATATGGATCCAAATCTGAATGTTTTTTGTTTAACAACATGAATACAATAATATCTTCGATCCCACAGATCTATCATTTTGTTGATCCACTCAAATCATGTCCAAAACCGATCACCAAACATGTGCTCACTTGCTAGCCTTCCGCTCCCGCCACGGCACCAAACCCTTCCGCTCCCTCCAGGACTGCCTGCGCGTCAACCCCCCCGGCCGCGCCATCATCTCACGCGCCCCCAACGAGATCCCCAAATGCAGCGCCTGCTCCCACGCGCCATCCCGCCTCTACGCCTGCCTCTCCTGCGCCTGCCTCTCCTGTCATTCCCACGCGACCTCCCACGCGCGTGACAACAACCACTCCCTCGCCGTCGACGTCGACCGCGCCGAGCTCTTCTGCTGCCTCTGCGTCGACCAGATCTACGATCCCGACTTCGACAACGCCGTCGTTTTGGCTCTCGCCGCCGCCGCCACGCTCGGCGGCGGCGAATCTATCCGCATCCCCCCGCCGGAGAATCTCCGTAAACGCCGGCGCGTGGATTATCGTCCCTGGACACCAGACGTAACGGAATCGTCTTTAATCGAAAAAAAATCGATCTTGATCCAAAAATCTGATTTGGATTTGCCGATGGGATTGAAAGGACTGAATAACTTGGGGAACTCGTGTTTTATGAACTCTGTGTTGCAAGCTTTGCTGCATACGGCGCCGTTGAGGAATTATTTCTTGAGTGATCGGCATAATAGGTATTTTTGTCAGCAGAGGAATAGAGATAATAAAGATAACAAGAGTAATAATAATAAGAATCCGAGGTTGTGTTTGGCGTGCGAGATGGATTCGATGATTTCGGCGGTCTATTCAGGAGATCGGATACCGCATAGTCCGGCTAAGTTTTTGTACAGGTGAGGTGATTTTGTTTTGTTGAGATCATGCTATTTTGGTTGCAGATGTGTTATCACAAGCATATACAATGTAAATCGCTAAAAAGAAAAAACTTGTGATTATATGAGTTGGAGGAAAGAGAAAACGTGAATTTATGTGAGAATGTGATATCGCGTCTACACTCAATGTTTTCTCATGAATTTGGATGTCATTAAGTTTTGATGGTAAATAATGTTTTAAACATTTGTGATCATAAATTTGTGAAGGGGATCATTGATCGTAGATGGAGAGTATGGGTGGTTTGTTTTTGCCTCTTTAGCGTGAATCATTAGACTTAATAAGTACTAAATAGTGTTTGGTACCTCTTAAGTTTGATTCAGATTTAGACTTACGAGCTGAAAACAAACACCACTTAAATACAAAATATTATTTTGTGTTGGACCACATATATTGCACATTCATACTTCAGTTTCAAGTTGAGACAATATTAGCTTGTGGTATTTGTGTAAACCATCTTGAGAGCATTGGGACATTTTTGAGTGTGTAACTAAAAATGAGTTCAAACTCAGTTCATTGGGTGTTTTAAAGACCCCGCGGCAGTTGGATTGCCACGGGGTAACCCTCTCGGCCTATGAATTGCAATGGGTTAATTTTCATCTGTCAAGTAAAAATGAACGTCTCAGATTTAATCGATTATTTTCCCCCATCGTCATAAGATTTCACGAAATCTGAAGACATTTTGATCTCAAATCTGTCACCTTTTGCTTAATGATTTTAGTGTTAAAACCATGAACTACCAAAGGCATTGGGCAAAGCCTTGGAGATGGCCTTATAATATTCTATAACTGACACAAGTTGACTGTCTTTTCATGATTTTGGGTTTAGTAATTGGTGACATTGATTGCTGTATATTTGTTTGGCAGTTGGTGGCAACATGCGGCGAATCTGGCAAGTTATGAACAGCAGGATGCCCATGAGTTTTTCATTTCTATGCTTGATGGGATTCATGAAAAGGTGGAGAGCGATAAACGTAGACCCCATAGTCAAGGTAATATTATTCCGGGTGCATAGATCTCTGGTAGCTGTCATTGTCTTCTTTTCCCTTAGTTCAATCCATTCAACTTTGTAGTTATTGTCTCGAAAACAAGGTATTGTGGATGAAAGAGAACGGTCAGGTTATTTTCAATTATGGTTCATATCGAACCATGCGATAAGCCGGATCCATTTTGTAGTAGTACATGCCAAAGAACGTCTTGGGCACCATTCATTATAGATGTGTTCCGTCGCCAGCATGCTAATTATAGGTATTAGTAGTGGAAATTATTTTACGTTTGCGTTATTTGTTCTTACGTGTCTACTTCAAGAAACATAATGATCATATTAGGAGCATTAGCTGTGTTTTGTGTTGAACATTTTCCATGTTTCACTATAACATATAGACTCTTATTTTGATGTAAGAAATGTAAATAAATGGCTAATATTTTTGGTTTGCCGAATCAAAGGCAAAAGATGTAAGAATCTTTATGTAATATCTCTATTATGTTGGTACTGGTCCTGTATGTTTCCTGCCAAAAGCCAGGTCAAACACCAAATGGCATTAAAACAAGAGGGAAAATCATATCCCAATGCTAAAGTTTGTTTCACATTTTGGTGAGTTTGTAAGAAGTATGGGCCATATGTTAAAATGTGTATATTTCTTTAGCGACATACTGGTGGAAGTGTCAAACATAACTTCAAACATACAGTGTTGGTGTCTAAAATGTGTCAAGCAAGGACACTTTCTCTTCTTATTGTCACATCACCAACTTCCTTGACCCATGTGTCAAACAAGGACACCTTCTCTTCTAACATAGTTGTTAAAGGTGCCTAGGCGCAGTGATCGCAAGCGGGGCGCCTAGGGAGGGCATAGGCGAGGTGGCCTGCAACAGGGGCGCGCTTGAGGGTCCGAGGTGCTAGGCGCACTCAGGCGCCAGGCACGGGCCTAGGCGTGCTTCATCCGTTTCAGGTATTTTCTTTATTTTCCTCCCCTTGTTTCTATATATTCTCAACAAAACGACTTTTCTTCTTCATTTTTTTCTTTTTTTTTCCTTCTCTTCCAACAAAAAAACTCCGAATGGCTTTTTTTCTTCTCTGACTTGTCTTTTTTTTTTCTGCCTTTTTTTCTTTTTTCCTTTTTCCCTTTTTTCTGTTTTTTTTTCTTCTCCGATTCTGCCTTTTTTATGCTTTTCTTTTTTCTGCATTCTTCTCCGACTCCTGCTTTCTTCTTTTTTCTTCCCTTTGTTTCTGTCTTTTTATTTTTATTTTTTTTATTGTTTGCTGTGAGAAAATAAAAATTATGAGTTGAGATATCATATCATAATGACCAAAAAAATGAATTTTAGTTTAATATATTTTCTGTTTAAATTCCAAAAGTCGCAGCACATCAAAAAGTAACCAGAAAAATGAAGAAAAAATTGGTGTTGTATTGTATTTCAATTTTTCATTGTGTTAATTTTATTTTTCCACTATAATTTCAGTGTTTTTTTTAATACCATGTTAATATGTTTTAAGACCCATTTCGTGGTTAAAGTTTGGCTTTACATGTTAATATATGTGTTATATTTTGGAATCTTAATTATCACATTAATTTTATCATTAATATCAAGATGTTATAACATCAATATTTTACTTAAAAATTTAATAAACAATTTTTTTGTATTTTTTGCAAAAAGTGTGCCTAGCTTCCATCACGCGCGCGCTTCACCTTACGCATTGCGCCTAGGCTCCAAAGACACCTTTGCGCTTGGGTGCCTTAAACAGCTATGCCTTCCAATCATTAGATCACCAACTTCCTTAGCTTTTATGTATTGACCAGATAGGCATCGAGGCCCCTACATGGTGTTGCAACTTTGCGAAGAGCCAAAGACTAGTGTTTTTGGCAAACAACAGGAATTTATAATAACATGATGAATGTTATATTTGATATCTATGCCGATTTTAAGTGCCAAATAGATTTATTTTCATCGGAGCAAACGATGACATTTTTTAGCTCACTCCCCAACAGATTGATCAGTACAGGATGAAAGCCCATGAGCCCTCATTGACAATAGGTTGACCATCTATCTTCGTGCCTTGATCTTGTGGCTATATGTATGTATTTATATTTATCTATAAATACAAAAGGATCCCTTCAGACTTGGTGATAGAATAAATCAGTTATATGAAAACAACCCGAACTCCTTTCTGCCGAAGCCTAGTATTTAATTTACATTTTTGTCAGAATTTAAAATCTTTGGCAGGATTGCAGTAACCAAGAGCTGAAAACACTTCCCTCTTGGATTTTGAATTGGAGTAAATTTGCCATGAGGCACAATTGAAATCTGTTGCTCCTGTTCTGTCCAGTAAGATGATCAACTTGAATATTTTAAACAGCCCTCCCGATGTCCCAATCTTCTTTATTCTAGTTTCTCATTCTGATTAAGATCATCTTTATACTGAACTTCAAGAGTAACAGGTCTTCAACTGTGGGGTGTGGGTGTAGGTCTCTCTCTCTCTCTCTCTCTCCCCCTGCTCTGCCATGGCAGAAGCTTCGAACCCGCTGCCCTACCACTACGACCAAGGACGAATGAATCTTCAAATACATGGGAGAGATTTCGAATTTTTTGAATCGGGCTGATCCCATCTTTTGTATTTTTGTTGGGTGTGAATTCTCTCTCTCTCTCTCTATCTATCTATCTATCTATCTATCTATATATATATAATATAAATTAAATTATTTAAAACTATTTCCCTTTTTAAAAATAATTATTTCCCTTTTAAAAAAACAAAAACAAAACCCTTTTTATTATTAAAAAAAAAACACTTTAGCATGACATTTCATGCATGGGCATGAAAGGGAGAAAATATCATGCATGAAATGTCATGCATAAAAGTGGAGATATTTTGCCAAAAACCATGCTCCTTTATTATATATATATATATATATATATATATCTTTTGCAGTTTTCTGCCATTTTGCGGGAAAATGTTTTTTGGGAAAATACATGAAATTTCCGGGGAAAAGGTCTAAATATCCCAGAAAATTGCAAAATCTTATATGTGTGGTGTATTCTAGATTCACATATGATTTTGCATTTTTTGGCTTCAGAAAATGCTAGAATTTTTATAAAGATATTCAAAAAATTCATCCGACATCCCAACTGGTGTTTAAATATTAACAGATTCGAAAAGTTGGGTGTTCAAAATCCCCAGTTGTATTAAACTATTTTTTGTAGACCTGTCAAAATGTGACACGACATGATAACACGATACACGACATGAAATTATAAGTTAAAAGGTTTAGGCTTATCGGATTCAGGTCATTATTGGGTCACGACAGGCATATTATAATAATTTATTACTCACTTTATTTTTCTGAAATTGTCAAAATTTCCCATTATTTTAAATTTGGAAAAATGTTTAACGGCGGTGTTTTGACATGCGCACGACCTGTTGACAGAACTAGTTTTTAGATTTTATGATTATTTTTTTCTAAAAAAAAATTCTGCAAATTTAGAAATTTTTGATGAAATTATTTGATAAATTAATTTTTTTTAATAAAACTATTAAAATTGTCACATATGGGAGATGAAATCTATAGATATATATATGTGAGAAAAGGATATCTTAGTGTTATCAGTAAAAATTAAATATAATGCCCTTGTCACAAATTGGAAGCCAATCATGTTTTTTTTTGTAGGCGATACTTGCTCAGAATCCCCAAGTGTTCAACTAAAAAAAGTGCGAGGAAAAGCCCCTTTCAACATTTGGGAAAAAATTTACCTAGTATACAAAAATTGACGGTGTATATAGGAGAGTATCAGAGAATGAGAGAAGGTAGTGTAAAATGATTGGGGCATATATATATATATATATATATATATATCTAGAGAGAGAGAGAGTGAATCAATGGTAGGGGTTGCCGGTCGAGAGAGATTGGGGGCGGAAGCTAGGATGTGATTGGGTATGAATCTGTAAAAATTGGCTGTGGCTGTTAGAATAGGATTTTTTTTTAAAAATTGAAATTGTTTTGTCAGGCTGGCGGATTGTGCTGCAATATTTTGGAGTGGATTGGGAGTCTTTGGGGTGGGTTGTATGTAGTTAAAATAACTATAATTTTTATATCAAAGCTGAACCCTGTCGATAGCAGTGTCCAGCCCCCTTTCTAGCTCTGCCTGTGTATGAAGGTGGATATCTTTTTCATAGGCCTAATATCTGTTGGCGCAAAGAACCTCTTGGGCACCATTTATTTTACGTGTGCCATATGGCGCTCACACTAGCATTCAAATTCTAGGTTTAATAGTGGAAATTCACTTATGTTATTGTTATATGTTCCTTCCTTCCATTGTATTTTGGCGGGTCTATTTCAGCAATGGCATGTTGAGTTTATTTTCCATGTTTCACTTGGCCGTATTCACCATTATTTATAAACTAAGAAATGTAAATAAAAGGGTAATATTCTTCAGCCAATATTAAGTGAACAATCTGTATATTCTGGTCTGATTTGAATTCCTAATTGACTTTATATACTCTAGAATATTCACTATTAGGTTAAACATATTGAAACATTTACTTTCTTCGAAGCTCAGTATTTAATCTCCATTTTTGTCAGAATTTAGAGTCCAAGTGGCGGAATTGCAGTATCCAAGAGCTGGGAACCCTTAGTTGCTTATGGATTTTTAATTGGAGTAGATTTTCCATGAGGCATAAATGAAATCCGTTGCTGCCATTCTATCCAGTAAGATGATCAACTTGAATACTTTAAACAGCCCGCCTGATGTCCCAATCTCTTCTATTCTAGTTTCGCATTCTGATCAAGATGATCATTATACTGTACTTCAAGAGTAACAGGTCTTCCACGGCAGAGTATGGGTTTTTAGGTCTCTTGATTGCCATAGGTGTTGACAAGTGTTCCAGATTTTTAGGGTTAATTTCAATCTACAAGCTTGCCATCTGCTTTACTCCAGTAAGTCTTCTTTACGCGAGCCTAATTCGTTTTATCATAGGATTTTCTTACCTCACAATATTGCTCATTTTAACTTCCCCCTATGCCAATATAAGGATCTCGAGCTGGAAGAAATTTGAGTCTTTACATTAGGTTTATGCGGATGATCTCATGCCTGGGAAGTGGGAATGATATTCAAGAGTCAAGACGCTCTATATTTGCTAGAAGAACTGGGTATGAAGTTAGTGAGTCCCGTTTTGGATCAGACTATCAGGGTGGAAGTATTGTTAAGTGTTCTTATTAGAAAGAAACAGTACTCAGGGTCAGGGAATTCGTTTTGGCAGTCGATTATGGGCCAGCGCAGGATGGTGGGGTGGGGGTATGAAGTGTCCTTTCTTAGTTTGGCTGGCTGGTTATAATTTTTTTTGGGGACAATTTGAAGTTCTTTTTCTATTTTTTATTTTTATATTCATTGCTTTCCTGTTCCTTAAAGGACTCTCGGTTCACTCTTTTTTTTTTTTTTTCAAATTTCTTCCTTCGTATCTCAATAATCTCTTTTTCCCCCTATCTTAAAGAAAAGTTGATTAAAACTTAGTGCTCTTCCTACATCTCCTGCTGGAACATTAGTAGTTCAAGTAGTTTATTTTTAGGGTTTGTTTGGGAACCTCAATTTCATGCCTTGGAATTGGAAAATCATTTTAGAATTTGAAAATTTTGAACTGAAAATATTCCAATCTCAAAGCATGGAATTGTGGTTCCCAAACACGCCCTTGTTGTACTTGCATGAATTTTGCATTGATAGCCAGATAGCTTTTTGAGCCAAGTTTTTGATAACCTGCTATATATTATACATGTTCAGGTTTCTGTTTGGTTAAGGAAAAGGTTTGGAGAAAATAGTTAACAATGATACTAGAAAATCAGTTAAAGGTCCTATCTAATTTTTAAAATTTAGCGAAGACAACTTGTTTCATAAAAAAGTTCCTCCGTGAAATGGATTTTTTAGATGCATTCACTATTCTCTCAGTGAACTGGAGTTTTTTGATGTCTAGATACATTACTGAAATCTCTCAGATACCTTATGCCTAATCTTTGTGCCTGGGCTCCATTTTAATAGTTTATAGTATCTGGGCTTTAAAAAAAATATATTCTTCTGAGGGACCTAATTGTGAAAGCCCCTGTGATTTAATTTTAATAATATAATAAAAAATATGTTTGTGACGTAATTGTTCCATTTTGCAGGCAGTGGAGACTGTTGTATTGCTCATAGAGTATTCTCGGGCATACTTCGATCCGATGTCATGTGTACAGCTTGCGGTTTCACCTCTACAACATATGATCCATGTGTTGACATCTCATTGGACTTGGAACCAACCCAAGGGAGTTCCATCAAGACAACATCCACCAAATCCCATCACCTTTCCAATAACGAGTCAGATGTATCTACCCTAACGGGCTGTTTGGATCGTTTCACAAGACCCGAGAGATTAGGCTCTGACCAAAAATTCTTCTGCCAACAGTGTCAGATTCGACAAGAATCTCTTAAACAGATGTCCATAAGAAAGCTCCCATTGGTCTCTTGCTTTCATATCAAAAGATTTGAGCACTCCCCAGTCAAAAACATGTCGAGGAAGGTTGACCGGTATTTACAGTTCCCGTTTTCTTTAAACATGGCCCCTTATCTCTCCTCTTCTATATTGAGAGGGCGATTTGGCAACAGAATTTTCACATTTGATGGGGACGAATCAGATGGTGCTGACGACATGTCATCGGAATTTGAGCTCTTTGCCGTAATCACTCACACGGGTAAATTAGATGCTGGCCATTACGTTACTTATTTGAGGTTGAGTAATCAATGGTACAAGTGTGACGATGCTTGGATTACTCGAGTTAATGAGAATATTGTTAGGGCTGCACAAGGTTACATGATGTTTTATGTGCAGAAGATGCTCTACTATAAAGCAGGCGAACAACCTGCCACTTCATGAGAAGATAACGAAGTCCAAGAATGGTTTAAAAAAAAAGGGGTTAGTTTTAGTTTGACCTCCACTTTTAGTACAACTTTTGAATTACCCCAATAGCAAAGCATATTTGAATTACAGCCCCCATCTGGGGTTTTAGTGACGTTTTCAAAGGTCTTTTGTGACGCCTTATGAACTTTTGCGATACTTCGTGGTACAACTCATATTTTGGGTCATTTACATTTTGCAAATCCATTTGTTGTGCGTATTATGAGGTCGGGGTTTGAAATTTATCAAATTATATGTTTGTGGTTTATTAGTTTTTTTAAATTCTGAAGAAAAGTTAAAAAAAATCCTCAAAAAGTGTCAAAAGCTGCGTGAAAAAGTACACTTTGACACTTCCGGATCCCAAACGAAGGAGATGAAAACCTTTACACCCCAAACTCATATTACAACGGATCTCAAAGTGCAAATGACCCAATATTTTTTGTTTTGGGGAGTTACTCAGAACGGGACCTAAAAGTGGGTGTCAAACTCAAAATCACCCAAAGAAAAAGACAGCCATGTGGGATCTGGTCGTTATCATAGAATAGATAATTGTGCATCAAAGAATTATCACGGATATAATAGAGCAAAGCATCCCTCTGTTCTCCTCGAGCACTTATTAATAGGGAACTTATCAAAATCGCATTTGGAGCAAGAAGCTGAGGCACGCATCTGGATTTGCGAAATTAAATAAGACGGGGAATGAATTTCTTCAAGAAAATGGGTTTGATTTGATTCATTTTTTTACGCTGCTCATTTAAGTGTTGCTGGTGAGATTGATGATTTTCATTTTTTTAACCTTGGGGATGCTCTAGGAGGGTATCAGTGTTTGGAGTTGTAGTTTTACTGGGTACTAAAACTGTACACTGGCGTATTCATATTCAAAATTTGATTAAAAAGGTTTTCTAACATAAATCATTTTATTATTTTCTTGGGCTTTTGGGGTGTTGTACTTGTGATTCTTTAATTTAAGAATGTCATGGAATTGATTGCACTTCTATTCTGGTACATTGGGGGTATTGTATCAGTTCAACTATATGAATCCTTCTGTTTTGCATTATGTTTAATTTCGATTTATTTATTCATCAATGGAAGCACATATTGCTTGCTTAGTGTTATTTTTAAGAGAGAGAGAGAGGAACAATTCCACTATGGCCACATCAAACCATATGTAAAACGGGAAAAAAATTGGAGGCACTTCAGTATGTCTATTGATTTTGTATATCTATATGTATATAACACTCAACCAAGGATTTTTTCAATCATTTGGAATCAACTACATGAATTCCATTATCTCATTTTTATTTCTTGAGCCCAATATCCTGGGTTAAGCTATATGATGCTATGTTATTTTTTTTAATAATATCCTATTAAGTCAATTCATGCCAACTTCTATCTCTAGCACTACCATTAATATTAAGGGCCTGTTTGGTTTGCAACTATAATTCTGTTTTCTGTGTTTAAATATAATTCTGATAAAAATCTTCGTTTGGCAACCTGTTTTTAAACACAGAATTATAATATTCCTGTGTTATAATCAAGTTTTTCAGAAAACAGATTTTGGGTGTTTTATAACATCTGTTTTTTTTTAATTTTCAACTCAGAATTATTCATTCTTAATATTTTAAAGCAATTATACCTTAATATATAATATACATACATAATACATTAATGTGTGTAATTCTTATAGATAAAAAATATATATGTACATATACACAAAATTATGTATGGAATAATATAAAGTTAAATAATATTATCAATAGATACATGATACTTATATATAGTTTCATACATATATTATTAATGTATGGAATAATATAAAATATACATATAGTACATATGTATTAAAAAATATTATCATTTCATGTATGTATATAATTTTATAGTGAATTATATATGCGACATCATTATATATTTATATATATATATATATATATATATATATATATATATATATATATATATATATATATATATATAGAGAGAGAGAGAGAGAGAGAGAGAGAGAGAGAGAGAGAGTTAAACTCCCTAACATACCTCATTAAATATACTTAAAAATACATGATATTAAATGTACGTGTATATAATTTATGATGTATGTATGTATGTATATGTATACATTCATGTATCATGTATGTATGAAAGTTTTATATATATATATATATATATATATATATAAAAACTCCACAACATACCTCATTAAATATACCTAAAAATGCATGTTATTAAATGTACATGTATATAATTTATGATGTATGTATGTATGTATACATTCATGTATCATGTATGTATGAAAGTTTTATGTATGTTTATATATATATATATATATATATATATATACACACCAAGGTTCTAAAAAACGCGGGGCGTGACCGAGGCGTGGAGGCCAAGCCTTAAGCTTTAGAAGCCTAGACGGGCCTTGGCGTAAAAAGGCGTGAAAAGGCGTTTAGGCATTTTTTAATATATTTTAATATTTTTTGATTATGACAAGGCTATTTAAAATACTAAATTGGTACATACCTTAAAGATGTGTCTAAATATTTGTAAATTAAAATACGATTTTTTTAAAATACAAAAAAAAAACAAAAAAATTGCGTCTTTTCACGCCTTACTTCTAAAAAACTCGCGTTTTTTCACGCCTTATCCCCAAAAAACGCTCGTTTTTTCACGCCTTGCCCCAAAAAACGTTGACCATCGTTGACCACGCCTTGGTCCACGCCTAGGGCCAAAACTTGGCGTATCTAAAAAGCCTCGCGCCTAGGGGCGCCTTGGCGCCGCCTAGGCGCGTTTTTTAGAACACTGATACACACACACACACACGCATATGTATGATATAAATATACATATTTGTCAATTTTGTCAAATTTTCAAAAAACTGTATTTAAAAACAGCTTTACCAAACGCACACCAATAATTATAAACACAAAAAACTGAATTTTAAAACTGTATTTAAAAACAGTGTTTAAATCGAATTTTCTGAATAGAGAACCAAACAGGCCCTAAAGTTGCGCTTGTTTTTTTTATCTGAAATTTGAATCTAAGGTCTGAAATTCGAATCTGAAAAATAAGTTTGTTTTTATATCTGAATGGAACTCTGAATTAATGTATTTATACCGATTCAGACTTTAGAGGTATATTTACATCTTAATCATTCAAAGACAAAAATCGTCGTTAGCCTTCTAATCATTTAAAAAAGCAAATAGTATTTAGTACTTCTTAAATTTGAATGGTTCAGATTTAAACTTAAGAGGTAAAAATAAGTAATACCTAACTAGTTCACTTTTCCTTATGAGGGTATCTATTGGTTTACGTTTGATACATTCAAACCATCCAAGTTGATATTCTCTCAGTTTATCTTTTATAAGAGATCGTTTTATGAATTTGTTCATTTTTAATTTTATCCATTCGAGTTTTATTACAAATTCATTTTCGCGTTAACGTATCTGCCACACTCATTTTCACTACATTTTGTTTTTTGGTTGAGCAACATCCTGTCCCATATAACATATCTAATGGTTGTCCTATATAAATTTTTCTTTTAACTTTAAAGACATAGGCGACTCACATAATACGTCGGTAACACTTTTTTATTTAACTAAATCTTCTTTAATCCTATGAGTAATATCATTGATCTCTCTATCTTTTTGGAAAATCGAGCGTAAATGATGAATATGGTCATTTTTAAATATATCTTGACCCCCAAGTTAATTCTATTTATTTTAAATTCTCTTGTTCTAAGGGTTTCCTCTACCATTCCAATCTTGCATTAATCCTTGACTTAGTTTCATAAACAAGAGCAAAGAGATAAAGACAAAATGTTGAATCTTGATGCAAACTATAGTAATTGAGAATTGACAACTTTCTCTAGTTGTGGGTTTTACTATAGTCATGATCCCATCAAACATATCCTTAATTACATCAGTATATCTACGAGTTACTCGTTTTTGTAATATAAAGCTCACCACATTATATCTATTGGTATTCTATCATACGCCTTCTCTAAATATATAAAAATCGTATGATTCCTTAAATCTCTCTATTAATCTTCTTAATAAATAAATAGCTTCCATTATTGAACAATCAAGTATAATCTCAAACTGATTTTCATATACTTTTGTTTCCAATCTCAATTTGTGATTAATCACTCTCTCTCTCTCAAAGTTTCATTGTATGACTCATTAACTTAATATTATGATAATTTGAATAATATTGCAGGTCTCCTTTAGTTTTATAAATAGGTACTACAACACTCTTTTTCCATTCATGGCGCATTGTATTAGTAATTATAATTCTATTAAACAATTTTGTTAGCCAAGATGCTCCTTCCTCCCTAAACACTTCTAAACCTTAATAGAGTTATCATATGGTTCTAAAGTACTCCACATTTTTATTTTTTAGAGCAATCCTAGCCTCTATTGTCCTAATTTGCAAAAAACGTATATTTTCTCGAGTCTTTACTTATATTATCTTAATTCAATAATCTCTCAAAGTAATTTTTTATATTTCCCTAATCTCCTCATCCTTGACTAAGACTTTCAAATCATCACTTTTAATTCACTTAGCATTGTTAAAATCTTTTATTCTTTTGTTCCCAAGTTTAGCAAAGCTTATAAATACATTTTTCCCTACTTGTGTTCTTAGTTTTGTGCAAAGATCACCATACGCTTTAAACTTAACATCTTTTACCATTTTCTTAACTTCTTTGTTAGCTCATTTATATTTCTCAAAATTTTCTCCGAATCTAGTGGTTTGCCATGTTTTAAAGCACTTCCTTTTGTTTTTAATTAAATTTTGTACTTTTTTATTCCACCACAAGTTTATTTAGATTATGGCCCCTACCTTTTTATTCTCCAAGAATCTATTTCGATACTCTCCTAATCCATGTAGCCATCTTATCCCACATTATGCTAATCTCATCTTCGGTATTCCAAGACACTTCATTTAATATTTTATCTTTAAATAGTTCTTATTTCTCTCCTTTTAAATTACACCACCTAGTTCGTGGATTAATCTTTTATTTTCATGCTCATGATTGATTTTTAATATTTATATCCAACATCATTATCATATGTCGTGAGGTTAGGCTCTCCCTGGATAATTTTAAAGTCTTTACATGTTAATCGAAATGCTTTCCTAATAATGAAAAAGTCTATTTAGCTCTTATCTGTTCCACTTTATAAATTATCTAATGTTTAAGCCTTTTTAAAAAAGATGTATATACTATTACAAGATCATAACCCTTAACAAAATCTAAGATAGATTCTCTAGTATCGTTCCCATCTCCAAAACTATATCCTCTATGCACTATCTCATATTTTGCATGATCTCCTATATGACCATTAAAATCTCTCCAAATATAAATTCTCACATACGAGTATTTCTTAAATTAGTTAATCCCTTTATTCCAAAAATTGTACTTTAGTATGTTCATCTAATCCTACTTGCGCTGCATAAGCACTAACAATATTAATTATATTTTCACTTAAGATCAATTTTACAGGTATGAGTGTGTTGCCTCTCTTAATAACAGTTGCAATATTATCCTTAAGGTTCTTATCTACTATTATTCTGATTCCTTTCCCACTTTTATGTTTGTTCATATTCTCTAGCTTTCTCACCGACCTATTTAGTTTCTTCTAAACAAGCTATGTTAACTTTTCTTCTTATTACGGTGTCTACTAGCTCCATCCCTTTTCGTGTCAAAGTCCATATATTTCAATTCGCTAATCTAAGTCTACTATCCTGTACTACCTTCTTTATCCACACACGTCCAGATTGGTGCAGGAACCCTTGTCCATTTTTTATCGACCCCGGGCTCTGATACAACGTCCCTTGCCTATTTTTCAAGATAGTGGTAGGCTCAATCGACATTGATTATTTTTCGAGACACCGAGTGCGAGGCACAACACATCGCTTAAGAGGAATGCTCTAATATTAGTGCGTATATTTATAGGAGAACTTTGATGCATATATATATATATATATATATATATATATATATATATATATATATATATATATATATATATAGAGAGAGAGAGAGAGAGAGAGACTCATACACACTAAGTTTACATATCGATTTTTTTTAAATAGTAAAAAAAATATTTTTTATATGGTATTTAAACATCTTACGGGGCCCATACAAAAAAAATCAGCTCTAATAACTTTTTTTTGCTATTTTTAAAAAACTAGTCAAACTTTCGCAGCTTTTAAAGCACTTTAAAAGCTGTGAAAGTTTGACCGATTTTTTAAAAATAGCAAAAAAAATATATTTTGAGCTTATTTTTTTTATATAGGTCCCTTGAAATATTTAAATATCACATAAAAAAATTCAAGTAAAAGAATATTTTATTTAACATTTTATTAAAATAGGTTTACACTAGTAATTATGTAAACTTGGTATGTATGAGATACCGCCTCTCTCTCTATATATATATATATATATATATATATATATATATATATATATATATATATATATATATATATATCACTGTTATAAAAAATTCGCCTAGACTCGGGAGAAACCCCCGCCTTATGCTTTTTATGCCTTATTCTTGGTAAAACTCTTAAGGCACACTTTTTTTTCCTAAAAACAACAATGCTTTAGTGAAACGATTTCGCCTTTTAAAGATTTTTTTTCAAATCGGAACATTATCTCATCCAAAATAATCAAATAGTATTTTGATTTGCATATATTTAGACATATTTTTATGATATGTACAATTTTAGTATTTAATAGCGTTGTTATGGTTAAAAAATATTAAAATATATTAATAAGGCCTAAACGCCTTTTCACGCATTTTTGAGCCTAAGGCACGCCTAGGCTTCTAAGGCTTGTTCTCTACACCTCGATCACGCCCCGCGTTTTTTAGAACCTTTATATACACACACACACACACACACACACACACACACACACACATATACATACAGTTTTCTGTAAGGATTCCTTATGGTGCAAACCCTTTTTTTGATGAAACTTCATGGATGTGATCTCTACGGTGATAAGATTGTCTCCAATTTTTTTTCATCAAAAAATTCAATAAAAAACCCGTTGAGATGAGGTGATATGGAAAAAATGGGTATAAATATTCATTTTCAACCGTTGAAATGTTGGGTCGGCGCCAAGCAATTTATTGATTGTATTTTTTGATGAAACTTCATGGGTATGATTTTCTCAGTGTCGAGATCATATCCATGAAGTTTCATAAAAAAATTCAATCAAAAAGTTGGTGAGATTACATATCACCTCATCTCAACGTTTTTTTTATTAAATTTTTTGATGAAAAAAATTGGAGATGATCTTCTCACCGTGGAGATCATATCCATGAAGTTTCATAAAAAAATTCATTTTTAACTATTTTAAAAAAATGGTATGTACCGGGGTCTACACCATAAGGAGTCCTTACAGGAGGGGGTATATATATATATCATAACATGTGCTCTTAGGCACATGTTTTGAACCTCAAAATAGTAAGTATGAAGGCTCCACATGAATATTTGTGCCTTATTAATTGTATGTCGAAATTCTGTCCTTGCTATTTTTAGATTCCAAGTGTGTACCCTTAGAATTATGACACATGTTATCAAGACTCATATATGTGTGGATGTGTGTGTGTTATATAGAGCTTCGTAATATGACCGTTCAAGCAGAATTTCCCAGAAGTGCTAGCAATTCTTCTTGTATGCAAATTCTCCCTTTAATGTCCTCTTCCCCATTTCACCTACTTCATCCAGTGTAAGGTTCGCTAAATAATGAAATTTCTCCTCACAAAGTCACCTCTGTCCGACCCTCTTGTGTGAATTCAGAATAACATTTGCATCTCACTCTGAACATCTAATGAAGGAACTTATGGTCAAACCATACTTATGCGCCTTCTCTCGACGACACATTCCACTTCTAAGTGTGGTGGTTGCCTCTCACCATTGAAACTCCGCTTTTATGAGTTAAGGAAAAAATTATCCCAAAATTTCATTCCCGATTAGCCATACCCCATCATTTCCCGATTAGCCATTCCCCGTCACATGCCTAAGCCTTAAGATAAATTACGTGAGTTGGTTAGTACACGCCATCCCCGCATTTATAGTATTTTCGCTGCTGGTTCTTTTAAATGTTTTACTTAACTCTTTCTCTCCCATTCCAACCTTGCTGGGTGAGTCTCATTTGACCCCACTTTCTACTATAGTTGTGCCTGGAAGTCACAAGTCGCGCCTTAGCCGTCCGTACCGTCCTGGACTTCCGTGCCATAATATGGGTGACTTCAACTACGGTCATCCTTCTTTAGTAACTCAAATAACCTCAACTGATCTTTGCCTCCGCTGTCCGCCCATCTGTCTTCGCCTGACGTACTGCGTTATTCGGCACACGATCACACTCGAATGCAAATAAGATTCACTATCATATACATTATAGCAGTAGAACGAAATCTCACCAAAAAAATCAACAATCCTAAACATAGGGCTCTATATCAAAGAAAGCTACACTGGAATCATAATAAGCCGCACAGATCTTAAAGGACACTAGAACCTGATGCTCTGATACCACCTGTAACACCCCGTCTAATTAAATACCGGGTAGCTACTCCTTTATTAAATTAATACAGAATATCAAGTTGGTTCAGTCTTAGCATAACTGTCGAAAAATATTTAATTAATTACTAGCCACCTAATATTTAAAAAGAGAGATGTCAAATTTTATTAATTAAGTTAACAAATAACCAAGAACTAAATCATTAACCATTAATCGCATAAACAATTTCATAAGAATAAACAATGAAATGAAATCAACTGAGTCTGGAGTAAACACTCCAATAATAAAAATGCCAGAGTAAATAAAGTCCCAATACAAGAGTTTAAATAAATATACCAATAACCGAACTACTGAAAGTCTGAAACTACAACCTCTAAACAAGAATGGGCGACATGCCCTAACTGATACAAATGACTCTGAAGGAACCAAGTATAAATATGAAGGCGTCTAATACCAAGATCCTGTAGCTTCCATAGCAGCTACAACACGTCATCAAAATGAAACTTCTATGCTTGGCGTCCCTGTGGCTGGGCACCTAAAAATGTTTGTACAAAAAAAAAATAGATTTGGAGGAAAACATGTCAAAGCTCGATGTGAAAACAATTTAAAAATTTAGCAAGTGTTTAAATTATAATTAAACAACACATATTATAAACACGTTACTTGCGTACTCTCACATGAGTTTCTTACCTCTCAACTAATGTGCACGCCTAACGTTTGCCCTTAACCCATCCTAGTTATGCCGCTCTCTAACTAGATTGTACTACTCCTGCTTTCGCATTCTACCATAGGATGTCTACTCTAAATGCCCAAACAAATTGTATTCATAACCCATATTTGCATTCATTAAATTACTTATCTCTAAGTATTAATTAAATTCTCATTTTTAGCCCATTCAAATATCTTAATTATTCACATCTACTAAGCAACAATGAACCAGTCATAAGTACATAAGTATATCACTTCTGAGTACATAAATACATATATGACACCCTAAGGCTAAGCTGCGATGCACGCATACTCTGCTATCAAAACCATATACATCACGTAGTAAGGATCACGTGTTTCGAATCACTCAGGAACCGTCTAAATACAAATCACACATATTGGAGGCGAACATAGTTCACATACCCATGGGTCACGCACATACCTACGCTCCCATGGTCAGCTGACTTATCAACTCACAAATAAGTCATTCACAGTCCTATGTCCTTAAGGTACAAGTCTAAATCTCCCCGAAGGCACACAAGGATAAGAGGATCCTTTTCCATAAAAAAAATAACCTCCTGTGATAGCAAGTATGACAGGTATGTCACACACATAAGAAATTCATACATTAGGCATTCACACAACCTAAGTAATCATATTATAATATGAGTATTCACACATTCCATCTAGTAAGTCTCGTACATAATACGTTTAACCCGACATCAAACGAAGTACACATTTAACTGGATAATTCTCTCGTCGTATCTACCTAAACCTATCCCAAATGGTTACTAGGTCTCCTATTAATTTCTAATGTTATCTCAGCAATTATAAAATCACTCTACTACTGTTCATACCCCTAAATTATCTTTCATTCCACTTTCAGTCCCAAATCGAAAGATTCAAACCGTCCTCACTCGGTAACCGCTCGAAATTATAACGCTCGATCCCATAAGTTATAACATTCTTCGGGAAATAACTAACTCCTTACTGACATTAACTAAGTCCCACAATATTATATTAATCACCCTAAGAATCAATATCGGCTTTGGAATTATCATTAAACCTTAAAGGAAAATAATTTCCAAAAATTTGCAGGGCCGATCGATCGAAGAAAAGGGGTCGATCGATCGACATTCTTTAGTCGATCGATCGATCAAGCAGGTATTTGCCCAGAATTGCATAAACAGTTACGGGATTCCTCTTTTTACACCTCAATTTCTCCATTTTAACGTCCAAAACTCACAACCAAGTATACTTATCATCATACCAACGTGTTTACATAATTTCTAACATTATTAGAATCATTAAATCATCCTCAATCAACAGTTTCTTGGATCAAAAGTCATAATTATTCCTCTAAACCTAGTTCTTCCTAATTTCTTCAAGAATATCATAAATCCTGATTAAATTTCGTAATTTCCTACACATGAAACATGATTTCGTATCTAATATCTGTCCAGAAGCTTTAACTACATGCAACCCTACCCGGATTCAATATTTAATGCTCCCATTTTATAATTTATTTCATTGTTCATGATAAATCTTCAAATCTACACTATCATGTAAAATATATGCTTTGAATCTTTGAAAGATAAATCACTTGCCTTTGATTATAAGTTCTGATCCATTGATGATGTTAAGGGCTGGTTCTTTTCCTTTCTCCGGTCACAATTCCGAGGAAAAGTGGTGGTGTGGGGGTGGTTATAGCCTTGAGAACTTCTTGTAACTTCCCCTCTCTCTCACGTTGCCCACTCTTTGCTTTTTGGCTGATAATGGCCCTAATATTGGCTGATAAATAAGGCCTAAAATTCGTGGGTCAAAATTCCTTAAAAATTAAAATTACTAAAATACCCTCCCAAGTTGCCGGTTTGCCCTAAAATGCCCCAGGACCCAAACTAAACCCCCAGCTAGTGTTTTCTGACTATCTCGACCCTTTCGAACACGTTGACGCACTCAAAATGATCATACAGATGACATAAACATAAAATACTTATAAATCCATTAAATTGGGTCCTGACACGAATGACACACGCGTCTCAACTTAATTAACGAAACTGCCGTATTTTCAACTCACGACAATTTTAATAATTTCAATAATCACATATTACCATAATCACTCAGTAATATTCGACAACATAATAATCAAATACTAACACTTCTCTCGCTAGTATTTAAATCCGAATGAATTTCTAATTAATTATCCCAAATTAATTTAATACCTCTCATAATTCAAAGCAACTTAATTTATTAAATCCCATAATTAAAAGCCATAAAAATACGGTGTATTACATTCTTCAATTGATCTTTCATCTTTCATCTTGATATTATTTTATTTTTTCAACTTTAGCTATGGATTCTTCATACGTAGCTTATCTAAGGCTGTCTAAATAATTTTTAGCAATTCCTCTAATGGATTGCTTAGCGTATTGTTTACGTAAACTTGCATCCCATTGTTCATTAGACGCAAAACACATATTCATTTGATTACGCCATTCATCTAAGGAATTTTTTTTTCTATCTTGAACATTATCTAGATTAAGGTATATTCCAACTGTGTTTATGGCTTGACTTTTCATGGTGGTAACTGGAGTAAAACTCTTGTCACTAATTGAAAAATCTTTTATATAATCAGGTTTAGTCTTTACTAGAGTATTTGAATAAATAGGAATATTTATTCCTATTGGTTTAATAAAGAGTCCAGGAGCATCATTCAGCCTACTACTGTTCCAATTTCTTATTTAGTTGGACCTAACTGTGTGGCTGGCATTAATCGTTCTTCTCATTCTTTTATTAATTTAAGGTTTCTAAGAAGTTTTTTGGTATTCTTAGATTCTTTTAATTTTAATATATGGTTTTGGGATATCATATTAAATCTATCTTTGTCTTGGAATCTAACATCATGACTCCTTTTAAGATGTTCTTTAAATATCTTCATGTCTAATTCTAAAGGTTCATGCCCGCAATTCTGGATTCTAGATTTCTCTTTGGCTAATTCTTTTTTATCAAATGATCTTCTAGGTTTAATTGTGAGAGCTTATTATAATAAGCTAGAACTAGCCTTACTACTATATTCTCCTTCTGAGGTATCACTAAGTATATCTTCTCCCATATTTCTAAATTTAATCTCTTCAGTATGGAGAGTTTTGCTAGTAGTCTTAGGAGGACTAAACTGGATAATAATGTTTTCAGTTACATCGTCTTGATTAATAAACAAGGGTCAATTTTGTATAGTCTTGGTCTCTTGAAATTTTGGCAATCGCTAAAGAGTCTTGGCTTTTTCTTTTATCGGTCCAGTATTTTTATTACTGTAAGTATGGTAATAGTATAAATTTTATAGTATGAATTATTGGTTTGAACCAATATTTCTTCAATAAATCTACCACTAGGAATTCTCGGTTGCATTCCTTTATAGAGGAATTGGACGAATTTCACATAGCTTTGGAATTCTATATTGATATTAGCATCTGGGATAATATAATCTTCATAGCCACTTGCATATAGGATTAACTTAAAATGTTTGGTTGCACCTACGGTTAACGTAAATATCAGAATGACATTAAAGTATCATATATTGTTTGACATTTCTAATTATGCTATCCCAATGAGATTTTTTTCAAAATCTTTCCATCTTTTATTTATTAAGCAACATAATATGTTGATATTATGTTGAGGTCTATGTAAACCATGAATTATTTCTTGAAAGAGTCTAAAGGTTAGGAACTTGAATTTTCTATCAGTTCCCCTTGATCTTAGCCATTATGAGTCAAAAACTTGAAGCTCAATATAGGACTTGTCTAACACATGATTTCTACAATAATAAGTCATGTTATAATTAGGAGTCTTAGGAATGATTCTTTTTTTAAATAAGTTTATGTATCTAACTGCTGGAAGTTGTCTATTTTGTATGGAATATTCTATAATTTTCCGTTAATTTCATCCTATTCTTTCCATTAAAGAAGGTTGGTGAACTTTCTTTCTTTCCACCATGTTCTAACATTGGAGGATGAATCTTTAATTCTTTGGATCATAAAATTATTATGTCCAATATTTGGGATATCGCTAGCTATATTACTAGTCTTATCTAATCCATCGTTTATAATTCTTCTAGCTATGGTTATTCTATCCTTATTTTCTATATGAGGAGATTCTCTAAATTTACAGGAGATTACTTATTTTCGTCAAGTTTTTTTCAATTATTTCTAAAGAGTCTTGAATAATCCTTTTGTCCTTATCTGACTAAGGAATTTTTCTTTAAAGAGCTTATTTTCTCTTATTATATTTTTTTTATTAATCTCTTCATTATGCTTAACAAGATAATTAGCAACTTTTATAATATAGTCTTTTACATCATTATCTTTTTCTTGTTGTTGCACAGATTCTTGTGTCATTCTAGCTTCTATAGTATTTACAAATTTATTTTATTTTATTGAAATGTTTTAGAATAAATGAAGAGTCCAATTCTGCTTAAGAATGTTGATTATATATAAACTTAAGTATAAGCTCTTCATATTTTTTTTACTTTTTTATTTTTCTATTTCTTCACATTTTTCTTCTACTTGGGCTATATTAAGTCTAAATTTATTAACGGTACTATCCATTCTGGATAGGTTATGGCTTTTCACATTGTTAAGATAAATGGCTAAATTTTGCTGAAATTTAACAAAGTTTGTATAGATTTTAAATCTAATTGTAAGTCTTTAGCAAAGCTACTATTATAGTCTTGTGTGGCTGTTATAGAAGTTGTAATCAAATTAATATCTCAAGTATAAGTCTTGATGCTTTAGCAGCATTCACAATCTCATTTTCATTTACCTGGTAGTAAAATCTTTCGTCACTTATCTTTTCTAAAATTCTTTGGTTAAAATCGACCAAAGTGTGAATGAAGAGCTTTTCAGGTATCTCAATCCAGTCTGACTTAACTATTTCCATTAGAAAGATAATTGTATAATCTTGCAATAATTTTAGCTTGTTCTTTAATGAGTTTAACTAACTCACTAGTTTTTTTTGAGAGTTTAAGTTTTAAGATTTCCTTGTTAAGGACTTTTATGTGATTAGTCTTTGTATTTATATGTTCTAATACTTGTACAATGACTATAAGGATTTGACTGTCTATTTCTTGTATTTCTTTTGAGATATTTTTATCTTTGTGTGTGGGGATTTGAAGTATGTGGATAATTGTCTTATAATAAGGAGAATACGCTTATTTTGATCTAGTATGCTATTGATATCACTAGCAGTAACTTGCCTGCTGTCTGCGTGTTTGGATGGAATGTGTTGAACATGTAAACAACCATCTATGTGTGCGGTTAAGTAGCCTTCTGGGTCTAAATCAGTTACAGGAATGGGTTGGAAGTCTGGATGGGTTCCAAAAACATCTTTGTAAATGCGTGGAATACATTCCAAGGTCATTAAATTCTTTTATTAATGTAGGTATGAAAGGAACATCTTGGATCTGATATCGGATTGTGTTTGGGTACACAATGTTGGCTCTAATACCAAATTGGACTAGAGTGTACAGTAAGCGTGTGTTTCTCTCTCTAAATTTTGATTTCTCTCTCTAAAGTTGGATTCGCTTTTATACCAATTTTTGATTCTCTATACTTTCTTAATTTTTTGTGGTCTAAAATATAAATCTATTATAAATATAGTCTTGAAATAAGATTTCGTATAACACAAGAAGGGACCACAAGGGGAAAATAACAAATTTGACTTTGGCACCAAAAGGGAACCACGTTGGAAAAAATATAAATTTCGCACCTTATGCGCACGAATCCGTTCATTTCTTGTGTTTATTTTGAGATATTTTTTTTATCTCTGTTTATAAGGATTTTAAGTCTGTGGATAATTGTCTTAAAATAAGGAGAAAACACTTATTTTGATCCAGTATGCTATTGATAGCACTAGCAGTAACTTGCCTGCTGTCTGCGTGTTTGTCTGGGATGTGTTCAATGTGTGAACAACTATGTCTGTGGTTAAACAACCTTCTGGGTCTAAATCAATTACAGGGATGGGTTGGTAGTGTGGATGAGTTCCAAAAATATCTTTATAAATGCACATGATAAATTCCAAGGGCATTAAAGTCTTTTACTAAATGTAGGTTTGAAAGGAACGTCTTGGCTCTGATATCGGATTGTACTAGGGTACATAACGTTAATTAGCTCTGATACTAGATTGGACTAGAGTGTACGGTAAGCGTGTTTCTCTCTCTAAAGTTGGATTCGCTATAATACCAATATTCGATTTTCTCTACTTTTTAAAATTTTCTTAGTCTAAAATATAAATCTATTATAAATATAGTCTTGACATAAGATTTCGCTATAAGACAAGAGGGGACCACTAGGGAAAAATAACAAATTTGACTTTAGGACCAAAAGGGGACTACGTTGGGCAAAGGACAAATTCCGCACCGTGTGCGCACGGATCCGTCCGCACCAGAGATTAATAGTGTGTGTGTGTGTGTATATATATATCAAGTTTTATCCGTATATATACACTAGAAGATATCTCGTGCCCATTGCACTAATTTACTTTGAGTAATACTAGAGAGATCTTAAAATGTATTTTTTTTTGTGATTCGACTGATATGTTAAACGGGCCATGTGAATTATAAACACAACCCATAAACACAACCCATTGCATATTTGACATAGTCACAAAAAAATGATCACAAAAAGAATCACATTTTAGGATCTTCTTTACTTTTATTTTAAGTCCCTAATGTATATGGAATTTCCTGTGCATACGACAATTCCAGTTATGCCACCAAAATGCCACATGCCTATGACAAGCCACGTGACTATAGTCTCTAGTAAGCCCCTTTAATATTCTATAGTTTAAAAAGACCATAGCTAAATTTGGGGATTATATGAAACAAACTCATGCCTATGGCAAAACTTACAACCGGCTTGGGGATTGTTAAGTTACATAAAATGTCATAAAATTTTAATAGCTATTTTTTCGATCAAACCTCAACTCTTAATATACTTTTATATCGATTTTTTGGAACAATCATTTTTAAGAATTCAAAATTAAATATAGATTATGTAATTTTAGGATTTAAAATAATATTGATTATGGATATAGGACAACAAACATTTCGTTTTTATTTTTAGTTCTTGTTTTCAAATTAAAGGAACACGTGGCATGCTGTGATTGATTGACGTTTTATAAATATGAATTCGCGCTAGCGACTTTATTAACAAATAGAGACTAAAATTATAAATAAAATATTTATTATTCTATTTTCAAAACACATATTACAATAAATTTTAAATTTACAAACTCCCAATTAAATAATACTGTGTTACTATATAAAATACAACATATTCTGTGTCTGCTTCAATTGTCCCATCACCAAGAATTGCAGTTCTCAATTGCTGATAATTCCAGAAAGGTCAAGAGCTAATTGATAAGAAAACCTTGTCGGATGCTTACTTTTGCAAAACTCGTAAGTCTTCTAAGCAAAGAGTGACTCTCTTGTGACATATTTGTTGTCCATTTGTGTTATAGTTTTGTCGCAACCGAGTCAACAAGCTTTCACATGTATGTTGAACAGGAGACAAACACCCACCCCAGTCCCTTCACCTATACGTGGTGATCCAGAAATTACAGAACTAAGGTCAAACATATCTACATATATGGTTAATAATTTTTTTAAGAGTGGCAAACCTTCTAAAATATAGTTTTGTAATGTCACGTTTCTAATTTATCGGGAATTGCTTCCGTTATATGAGTACTACTATATACCAGAAACATTGCCTAACTATAAAACCTTTAATGGGCATAAATATTTCTCATTATCAATGATGGGAGGAAATAAAATTTTATGATAAATTTTAATGTGGGGAATTTCAATATTGAAATACAAAATTTAATTTAAGGAGAAAATTGGATCTGTACTACTTAATCATTGGTAAAATTGAAAGACATTCATCATCTTAAGCATAACTCGGTAGCGAAATGAAATGATACTGAAGCTTGTTACAAGTGTATTTTTAGAAGGGGCATATACCAAATAGTTCCTCGAAATTTTTTTAATACACGTTTAGTCCAAGTCTTCAAGAAGTCCTTTACCATGTCGCTGGCGCGAACCATTACAAGTAAGAGAATAAAGAACTTTTTGGTATAAAATAAAAGGTTTGAACTAAATGTGTATTAAAAAATATTTGAGGGACTTTTTGGTATTTGATCCTTTTTAGAATAACAATTTTTTCAGTAAAATGTTTTAATTTTACTTCTATTTCTTTTCCTTGTTGAAAGCAAACAAAATCTATATCTAGTAAAGTCATCCTTTCCTCCCTCATTTCCTTCCTTTTCTCCTTTTATGTATCGTCGATATATAATATATTCAATCCAAAGACGTGATAATAACTTTAAGCTCTCTTTTTTCCCCCTCCTTTCCCATTCATTTGGCCAATCCAAAGGTGTAATATAAAAGTATAAAGATAAGACATAATGTTATTTTTACTCCTTTTGACTTCTAACCAACTTAAGAAAATTTCGTAAGTTACATTCATCGGATCAATTAATTTCTTCTCAAAACTTAAAAGCAACCTCTAAAAAAACACAGGCCAGTCATTTGTGCTTTAAAATCTAACCTTTTAAGAGTTATGGAAGACAAAATATTATGTTCCAAGAGCATATGAAATTTTTTATCAACTAACATAGTAAGTTCACCACTTAAGGGGTAAAATGAATTTCAGAAGTCCAACATATAAAACTACAAACACATCATTTTTTCTTTTTCAGAAGATCCTAAGAAATGAACAATAAAAAAATCCCAACAGTTTCAAATATAGAGGTTTCCTACAAAATATTACAACTTAAAAATACCAAACCTCCAATGCCAAAGAATGATATATCTTCACAATTAGATACCTGTACGATACAAAATTAAACCTTTAGCCCCAGTATACAGTTTTTTAAATTAAACTCGAAAATGACGAGGTCAGCATATACGGGATGTTGGTCAGGGGTCCACGTTGACACGCCAAATCGTGAATGTCCTTAACGATGTCAAATACCGCGTTTGGTTGTGCCAGTTTAATTGAATTATCCGACATCCTCTTGAGTTCATCGGTTTTCGTGCTAAACCATTCGGCTACTAGTCGAGCTGTTTCCTTCGGGCTTCGGGTGAAGACACCTGCCCCGTTGTCGACTACATATGGCACGTTTCCCTTTTCCTGTTTGAGTGAAAAATGACAGGGAAATTCCACAATAAGGTTTGTGTCATTGTGAGAATGCATTGAAATTACAAGAAGAACATGATCCAGAGGTTGCTCAAGAATGGTTTAAAGAACATAACGAGTTCAAATATATGTGCAAGTTTGACTCTTTTATTTCACAAAGAAAGCTCGAAGTAGTTTCTAAGCGGGCGAACATAATTCGATCTTGGTTTTGTTTCGCTTTTCATGTTATTATAGTATGATTATTGACAATCCAGCTGAATTTAAGTCGCACCAATGAAGTAACAAGATTAAATAATATGCTCAAACTTCACTTGTTTGTTTCACAAACTGATCTTGAACGAGCTTTATCCGAGTAAAAACACAAGTCGTGCTGGAGTAATTTGTAACAAATCTATAAATACTATCGAATGACCGTACAAATGACACTATCTTAGTTTTAAAAATGATATATTCATTTACACGTTTTCAAAAAACCAAAATTGTATACTTCAAGGACCGGAATGTGACACATTCCAAGCAAACTAATGTACTACACGTCCTAACAAGGACCACTATAGGCATGTGTAGTACACACATTTGCGTTCACTTCTTTTGGGCAAAAATCCCATTGAACTCCTAATTTTTGGTTGGATTTTTATATAGGCGGGTTGACCTTAAGCATCGACTTATTTTTTGAACTTTGAACATTGTTACTGCTGTTTATCTGTGTGAGATATTTTAAAAAAGAGAAACCTTTTAACCCTAATATATAATATATATAATTTAAAAGAATATTTCATATTCACTTACTTGTCCAGGAATGTAGTCATTGAGAATAATCGGAAGCCCTCGGATCAATGCCTCTGCAATTGTACCAGGTCCCGCCTACAAAATCCAGGAAAGTAAAGCATTAGTCCATAGTGCTTGACAAGACATATGCCCCTTTGTGATATATAAATTTTGGGAAAATGAAATCGGAATATAATTTATGAAACATATTCTACTCAAATCTATCAAACATGGTAATAGTCTAGATACCATAAACCGGAGTCTCAAGATAAGAATGGAGCAACATACTTTTGTGATAATGCAATCACAAGCCCCCATCCATTTCTCCATCTGTGTCTCAAATCCTCTTATCTACGAGGAAGAACAAAACACTAAAATAAATACATACATAAAAATTAATTGGCTGCCTGCTAAAGGATGGAGTTTGTGAAGCAAATGCGATTACCTTAACCGGGATCTTCCAGTCGAGTGATTCAAGTGTAGAGGCTAGAACTTTGTTACGGCCACATATGATAATCAATTGACCAATTGGTTGTCCAATTTCTTCATCAAAAAGAGTTTCTCCGAGTGCTTTCGCAGTTTTCTTCACGGGTCCCATCCCTTCACCACCTCCCATCAGCAGAACTGCTGGCAATTTGGGATCCATCTCAAGCTCTACTCTTAAGTCATCCTATAAAATGTTCAAGAACAAAACAAATCACAATAAAAACCAAATTCCAAGCTATGAAAGGGAAGCAAATGAAACATGGAGAACTAATGGCGCCTTTGATTACAAAGTTGAAAAAAGTTTGAAGAACAATTAAATTTTACTTTTCATCAGAAGTTAGAGAAAAATAGATGAGTGTTTGGTGAGTAGTTCTCTTACCCTTTTGGTTCGAAAGAATCTAACTCTTTTGAAGTTGGCTAAGAAGAGTTTTCAGTTAATAATGAGGAAAAGGAGGGTGTAGCACAATTATTACTAAAATTCTCATAAGATAAATTAACAAATGGCAATCTAGGACTACAAAAAAAATGAGTTAAAAGTATTTAGCATGAGTAAAATATAATGTTGATTAAACACACCCTAAAAGAACATTCCACCAAATCACTTGTCCCTTTTTCCTTTATATTACCAACTTCTCATAATAATGAACTATTTTCCGATCTTTTTACAACTTTGTAATCAAACTCGCCCCAAGTTCCTGTATTTTTCATCAATAACCCATGTGAAAATAACTTTTTTTGAAAAAATGAAACTTAGATTAGTTAAATCATGCAATCACTAACCTTGGAGAGAATCGCGCGACAAAAAGATGGCCTGATAGGCAAGCCAAACACGCGTATTTGAGATTCTTCAAGCCCATCTAGTGAAGCACGCTTCGCTACCTCTTCCGAGGGGCAATAGCATCGATTGACAGCAGGATGAAACCTAAATATACAATTGATTTTCGAATTAAATGGTAACATTTGTTGATACAACTAATATACTACGCCGACAAAAATACGTTAGCCACTGAATTTTTTGTGTCCTACGCCTTGACATCATTTGGTCAACAAAATTGGTCCGATAAGATATTTAGGGCTAGTTATTTACCATGTGGGGTGGCACGTATTAAGGTCTGTAATGACTGTGACAAAAACCACTTTCTTTTGTAGACCTTGCCATTTAAGAACCCACAAAGGGATATGTTGCATCAGAGGATGGACACTAATGATAATGTCTGGCTTGTACTCCATTAGACCAGCCTCAACCTCCCTTCAATCAATCAAAAGATTCAAAATTAAAAAAAACAACATAAAATTACATGTTCTAACTACATTTTACTATCTTTTTGAGATAAACAAATAAATTAAAGCCAATAAACTTTCAAGCTAGAGGTAATGAGTTCAATTTTGCATAATAAGGAAGCAATCAAACAACCATGTTAACAATCATTTTAACTCCTAACTAATTGAGTAATATACAATTGGGTGGTGAAAAAGAATGAATGTACAAAAGAAATAAACCAAAGCTGTTGATTTTGGCTCTCCTATTTTTTCAGTTTTGGTTTATTTACAAATTTGCCATTTTGGCTCAAATCTATAAATACAAGTGTCATTTCTAGGTTTTGAGAGAGGACAAGTTTGAGAGCTATTTTGTGAGTTATCAAAGCTAAAGAGTGTTAGAGCTCCCATTTGAGGGGTGAGTTCTTGTGAGGTTGTGAGTGACTTTCTAAGAGAGATCAATTGTGTGTGTGTATAACCTTTGGGTTCCTCCATTTATCTATAGAAAGAAGAAATCCTCCTTGGTGGATGTAACCCAAATTTGGGTGAACCACGGTATATCGTTGTTGTTTTGCTTTGATGATTGCTTGTATGTTCTTATTGTCACTTCATTGATGCTTGGTTGATTTGATTGGGAGTTTGCACACTAGTTCATTTTGGGAACAAGGTCTTGGGTGTTTTCCGCACACCAAGTGTTTGATAAAATTCCCGAGTGAGTTTTATCGTCTTGGTCGCTAGAGATAGTCTTGCTTTAGCGCAACAAGTGGTATCAGAGCTTTGGTTGCATTGTTTGCCCGGTATTTTTGGTTCGAGGTTGAATCAATTTTGGCAATTTTGGCATAGCTTTTGCTTTTGTTCCAAATGACGGAAAATGTGGAGAGTACTCGAGAATCAACCTCTACGAGCGGAGGTTCTAAGAGATGGGATTCGAGTTATGGATCGAGTGGCTCAATGAAGACGGACATGAAGGCTTTTGATGAGAAGATCAATTTCGGGTTATGGCAAAGACGAATGCGAGGCGTTCTTGTCCAACAGAGGTTGCAATTAGCATTGTTGGGGGTAGAGGGACGACCGATAGGCATGACCGATGCCGAGTGGATTGACATTGATCAAAGAGCGGCTTCGTGTATTGAGATGCTTATCACGGATGATGTGTTGAATAACGTGATAGCGGAGACCACGGCTAAAGGCATGTGGGATAAGCTTGAAGAGATTTATTTGGGAAAGTCGTTGTCAAATAAATTGTTCCTCAAGAAGAAACTCTTCAAGCTTGAGATGAAGGAGGGTGAGGATATGATGAAGCATATCAACGTTTTTAATGCCTTGATAAATGACTTGAACCGGATAGACGTTCAATTCATTGAGGAGGATCGAGCATTGTTGTTGCTTGCATCATTACCCGATTCATAGGAGCATTTTGTGACCACGCTCATGTTTGGGAAGTCTACGCTCCGGTGCAACGAGGTTGTGCAAGATATTCAATCTCATGTCACGATGAGAAAGAAGGAAGGTGGAGGTGACGGGTATTCCCATAATGAAGGCCTTATGGCGAGAGACGGAGGTGGGCAAAATGGCAGGAGGAACTCCAACCGGGGATTTAATGACGGTAGTAGGTCTAGATCGAGAGGTGTTGGTGGTAAAGGGCCGAAATGCTACAAGTGCCGGGAATGGGGTCATATGATCCGAGAATGTCCTTTGTGGAACGACAAGGTTAAGGGCAAGGTTGATTCCGAGAGGGCAACGGTAGCGAGTGCGAATTATGAAGATGAACTTGGAGAACTTCTCACAATCTCCAAGGTTAACTCTCTTTCCCAAGATGATTGGATATTAGATTCGGGATCGTCGGATCACGTTTGCTCCAAGAGGGAATATTTTGAGACTTTCACAGAAAATGGAAAAGGTTCCATGTCTTTGGCTAACGGAGAGAAGGTTTCCGTTGAGGGTGTCGGGACGGTGAAACTCAAGATGTTCGATGGGGTGGAACGCACTTTGGGTGGTGTGGCCTATGTCCCAAAGTTGCGAAAGAATTTGATATCCATTAGCCGTTTGGATTCCAAGGGTTGCCGGGTGTCGGTGGCGGGTGGAGTCTTGAAAGTCACACGCGGTTGTATGGTCCTAGCGAGGGGAGAGGGGAGAGAGGGGTTGTATCGTCTAAATCAAACTTCGAGGAAGACAGGGAAGCGGTGTGCACAAGTGATCGAACATTCGAGGCATGTCTCGTTTGTGAACAAAGCGGAGACATTGGGTGCTAGCTTTCCAAGAGTAGACAGTAGTGATGGGAGAATACCTACTAGTGGAGGGGATGGATCGAAGTCCCCCTCTAGGGCCAACGGGTGATGTTGACCCGGTTTAGTTGCACACATGCATTGGCCGATTCGAATCGAGGAGGTGTAGGACTGTGATGGATTCGAGGTGTGTGTAGCTAGTTCAAGGAAGGCCGATGAGTTATTGTTTGCGAGCATTGGCAAACGGGAGTTTTTCGTGACAAAGACTTGGTATATCTTTCGAGGGTGAGATTTGGAGGGTATGAGAGGTGAGGAATTTTCCCTCTCATCCGTGGTTATTTCTCAAGGTGGAAGATGGTGTTGATGTGTTTGAATGTTTCGTGTAAAGAAGGTGTATGCTATATGTATTGTGTGGGGGTGTACTCACCGGGTTACATGAGGAGCGAGCTTCACCGTATGGTTACATGGGAAGCATTCAGGGGAGTTCTTAGTTTAGAACTTGGTTCCTCGGCGGGTGGAGTCGTTTGGAGTCTTGGAGTGAAGACTTGCGGTATCTCACTTCATGGTTGAAGTTTGAGGTGGCTTAGCGTCGGGTGGAGCGTATTGGCTTGTTAGATGTCGGGATGATCTTAGAGCAGATTTGATGTTTGCATTCCGAGTTCGGTTGGATCGTGAGGATCGCCTGGGGGAATCGCATTAGCTTGGTAGATGATGGGACAGTTTTCAAGCGGGTGCAATTTCAGCATTCTAGAGATTGGTTGGATCGTCAGGATCGCCAAGGTGGAGTTTGTTGATTTTGGCTCTCCTATTTTTTCAGTTTTGGTTTATTTACAAATTTGCCATTTTGGCTCAAATCTATAAATACAAGTGTCATTTCTAGGTTTTGAGAGAGGACAAGTTTGAGAGCTATTTTGTGAGTTATCAAAGCTAAAGAGTGTTAGAGCTCCCATTTGAGGGGTGATTTCTTGTGAGGTTGTGAGTGACTTTCTAAGAGAGATAAATTGTGTGTGTGTATAACCTTTGGGTTCCTCCATTTATCTATAGAAAGAAGAAATCCTCCTTGGTGGATGTAGCCCAAATTTGGGTGAACCACGGTATATCGTTGTTGTTTTGCTTTGATGATTGCTTGTATGTTCTTATTGTCACTTCATTGATGCTTGGTTGATTTGATTGGGAGTTTGCACACTAGTTCATTTTGGGAACAAGGTCTTGGGTGTTTTCCGCACACCAAGTGTTTGATAAAATTCCCGAGTGAGTTTTATCGTCTTGGTCGCTAGAGATAGTCTTGCTTTAGCGCAACAAGCAAACATCAAAATAATATTATAAAAGAATATTGGATTCATTGTATTATACATCTATTGCGGTAAAATGCATGAAACCACCCTGAACTATGAGTTATTGCAAGAACCCCCCTGAAATATTTCCAATGCAAAAGCACCCTGAACTATACATGTTGCAAAGACCCACAGTCTCCTTAAAATCATTATTTTGTTGCGAAAAAACTTCCTTACAAGGGGTCTTTGTAAATTGAAATAAGATACACAGATCAAACTATCAAATGGAATCTAGGTATTAAAAACAACTTAATTTTTGCAATAGCTCTACCAATTCTATATTAGAGCATCCCGAATGGGAATTGGGAAAATATGCTTTCAATGTTAAACAATCAATTTGATGATGTGTCGCGTGACGATGTTAAGAATATTGTCATATCTCGAACGAAACATGATGTTTGAACCTAATATACAATATCAGATTGTATTTTTAACCTTTTAACCTTCCATTAAAACCAAAGAAATGTCTTTTTTTAAACTTTTAGTATACCATCAGGGTTGCTCTTATAAACAGATCTTCAATGCATGCAAAATAAAGCTTACTTATAAACAACAATCAACCTGCATTGAAAGTATATCCCTAGTTTTGGACTAAAAGTGGAAAGGGTTAAGAGGAAGATAGAGGATATACTTGGCATAGAAGGCCGCAATTGCCGCAAGATAGACACAGTGTATCCACCGAGGAGAAGTACTATGAAATGCAACCTTCCAAAGTTGTACATGTTTAACCATGAACTTGTACTGTCCCTCCATGTCATTCAATGGCCAGCCGGTGTATTCTTTCCAAACATCCTTCACAAAAATCTGCATATAGCAGATGATACAATTCAGGAATGAGGATAATAGCAACACATTAGATTTGAATAATCAAATTATGGCTAGGGTTGGACGGATCCAATCGGGAAAAAAAGCCAATTTTGATTTAAATTTTTTTCCAAAATAATATATATATATATATATATATATATATATATATATATACAGTCCTGCTCTTGTGCGGACTAGTCCGCATTTTAAGAATGCGGACCGAACACGTGTCACCTGGCGGTGAGCCCAGAAAATAGAGAGAGTGCGCATTTAATTTAGGCGATAATTTCTAAGCTCACCGTTAGGTGACACATGTCCGGTCCGCATTCTTCAAATGCGGATATATATATATATATATATATATATATATATATATATATATTGTTGAAATTGTTAATTTCGGAGAATCGGAAATAAAAAAAAAAAATCAGAAATCAGAAAACTCCTAATCAGCATATGTATTACAAAAACTTATAATGGTATAGTTCTACCAAAAAATCCGGATTTTTTCCTAGAACTATCATATTGGCATAAAAAGAAAACAGATCAGAAAAATAAAAAAATCGGAATTTATAACAATCCTTTTTTTTGGAAAATTGGATTCAGGAAATTAGAAATGAAAATATTATCCCATTGTTGAAAAAGCTAACGGATTGGATTTTGAAAAATAATGACACGTGGCCGTGATAAAATTTTCTCCATTTTGCATTGCACTCCATTTAGGTAATTTGTACTTTGGGTTCGTAGTTTTTTGTAATGCACTTTAGAGTAGTCTTCTGTAAGTGCATCGTGAAGAACTACCAGGCACCATAATATTAACCCTTAATATTTTATACAAGAAACATAAACCATCTTGTTAGACATAAGCTCCACAAAAATGTTACTCTCAAATTTTTGTCAGTATATAAATTGTTACAAAATGAGCTTACTTCTAAGTAGCAGAATTCTATGCACTCAAATTCTAACATGTAACGTTGTGGGTTAATTATTTGTTTAAGGTTTTTGCGATTCTAGTATTTTTGAAGCAAGGGTAAAAGAAAAACTGAAAGGCAAATCCTTAAAACATGAATAGAGAATTTGAGAAGATAATAAAAACAAAATGGAATTATCATTACTTTTTTTATTCAAAGAGAAGTAAAAATTAGTGATATCAGTATGGAAAAAATTGAAAAGCAATCTCATGGCCGTAGAATTAAAACTTCAAAATCAGCCTAAATCTTAAAAAAGCCAATATGGCATATGGGAGTGTCATTGACATGACTCTAGAGTTGTGAAATAATAGTGAAGATTTTAAAGGCGAAACTGGGTAATAAGAATAATAAATAGTAGAAAAGAGCTAGAACTTTAACATTTACACATCAAAATTATATACCAAGAGAACCTCAAATAAAGAAGTGTAAATAATATTGCCGTAGAACTTAGAAAAGCAGCTGGCACGTCCCACAAATTGCCTTGGAGGCAGCTCCAATGCCTCAAAATGGTTTTTAGACTTTCCCCACTTGTTAGTCAAAATCACTTTTTGCGAGTACAATGTGATACTCTCAAAATCAAGATTACGTGTCATGGAAAAGTCACTTAGACAAAAACTCAATATTTTGATGATGAAACTTGTAAACACAACCAAATGTTGTTGTCAAAATACAGAAAAATTATAAATTAAATAGTATAGAATTCTAACATCTTAAACATCAATGTCATATACAAAGAGAACCCCATATATATATATATATATATATAGTCCTGTTCTTGTGCAGATCAGTCCGCAATTTAAGAGTGCGGACCGGACACGTGTCACCTGACGGTGAATCCAGTTTAGAGAGAGAGTGTCTATAATTTAGGTAATACGTGTCCGGTTCGCACTCTTAAAATGCGGGTTGATCTTCACAATAACATTATATATATATATACACAGACACACACACACACACACATAAAGTAACGCTCTTCAACATACCTCATTAAACATACCTATGAACATACTTATTTTTTTGAATTGATATTTTTTATATGACTTCATGATATTTCAATGTATCCTTGTAAAAACATTCAACTCAAAATAATTTGTTTTGTTATTTTAAAAAAATAGGTCAAAAAACTAATAGTGGTAAAAACTATTAGCTTTTGGACCTATTTTTAAAAAATAACAAAATACATTATTTTCTGTTGATTTTTTTTACAGGGGCACACTAAAATATCACGAACCCATATAAAAAATATCATCTCAAAATTATTATTTTTTACTATTTTAAAAAAATAATGTGTTCATAGGTATGTTGATAGAAGGTATGTTGAAGAGTTTGACTATATATATATATATATACCGTGCATACCAATTTTTAAAAAATAATAAAAATAATTATTTTGGGACTGACGTTTTCTTTATGTTATTTAAACATTTAAGGACATTCATAGAAAAAATCAGTTTAATATGTTTTTTTTTTGTTATTTTAGAAAGATGCATCAAATGAAGTTGGAGATAAAGATGAATTAAGAAAAATGAAATACCCTATATTCATCTCCAAATTCGAGCTTAAAAGCATCACGAATGGCCTCAGCCGAAGCCCTATGACCACCACCAGTATCACTCATCAATATTAGCACATTCTTTGTCCTCTCCGCCCCAAGCTGCACCATTTCCATCATCCTATCTTCTCCCTCCTCCAAAACGTCATCGTATTTGCACCTCTTGTTCTTCTCCCCAAACCCATATACCCCTACTCTCTCCAACACCCTACTTATCGATTTCCTCGGTGTCACCTCCCCCATATATATAATAATAGCCCACCAAAGATTTTCAAATCCCCACAAAACCCATTACTTGGATTCTCCTATAACCACCAAAAATGAGATTTTCGGCTAGAGAGAGCCAGTTGATGATGACAAACCAAAGAAACTCAATTTCCCACAAAGCCCAGAATGGGAAAGTTGAGAAAAAATCTACCAAATAAATTCAAAAGTTAAGTTTACCTTTAACCAACAAAAATGATGTTTTGGTCTAGGAAGAGAAAGTGTAGGTTTTTAGTAACGTTATATATATAAATATATAACGTCTTAAAAACCTACACAGCCTAAAGAATCCGAAACCTCAGATAACCCAAGATTTGAATTCCCTTCTAATCACAGGAAGATTTTATTTTATTTTTTCTTGGCAAGAGAGAAAAAGTATAGGACAGAGGAGAGAGAGAATATGAGTTGGCGAAATGGTTGTTTTTTCGGTTAATGGAGAGAAAGAGGGAGGGGTGAATGATGGCGTAAGCAATTTTAAATGGTTGGCTTTGAGGGGTAAGGAATTTATAGCCGTCAGATGCGCATTTTGGGTTGGAATGTTCGGATGGAAGATTCGAATCTTCGTAAAGTGAGGTCAGCTATAAATTTACATTATTTGTGGGTGGATATTTGCTTTAATCACCTTTGTTTTAGGATAATCTTACACACATCCACTAAAAAAATAATAATAATTACTTTTCAAATTGGCCGTTATGTACCAAACATAACTTATATGACCAAACAATAATGCTAGACGAATGTAAATTGTTTGGGTTGGCAGTGTAAACATATGTAGAGCAAAATCACAAAAGTTAAGTAAAAGGGTTATGGTGCTGATGCTGATTAACAACAATCCAAAAACTTTATATTCAGGTGATCCAGTATCCAACTCTCATATCATTATAAATAACTTCTTTTTTTTTTGTTACATATCATAAGGTGTCTGGACTAGTATGCGCACACTTCGATTAATTCTCTTTCGTAATTCGTAGTTTTCGCTGACCAAGCATTATTTTTGTAGTGTCGGGGATCAGGGACGTAGCCAGGAATATGAGATAGTGAAGGCTATTTCCGGGGGTTCGGGGGCGAGAGCCCCTCCCAATTTTTTTTTTGTGGTTATTTTTGACTATTTGTATTAAATTTAAATAAAAAACAAATAAATCTTTAAATAAATAAATCTTCAAATAAAAAACAAAGTTACGCATCCAGTACAAATGGGGAAAGGAGAAAGAGGTTTTAAGGTTACCTCTTGTCTAAAAACAAAAAATAAATAATTAAGAAAGTTACCTCTAGTCTAGACTTGAGAAGCAGAGGAGGGAAGGGACCACCACACAAAGGGAACAAGCAGGAGCAGTACTACCACAAGCAGGAAGGCAGGGGATCACCACCCACGGATCTTGGGAAGGGAAAGGGCCGCACCACGAAAAGGGAACGAGGTTTTCGTTTTTGTTTTTGGAACGAGTGGATTTGGTTGCTAACTTGCTGCTGTTTTCTTGTCTTTGTTTTTAGGTATTATTGAGTTATAAGTATGGTATATTTATAAAAATGCCCTACAAATTTTCATAACTTCAACTTTTACATCAAATACTTTTATATACAATTTTTTTTTGAAAACCTCATGGGGGCTTGTGCCCCCACTCATCCCTTAACAGCTGCGCCCCTGCCGGGATAGAGGCTTGATTGCATGATAAATAACTTATAGTTAGAACTTAAGTTTACTTTTCGCTTTACCATTAAATGATAAATAATGCACCCCACAGGCTACCTTACTAATCATAATAATTGTTACATTACTTTTCAAAATATTTTTTTTTGGTAACATATCATAAGGTGTCCGGACTAGTATATGCACACCTCAATTAATTCTCTTTCCCAATTCGTAGTTTTCGCTGACCAAGTATTATTTTGTAGTGCCGGGAATCGAGGCTTGGTTGCATGATAATTAGCTTATAGTTAGAACTCAAGCTTACTTTTCGCTTTACCATTAAATGATAAATAATGCACCCCACAGGCTATCTTACTAATCATAATAATTGTTACATTACTTTTCAAAATATTTTTTTTTGTAACATATCATAAGATATCCGGACTAGTATACGCACACCTCGATTAATTCTCTTTCCCAATTCATATTTTTCGCTGGCTAAGTATTATTTTTGTAATGCCGAGGATCGAGGCTTGATTGCATGATAAATAACTTACAGTTAGAACTCAAGCTTACTTTTTGCTTTACCATTAAATGATAAATAATGCACCCCATAGGCTACCTTACTAATCATAATAATTGTTACATTACTTTTCAAAATATTTTTTTCCTCATTTGTGGGGCTAGAAATGCTTGTGAACACATGAAATGATATTGAATAATATTTAAATATACAATTGAAAGGGAAAACACATTAGTAGTATGAATGTATGATGTACTTACAAAAGAGAAAACTCTCAATTTTTGTGTTTAGTAGGTCCTATTTCCAAAAATTATGCCATTATTGAATGGCTGTATGGCAGAAGCTGGGCTGGGTAAGAGCCCAACTCAGCATGTCCTCATGTGGAAGTCGGAAATTATAATTTTCATACGAATAATACTTTGAGTCCCAAATAACTTCCCCAAATCTCCCCCAAATCTCCCCCAAATCCTATGTGGACGTCACGTCATTCTTCCACTTACCTGTCATCTATTGCCATGTGATGTGGGTCCCGCCAGGGCACAAAGCACAAGTCATTTTGGGAGAGATTTGGGGGATTTATTTGGTACTCATAGCATCACTCTTTTCATACATCACACGTTTCAAGTCATAATCAGACATGTAAAAGTCGAGTGATAACGAGTTTGCATCACAATATTCTTAGTTTGTATACGAACAGTTAGTTTTGGCGGGTCTAAAAACAATATTTAAATACAATTCGTTAATATTATACGATCCAAATCATTAGTATATGTTAATATTAATAAATTAATTTGGGTCTAAACAGAAAATGAGTTGAATGACCCTATAATACTCATTTGTCTTGATTAATTTAAAAATAATAAATTTTAATGATTATTTTAATTGGTTACAGATTGAGTGATCCTATGACATCCGTTAGTCTTAAAGGATTTAAAAATAATGAATTTGAATGATTATTGTTATTGAATATGAATTGGGTGATCATATAGTATTCGTTAGTGTTAGACGGATAAAAATAAAATTCAAATCATTAATGTTAACGGATCTATCGTATTAATTTGTTAATGATTCAAATTCAATAAAAATAAATTCATTAACTTATAATTTCGTACAAAAATCATTAAGAAATTGCAAACCGACAGTAGGCAGTTATCTCAGTGTTTGAAATGCCGAAATCACTCCCAAAATTTCTCATGGGTTTGTTGTATGGCAGTATTGTAATGGTCATGCTCAGGTATGTAGCTAGTTCTGTTAGTTCGAATTGTACTACTTTTTCATTGGATCATTTGGTCAGTCATATATAGTCCTCAACAATTATTTATTCACTTCGTGACTCTAGTACATGATATGTATTTTCAGGTGTTTTGGCTGTTTTTATATGGTCTTTCATTTTGAATAAAGTAATTCATAATTTTAAGCACAATCACTCGTATTAAATTCATTTAAACAAAAAAAATAGAATAATGTTATTATTAAATTAAAAGTAGGTCAGCAAGAAACCGCATTGGAAAAATCATAATATTGTGCTTCGTCTTCCAAAATTTTGAGTCTTTTTTTTTAAATTTACCCGTAGGTCCCACACTAGACATTTTTTTTTGACATTTTGGTATTTGGAAATTTGTTTCAAAAAGTTTGGTCCATTGTTTTACGCTTGGATATAGAATGTTTAAAAACTCGGGACATTTCCCTTCATTTGTCATTTTGCAGTGAAACTTTAAAAAAGGGTAGGTCATTTTCGAGTCTTAATTTTCAATCGAATGTATTCTATTATAAAATCCCTTGTAATTAAATATTGCATAGAATACATATTTGATTTACTTGAATTTAGTATGAAATTTTATCAAGATCGTTTTAAATTTTTTGATGAATTCATAGGTGACTTTGTATGCAAAATTTGATATCTAATTTTTACCAATATCACTGTTGATGATTATTTGAGAATGTCTATATTGAGCATATAAGTTTAAATGGTAAAATGATTTTTTTTTGGATTGTTTAGCGTGTGCTATAAAGGAACATTGGCGTGGATGTCAAATTTGCTTGATGTTGTAAAATAGAATGAACACAGAGAAATAATTTAGAGGGAGTGAGTATTTCATTTCATTGATAATAGTTGATGTAGTTTTTGTTGTATAAAATCATAAGACGATCTCCTATTTATAGGATATAGTGAAGCATGTCAAAAGACAAGAATGCGAGTGGACATCCACCCAAAAGCCAAAAGTCACATTATATAACACTCCCCTTTGGATGTACACTATATCCACCATTCAATGATTATTGCCTCATTAAAACCTTACTAAGGAAAAACCCAGTGGGAAAAAACCAAAGTGAAGGAAAAAGAGGACAATTTTTGTGATCATTGAATAGGTGTTGGGCGCGCTTAGTGTTACCTCGTTAAAACCTTTAACCGAAAAACCCAATGGAAAAAAAATATAGTTAAAGGAAAAATAGTACGACGCGCATATGTTCAAAAAATCATGTTCTTAGATTCTCCCCCTGATCAAATGCTCCCCCTGATTGTATACTCCCCCCGATTATGATATTTCTCTTATTATTGAGTCGATGCATATCAATCTCATATAAAACCTTCTGAAATGTTGCTTTAACATGGTGAATAGATTTGGTCCACTGTTAATTCAATTTTATGTTTCTTCATAATATCGACTTTTGTAAGATTTGGGTGAAGAGGGATGAACATGTCACTTTATCAGATTATTTTTTACTTCAGTGGCATAACTCTTTCGGAGTTTATGTGTTGCATAACTCTTCTTGAATTCATGAATGTAGAAGAACTGAAATGTGTTAGTAGCCACTTTGAGTGTGGGCTATAAAAAGAACCATCTCCTTCTTAAGTAGTGGTAGGAACATATATTGTTTGAGGAAAATCATAAGTTCTTTGATTGCTCCTTTTAAGGATACCAGAGATAACCTGCATTTATATAACTAACTAGACATAGATGGTTAAATATAAATATCATATGATATGCTTGATATTAGTCACATGCTATGCATGTCAATGGTAATGTATTTCTTTCCAAGATCTTGACTGCAATTATAATGTCCAGTATCATGCATTGTGTCATGTATATCAATATACTAATACGTACATGTATGGTACTTTTAGACCAAATACTATAATAACATGCACATATGGTACTTCTGGACCAAATTTGTAATTGTCATCCTCTTTAGGATGATATGGATAATTTAATATTCAAATACCAGAAGCCATGTGTATACTAAAATTGTATGCTTAATATATGCTAAAGTATTGCCGGAATTTTCAATCCATTTGACTAATGGATATGAGTTTCACATAAATTGTGCTCGATCTGCAGGCCGAGACAATAATTAGCTATCTCAAGGTCATTCATTTTTTAATTTCTTATTTTGATATTTTGCATTTCAATTGAACACTTAAACAGAACATCCATTTAAGGATATTTCAGTTGAGCTCTTCAGGAGCACATCCATTACAGATATTTTTTTTCATTTCAGTTGAGCTCTTCAGGAGCACATCCATTAAGGATGTTTTATAATGGCACATTTGCATATATTATTGTTTTCATACCCTTAGACAAATATTTACTAAGACGGTTGTACCTATATTCACTTAGATTACCTGCTGTACAATGAACGCCTTATTGCATTTGAGTACGTACTCCTTATCTTTGCTTCAGGCGAAGATAGTCCTTCTAGGATTTTTATATGTGTTCTTTGTCTAAGTCCCGTATATATAAGCAGTTATAATATTCACGAGACGTACTTAGGGCCGAAACGGGATGGTATGTTCTTATATAATCAATTTTATTTCTTTAGGAAACCTTATGCCATAAATCATGCACTTTTGGTGTGTTTTAACACTTCACATTCTTATAAACACCCACTTGTAACCTTCGGGATTAATATATTTTGGGGTTTCTACTATAGGTCCAAATACACCACGTATATTAAGAAACTCAAATTATGCCATCATGGCATTTTCACATTTTAGCCAATATATTATTTGTCGACTTTGATTCATAGTACGTGGATTTATAGTATCATTGACCTTTGATTTTTGTATAGCTACACCATATATAATTATATCATCGATGATCATCTTTGGCGATTCCATTTTTCTCTTGTATATATATAAAACATAGAGATCTCATTTAATATTAGGTACCTTTGCCAATTTCAGGGGCTTTATAGTCACTTCAGGGACTTATGTCTTTTCATAGACTATAACCTCTTCTAGGGTTTTAGAGAAAGTGGATCTTTTGTTCATAACCTCTTTTGAAGCATTATGTATAACCTCTTCTGGAGCGTTATTTGAGTATGATTTTATTTATCCTCCACTTCTGGGGAGTCAAGTAGTTAGGACCTATAGGTTTGCCACGCTTCTGGCGTGCAATAAATTCATTTGCTGCCGTATTTATTTTATCCTTCTGGGATAATTATTTTGGCAAGAACATTTGCAACTAGTCCATGTGACATTTGATGTTGCAATATATATATTTTTTAATTTTCGCATTGAGCGATACAAGGGATTATATGAGACAAAGTGAAATTATTCCAAGATAATTCTCGTCGTTCTTCATGAACATAACGTTCTTTAAATATAATTTGTATTCCTGGTACGTTCTATCGCCCCTCTAACGACGAGAATATTGTCTCATCAAAATAAAATTGCACATATACTATAAACATTATATTTATCAATGGCTCAATAGAGTGTGAATCGTAAGAACCATATATAACCTTGTGATAAATATCATTTGCATTCGCAACGTCTTACGAAAAATAATTAACGTAACCAAATTGGTCATTGTATAATAATAAATAATTCAACCATGGAGCTGTAGTCTTATAAAAAAGTGCAATTTTACCATGATAAATATTGTATAGTATAAAAATCATATCAAATAATTATCAGATATTCAAAAAATAAGATAGATAATAAAACCTTTTTCAATTAAAGTTTAAAACGTTGGGTTGATAACTAATGAATCAAAAGTTTATAATCTTATGATATGTGTGAGACTTCAGGATCGAAATTAAGAAAGTTTAGGCTTCTAATATATAACTAGGGTTATTAAAATAATTATGACAAATATTTCATTTTGAAAAGTAATGAGAACTTAAGGTTCTCTATTTAATGTCACATGTATATGAATCTTCGGGTTCATATAAATTATAAAACTAAATCTAGGACTTCAGGTCCTACATTAAAATATCTCAAAAGTGCGTGGTGAGAATCATGTATAAAAATTGGATTTTTTTGTATCATTTGTATATGAGAACTTTTGGTTCTACATAAATAGTTGAACTTCAAATTCAATATTGGACTTTTAGTATCCCTTGTCCGATTAAAAAATAATCAAAGCTTCGGGTTTGATTATAGGACATATTTAATTGTCATGTCCGAAAATTGGAATAATAATTGAGAACTTTTAGTCCCGATATAAAATAATTTGAAAACTTCTGGTCCGAAATGAAAAAAAATTACATCGAAACTTCGGGTCCCAACTTTGAATAACTATATGGGAACTTCGAATACCAAAATTCAATGATAATTATGAACTTCAGGTCCTAATAACAAAAGCTAGTTCCAAATAATGATTTCTTGTAATTGGTAAACAAACATAGGAGTCATAAAGGAGCTCTTAAAAATTTATCAGTCGAACTATAAATGAGCATCTATTTTTAGTAAAATAAATTGTGGGGTCAATGTACAAATAATCAAAAGCTTAGGAGATGAACTACAAACATCCCAAAAATATAGTGTCAATCTATAAATATGCAAGCTACAAGTCCTGTGATATATTTTTTTTATACAACTTAAACATTAGTTTTTATTATTATTGTTTTTAAATCCATGTCAAAGCAATTTATCAAATTTGATTACAAAAAATAATAACAGTTTGTTAAAAGGTGTAAATGAGTAAAAGACCAATAATAAATCATTATCACATATAAATCGTGATAACATAAATTGTTTGATTCTATAGATCTAAACATTAAATATATTATAATATGAATATATATCTTATATGTCACATAAGACTTTGATATGGTGTAAAGATAGATACATACCTGCCATAGTAAAAAAAAACTCACATAGTTGAATCATCTATCCAATATCACGAAGTTGACTTAATCCATAGATTTCAAATTTTGTAAAGTGACAGTTCGAAAGTAAAAGGTCACGACCATAACCAAAATCGCTTCATTTTCTTTCTTGTTGGAGAAACTCTACCAATGCGAATTCCGACAAAGATGAATGATGGGTATTGTGAGTGTGGAACGTGGTTGGCAGATGATTGATGATGACAAATTTATTGGATCACTCATGCTGATAACATGTTGTAAAATATAATGAACACACATAGATAATTTAGAGGGAGTGAGTATTTCATTTCATTGATAATATTTGGTGGTAGTTTTTGTTGTAGAAAATCATAAGAGGATCTCCTATTTATAAGATATAGTGAGGCATCTCAAAAGACAAGAATGTGAGTGGACACCCACCCAAAAGCCAAAAGCCACATTATTTAACACTTAATGGTTAGTAGAGTGATATTTTCGTTTGTGTTTTGTGGTGAATATTGAGAAATTATAAGCTGTTGGCATCAGAGTGTACCTTGCTAGTTTATGCGTGTATTGATGCGCTATTAATATGTATATTTGAACATCTGAATAATGCGTATAACTTTTGAAATTATTTTGTGTATTTATATTAGTGTAATGTTATTTTTATTATTAAATAAATAGGACTATTTAGTTATAAGTTATATGAATGTAAATATATCGATATACTAATATCAGATTGGATTTTATCCAACTCTTGGTTGATGTAAGTACTCTATGATGTGTTTATGCAGTGATATTTTTCAATTGATTTATATGCCCATGTGCTTAAAATCAAAGGGTGAATGTGTATGGATTTTAATATGCATGACCTTATTGAATTCTACGTGTACTTTTGTTAAACATATATGTATTATGTTTATTTATGCTTGCATATATGCGTATATGCACATATAATTAGATTAGTACATAATTAAGGACTTGTTGTGTTTGACGCGTGTATTCCTTGAGAGGTGGTGACGTTTTAATTAATGATGATTTCTTTAGTTGTAATGATTAATTTCCACTAAAATAATATTAATTCATATCAAGTTCCTAGGATATACTTTTGAAGCGGTGTGTGTACAATTATGATAACTACTTATATGTTTTTAGGTAAGGTGTCTTTTTTAACTACATAGTTATATTTACACACACACACACACATACATATATAAAGATCAATTTTTTATTCTCTCTCTCTCTCTCTCTCTCTCTCTCTCTCATTTCTTTGCAATTATTTGTGAAAAATCATAGAGTTTGAAAAATGATTTTCTTAAATTAATCGTGTTTGTATTTCCTTGGATCTCGAGGAGCATATCAAGTCCATTCCTTTTTTATCAGAACGAGATGATTTTTCACCAATACAATTTGCATATATTGATTTAGCGATGTATAGAGAAAATGGATGTCACGGACTTACTGATGTCCCTAAAGAGATTTTGGTGGAGATTTTATTAGGGTTCTATTCTTAAAACCATGTATGAAGTTTATATATTAATAAAGGAGTGTCAATTTCATTTGAAAATAAAAATCATGTTTTTTAGAACGCCTTATATTTATCTTAGTTATGTTTTATATATCGGTCAATTGGATATGTTGTCCTATCTCATGATTTAAGAACTTATCTGATAATTCTACGAGGATTGTATCAATATATCGAGAATGTATTAAATAGGGTCATGGGTGAGATTCAAGTTTAGGTGAATACTGAATTATACTTGTATACGATCACATAGTTTGCAAATGGTACACAGATTCTCAATAACAAGAATTATGAGAATTGAAATGTTCACACGGTTATTGCTTTGATTGTTATGACGCGATTCTATTTATTGGGACTAAATCTTTTCAAGTTACGAAATCATTGTATGACCTTGTCTAAGATCATCTCCGGAGGAATCCGTTTGTGGAAGATATCTTGGATTGTGATACCTCTTGTTAAACTTATAAGTTTTGATTCTACTAGTAAAACCGATCCGTGAATTATTTTATTTTATTTATTTAGTATTTATTTTATTTTATCAAAAGAGATAATTTATTAAAGAATACTAGTGAAAATAGCCCTCACCATGGCTTACAAACAATGAAACCAAAGAAAGTTAAAAGTAAACCTTCCTAAGGTAAGGAATTTGAAGTTTATCTAATCTTAAAATGCCTTTGAATTGCTTGGGAAGAAGAGCAATATTATGAGACATCAAAGATTTATTATGTATGATACCAATCTTAAACAAGAAATTCGCCATGTTTGCCTCTTTGTGAACATAAATAGAGCTACACTTGTATTTAGAACTTAAGGAGAGAATTTGATCCACCTACCATTGAATCTTCCATGGACATAAAGTTTTCTTGTGAAGGACCTCAATCAAAATTTTAGAGTCTAACTCAATGATAATATCATAGTCTTTGAGATCTTAATAGAATGTAACTCCTCGAAGAACTGCATCCTCTTCAGCTTCTAAACATGATTTGATTCCTAACTCTTTGTAGAAGAACCAAGTGGATTATTTTATAATCTTGTAGAATATCAAATAAGTTAAATTTGGGCTCAAGGAGTATATAAAATATTGGTGAAAACAAAATAACGAATAGTTAAATTTCATCAAGCGGGTATTGTATACTTTACGCGAGGAATCATATTATGCGTCATTTAACTTTGCAAACAAGACCCATTATTCGAGTAATTCTAATATAATTAAATTGGAGTGAAATTATAATTATTTAGTTGAATTAATTACAATTAAACGAAGGAAAAATATATATTATGAGAGGAAATATTTGATTTTCATGTTTTCGTTTAGAAGCCAATTTAATTATTATTCCCAGGTCCCTAGTATTGTCCATTTACTCAATACCCAAGTAGCAAGCCCAAACTCTCTAGAAACCTAATTGGCACAATCCCACTTCATACACCTATAAATACGGGTCTAGGTAAGGGGAATAAATGAAATAACATCACATAAGGGTTAGAGGGAGAGAGAGAGTATTCACATTTTTGTAAAGTATAGGGAGAGAAAAAGTGATTTCAAATTTCATTACGTTTTTGTCTTTGGGAGTACCTACACACAAGGCTTACTTTTGGGCCGGGGGGGGGGGGGGGGGGTTGTCATGTACTAAAAGATCCAAGGCATACAAAATAATATTTTAGGAAGGATTTAGAGGTGGAAGAAAAATCAACAACATCATTTTCAAGATCAAATACTCCTTACATTTTGGATTACCTATAATATACACAAAGGTATTATGATCAGAACGCTAGGCCTATTCATTAGATTTAGTTATTTTCTTCCTCTTTCTGATGCATGATCAATCGAAGTTCTTCGAAAAATAACTTTTTATAATATTAATCCCCAATAAAATATGATGGCACGGAGAATGATTTTGGCCATTATAAGAATTTGAATGCAAACACTATAATTATCGGGTATGAGGAGAGATGATAGATTATTAGGAGAATATGAAGAATCGATTCACGTAACATGTCAACCACATCACCAACTTTATACAATAGGTTAATGAACGCATGTACATAGTGAAAAGAGTGTAAAGTGTGAGTTACGATGGAAAATTTATGTGTACAATGATGTTTAATTTGTGAAAATTGTGTTATATATGCATGTAAAAATAATATAAGTACCATGTTATTTCCCAAGTCACTCCCCAAATGATGTGGTGTATCAATAAGTGTTGTACCTTGATCTATAATAACTATAGAGTATACTATTTTAGTTTAATTCATCATCATTTGGTGAATAAGTTTGAGAATGTATTTGGTACCTAGGATGTTGGTGCTTGCATATTGTGTTTTTTTGCACGCGGTTTAATGTATTTGTTAGGTGCAATTACATTTTTTCTATTTCCGCTTGTACCTTGATGTTTATGCACGCACTCTTATGTTTTACGAGTGTGACCGTTTTATTTGTGCATGTAATCTTATGATTTTGAGTGTGATGTTTATGATTTATGCATGTACAATTATCATATTTATGCACACGTATATATAAAACAATAAATTACAATTTACATGTATGAGTTGGTCTGTGGGCTCATGAGTGGACTTTGGTCATTTATGCGCGTACTTTTTATGAGTGTTTTGTATAATATTACTTTTATTGAATTATGTCCATTAGGTTTCACCATTCCCCACTCACGATTTTCGAATGGGTGTTGTTTCTCTTGAGTTTGTTGTGTTGTTAATTAATGTGAGGAGCCAATAAATAAAATGGGGATAGGATTTTAAGGTTTAGGCTTTAAGGCGTCGGGTTTGCATTAGCAATATGTACGTCCTCAAACCTAAACCCTAAACCCTCTCCTCAAAATGTTAGTTTGTCCATAATTTTTATTTTTATGGTCTCAAAAGTTTATTGGATCCATATCCATAAGGGTTCCCCATTCACCGTTTAGGGTTTTAGAATATGCCTATTTGTCCCTGAGTTTATTATGTTGTTGATTATAATGAATCATTAATTGACATGCTCGAGGCTAGTGTTTAATTTTAGAGCATGGGACTTTTCAAAGCAAACCTTACTCCCTCGAACCTAAACCCCAGATCTGGACCATTAATTTTCTATACTTTTATTATATGTTTTTGAAATTTTATTAAATTCGTTCCCATTAAAGTTATTCATTCCCCATTTACAAGTTTAAATAGTTCATAGTTGACTCGAATATGTTATGTTGTTGGTTATTATTATGAATAAATGTATTGAATCTATGTCATTTAGACATTAACCCATTTATAATTACAATTATTGTACTATAAATTTGAGACATTGTATAGACCAATCAGGTAGTGACATGTGTCATAAGAAGGTGATGGAAAGAGCTCGACTTGGTTATTAAACCTGGTCGGCTACAGCAATCGGGCCATCTCAATTATAATTCTGCTCGGCTGGACAGTGATGCATCATTAGTTAACAGTGTTTCTTAACTCCGTTTAAGCCAACCTTAATCCAACTTATATCACATGACAGAATAAGTATAGTTATGCTAATCCACTCATACATGTGAAGAAATATTCCACCCTAATCTAATTGTAATCAACTCATGATTATCCACCCCATAGCATGTAAAAGATGTAATTGACTGACCTATAAAGGCACTCCACCTATACCACCTCCCCCCCCCTCTCTCTCTCTCTCTCTCGCCCACGCATGTGCATGTAATGACCTATAAATAACACTCAATCCCACGTGATGAGGGATCCTGAGATTATTCCGTGTGATGGGCATACACAAACCCTAGAAAGAATCTTGAGAATTTGTATTTTTATGGCTTTTACCTACTGAATTACATACATTCAACACTGAAGCTGTGGACGTAAGAACCTCATTGAGCCGAGCCACATTAATTTATGGTTTCCTTCTTTGTGTTTTTTCCCTCTCTATCCATCCTTATTCGACAAGTTAGTAATGGTAATCTATTATTTGTTATGTTTATTACTGGAGTATTATAACTAAGTCCCAAAATCCAAGTACCATTTTTAGATGATAATGAACAGTCTTTCTCCGAGGAAGAGGCAAGTGTATTTGAAAGGCTGAGCAGAAGCTCTGCGGTTGATCGTCTAGGACCATGTAAAATAAGAAGGAAATATCATAGAGAGACCAGAAGGTCTGGATAACATAGAGAAGAGCGAAGGAGGTCTGTCACCATTAAAAAATAATTCTTGGTTAAGTCTAGTATGAGCGTGTGAGAGTCGGCAAGAGCCAAGTGTAATACCTCGTATTTTTATGGCTTTTAAAATTGGGGATTTTATTAAATTTAAATTGAGATATTAATTTAATATAAATTCAGAAATTATTTTTAAATGTTTACTAGCGTGATGAGAGTTAGTAATTATTGGGAATTTGTTGAATATTACTTAATGGGTAAAGTAATATGTATAATTGAATTTATAAAAATCATCATGAGTGAATAATATGACAATTATGGATATTAAGTCGGGACGCGCCTATGTCGTGTCGGGACTGAATTATTATTATAAAAGTGAATAAATTATAAGTCGCCCGTATGATCATTTCGAGTGCGCCAATATGTTCGAAAGGGTCGAAATAGTCAAAAAAGTGTACCCAGGGGTTTAGTTTGGGTCTCGGAACGTTTTTAGGCCTAACCAGCACCCCAGAGGAGCAATTTAGTCATTTCCAAATTAGGCCTTAATTAAATGACGAAAATTGGGACTTTATTTTCAGATATTAAAAGATTCTTCTAGAGTTAACACTCTAAAAAAGATAGAACAACAGTGAGAGGAAGGAAGGAAAAGCTTTCCAAAAAATCCAAGGCCCAAAACCAATTCGATTGCACCATCACCACCACCAAAACATAGATCGTAAGATGAGGAACAAATCCATATCCTTATCAGTAAATTAGACATTAGAATCCCAAGAAAGTATCTATCTTGCAATTCTTTTAGTTAATGTTTCACCCATGTTAGAATAGGATTGTTAAACATATGTTTCATGGAAGAATTTGATGATTTAGGGAATTTAAATCACATGTTTGAGAAGAATTAGATATATTTTGGAAATCTCAACATATGTAGAGGATTACCAACGAAATTATATTGGTTTAGAAGTGAGAAATCTGGAAAAGAATTACAAGAATGGAAGTTTAATGTAAAATTAAGGTTCTTGATAATTATCATGAATTACCCCATTAATTCAATACTTTTGATGCATTTGTACATGCTTCACGTAGAAAATCATATATATAGGTATATGAAACGAGTAGTAAATTTGTTTGGGAGTTTGGGGATCGTTAATGTAGTTTTGGTTGAGGTTAGAGAAGAAAACCCGTGGTTAACAATGGCAGAATTCGGAATACCTGTTTGATCGATCGAGAAACCCAAGAGTATCGATCGATCAACTGATCGGTCGATCGACCCCTTTCCTCAATCGATCGACCCCTCCTGGAAAACTGCATATTTTTCTCCTTATTGTTTAATTCGGATAAAATACGTAGAAACCCTTGAATATCATTTAAAGAGTATAATGGGTCATGAAAAGGACCAATAGGGTCTAAGTAAACTCCGTTGAGTGAAATTTTATATGGGATGAAATTGTGGGTTAATGGGGGGTTTCGTCACACATTGGAAATTGTGCGTATGTTCACTAAAGAATTGAGAGACTCGTGAAAGATTTAGACCAGAAGGTTAGAGAGGGTGTACCTACTGAAATTATATTTAGCAAGAGAGAATACTTCGAAAGATGAGAACTAAGTACGAAATGATTATAAGTGAGAATAAAATAGATGAATCCTTTACGCGAGATAATTGGGTAAAATTGTACTAAGTACGGTTAATAATAATTATGGGTCATGGGCGAACCTAATTGGAAAAATGTGAATATCTATATATGTGGTCGTGTGACTGTGTACATATATTATATACTATATTTGTGAATAATCATACCCGTGCTACTTGCTATCACGGAGGTTATCGAGCCGAGACAGTCTTATCTCGATTGGACCTTTATGGGGGATATTGACTTGTACCCTAGAACATAGGCTTCCTTAGTAGAGGCTATCTGAGAATGATAGTCAGATGAACATAAGAGACGTGAGGGGTATGTGTTGACCTCTTAGTAACTTGGAACTATGTTTCACCTCCATTTTGTGTGTATTGTGGTAATATAGTTCTAGAGTGATTCCGAACTAGTATTTCCCTTAGTACGAGAGATACGGGGACTTGATAGCAGAGTATGCCAGCACCATAGATTTTATGTGGGGTGACGATAGTATATATATTATATGAGTGACTAATATATATACTTAGATATGGAAACTTTCTACTGTGTGTATAAGTAGTTAAGTATTGGATAAATGCTCCAAACTTTATAATAAGTGTTCAAGAGCTTTGTAACGGTACTGAGATATTCTAAGTAACGTAAGTAATCATGAAGAGTTGATTCTCTAAACTAAATATCATAGAATTATTACTTCTCGAGATAAAACTTTATAGAGAATAAGTTAGATAGACTTATGAGTTTAGTAATACGGTAGGCGTGCACACTAGATGGGAGGTGAGAATTCTCAAGAGAGTGTCGCATACTAACATGGTTGTTACATTAGATGGTAAGCATTTTAAATACTTGCTAAACTATTTTTAAAACTGTTTTACACTCGGGCTCTGACCCGTCTTCTATTATTTCTCTCTCTCTCTCTTGTATATATATGTATGTATTACAAGTGCCCAACCACATGGGCACAAGGAATAGGTTCTTTAGATTGGACGTGCTGCAGCTTATATGGGAGTTGTAGGCCCTTGCTTTAGACGACCTCTTCATTGATTCAGTTCTTGTTTTAGTTCTGCATAGTTAGTGCATGTGTCACCCGATTTCCTATACCGTTTGGATCTATCAGGGATTTGTATTTATTTATATTTCCAGTATTTAGTACTCATTGGGGGTTAACTCTTGTCAGTATGATCTAATTAAGATTCTTTAACTTGGTTTGGTTAATCTAGACGACTTAATTATCTTGTGTTGATTGCCATCCTTAACATTTATGTGATTCTTAAACTGATGATTATTTAAAAAGGTTTTCACGTTGGAAATTTAAAATGGGAATAAGACTTTAAATTGTTTTGACACATAGCTTAATTATTTAAGGTGTTTAAATTGGAAATATTAATTTTGGACAGTGATGCTAAGAATGAACCAACCGCTCACCATGACTTTAATTTAATAAAGGTGATAACCCGATATTTAATTAGGCGGGGTGTCACACTAAGAAGAGTTTCAAGGATGAGATGTAATGACCCCACTTTTATGTGCTCATATGTATATAGTTTGTTTTTACACTCATGTGTTACTTACTATCTTATAAATGTTGTATTATTAGATATGTGATGTTATTGGCTATCAATATAACAAACTCCATTTTTAAATATGAAGAATCAATCGTAAATAGGATGAAATCGAAGTCTTATGACATATCTTAAGGTATATAATAAGTTTTGTGGTAGAAAATATAATTTTATGAAACTTTAGGGACTAAAATAAAAATACAAAAAGGGCCATTTTGTAAATAAAATATTTTCAAGGACCTCTAAGAAATATTGAAAATATATAGTGTGAAATTACCAAAATACCCTTCATGTGTGAAATGACCCTTATACCCTTATCACCTTTCCACCACGTGCTGGTCACCTCCACCTTACACATGTCATCTTCAGAGAGAAAGCTAAAACACTTGTCATCATTTGGTGATGTTAGACTGCAAGACCACCCCGGAATGCGACACCCAAACGATGACTTGCCACCGTAATGCTTGATCACCTAGACACATGTCAACACCGTAAGACTTTTGGAAACCTATAAATAAGGCCTTAGGGTTCATTTGAAACTCACACCAATTCCTTGAGAATTATAGTAAGAAAGAGTGATAGAAAGCTTGGGAAATATCTTAAGAAGGAGTTCTATAATTTCGAAGAAAGAATTCATTTCGTAGGTATGATTTTATTTAAATGTTATAATTCATTTTTGTAGTTTTAATTTCGTATTTTATAGCTTTACTTAGTAGTTATGCTGGTAAAATACACTAAAGACTTTACTAATCAAAACTTAAAATTTGGAAACAATCTAAATTGATTTTATTTTCAAAATATGTCAACTTGTTTGAAAAATATATATATACTCTTTTTAAAATGATTTTTGTAAGCAATTGCTCGTATTATGGAATCTCATTTAAGTAATTCCAAAGTCAGTCCCGGTGAAATTCTGTCTAGTTGAGATGGTATTTAAGTGGTGCCCCTGTGACCCTCCATCTCTAGTGGGAATAAATTCGGAAATGTTCTGTCTAGATGAGATGGTATTTAAGTGGTGCCCCTGTCTCTACTGGGAACCGACTGATTAGGAAGAACTATGAATTGAAATTCTTTAAATGCGATGAATGAATATTAAAAATTGAGAAAATGGTTTTAGTAACCTTTTTCAGCAAGATATTTTAGGATTAAAACACAATATTTAGAATTGGGCTTTATTTAGAATACCTAATTAAATCTTTATTGTATTTATTAGATTAACGTGTGATCCAAGACTCAATATCTATATTTTCGAGCCTCTATTTTAGGTGAGTACTCTATGTCATTTCTTGCATATTTAAATTATATGATATTATGCAAACTATGTATTTTGTGAAATGCTTTTATTCTCAAAATGCATCTAATACCGATGATATATTCATTTGTGATATGTTTATATTTGTCCATATAAACATACCGATTAAAATGATTATTGAAATGGATATTGAATATTGAAAATCTGATTCGGCCTAAGGGACCTCTTTACTGACTGACCTTCCCAACTGGGTTATCGCTGGTGTGCCCTAAATAAGGCGTTGTGACGAACATGTTCGATTGACCCTCAACTACCGGGGTATAATACGGTAGAAGAATACGGTATTAGAGTGTACTTGGCCATCAAAATGATATGATTGAAAGAAAAAGATATCACATTTGATTTGTTGCATTCTTCTTATTCTGAGCTATCCAATTGTGATATATATAATTTCATTTCAAAATTATATCTATTTACTGCAAGTTCCTCTCCATATATGTATATGCCTTCTCTTTTTACTTGAATATGTATCTATTTTCTGAAAACCCTGGAATGTTTGGAGATTGAACCTCATTCGGCTTTTAGCTGATGTTGTATAAATAACCATTTTTCAGGAAACGTTTAGGCTCACGGACGGAATGAAAATAGACTATATTGAAGATTTAGCTTTTAGCGCTCTTTTTGTAAAATGTTTATTTAGAGCATGTCTGGCTCTCTTGTAATAAGGTTTAAATTTTCTCTTAAGTTGTAACCCGTTGTTACTTTTAATATATATGAAGTTTCCTTTAGAAAGCTCTGATGACGTAATTCCTTTACTTTCAGTATTTTACAATTCATAACCATGTGATAATATATCCGTTGCATTTATTTAAGGAAACAATTAAATCGAAATATTTGTTGCCTTGGTGGCATATCAAGACACTCATTCCCTAATACTATTTTTGGTCGGGGTCGTGACAGAGGTGGTATCAGAGCATAGGTTATGAACCCGTAGACTACTGAACATAGGTTTCGAACGTTATAGATTTCGTGTTTCAATCCTTAGGAGATAGTATTAAATATTTGATTTATGTGATAACCTTCCCTATGTGTTATATTATTTATAACTGGTATTTTAGTTTTCAATCTTGATATAGTATAGTAGATTTTACGTTTTGCCATGACTGTAGAAAATGACCAAGAGAAGATCATCTATGGGAACTAGTGATTCGAGTATTGAAGGACTGGAAGGTGCATACAAGGCGATTGAAAGTCTAGCAAAGATTGTGGAGCATCAAGTAAATAATGAAGTACCACGGAATCCTGAACTAAGTAAATGTACTATTGAACAGTTCAAGAAGTTGATTCCTCCATCTTTTAAAGGTACTCCAAACCCCACTGAAGCAGAAAGTTGGGTGATGCAAATAGAAAAGATACTCGATGTTCTTAAGTGTACTGATGAGCAAAGAGTATCATTTGGAATGTTTATGTTAGAAGGTGAAGCCGAACATTGGTGGAGAATGACTAAGAGAATATACGAGGAAAGGAATAATCCCATAGGTTGGATTGATTTCCTAGTGATATTCTACGAGAAATACTTTCCTGAAACGGTACAAGACCAAAAAGCAGCCGACTTCATGAGTTTTGTTCAAGGAAATATGACGGTTAGTCAATATGAGGTGAAGTTTACCGAGTTATCCCGTTTTGCACCTCATGTTGTGATAACCGATACTTTAAAGGCCAAGAGGTTTGAACGTGGGTTAAGGTTGAACATTCGTAGTTGAATTTCCATCCTGAAGTTGACATCATATACTGACGTGGTGACTAGAGCAACGATAGCTGACAAGGACAGTGAAGAATATAATCAGATTAGAGAAGGGAAGAGGAAGTTTGGGGAACAAAGAGGAAGGAACCCCAAAAATAAACCCTTTAGGACTATACCCAATACAGGGCGACCTTTTGTGAATAAACCCTTTAATGTTGATAGATGCCAACGATGTGGTAATATTCATAGAGGGCAACCATGTTACCTGGAAACAGGAAATTGCTTTGGGTGTGGCCAAAAGGGACATAAAATGAGAGATTGCCCTAACAAAGGGAAGGCGCCAACAAAGACTTTTAATGACAATAAAGATCATGGCAGATAAGGTAGAATTTCTAATCTTTCTGATGCAAGGGCTTCTAATGCAGTAGTGTCAGGTATACTTTCTATATGTGCACAGCCTTTTCAAGTTTTAATATTTGTGTCTTTACGTTTCGTTAATCGCTTTCCTAATATTCCCGAACCCTTGAATCATAACATACACGTTTCTACTCGTTCTGGTGATTTATTGACGGGTACATTAGTATATAAATCTTGCCCTATAAATGTTAGTAGTCATAAACTATATGTCGATTTGATAGTTTTAGACATAAGAGATTTTGAAGTCATTTTGGGGATGGATTGGTTAGCATTATATCATGCTAATGTAGATTGTTTTGAGAAGAGAGTTACTTTCCAAATTCCTAACCAACCAAAATTCAGTTTTGAAGGAACTGGTGTCCTATCTCCCATGTGTATTGTCTCTGCAATGCAAGCCTATAGTTTTCTTAAGAAAGGATGTCAAGGATTTCTTGCAAGTGTTATTGATTTGCAATTGAAGTATCCTAGTTTAGAAGAGATCCCTATAGCAAAACATTTTCCAGATGTTTTTCTGGATGATTTACCCAGTCTACCTCCTAGTAGAGAAATAGAGTTTACGATTGACCTTCTTCCTGGAGCCATACCAATCTCAAAATCACCTTATCGCATGGCACCTTTAGAATTAAGGGAATTAAAAGTTCAATTACAAGATCTATTAGACAAGGGTTTTATTAGACCAAGTATATCCCCTTGGGGTGCTCCGGTGTTATTTGTTAAAAAGAAGGATGTGACGATGTTGTTATGTATAGATTATCGTGAACTGAACAAGGTAACCATTAAGAATAAATACCCCTTACCTTGTATAGATGATTTGTTTGACCAACTACAAGGTGCGCAAGTATTTTCTAAGATTGACCTTAGGTCAGGATATCACCAATTGAAGATTAAGGAAGATGATATTTCGAAATCAGCTTTTCGTACTAGATATGGTCACTATGAATTTCTTGTGATGCCATTTGGACTTACTAATGCACCAGCCGTTTTTATGGATATGATGAATAGAGTTTTTAGGAAATATTTGGATCAATGTGTGGTTGTTTTCATTGATGACATCCTTATTTATTCCAAGAGTATTGAAGAACACGAGAAGCATTTAGAGATAGTATTACAAATCCTTAGGAAGGAGAAATTATATGCAAAATTAAAGAAGTGTGAGTTTTGGTTGCCTAGCGTTTCTTTTCTAGGACATGTCATTTCCAAAGAGGGACTATCGGTTGACCCTCAAAAGATCGAGGCTATACTAGATTGGCCTAGACCAACTAATGTAACAGAGATTCGTAGTTTCCTTGGATTAGAAGGTTATTATCGAAGATTTGTTGAAGGATTTTCTAGCATTGCCAAACCTCTATCCAGGCAAAAAAGAAGGTAAAATATGAATGGTCTGAGGAAGTTGAGAATAGTTTCCAAGAACTTAAGAATCGATTAGTAACTGCCCCAATTTTGACTATTCCTTCAGGAACAGGAGGATTGGTGATTTACAGTGATGCTTCAAAAAATGGTTTGGGATGTGTGCTAATGCAAAATGGGAAAGTAGTAGCTTATGCCTCGAGACAATTAAAACCACATGAACAAAATTATCCAACCCATGACTTAGAATTAACTGCTATAATTTTTGCTCTTAAGATTTGGAGACACTATTCATATGGTGAGACTTGTGAAATTTATACCGATCATAAGGGTTTGAAATATATATTTACTCAGAAAGAATTGAACATGAGACAAAGGAGGTGGTTAGAATTGATGAAGGATTATGATTTAAATATTCATTATCACCCAGGGAAAGAAAATGTAGTAGCTGATGCTTTAAGTAGGAAGTCTACAACAAATTTAGCATGTCTCATTACAAATCAGGAACCTTTGTTAGCGGATTTGAGAAGTATGGAAATAGATGTACATATTTATAGCAAAGGAGGAATAATCGCAACCTTACAAGTACAACCCACGTTGATGGAAAGGATCAAAATTGCACAAGTAAATGACCCACAACTGAAGAAGATCAGAGAAGAGGTTATTGAAGGCAAGAGATTTGAATTTGCGATACAGGATGATATATTGAGGTTTGGAAATAGAGTATGTGTTCCACGTGATGCCCAACTAAAGAGACAAATTTTAGAGGAAACTCATTGCTCGAGATTTACATTTCATCCTGGAAATACCAAGATGTATAGAGATCTTCGAGAAGTGTTTTGGTGGAATAATATGAAAAGGGAGATAGCAGAATTTGTATCTCACTGTTTGGTTTGTCAACAAGTAAAAGCTGAACATCAGAAACCATCTACCTATCCCTGAATGGAAATGGGAACATATTACCATGGATTTTGTGACATGTTTACCAAGGAGTTCAAATGGTAATGATTCTATTTGGGTAATTATTGATAGGTTAACTAAATTTGCTCATTTTCTTGCCATTAAAATTACACATTCATTAGAAAAGTTAGCCAAGTTATATGTGCGGGAAATTATTAGGCTTCATGGAACCCCAATTTCAATTATTTCTGATCGTGACCCTAGATTCGTTTCTCGCTTTTGGAAAAGCCTACAAGCAGCAATGGGAACAAAATTAAATTTCAGCACCTCTTTTCATCCTCAAACAGATGGACAATCTGAGAGAACCATTCAAACCTTAGAGGATATGCTTAGGGCCTGTGTACTTGATTTGAAGGGGAATTAGGATGATCATTTACCATTAGTGGAGTTTGCCTATAATAATAGTCATCAAGCAACTATTCAAATGGCTCCATATGAAGCACTATATGGTAGAAGGTGTCGTTCTCCTGCATATTGGGTAGAAGTTGGAGAAAGAAAACTGTTGGGACCGGAATTGATTCAGATCACAACAGAGAAAGTGAAATTAATACAAAACCGACTTCGAATTGCTCAAAGCCGTCAAAAGAGTTATTTTGACAATAGACACCGGCAGTTAGAATTTCAAATAGGAGATTATGTCTTCTTACGAGTATCGCCTTCAAAGGGAGTAATACGATTCGGGAAGAAAGGGAAGTTGAGCCCAAGATACATATGACCTTTTGAAATCCTTGAAAAGATAGGAGTTGTTGCGTATAGAATAGCCTTACCACCTGAACTCTCTAGTGTACATAATGTGTTTCACGTATCAATGGTAAAGAAATATGTCCCAGATCCAACACATATCTTAAGTCACAAACCTCTTCAAGTTAGAGAAGACTTGTCATACATTGAGCATCCGGTAGAAATTTTGAACCATAAAGATCAAATATAACGGACCAAGATAATTCCACTGGTCAAAGTATTATGGCGAAATCATTCAGTTGAAGAAGCAACGTGGGAGCGGGAAGATGAAATAAAGGAGAGATATCCATACTTGTTTGTAAATTAATATGAGTCAAGTTTGGGGACCAAAATTTTCATAGGGAGGGTAGGATGTAATGACCCTTATACCCTTATCACCTTTCCACCACGTGCTGGTCACCTCCACCTTACACATGTCATCTTCAGAGAGAAAGCTAAAACACTTGTCATCATTTGGTGATGTTAGACTGCAAGACCACCCCGAAATGCGACACCCAAACGATGACTTACCACCGTAATGCTTGATCACCTAGACACATGTCAACACCGTAAGACCTTTGGAAACCTATAAATAGGGCCTTAGGGTTCATTTGAAACTCACACCAATTCCTTGAGAATTATAGTAAGAAAGAGTGATAGAAAGCTTGGGAAATATCTTAAGAAGGAGTTCTATAATTTCGAAGAAAGAATTCATTTCGTAGGTATGATTTTATTTAAATGTTATAATTCATTTTTGTAGTTTTAATTTCGTATTTTATAGCTTTACTTAGTAGTTATGCTGGTAAAATACACTAAAGACTTTACTAATCAAAACTTAAAATTTGGAAACAATCTAAATTGATTTTATTTTCAAAATATGTCAACTTGTTTGAAAAATATATATATACTCTTTTTAAAATGATTTTTGTAAGCAATTGCTCGTATTATGGAATCTCATTTAAGTAATTCCAAAGTCAGTCCCGGTGAAATTCTATCTAGTTGAGATGGTATTTAAGTGGTGCCCCTGTGACCCTCCATCTCTACTAGGAATAAATCCGGAAATGTTCTGTCTAGATGAGATGGTATTTAAGTGGTGCCCCTGTGACCCTCCATCTCTACTGGGAACCGACTGATTAGGAAGAACTATGAATTGAAATTCTTTAAATGCGATGAATGAATATTAAAAATTGAGAAAATGGTTTTAGTAACCTTTTTCAGCAAGATATTTTAGGATTAAAACACAATATTTAGAATTGGGCTTTGTTTAGAATACCTAATTGAACCTTTATTGTATTTATTAGATTAACGTGTGATCCAAGACTCAATATCTATATTTTCGAGCCTCTATTTTAGGTGAGTACTCTATGTCATTTCTTGCACATTTAAATTATATAATATTATGCAAACTATGTATTTTGTGAAATGCTTTTATTCTCAAAATGCATCTGATACCGATGATAGATTCATTTGTGATATGTTTATATTTGTCCATATAAACATACCGATTAAAATGATTATTGAAAAGGATATTGAATATTGAAAATCTGATTCGGCCTAAGGGACCTCTTTACTGACTGACCTTCCCAACTGGGTTATCGCTGGTGTGCCCTAAATAAGGCGTTGTGACAAACATGTTCGATTGACCCTCAACTACCGGGGTATAATACGGTAGAAGAATATTGTATTAGAGTGTACTTGGCCATCAAAATGATATGATTGAAAGAAAAAGATATCACATTTGATTTGTTGCATTCTTCTTATTCTGAGCTATCCAATTGTGATATATATAATTTCATTTCAAAATTATATCTATTTACTGCAAGTTCCTCTCCATATATGTATATGCCTTCTCTTTTTACTTGAATAGGTATCTATTTTCTGAAAACCCTGGAATGTTTGGAGATTGAACCTCATTCGGATTTTAGCTGATGTTGTATAAATAACCATTTTTCAGGAAACGTTTAGGCTCACGGACGGAATGAAAATGGACTATATTGAAGATTTAGCTTTTAGCGCTCTTTTTGCAAAATATTTATTTAGAGCATGTCTGGCTCTCTTGTAATAAGGTTTAAATTTTCTCTTAATTTGTAACTCGTTGTTACTTTTAATATATATGAAGTTTCCTTTAGAAAGCTCTGATGACGTAATTCCTTTACTTTCAGTATTTTACGATTCATAACCATGTGATAATATATCCATTGCATTTATTTAAGGAAACAATTAAATCGAAATATTTGTTGCCTTGGTGGCATGTCAAGACACTCGTTCCCTAATACTATTTTTGGTCGGGGTCGTGACATGAGAGCTCATAAAAAAGCCAAGGCCGATCAAGAAAGGTCATTACACTTAAAGCTAATCATGAGGGCTAGTCCAAGAAGGGATCAATTCAACGACTAGATGGTCATTTTTCTAGATTTAATAACCCCCTGGACTGAGACCATGTGAAAGGGGTCTCTATTCACTCTGTTAATTGTGGTTTATACTATGCCTACCAAGTTTGAGTGGACTATAATAACCCTAAGGTACGATTAAAAAATGGACTTTGTTCTACATGTAAAAAACACCAACTTGTCATAAACATCTACTCAGTTCCAGATGAGATGCATTATTGAGTATTTTCTAGTACGGTCACTGGGTCGACATAGATCTAGTACAATAGTTTATCGTGAGGACATACCTCAAACTTTCAGCTGCTAGATAATCTTTTCATCCATAATTTTTATTCTAGAGCTAATCCTGGCAAGAAGGTGGTTCATCTGCTAAACGTCCGCTACAAAGCCAACGAAAATCCCAAAAATTAATTACCCGCTTCAATAGTGATAAGATAGAGGTCATCAAATATAATGAGAAGATGGTAATCAACGCGTTAATGAGTGGTTTGCTGCGTGGAAAGTGGTACTGGGCACTACCTAAGGAAACTCCCATGACCATTATTGAAATAGCCAAGGTAGGTAAGATTATGAGCGTCGTGGAGGCTAAGGTTGCCATTTTAAGACTAATATTATCAAGAGCTTGAAAAAAGGATCAAAAAGATAAGACGGCGGATAAGATGCGAAGATATAATGAGCATTCTCCTTTAATAGTTGACATTCACCATATACTTGAAGAGATTCACGGGATCAAGGACTTGAGATGGCCCAAAAAGATGAAAGCTGCAGCGAACAAGAGATATAAAAGAAAATACTATGAGTTCCATAAGGATCGCGACCATAACATATATAATTGTTTGACCCTAAAAAATAAGATCGAAAAATTGATCAGACGAGGAAAGTTGTTAAAAGTTTGTGGATAGAGAAAGTTCCAGAGATTAGCGAACTATTGGCATTGGAGGCATCTTTGGACATAGGCTGTGCAATCCTAAACCATGGTGGTCCAATAATACCCTTGACGAATAATTATATTAGCAAGCATATGGTCGTTCATGTGGAGTTTGCATTCCTCAATGCGGATCTTCTTCACCATTTATTTAATGTAAGCCCCTGCGATATAGTGTAAATAGGTTACATCATAGTTTCTTTTCAACAGTGCTTTGTCGCACATGATATACTGGGCATCCAATTTACGAAGGATTGCACGGTATTTTTTGTTGGTGTCTTTGGGATACCAATCATGCTTAAAGAGGCGCCAAATATCGTAGTACTAGCACACATCCATATCAGAATCTTCCTCTATAACGAGCTCAATATGGTAGTAGTGGGTTGGCAAAGCTTATTTTTAGACTGTGAAGGGGACCATAGTTATCCCCTTGGGCATGTCGACCATGGAGGCTAAGGTAGCAATGGTGTTTGCTAAACTGTTCTTTGCACAGGGCAAGTACTGGAAGGTGATATCTCAAAATTAGGAGGCTAGCTCTTCTTGGTGGGCGTAGAAGGGTATGAGCTTCTCTTCCTTAACTTTTCACCTTCTAAGGATATGGCCGATGATGAGGGTAGATTTCCCGTAGACATCTAGGTATTTGATACCTTTATTTATGGTGACTTTAAGGTCTACAATGCGTGCTTCATATTCGATTATACTATTGGTGTAGGTAAAATTTTAGCTTGATTACAATGGGAGTATGGGAATCATCAGGGGCAATCAAGAGTATCCCAATGTTGTATCCCTTCTTGTTAGCATCATCATTAAATTTTTTTTTCCATTAAAGGTCTTCCTGAGAGATGTAGAGAATATCCTCGTCCTATATTCAAAGACCCAAATATTAAGCTCTTCCATAGGGTAGTCAGCAAGGTAATCAGAGATGTCTCTCCCTTTCACGGATAGTTGGTGGAGGTAATTCTTATTTATATTCAGGCCCGGCAAAGTACTCGGCCTTTTTCTCTTGTTCTGGAAAATATTATTCTTGTTCAGCATTATACAATTTCGCCTCGACAGATCAGCGAGACACTTTATTATTATCCTGAATCATTCTTTATATCTATTTGGATGCATATTCTATATTTATCTCAGCATGGAGCTCGGAAAAATATTTATAATCATACATTCAGCTCCAAGGAGGTCTCCAGCATTTATTATATTTTATCCCTAATGAACTGTTGGTCAGGAAAATTCTTTTCTCTCTATATATTCATCAAACCGACTAAGGTTGGTTGGCATCAACAAACCACAAACTCCGGTCGGTCGTCATATCAGCAACCACCAACTCCGGTTGTTCGACAATAATCACCAACTTCTGTTAGTTGGGAACAATAAATTTAACCAATAATGTTGGCATCACGGGTGATCTCAAGGGACACCCCAAACTAGGCAAGAAAATGGGTGACCTACTGGGGCATCCACTGTCTAGGCAACAAGGTAATCCTGGTAAGATTACTACAATTAAGAAGGAACATGGAATGCAAATCATTCTATTGCTTAGGCCCAAAGGGTGACAAGTCACTATAATTAAATAGCAGGCGGAGCAAGTTCCATTGTCTATGCAAAACAAAACAATTTGTCCTTCTACAGATATAAACACACACACACACACACGCACACACACACACACATATATATATAGATATATATCAACAAACAATAAGGAAAGCATCTTACAAAGTATTTCCAAGAAAATGAAAATGCAAACATGCAAAGATCTCAGGGAGTCATTTCAGGGAATATTTCCTCGGCCTTATTTTTCCAGTAAGACCAACATACTTCAAGGCCAATAAAGCACTCAAAGTTCATATTCCACACTTGGGGGCTTCTATTACAGATTTAGTTATTCATTCGGTGGCACATTCTCATAACATCATGCAGTCGAGCATCAAATTCAACTCTACAAACTTACACGGTCGGGGCCCCAACCAATCATCATTCAGGAGTTGTTTCTTTTGCTCAGGAGTTAGTTTTTGCTATTGAAGTTCGGAGGCATATTGAAGTTCAGGAGGCGTATTCAGAAGTTTAGGAGGCATATTCAGGAGTTATTATGAACATACTATTGAAGTTCAGGAGTCAGATTTGCATCTAAAACACAGAGATCTTTACTACTACTGTCCCGACCTTCACTGAAGGAGAAGTTCTACTTATATGTAAAGACTGTTACTAGCTCGGCACAGAAGGCAGTTGGTCGGCTAGCAAACCAATCGACATACTTGAAGATTATGACAAGATACAAGCTACAAGCTACAAGCTGCATACTATGGCATGGCTCCATCCAAATTCCCAGGGGTGATACATAGAACACGAATAGAGTTCCTCAAAAGAAAGATTAGCAACCATCGATCCGCCTGTATCATATGTCGTCTAGGAGATAGTGCACTTTATGTTGAACAAATCAAAAAGGAAGATTAAGAACTTTACGAGCTCCGAGCAACACTTCAAAATAAATACTCCATCCTTTCAGTGAACCATCAAGCATGGAGCATTGGGCGCTTCTGTTGACACAAAAATTCTCCATCTAATTGGACCAGTCAGAAAAGGACACCTGTCATCCTACGTTGAAATATTTATACTTGTTCGGCACCCGAGGAGAGTTGGTCGGCATACCAACCAACACATGGCATACCAAGAAACTCAAGGAAGACCAACCACCATAGAAGGCCAACAGTTATATTCATTGTATATAGATATAAATGTCTGAATGTATAAAGACATTGTATCTCTTTAACTCCCATCACTATAAATACATGCATCCCCTTATCCCAAGGGGGGGGGGGGGGATCTGGACCTTAAGCAATTCTCTATGCCCCTCTCTCTACAACGTATTGTGTTATTATAAACCCCTGGGAATAAAATAACAGCGGACGTAGGCTTTATTCATAGCCGAACCACTTTAAAAATCTTTGTCTCTTATGTGTTTGATGTGATCACCATTTCATCTTCAATCATCATCTTCATACCTTCATTTTTATCTGTTGTTGATGCCGATAATATATCATGAATGCTATTTCTAGTCATCAACATATTGGCGCCGTCTGTGGGAACGTGTTACAAGCATTGTTCTCCATCAAAAGCTAGGTTTTTATTTTCTCTACGTGTAATTAATTATACATACATCTTTTGATTTAATCATAATTTTTATATGAATGAATTCATTGATTAATTTAGGAATATGTGAAATAGTAGATTTCAAAATTCTATAAGTTTTGTACGAATCCTAAGATATAGGGATTCTAAAATTTTTGTCAGTATACATGTTTAAAGCATCATTTACCTAGTATGGAGACTTGGCTTTATGTGAGGATATAGTATGGAGTGAGTTAATAGAGCTAAATAAATCTCATGCATGCAAATGATTTACAAATATGTTTAATTTATTCATGTAATGGATATAAAGTGCGAGTCGAAACATAAGTATAAACAAGACTTCATATAATTTCATTAATATTAAAAGGATGTTCAATTACATGAAAACAAATATCATGAGAGGTATGGGTAGTATGGATAGTTGGGGTAGTAAAGGTAATATATCAAGGGAGGAAGTGTGGCCTCATTTCCATCAATGGGGTGGAATTCTTCAGATGTACTAGCTTGATGGATACTATCCATTGGGTATTATGGAGTCCCACTATTTTCCATTAGAAAATCAAATATTTCGTTGGTTTAAAAATTTATTCATATGTGTGTCCATCCGAGAATCTTCTGACACGGGTTTGCCCCTAGAGAGAGAAAGATTCAGCACGCGCGGGGATCAAGGAGGGAAGTCCTCTTTTCGCCACTTGCATAATCTTCACAGTCTCCAAAAGATATAAATAAGTCATCATCAAAGGAGGTTAAAATATAGAAAATTGAGTTGCCGACCTATTTTGCTCAAAACAAGCAAAGGATGTAAGCGTTCCGGAAGAAGCGACAACAAAGACAAACTGATGCATATGAAACCAAATAGGTCGAGGGTTCGGGGACTAAGTTACGAAATGGGAAGGTATTTGGCACACATTCCACCCTTTTGGTCTTTCATGGGCTATGATAATATTCTGCTTTCTCTCCAAAATATAACTCATGCGTATAGTGTGTGTGATGTGAAAATAGGTGAGAATATAAATCATCATTCTCACGTCATGGAAAAAAAGATGAGTCATTTTGAAGAGTATAAAGAGAAAGAAAATAATATCAAGATAGCCGAAATGTTGTCAGCATACCGGATTCTAATCCATCATAAAGAATGGAATAAGCATGTCTGAGGGGGCCGCTAAATATATAATAAAGAAAAAAGGGATATTACTACACCAAAAAGGCCAAATTGTCTCCTTTGAGTCGATCAACCTTATCACAGTCAATGATCGTGACAAGTCCGTAACAACATCTTATCACGATCAATGACCGTGACAAGTCCACTATGAAAAAGGGGATATGAATGTCTAATGGGATTGCAAAGATAATAGAAAATAAAAAAATATAATGTGAGTAACCACCGAATGATGATTCACAATGAAGAACTAAATATGCATATCTGATGGGGTTACTAAAAACATGTAGACTAATGTATGTGTGTGTATACAATACTAATAAATTTTAGAATAAATAATATGACGAGATAAGAAAAAAAGACTCGAATCCCGTGGAATACTCAAGATGCCTACGTAGCTAAAAATGGCATCAAAGTTCACGTAGTTTGATAACACGCAGGGTTGGGATTTAACCCATGAATCCAAAACTAGAACTTCCTTTAGTTTGTTGGAAAATGTGTACAAATGTAAAAAGTGAGAAAGGGGAGAGAAAAATTTTAATTTGGGATTTAAAGACCAAACTAACTTTTTGTATTTTTTAGATTTATGAAACTATATTTCGTGCATATAAGTAATAAGAAAGAGATTAGTTAAAGTGAGAAATTGAGAATAAAGAAAAAATATGCTAAGAATAAAGGAAATGTGATATGTAACACCAGTTAAACGAACTTCACAAAGATGAAAGTAGACATTCTAAGAGACTTTGCTATTAATTTTGAGATGAAGTAGGCTAATATTTATGGTGGTGGAGTAGTGGTGAAGTGGTGGTAAAATAGTTGGAAAAAATTAGGTGAAGGTGATGTCAAAAAATATGAGCTAATGTTTGGAAAATGGTATTTTTGGAAGGATGACGCACTAATTTCGATTCAGAGGCTCTTCGTATCTTTCAAAAAGGAGTCCTTAGGAATGAGGTCAAGACTTCCTTAAATTGCAAAATTTTGGGTTATGGGTTCTACCAATCAGCATAGGCTCTGGAATGCCTATCATCATACCCCTGGTTTGCTGGTGATGTAAAGTACCCCAATGCTGATAGGTAGAGGGTCTGGGGTGTGTATAGGCAGTTCGAAAGAGACTTTTTTTATAAAGATGGCATAAAATGCAAAACGTAAGTCTGAATCGTGCACGGCCAGAACCGTTGGAAAGGGTATTCAGAGACCTATGAAAATATATCAATCCGCTCTCGATTCCAATATTTGACCAAAGTGAAACTGGGCTCAAAAGTACCCAATGGTCTTTTGGACGGGGTTTTTGCACTAAAAAGGCAAGTAAGTGCGAACCGTAATGCCAATTCGCGGATGGTATGGACCGTTGGAAAGGGTATTCATAACCTTATGAAAATGCATAAGCTAATCTCAGGTTCAAGAGTCTGTTAAAGTCAAACTAAGCTCAAAAGTTCCCAGTAGCCTTTAGATTAAAATTTGGAGTATAAAGGCAAGTATGCGCGAACCATAAGGTCGATTTGCGCATGGTATAGACCATTGGAATGGGTATTTGGAGCATTATGAAAGTTCAATGAGATACTCTCAGGTTTAAGAGTTAACTAAAGTTAAACGGATCTCGAAAGATCCCCATGGCCTATAGGTTGGGATATGGCGTAAGACTTGGGTCTGAGGGAAAAAGGAATATTGTTAAGGACCTATGGAGGTATTTAAATGGTACTATGATGGGGTGTTTGTAGATCCTTTCATAGGATGATTTTGGAACAATTGGAGGTCATTAAAAGATAAATACCTCATGGAAGCTTATGACCTTTTAGGGTAAAGGCTTGACACATAGGACTTAAGGAGCGTAAGTCACCAATTTAGTGAATTGGGGCCTCTACTGGGGATTAAAAGAGGTAGAGATAAAATTTAGAGAATTAAGGCCAATTACACAAGCCTAGGTTATTTCTACATATGTAAAGAGTGAGAGAAAAAGATTCGAAGGGTCGAGGTCGATTCTGCCCACTAAGGTCAATTCTGAGGACCTAAACAGTGAAAGCGATCGATTCGGAGGGCCAAGGCCGATTCTGTGAGCCTAGGTCAATTTTACAGACCTAAATCGTGATAGAAACCTAATTCAGAGGGTCGAGGCTGATTATGTGGGCCCAGGTTAATTTTGTGGATCCAAAGAGGATATCGACCTAATTCAAAGGGTCGAGTCTGATTTTACAGTCCTAGATCAATTTTACGGACTTAAAGAGTGATAAAGACCTAATTCAGAGGGGACTAGGCCAATTTTTCATACCCAAAGAGTGAAAGTGATTGACTCAGAGGGTCAAAAGTGATTCTGCGAGCCTAAGTCAATTTTGCAGACCTAAACAGTTATAAGAGTTGATAAATATGACTGGTGGTCATTGGTTGGTACAAGCGGTGGACTTTTCTTCCATCCCTACAAGGGAGTATACAGATGCAAACCTTTTGAATATTTTGTATTTTTTTACAAAAGAGTGTTTTTTTTGGAGATTTTGGAGTTTCATGACCTTTTGAAGAGTTTGGGAATTTTTTCAATTTTGAATTTTTTTAGAATTTTTGTGACAAAATTTGTGGGGACTACCAATAGGCATAGGCAGGTGTGTGCCTATCAGCATAGGGCATGGACTCTTGGGCTTCTCCGAGAAGATTAAAGGTCACTTCCAATAGGCGTGACGAAGGGACTGCCGATCAGTTTACCCCTAGTCCCTTATAAAGGGGGGGGGGGGGGTTCTTCATTTCTCACACCTCCAAAAAAGTGAACTTCCTTCTCTTTCTCTCTAGCAATCAGTTTTAAATGTCTTTTTTTAAATAGCTCATGGAAGGTATGGCTAACAACCCTTTGATGATCACCGATGACTAGGTCGACCTAGAGTGGCGTGATGCTTTAGCGTTGGTACTTGAGAGTGAGAATACTTATGATAACTCCGCGACTATACTAGATGAGAGGATCTTGCTGCGGGAAATTGGGAACCATTGTTCTACAAGGGTGAATAATTTTAATGGTTATTTGAGTGCTTGCCTCTCTTATTTAAAGTTTTTTTATTTATCCTTTTGGTTTTTTATTTTTCTAGGATTTTTGAAGATTTTTCATTTCTACAAGTGGACATTTCTTCATCGCGCATTTGTTCTCACGACTTGATGCTGATAAGGAAGGTTTGGAAGAATATCCCTGAGGCAGTGAAGTTGATAGTAGAAAATGCTAGATTGGGGCCTCTGACGAGGGCTTTGGATGAGACACTGTGCTCTTTGGCGGTATTGTTCACCTTAGGCGAAAGATGGTGGGACTAAACCAAACCATTTCTCTTGGGCATGGAGGAAATGACGATCACACCCATGGATGTGTATCAGTTAACCGGGTTGGAATGTGATAGTTAATAGATCACAGTGGATCAAACCTCGTGCATTTCTGAGGTCACGATTCAGGATGCCTTAAGGGATATTGGGTGGATCATTTCAGGGGAGTTGATCAGGATATCAGTGTTAAAGGACACCTCACTGGCTAGAAAAATTAATGTGATTGATGGGAGACAAGTGAGGCAGGAAACTCGTTTATTCATTTTTATTTTTTCAGGGGGTGGCGATGCATGGTGACGTCATTCATTTATGGTTTCTCCCCTTTTTATGTATTATTTTTGAGATTCCCTTCTACGACTGGGGGAGCTTTATGTTAGTGTCCCTCTTGGATGGCTTCAATTGGCGTTGCTAATAGAATTTTATAGGGCCCATGTACATTCTGGAGTTAACCTTTGGATACAACTTTCTTTATTTTCCTACTTTTTTTATTTTTTTACACCTGGTGTTGCTTTTTACAGATGTGGTTTTATAGGGCTCGTGTGAGTGAGGAGGGGACTTCCAGAGGATGCACTAGTGGAGGAAGATGAATACGAAGTTGAAGGAGTTCCTGGATCTGAAGGATATGAGAGCAGTGCTAAAATCCTTGATGAGTGTTAAGGTTAGGCTCTGGTTTCATCCCTTTTTAAAAAAAAATCATAATTTTTGCGTTATTTTGATTTTTAACGATTGACTTTTATTTGGGGACTGGTGACATTCAATTATTGGTGTCTGGCTACAAGGGCTTTAGGGGTTACATAGTTCATGCCCAGATGCGAAGGTTATTAGCGCACGAGTTTGGATATGTCTGGTACGTAAGAGAATGGATATTGAGATAGTTTATGGATGGTGAGGTGGAAGTTCCCCCATCAATGTCCCCTAAGTATATAAGGCGAGTGAAGGAGATATCGAACGAGTAAAAAGCGATGGCGATTGCGGGCGAAAACCCTATATGATTTACACGGACACAATGGCGGGATGCAATTATTTAGACTTTGTGCGTTTGGCAACAGGTGTGTTTGTGTGTAGGTAGATAGGTTATAGGGTTGTTAAGGTGTCTTTTTTTCGTCACTGATACATCATATAATCGTCAGGTTTGTACTAATAAAATAATGGAATGTTGTTCTCGACATATTTTATCATGCCTTCGAACAATTTCTTTTTGTTTGATTTATTTATATATGTCGCTAATGCATATATAATCCTTTTGTTCACTTAAATTATGAGAGAGAAACTAATGCTCCTGATGGAAGAAGAGAATATTATTTTGTGAAAGACAGTTAACCGTGACCAAAGTTGTTTTTATAGGATTCCTTCGTACCTCTGTGGCATTTGAAAATTATTTTGTAAGTTCTTTAAAAATGCAATTTTGAGAGGATCAGATCCCATATAGTTCTGAGAAGAGAACATATATATACATATTAAGAATATAAGGGAGGTGAGAAGAGCTGTAGCACGATGAGAGTTGAACTTGGTGTAAAATTTCTTAAGACGGTCCAAATTAACTGGATGCACCATGCCTATCCCGTCAAGGTTTGAAAGCATAGCGGTGCCACCTGATAGAATCTTCTTCATGATGTAGGTCCCATTCCAGTTAGGTTTGAATTTTCCACTTGGAACCCAGATAGTAGCTATATTTTCTTTGAGAGCGAGATCTCCTTCTTGCACAACGTAGTCTTTGACTTTTTTGTTAAATGATCGCACAATATGGTAGTGATACCCTTGTATATGATATGGGGCTTTTAATCTTCTTTTATCCAAGAGTGAGAGTTTATTATAGCAACTTTACTGCCAATCAACCTCATTGACCTGACTTTCGAGCATGACCCACAGAGAGGGTATTTCGAGTTTGATAGACAAGATCGCCTCCATGTCGTATACTAGGGAGTACGTGAATCCCTAGTGGGTGTTATGATAGAGATGCGTTATCCCTAGAGAGAATTTAGGATACGGTCTACCCAATCTCTACCACTTTCAATTATTTTGCTGATTACGGACATGAGGAATTTGTTAGTAGCTTCGATAACCCCATTAGTTTGCAATTAACAAGGGAAAGACTTATGACTTTGAATCCTATACACGTCGACTAACTCATTGACTTTAGCTTTAAAATTAATCCCATTATGTAATATCGACTCATAGGGAACTCCGTAATGGCAGATAATGTTCTTTCTGATGAACTTTGCCACTTTCTTCACATTCAACACCAGGACTGATCGGCTTCAACTCATTTGGTGAAATAATCAATGGTGACCATGATAAATTCATGCCCGTTTGATGTTTTAGGAGTGAATTTATCAATAATGTCAATGACCCAAGTGGATAAAGGCGAAGGCGAAGTCATGTTGTATAACTCTCGGGGAGGTAAGTGTTGTAAATTAGCAAACTGTTGGCATTTGAGTTATCTTCTTACATAAGCAGCGTAGTCTTGGACCATAGAGGTCCACTAATATCCCTGATGAATAATTTTCATAGGAAGCATATAACCATTTATGTGAGGTCCACATTTCCCACGATGGATTTTCTACATCATGTCTTCGACCCCAGCCCCTGCTATGTAATGCAAATGGGTTCCGTCAAAATTTCTCTCAAAGAGTGCCTTATCACGGATGATGTACTAAGCAGTAAACTTGTGAAGCGTTGTGCGATATTTCTTGTTAGCATCCTGAGGATATCTATCATGCTTAAGGAGGCACAAAAAGTCATAATACCATAATCCAGTTATATCTGGATCTTTTTTCTGGTGTGAGGTCGATTTGGTAGTAATGAGTGGGTGATGACTGCCTTTGGACTAGAAAGGAATCCATTATTATTCCCTCGGTTATGTCGAGCATAGAGTTTAAGGTTCTCAACGCATAGATTCGGTTATTTTTTTAGCGAGGAAGATAGTAGAAGGTGATACCTTCAAACTGGGAGGCAAGCTCTCCAAGGTGAGCGTGGAAGGGTAGGAGTTTATCATCTTTGACTTTCGACTTTCTAAGGATTTTCCCTATGATGAGAGTTGGATCTCCATAGACATCGATTCACTTTATTCCTTTCTCGAGGGATATCTTGAAACCTATGGTACATGCTTCAAACTTTGTCATGTTTTTGGTGCAAGGGAAATCCAACTTGATGGCGATGGTAGTATGAGAATTATTGGGAGTAATTTAGAGTATCCCAATATCATATACCTTTTTATTTGCAACCTTATCAAAAAATATCTTCCATCTGAGCTCTTGATGAGAAGTGTAAAGAATATCTTCATTTTAGAACTCAAAAATCCATACCTTAACTCCCCTTATGGGATTATCAACAAGATGGTAAAAAATAGCTCTTCCTTTTATGTCCTTTTGGGTAACATATGCAATGTTGAATTAAACTAATAGTATCAACCATCGAGCCATGTGACTCAATAAAATAAGTTTTTCAATGAAAGAGTGCGCGTGCGTTCAAATAGAAATATTATTTAATTAAACTCAGTTTTATCAGTTAAGTCCTAAACATGCAGCTATATGTGGTTGAACAAGATGATTAAACATGCAAGAACATTCAAACATACACATGTGAGGGAAAAATCCCCCAAAAGGGAAAAACCATTTATTTTCATTATAATATTGTAACATATAATTTATCGAATTACAATGAAAATACAGTGACACAGAATTACCCGCAGGGGTCGGATCTGTAGTCGGCGGCTGGAAGTTTCCCTTTCCAGGAGGGCAGCAATGAAGAAGAAGGACATTCTTCTCCACAAGGGTATGAACAGAAGCACGAATGTGTTCTTGGGTTGCAAACGGATTCAAAAAAGTTTTGTAAAGCTTGTGTGAATTAAAATATGAGTCTAGGGACTCAAAAAGGTGAAGACTTAGAGTATTTAAGACTCCGAAAATCGTCTATGAAAGTCTTACTTAACAAATCCCCGAAGTTGATTTATAAAAGAAAACCTGGCCCTAAAAAATTTGAACACGGTCTGCACGATTTTATCCCAGGTGGATCGATCCTCTTCTGATCTGGACCGGTCCGAGGTCAGATCGGTTCTTTTTAGAAAAGGGCTTCTTCGGTTCGCAATCCGTTCAGGGTCTAATGGATTGAGGCATAAGAGGATCGGTTCAACTTGAGGCGGATCGGTCCGTTAGTAGATTGGTTCTTTTTTCCAAACTGGCAGATCGGTCCGGTGCGGACCAGTTCCTTTTTAAAACAAAAAAACTGGTCCGGATGACCAGAAAATTGATTCCTTGAGTTCTTTGATATTCGAATCCGTTGATGACGATGTGATCTTGAATTTCTTCAACGATGTAACGGCTTATGACATACACAAAAATAATGGACAAAATGTCCTTACAAATCTCCCCCTATGTCTATGTCGGTACAATCATAAAACATCTGAATTATCAAATATCAAATTGCCTATACAAATCTACCCTTACATGACCCCAAAACTGGAAAGATACAAATGAATAAGACTTCATCGTTTGGTCTTCAATTCTTCAGGAATCTCAATGCTTTTCTCATCAGGGTGTGCAATTCAAAGATCATGAAAGAAGTACCTACACATATGAGACAAAGCAAATACCAAGTGACGTATCGAGTTTGAAATGAGATATAATATATATACCAATTTATGATAGAAACTCAAAATTTTAAAATTTCAAAACTCCCTCCCCTATAGTATGATAATTCTTTCTCCGCTTTTTATGATGTCCCCAAGTAGACAAATGAGAAGAATAAATCAAACAAGAAAAATCGGGGTGTCACAAGGAATAAGCAACTATTTTTAAAACAAACAAAAATCACACCATGAACGAACACAAAACAACCACGTCAATGACATCGAAAATGAAGGGGTGTGATCAAATTCGATAGGAAAATCAATGCATACAAACATGACATATGTGCACGATGAGTATCGGATACTCCTAACGAATGAACTCAAAATCTCCATTTGGTGTCAAAAAATATGGTAAAATGAGACATTGACTCAATCAAATCAACAAATCAAAGCTCAAAGTGATTTCCACACCAATAACGTCCAAAATTATTTCATGCTTTTTTAGGACTTTTAAGGAAGTGCAAACCCGTTTATATTCTCCAACCAAACTCCCTTAGATTTATATTTTGAAAAGAGGCGATCTAAATTCTCAAACTTTGAAGAATTGATGGTGAAACCTAGTGCCCCATGTTTGGCATGAATTGCTTTTTACTGCCTTTAAATTTTTCGGACTCTTTTAACCTCTTTGGACCTTGGATAATAAAATTCCTCAATTTTTTAGGTCCTTGTGAACGGTGGCTTGAAATCGCAAAGGCTAAATGAACCTTTCGCAGCTCTTTCCCGTTTTCAACAAATACACAGTCTCACCAAAATGGTTTTTACATGTATTCCAATCATGTCAAGTTTTATCGCATATTGCTAGTTATATAGACAAAATTGAGATGGAAACACTCAAGCCAATATGTGATAGACAATTACAATAATCAAATATATCCGCGCATGTGTGCAATAAAGGAGATAGGGGTCAAACATGTAGAAAGATATCACTAATCACATCTCAAGAACTCCAAACAATGTAAAGCACATGGATGAAATGTTGTAGCGTCTCAAATCTCTATCAAACAGTCACATGGATAAATGGAATGAAGTTGTGACTTGGCTATCTTAAATGCTCATCCATAAAAGGTGCAAATAAAATACAAAAATCTTTTTGAGCTTTTCTAAAGTTTTTATAAAATGAAAATCTTTTTGGATTTATCAAAAGAATAAATAAATAGCTGTATAACAAAACAATAATACATATAAAACAAACTAGTAATAGGAAGCATATGAAATGAACATGAAAAATCATCCTATCCTAGTCAAAGACCAGCCCCTCAGTCAACTATGTAAATCCCCAAAGACTTCCTAAGACTCTCAAATCTAAGAACATCTAAAGGTTTTGTGAAATAATCGACTAACTGACTATCGGTGGGTACGAAACTCAGGGATACGACTTTATCGTCAACTAACTAACGTATAAAGTGCTCACGTATCCTGATGTGATTTTTGCGTGAATGCTGGACTGGATTGCGGGATATCTGTATCGCACTCGTGTTGTCACAGGAAATGGTCATAGTGTCCTGTGAAATTCCATAATCCTCCAACATCTGCTTCATCTATAAAAGTTGCGTGCAACAACTCCCGGCGGCGATGTATTCAGCCTCCCCAGTAGACAAAGAGATGGAGTTTTGCTTCTTGATCAACCAGGAGAGAAGAGTAGAACCAAAGTAGAAACACCCACCATAAGTTCTCCTACAACCATCTATATCCCTGACCCAATCGACATCCGAATAGGCAGACAAACGGTCATTGGTATCAAAGGGATACCAAATACCATATGAGAGAGTACTAATCACGTATTTGATAATAAATTTTAGAGCGAGTAAGCGTGACTCTTTCGAGGAAGCCTAATATCGTGAACATACTCCAACACTAAAGTCTATGTCGGGATGACTGGCAATCAAGTAGAGAAAACTACCGATCATACTCCGATACAAGGTTTGCTCTACGTCCTTGCCTGAAGTGTCCGTACTACGCTTGATAGAAGTACTCATAGGTGTATGGGCTTGCTTAGCAGAGTCTAAACCAAATTTCTTCACTAGGTCTCTAGTATACTTGTATTGGGAGATGAACATCCCATCCTCTACCTGACAAACCTAGAGACTAAGGAAGAAAGTAAGCTCACCTACCATGCTCATCTCAAACTCACTTTTCATCCCCTCCTCAAAGTGGTGAGCATGCTGGGAGCATGTGGATCCAAAGACTATATCATCCACATAGACCTGGGTAACTAAAATAGCACCGTCATCTCTCCTGACGAACAACGTCATATCAACTCCCCCTCTCTTGAAGCCACGGGCTAAGAGATAGGAAGTAAGCCTTTCGTACCAAGCACGAGGTGCTTGCTTCAAACCATACAAGGTTTTCCTCAGATAATAAACGTACTCAGGGTGCTTAGGGTCTTAAAACCCTTTTAGTTGTTCCACGTAGACTCCTCCTATAGAATGCCATTCATGAAGGCACTCTTGACATCCATCTGATATAACTTAAATCGCAGATGACATGCGATGGCGAGTAGTAAGCGGACAGACTCAAACCTCGCAATAGGAGAAAATGTCTTCCCAAAGTTCGCACCCTCTATCTGTGTGTAGCCTTGAGCGACCAACCTGGCCTTGTTTCTGATTATGGTACCATTTTCATCCATTTTATTCTTAAAAATCCACTTGGTACCTATTACATTAGTTTCACTAGGTCGGGGGACAAGTTCCCAGACATATTTCTTTTTAAACTGAAGCAACTCATCCTACAAAGAAGATATCCAGTGTTCATCCTTGAGTGCTTCTTTGTGATTCTTGGGCTCGATTTTGGACGTGTAGAAAAAGTGGCTAATGACGTTCTCTAGTTGAGCACGAGTCCTGACCCCAAGAGTGGGATCACCTACAATAGAGGCAGGGTCATGACTCTTACGAACCCAAGCAGGTGTGTCCTCTAACACAGGAGTAGTGTCCACAGAGTGTGAGTGAGGGATAAATAAATTAATGCAAAAAAAGTCCTCATCCTCACACTGATGGTTAGGATCAATACCCGTCGGAGGTTCGTCATCTTGCACGGTGACGTTTATTGATTCCACAACCTTAGAGCTTTTTAGGTTAAAAACTCGGTACGCTCTACTATTCGATGAATTGCCTAATAATATTCCATCGTCTCTTCGGGAGTCAAACTTTCCTAATTGCTCTCTATCTCGAAGGATGTAGTATGTACTCCCCAAAACACGAAAATATGCAAGGTTGGGTTTCTTTCCAGTCCACAATTCATAAGGCGTCTTAAGTGTGTGTGGACGCAGATAAACCTTATTCACCGTGTGGCATGCAGTAGACACTGCCTCTGCCCAAAATCTCCTAGAAACATTACGACCTAGAAGCATATATCTAGCCACTTCCTGGATCGTCCTATTCTTTCTCTCAACAATCCCATTTTGCGGAGGAGTCTTTACAGAAGAAAACTCATGTTTGATCCCAAGGCTATCACAGTACAGATCTACTTTTGCTTCCTTAAATTCTTTGCCGTTGTCACTACAGATCCTATTAATAGTAACTCTGTGTTGATTTTGTAGGACACGAAACTTGGTCATTAAAAACTCTACAACATCGGATTTCTCCCTCAGAAAACCTACAATAGAATATCTAGAGAAATCGTCTACCATCACGTGACCTAGACGTTGGTGCCACAAATCCATAGGAGTGATTGTGGCGTTGTTGCAGACAAGTGAGGAAGTGGGCACAATCCCATAACAATTATCTTAGATCCTCACCCCTTACACTAAAAGTTTTTTAGATTGATTGTAGACATTACACGCGTCCCGGTCAAACTTTATTGCAAAGTCTGCGTTGCACAGCTGGCTAATGCTGAGAAGGTTTGCGTTCAAACCTTTGATGTACAAAGCATTCTCTAGCTTAAGAAATCTTGGTAACTCTACAGTACCTCTTCCTACAATGCTAGACTTGATCCCATCTCCAAAGGTGACTCTACCTTCCTTATATTCCTCTAGGTAGGTAAAAAAAGAGACATCACCTGTCATGTGTCTAGAGCACCCACTATCAAAATACCACTGTGAGGTATTATGTGCTTTGAGAGAAACATGAACAACAAGGGCCTTCTTATGTTTCTTAGGCACCCAAGAAGTAGAAACCTTTTGTTAACCCTTGTTGTTATTGGTTTTTACCGGAATGTGAGAAGCATTCACTGGCGATAAAGCCATCCGTCGGAATTCCTCCATCAAACTCTGTGATGTGGCAGATAAAAACTCAACACGCTCTCTCAAACTGACAAACTCATCAGTATGACGAGGTGGAGCAGAATTACATCGTGTCTGACCCAAACTATATCAAAACTCCCTCAGGTGGCCTTTTCTTTTCCAATATGTACAAAAGAACACAGTCTTAGGCGGACCTTGGTTTGCTTTTCTTGGTCGAACTCTCCGTCGTTGATTTTGGCGATGACCATAAGGAGTAGTAGTAAACTCAGGGACTGGTCCAGGTGTAATTTGGGACGTGGAGGAACCATCAAAACCAATTCCCTACCGATCACCAAAACCTAGAGTCGGGCCAAGGATCATCTTTCCCATCTTCCCAGATTTGTCCTCGATTTGTACCTTGACTTCCCGTGCTCTCTCAAGATCATGAATAAGCTGGGAAATAAGGGCTTCAAATTTCTTTCGAGTCTCCACGGAGGAATAGAGCTCACTCATAAGACTAGACACTTGTTTAGTCAAGTCCCCTCTCTATTTCTCAAAATAACTCTCTCTCTCTAAACAAGCTCTCTCTTTCTCTAAATAAACTCTCTATCTCAACACAGGCAGACTCTCTCTCTCTCTCGCTTTTCCTAATTCTTCCTCTAAAGCGATGATACTAAGATCTAACGCTTTGTTACACTTTTTAGTTTTAAAAGACTCAGAATATAGCTCGGAGTAGGCGTATTGAAGATCACTCTCGCTCTCACTTGTGTCATCCTCCCCCTCACTCACATCGATCTCACAGTCGAGGTGTCCCTGTGAAGCAACATCCTCATCGTCGTGAGGAGAACTAGAAGTGCTCACATAATGATCCATGAATGCGGTGAAGTTACAATCATGCGGTGACTCGTCTCCGGAATCCACCGACTCGACATCACTCTCGTTACTAAGGGTAGCATTAAGGACAACTTTGCCCTTTTTTCTGTTCAGCCTAGTAGCACACTCAAAGGCTCTATGACCCCTACCGTCGCACTCAAAGCATCTCTCACTTTCTTTCTTAGGAAGATCTTTAAAAACTTTTTCATTTTTCTTTTCAAACTTCTTTTTCTCAAACTTCTTTTTATCTTTAAATTTACCATTTTTCTTGAATTTGAGAATTCTCTTGAAATTTTTAGCAAAAATGGCCAAATCATCTATGTCAAAATCACACTCAGAATAAGACGTATATGTCTCTCTTTTTCTAGATGACTCTCCCCTCTTTCTTGTCGCCCCCTCACTCTTTCTCTCTTGGGCATTAAGTGCAACTCTCTTATCTTTAGGCTTAGCAATTTTAGGAAACATATCAATTTCATATGTTTGCAAGTCTCCTACAAGTTCCTCCAATTTTAGCGTATTTAAATTACCCATAGAATTTAGCACAGTGACTTTAGGGATAAAACGCTTAGGCAGAGAATGAAGAATCTTTTTAACAACTCTAGCGTTAGGAATATGTTCACCAAGATTAAAGCTTGTATTAAGAATGTCAGAAAGCCTAGTATAAAAATCATCAAAACATTCAGATTCATGCATGGTGATGGTCTCAAATTGAGTTGTTAAATTTTGTAGTTTAAACTCTTTCACAGCATTCGTACCTTCATGGGTAAGTTGCAAAACATCCCATGCCTCTTTTGACGTGGCGCACGTCATTATACGTCGGAACTCGTCAGGAGTGATGGATCCGAAAATGACACTTAACCCTTTAGAATTGAATGATGACCATTTAAATTCTTCTTCAGTCCATGATGTGACAGGTTTTAAATTAGTCACATTTTCAACAGTGACGGAGGGAGGAGTCCACCCTCTTTCAATAAAAATCCAGACACGTTCATCAATGGCTTTTAATGCAGATCTCATGCGGGCTTTCCAGTATGCATAGTTTGTCCCATCAAAAACTGACATTTTATTATATAATTTCTCCATTATGAACACACTCCTTTTAAAAAATCAATTTTTCTAAAAATTGATATCTTAGAAAAAATTGGCCGAAAATTACACGGTAAAGTTGTGTAATTGGCTCTAATACCAATTTGAAAGAGTGCACGTGCGTTCAAATAGAAATATTATTTAATTAAACTCAGTTTTATCAGTTAAGTCCTAAACATGCAGCTATATGTGGTTGAACAAGATGATGAAACATGCAAGAACATTCAAACACACACATGTGAGGGAAAAATCCCCCAAAGGGGAAAAACCATTTATTTTCATTATAATATTATAACATACAATTTATCGGATTACAATGAAAATACAGTGACACAGAATTACCCGCAAGTGTCGGATCTGTAGTCAGCGGCTGGAAGTTTCCCTTTCCAGGAGGGCAACAATGAAGAAGAAGAAGGACGGTCTTCTCCACAAGGGTATGAACAGAAACATAGATGTGTTCTTGGGTTGCAAACGGATTCACAAAGGTTTGGTAAAGTTTGTGTGAATCAAAATATGAGTCTAGGGACTCAAAAAGGTGAAGACTTAGAGTATTTAGGACTCTGAAAATCATCTATGAAAGTCTTACTAAATAAATTCCCGAAGTTGGTTTATAAAAGAAAACCTGGCGCTAAAAAATCTGAACACGATCTGCATGATTTTATCCCAGGCGGATTGGTCTGCTTCTGATCCGGATCGGTCCGAGGTCAGATTGGTTCTTTTTAGAAAAGGGCTTCTTTGGTTAGCAATAGGTCCGAGGTCTACTAGATTGAGGCATAAGCGGATCGGTTCAGCTTGAGGCGGAGCGATTCTTTTTTCCGAACTGGAGGATCGGTCTGGTGCGGACCGATTACTTTTTAAAATTGGCAAACCGGTCCGGCTGACCAGAAAATTAATTCCTTGAATTCTTTGATATTCGGATCCGTTGATGACGATGTGATCTTGAATTTCCTCAACGATGTAACGACTTATGACATCCACAGAAATAATGGACAAAATGTCCTTACATTCTAGTAAGTATTTTATGAGATCCATTCGGGACACCAACTTGATGGGGAAAGAAAGCATGTAATGCCGAAGCTTCTATATGACCCAGACTAAAGCTACGCATGCCTTATCAAATGTAATGTATTTCAATTAATACCCTGCTAGCTTTCGAATGAAGCAGCAAATGGCTCTTTATTTATGTGATCTTCGATGTATTAGGCTAGCATATCCCTAGCTATATTATTTGTGATAGTTAGGTACAGAAGGAAGGGAAGACCTTATTGTAGACGCATAAGAACAAGAGGTCGAGTAAGGCACAATTTGATCTGGTCAAAGGCTTCTTGATATACTTCATTACATACCTTGGTTGAATCCTTCCAAAGAAGCTTGGATATGGGCTCACAGATGGAGGCCAATTGCATGATGAACCGAATGATGTATTGGTGTTTACCCAGGAAGCTGTGGACTTCTTTTTCTATCTGAGGTGGTGGAATTTCAAGAGTCGCTCTTAGTTTGGCAGGGTCTAATTCGATCCCTTTCTCACTGATCATGAAGTTGAGAAGTCTGCCCTTCGTGATGCCGAAGATGCATTTTCACAGATTAAGATGAATTTGTTAATGTCGCGGGTGCTTAAATAATTCCTTAAGGTAGGTATGTGACCTTATCAAGTTTTAGACTTGATGATCATATCATCAACATAGACTTTGACATCTTTGTGGATAAGATCGTGCAAAATGGTCATAGTTGCACTTTGGTAGGTAGCTTTGGCATTTTTTAGACCAAAAAGCATGACTATGTAGAAAAAGGTTCCCCATGGCGTGATAAAGGTAGTCTTTTTTTCATGGTCAGGGTCCATCTTGATCTGGTTATACCAGATAAAAACTTCGACAAATGATTTGAAGGTATGACTATCAGTGTTATTAATTACCATGTCGATGTTGGATAGACGATAATCATCCTTTCTGGATGCTTTATTCAGATCCTGATATTCGATGCACATATGGATTTTTCCTCCTAATTTTGACACTGGGATGATTTTCGTGAGCCATTTGGGGTATTCTCCCCCGTGGATAAATCCTACGTTCAACTTCTTTACTATTTTATCTTTGACCTTGAGAGACCACTACGTCCGGAGCTTTCTCAACTTCTGCTTGACATGCTTGCTCTCTAGAAAAGTAGGGATCTCATGTTGTGTGATATTTGGGTCGATGTCAGGCATGTCGTTGTAGTATCAATTGAAAACGTCCATGAATTCTTTCAAAAGTTCCTCAAATTGCGACCCCTAATGCTCATTGAGGATGAACCCTATCCTTATCTCACACAGAATGCTATTAGAATCAAGATTGACATGATTATGTTGTTTAATTTTTTCCTTACCAAGATCAATTAAGAATTGTTCATTTTTAAAATAATTCATCAATTGTCTGATTAGAACCAATGCAATTAATATAAGGCACGGTAATATACTCAAAGTTACCATTTATTTTATCAAAATTAACTTTGGGAAATAAAATATTGAGAACCTCATGAAAGGAGGCCTCATTTACAATCATATCAGTTATATAAGGAGAGGGGATAGACTTATCTTCGTCTTGTTGGGGATGAACATCAGGGTTCGAGTCGGTCTAAGCTGGGTTGACATAAATACCGTTCCAATTAACGAGTGGTTTCTCAGCATAGATGATCTTCGTAGATGGGTCAGATGGCTCAACCGTGGTATGGATCATACAAAGATTAAGCCCTAGTATATGAAGATCAAATGACTCATCATTATTATACCCTAAAAATCTTCAGTGTTTTTCACGACTTTGATGGTCGAAAGGCCTACCTCATCCTCTATCCTTCAACCCAAGTGACTTTATTGCTAAAGAAAATTTCTCATCCTGGCTTCATTTTCTTCTCCATAGGATCGTAACATGGCTTCGGGGAACCCACAGAAGGGGAAGTCCTCTTCTTCCTTGACAAGTCATCCATTTAATTCATCTTTTCTTTTTCAAGATCTTTTTCTACTATGGATAGAAGAGTGCCTTGACTTCAGTTGGTGATGGTTGGTAGCCCAGAATGGAAAAGGGAAAGGCTTCCTTAAGAACTATCGGCTCAATAATCCCTTGTTGACAGCGACCTAACCCTATTCCAGGATTGAAGTGCATATTCTTAAAATCTGGATCACATTAACATTGTCGTGTGGACTATAATCTGGGCATACTCTAAATTTAAAATCAACCCATCTCGGGATAAGAAGTGGATCAATCTTGAAGCCTAATAAGAACATGTCATTAGCTCCATGCTATATTTCTAAAATAGGGTTACTCGTTCCGACACCGTCAGAGTTGTCGTTATCCTTGATGATAGTGATGACCTAATCATTGGCGAAGAATTTTAGCTTTTGATAAAGGGACGAAGATACAATTTAGATACCATGAAGTAAGGGATGACTGAGGATCAAGTTAAAATAGTCTAGAATATTGATGACTTGGAACTCAGTTTGGGGCATATAGGACCAACCCCTAGCGTGAATTTTATCCAATATATAACCTCTCGTCGGGTATTATTATAGGCACACAATGTGGAAGAAGTGAGGGTGAGATCACTGAGTTTTATCCCTATCCAATTGAGAGTTCTTAATGGATAAATATTCGGAGAAGACCAGTTATCGACGAATGCTAATGGAACCATTTTCCCCATAATTTGGACTGAAATGTTTACAGCAAAGTTGTGGTTAAGACAAATTTTGGGGATTTCGTCCTTGGAAAAAGAGATGAGCGTCGTTGTGGTCAGAGATCAAACCATGTGGAAGGATTCTTCGGGGGTTGTAGTAAAAGGAACTATGGGTCCTGAGAGGAGCTTATTCAAAGTGAATCTGTGCAATTGGGAGGACGTGAAAAGACCCCATAAAGTGATGTTGGCTAGGGTTTTCTTGAGTTACTCAAGAACCTTTCTTTCTTTGATCGACATTTTTGGCATTAGTAATTCTTGATCAACTCCTTTTCCTTTATTTATACAAGTTGATGGGATGATCAAGTCCTTTAGTGTCATCTGAATCGAGAAATGTGATTTATGGATGTGAGAAAGAATAGAAATCTTATGTCCTCATCCACCTTGAGCGTGATGGATACCTCATTGATCCCTGCTAATAACTCTTTAAAATAAATCATTCCCCACAAGTAGGTAACTGTGCAACGTCTCTACTGTCTAGTTTGCTATCTGAGCTATCAAAATCATCACCCCACCTAGTGGCAATGCTATCATCTTTCCACGATAAATCAATACACTTTACGACTAAAAAATCCTTATCGTATAGGTCTTCCTAATCATCAGATAAGTGTTGGAAAGAGGGGAAGAGATATCCATTGAGTTTCAGGATGGTGAGGAGTTCGTAGGCCTTACATATTTCTTTCTTCTTGATAAATTCATCAGAAATTACTTACACGATACTGTCCAAACTGAACTCCTTTACTGACACAAACCAATAATCTAACTATCGGGCCCATTCTTGGGCTTCCATGTACATATCACTGATCTTTTCATAATGATCTTCTTCACTACTCATTCCTGGTGGCAGCTTCAACCCAAAATCTCGAAGTAAATTCAAGAGTGTCGACAGCTCCGTACTCCTCATTTCGAAACGAGTTTTGATAGTTATAAAGGCCCTGATAAGTAGAGATAAGTCTTGGTATAATGCCTTTTCTAGATGTAAAAGTAAAGAAGGATAAATCTTGAGGGGTTTAGGTAAACTGATAGATGGATCAAGTGTTTTAATGTGCTTAATTCTAGTGGAAGGGTCAAAATCTGTATTTTCTTTTAAGAGAATTATATTCACCCTAGTTTGATGTACTGGAAGAGGGTTTTGAGTGGTATTAGGTTTTGAATTAGATGGAGGGTTAACGACCCCCTTACTAACGAGGCTTTGAATGACATTATTCAAGTGAAAGTATTAGTCAGTGGTGTACCTGGCAATTTAATAAAAGTCTCACTGGGTGTCATGCTTGAAATTTTGAGGAAGTGGGTCTGGTAATGGTCAAGGTTCAAAAGGCTAAATGAGATTTCAGGATAAGAGGGCCTAGTAAAATTTTGATAAGGGTGCATGGAGTTTGGTGAATTCTCTTTTGACCGGACGAAGATGATTTTTAAGTGTCCATAAAGTAACAGGTTGAGATATGCTATTAATGCTTGAGACAAAGGGGTTGGACAACTTATAATACTTCTAAAGGATTAACTAATCGATTAGCCTCTTCATCTTAGATTCGACTTTCTAACTGATAATCCCCTCTTCATCTCAACCCTTTCCTCTCAAAAGGATCTAATATGGGGATAGGAATGGCTTCCCATGGAGGTTCTGATATGTGGTAAGAAATTCTTTTTTAGAATGCTCACATGTTCTTCCTCGGATGGTCGATTCATCATGGTAGAAGCTTTTCTCTCCATCGTCCGATAAAACTGCTAATTGTATTTGTACCAAGGTTTTATCGGACGATGACCTTGATCTACTCATGTAGAACCCTAATCTCAATCGTCCAATTCATCAAGGTATCAATGTGTGACCTATAGCTCCTCATCGTATTTATACTGCGTCATGAATTCTCGAGCCACATCCTCCCAATTATGAACTATATATTCATCTAATAACAGGAACCATTGGGGAATGCTTTCGAACTCTCCGAGGAGAGTCACATCACGGTGATAGATACGAAGGTGTACGATGGGAGGTCAACTGCCTCTAAATTTTTTAGTATATGGAATTTAGAACTTCTTTAGCAATCGTGCTTTAGGTTAAAGAGACATGTGGGAGTAATACACATAATTCCTCAAGTTCTTCACTTGGTAAAAAAATTTAAACAACAACCTGAGGTCTTATTTGACCTTGTTCAAATCTTCTTCTTTTTGATTAATAAGAATAGGCACGAAAAATTATCCCCTGGCTGGTCAAGTTTTAGCATTGGCAACTAAGCTGGTGGTGACCCGTTAGCAGGTAGGACAAGTAGGACATGTTGGTACTCTTTCGAAACCTATATCTATTATGGAGATTGTGGACCTATAGCATGGGGGAAGACGATGTCATGCTTAGAAGCTTCGTGAGTCTAAACCCTATTTTATTGCATCTTTTGAACCTCTACCTAGAGATTATCTATCTTGGAACTAAGTTAAGCAATAACATCCATCAGGTTTGGTTGAACATTGGCCTTCTGATCAAAATTTTCCATGAAGAGTCTTTGGAGGGACTATTTAAATTCTATAGAGGTTGCAGAAGAGGCAGTAGAACAATGAGGCGGCTTGTTAGAGGATCTGAGCCAATAGGGAGACTGGACAAAACTAGGGTATGCGAATGCACCTGAGCGGAAAAAGAAATTTTTTGTTTATTCTAGAGTAAAAAAAGAATATTTTTAGTATTATCTTTGAAAAATGGGGGGAAATTTTTAGTATTTTGTAAAAAGGAGAAAAAGAAAATTCCACATTATAGTTATTATTATTAGGTTTCACTATTATGTTATTCCTAGGGTGCAAGTAAAATGTCGGACATGACCCGAGCCTAGAGATGATAGGGTACACGATACAAGACACAAGTTGATAAGTTTTCAGACTCACGGATTGGGTCCTGTTTTAAAAATGGCTGAAATAGTGCAAAATTAGGGCAAAATTTTGTAATGAAATCGACAAACTAGGTATGAGTGTCTTAGGACAGATGCCTATATGAGGTTAATGCATTGAGGGGTCATTGAAAAGATTCCCCCATTTTTCATGACTTCCATGATATACCTCTTGCTTATAAGGGCAATCATTCATCGATACATGTGGAGAGACATTTGATATATCTGAGTGTACATGAATTTCCTCACGATATACCTTTTAGAGACGGTACGTGTGAAAGATAATTCAATATACTCAACGTACGTCAACGAGTTCCCTGCTATATACCTCCCATCATGAGCTCGGTTGGGCGATACGATGTGGGGAGTATTGTTAAAAGGTACTAGGCCAATGGAAGGTGGGAATCATATCAATTAGGTTAACTATGTCTCACGAGATCGGCACTCATCACCAAGTGATCCCAAGTATGAGACAAAATTTTGATCAAAACGTAATGCTCAATTGATGTAGTGTGCAAAAATGCATGAGTCTTAATTTGTATTTTATGGAGAATTTTATGTATTCTAAGCGAGGGAAATATTACTACTAAGCATGAGATAGAAAATGGAATATACACGAGCAACATGTGATAAAGGTGGTAAACATGGAGAGTAAATCTAAAAAGTATATACATGAATCATGGAGCATATACAAAGCATGATGGCATATACAAAGCGTGAGACACGTGAATATACATAAGTGAGTAGAAGGTATGAGCAAAGTGAGAGTGACATGGGAATGTGTTTAAGTGAAAAAAATATGTGAATATTTGTAAGCGAGAGTAATGTATAAGTGTGTGCTAGTGGGACTAAGAATCGATATCTATAAGTGGTGTGTGAAGCATGTGGTTATATACAAAAAAGACAAATGTGGGAGTGTGCTTATGAGACTAATCATGGATATCTACAAGTAATATAGACCATGTGCAAATATGAGTAGGTGGAGTGAACATGGTAACTACATATAAGTGAACAAAGCATGAAGCATGTGATAGAAAAGGTAGTATATGCATGTAATGGGAAAAAGAACATGATGGAGAGAAGGATATACATGGACATATGAGCAAGACATATATACAACATGTAAGTATAGGAGCAAGAACAATATTCAAGTGGAAGTATGTACACACATGTAGAGAGATAGAAAAAATGTGAAAAAATAAAATAAACCACATAAATAGAGTCTAGTCCTTTAAAAGTGATAATCCTTGGATAAGTTGTCACTGTGGCCATTCGGGAATCTTTCAATGATGTTTTGCCCTTAAAAAGAGAGGATTCATCGTGCACAGAGATCAATGAGGAAAGTACTATTTTTGCCACTTACACAATCTTCGCAGGCTCTAATGGATATAAATTGTTCGTCATCAAAAGGGTTGAACATACAAAAAATGGACAACTTATTTTGCACAAAATAGATAAAATATGTATCCATCCCCAAAGAAACAACATTAAAGACAAATTGATACATATGAAACCAAATAGATCAAGGGTCCGAAGACTAAGTAACGAAATGAAAAGGTATTTGGCACCCATTCCACCCTTTCGGTCTCTCATGGTCTATGATAATTGTTGATGGAAAAAACTAAGCTGACCTAATTAATTGACCACATATAAAAATGAATAAAGAAGACAAAGAATTTTTATAGTGGTTCGGCTATGAGAAAAGCCTACGTCCACTGTTGTGTATTGCTTTGGGCTTGTTCAATTGCCTCTTGTCTCATTTTTCATGTCCCTTGGGTGTAGGGTTTATGTTGTATTTATATCCCCTTAAGGGTGTACAAGAGTTGGAATATTAAAGGATGGAATGCCTTTATAACATAGACATTTACATTTGTACACTGTTAATAATGTATACAACCATTAGCAAATTTAATATCATTGTTGGTCAGTCTTCTTGGTGTTGACCAGTCTTCCTCATGTTGGTCGGCATTCCTTTGGTTTATCAGTAACTCGCTCTTATTGACTTGGATTGGTTCCCATGTGTTTATACATGAATGGTCCACATGGAAAGATAATTTTTGGTATCAACAGAAGCCCCCAATATTTCATGCTTGAGATTTTTTTAGAAGAGTATGGAACATTTAGCTCCTAAAGTTGCTCGGACAACAATTTTGAAGCTTGGTCGGTTACCGACTTCCCATACTTGTAAATTTAATGACTTTAACTATCGACATATGATGAGGATGGTATTTTTGTAATTGTCCACAACTTTAGAGAATCGTTTGTGGGTAAATATGTCTTTTCTGTCTTTAGCCACCAATAGTTCAATCGATGTTTCCTTTTAGTCATTACCTTTCTAATTTTAAAAGCAACCTATAAAGGTGGGAAAAGCCACGATCGTCTCTTACCTCAAACTTTCTGAGTTTTTGCTGCCGTTGTGTCTTCAAGCTCTCTCTTTCTCTTGGGCGATCGTTCTTCGTTCTTCAGTTCTTATTGAATCCTTAAATTCTGTAAGAATATTTTCTTTTCTCTTTTTCTTCTTCATCAATCATGGTTTATCCTGTTACTTCTCTTGATGAATTTTGAAGTGAATGGAATATCCCTTCATGGGTAGATCCAGAACATCCCAGTTTGCCCGCTGATCTTTTTTCATTAGTTGAGGGTCATTGGTTTCCCTCTATTTTTATTGCTGAATGTGGGTTTACTTTTCGCCCAAACCCATTTTGTCTTGAATTTTGCCAATATTTTGATATCGTTCCTGCTGGAGTTGACACTAATAACTGGAAAGTGGTTAATGGAGTATATATATTAAACCAACTCCATGGGACTCATTTGGGATCCCAGAAATTATGTTTTTCTATAAGTGGGAAACTAGTGATACCACTTTCTATTTAAAAACTGGGGCTGTGAACAAAGTATTATTAGTTAACCTTCGTGACTCTAATAAATATTACTTCGAGCATAGAGTAGTTATTAAAAATTGGCAATATACCCCTTTGACTGGGAATGCTGAGTATCAGGGGCCTAGGTGCCCATCTAATGGTAAGGGGATAGGTTGCATTTGTTTATTTGTCTTTCTTTGCATATCATGCTTACTGTTAATAATGATGTTTACTTTGTTAACTTTAATTGCAATTGATCGAAAGAGAAAGTGTCCTAAGGAGAGTGATGTCAATCTTAGAGAGTTGAAGTTTATCCGGGGCATTCATGAGAAAGCTGGGGAAGAGCATACTAGATCACCGTCATACTTGTTGCAGTATAGGAACACCATCACCTCCTTTGTTGCTCGCCCAACCATAGATGCACACAACTCTCCATTAATCAAACTTGACCAAGACCACATCTCCACATCCTCTACCACTATATCTAGCAGTGGTGAACCTAATGTTATTTCCTCTTTACTATATTCAGACTTACCTATTGCTACTGACATGCGGAAGAGGAAGTTTCCCAATATTTTGGGTTATATAGCTATTATTGGCTCTTTCAAATAAGCTGCTGATGGAGCCAAAAATAAAGAGGATGCTGGGAAGAATCCCCCATATAATAAGGAGGATTCAAGGAAGAAGGTCCTAGCTGAGAAAGCTGATGAAAGCCTCCTCAAGAGGCTGAAAAGATTACTCCCTTCTAAGATGGCAGAAAGGTCTTCAGTCAACACCGACCAACAAAAGTTGGTCGATTTATCTTCTTTTGGCTCCCTAGTGGCTCTTGGCCCTGGTTTGGCAAGAAAATTAACAAAGTTTGGTACACTACCAGGCCATAGGGTTACTGCAACTGCACTTCCCCGATCAAAGAGTTTTGAAAAAGGTGTTCAAAACCTATCTTTGGTAATTTCCTTTGCTTCCTTCATTTTCTTGGTTTGATATTTCTAATATTAACTCGCCTTGTTTTCTTTTTGCAATTTCTTGTTGACTTCAATAACATGTTGGAGAAGGATGATACTTTGCATTTTTCTTCCCATGAGGTTGATGAATCTTTTGATGAGCTTTAGAAGCCAATGTTTAACTCCCAACAGGCACTGGCCAATGAGAAAAAAAAATGGGAGAAGAAAATAAAACTTGTAGAATAAGATTCAGTGGCTACTCAGGGCCAAGTTACTGATCTGTAAAAAGACTTGGCTGCTGAAAAAGCTAAGATCGCCAAGATGCAAAAGGATTTGGATATCGAGAAGGCTCTGTTTATTGCTGAGAGGGCAAAAAGAGTTAAGGCCAAGGAGACTGGCTTCAATAAAGGATGGAACAAATCCAATGGGGTTGCTTCTTTACAAATTAAATTTATTAAGAATAAATGCTTCAAGGATGGTTGATCGATAGCCTTGGTGGAGGTTGGCACCCCTCAGATTCTGAACTCTTCCTCAGACATGACCCTGGATCTCCTTCTAACATGGATGGAGAGATTAAAGATGATGGAGGTTCAAGTGAATCCCAGATGGTGATATATTCTGCCAACCAACACTAAGTTATTGACTCTTCTTCTCCCCTAACTTTTAGCCATCCGTCTCTGCCTACTCATGATTCTACTTCTGTTGAGCCTACTCCAGACATGAAGAAGGTGTAGATCAGTTTGAGCAGCCGTTGTTCTTATTTTCTTTTGCAATTGTAATTTTTCTTTTCTTTTTTATGATGTGTATGTTCTTGACGATTTATCAATGAAAAGAACTATTCCTCCTCTTGTGTTTGTCTTTTCTCTATATTTTGCACGTTGTTATTGATTGGATATTCCTCTTGCTCTTAATAGTTCATGGATAAAGTGGAACACTTCTCCTCTACTTAGTTCGAGCTACTCAAGAGATGCAACGAACTTTTTAAAGAAGGTCATTTATATCTGATCGAGGAAGAGCTGCTGAAGTTGATTAGGGAAGGTGTGTCTGATCAAGTGAAAGAAGCCTACCTTCATTTAAAATGCCTTTTTTATCGAGCAATGGATAACAATATTGCCTACTACGAAATGATTGAAGAGCTTCATGAGGACCATAAGGAGGTCAAGGCTATTTTACATACTGATTATGAGAAGAAGTACAAGGCATTGAATGAAGGTTGGGACTTTGAACAGAAGTTGGAAAAATTTGCTTCTCACTTTCAAAGACAGGAATTTTTGCTCAATCGTAAAGTGGAGGAAGCCAGAGCCATTGCCAAACTGTTGGAGGAGGAGAATAATAATTTAAGAGATAAGATAAATTCCTTGAAGTCTTCTTCTAGTGATATTGCTACTACTGACGAAGATCATTCTTTCTTGGAGGCTGAAAATGCCAGGTTAATGGAAGCATTGGAGGCACTGAAAAAGACCAAGTTTGCATCTTCTTCCTGAGAAAGAATTAGACCTGATCGAGGTACTACATATGAGGATAGGACTCAACAAACCCTTGATAACCAAGCTTCCCAACTGAAGGCCAAAAACTAAGCTCTTACTGAGATGTCCCAGAAGCTTCAAACTCAATCTAAGTAACTTGCCAGTCAATCTTCTCAGCTGCAAGGTAAGGATGGAATGCTGAAGAAATTGCATTATCAAGTTGAGAGGTTGACCTTCCAGTTTCACAAGAAACCTAAAGAGATCTGGATGGAAGGGTATAATGAAGCTTTAGGACATTTTGATGCTAGGTTTAAGTAGGCCTGGAATAAAGGCTACAAATGGGGTTGGACTAATTGTCTGAAAGTACTAAAATTAGAAAAAAATAGTCATTTATGGAAATGGTATGATCCTAAGTTGTTAGACCTTTAAGACCCTCCCTTTAGACTGGATGTTAACTATATTCCTTCCATCACAATTCCCGAAGGCTTAATTTTTACATATCTGAGAGACTATGGGATGCACGACGAGCTGGAAATCGTCTGACCTCCTCATATGCTAGATTGTCCAACCAACAGAAATAATATAATGATTCGAGACTTTAATTTCATCAATTCTCCTTATACTTTAAATGATACTCTAGCTGGCATGGATCCATTTTCAAAAGCTGGGGGAAACGCCCTTTAGAATAATATCATGTATTTCTTTTGTAAACATAGTTATGTAATGAAATAGAATGTATTTGATCAACTTATCTTATTAATCATTGGATGTTACTGTTTTTTTGATGTCAATGATTTTTCTTTTTCATCAGTTTTATTGACACACTTAGATTAAAATCTAAATTTAGTATCAATTACCAATGAATACATAGGTTTTACTAGCATACTTAGATTAGAATCTAAATTTGGAGCTAGTTACCCATGTGTCTCCAAAGGTTTTACTAACATACCTAAATGCGTAGGTCTTCTGTATTAGTTACAAGTGGTGTAACTAGACGTATGTGGAATATGTGCCTACATTCCTCTTGAGGAATATTCACAATGTTCTTCCTACACTTTGCACGGCAAGATACCGATATTATTTTATCCGTATACTTGTTGGCCATCTTGAGGTCGTAATAACCTGTTTGGTATGCTACCGATCAAGTTTTGCTTGCGCCGAGCAACTTATTGCTCAACCTATTTTTTTTTAGTGGAGAAGACTCTTGTGTCGAGCAACATTTTGAAGTTAATCTGGCAACTTTCAAGCTTATTCAAGATTAAATATATAGGCAGTGCATAGCACTAGTATTCCCAAAAATTTTGAAAAACATAAATTGGAGGAAAGATCATTTCATTAATACTAAAATTTGATATTAAACTGAGTACAATTGATTATATTAGTGGTAATATCTTTTAAGATGCTCAACATGCCACGAATTCTTGAATTCTTCCCCTTCCAAAGTCTCAATTCGGTAAGTTCCAGGTCGGATGATTGCTGAAATATGATAGGGTCCATGCCAATAACCTCAAGTTGGTTTTTATTCTGGAGAACCTTCTTCAGCACATAATCTTCTTCCTTTAAGTTGGTTGGATTCATCCTTTTATTATAAAACCGAGTTGTTCATTGCTGGTAAGCTGCATTTCTCATAGCAGAGTCTTCTCACACTTCTTCCAGCATATCCAAATCCAACCTTAGCATTAGATCACTCATAGGAGAATTAAAATTTATAACTCTATGGGATGGAAGACCTAACTTAGCTGGTATGACTACTTCAGCCCCAAATACTAACATGTATGGGGATTCTCTTGTTGTAGTCCTTGAGGCTGTTCGGCACGCCCATTAAATAAAGTGCAGCTTGTTGATCCAGATTCCTTTTGCATCATCAAGCCTTTTCTTCAACCCATTTAGCAGAGTTCTATTTGGAACTTCAGTTTGTCCAATGCTCTTAGGGTGACCTGGAGAAAAGTGTAATTTTTGGATCTTAGACTGAGCACAATAATCTATGAATTCCTCATTATCAAACTACATTCCATGGTCGATGATGAAGGCGTAAGGTATCCCATATCTGCAAATGATGTTCTTCCAAATGAATTCGTATACCTTCCTATAAGTCATGTTTATCAATAGCTTTGCTTCAGCCACTTTATAAATTAGTCCACTGCAACAACCAAGTACTTGAATCGTCCTCGTGGGGCCTGTAATGGCCCGACCAAGTATATTCCCCACATAAAAATTGGCCAAGGTGAAGTGATTGGGGTGAAAGTATCTTGTGGAGTCTTGCGAATGCTGGAATACCTTTGGCACTTATCACTCTTTTTAGCAAAAGTTGAACAATCCACTTGTATAGTTGGCCAGTAGTATCCTTACGTACTTATTCGCTATAGAAGTGTTCTTCCTGCTATGTGAGTTTCACAATATCATTCATGTACTTCTTGAATTAGGTCTGGACTTCTGACAGATATACGTAGAGCTTCAAATTAACTGTCAATCCACTCTTGTACAAAACTCCTTTTTCTTGAACATATCTGGCAGCTTTATACTTTACCATTTTGGCTTCAACTATATCTGTTGGCAAAGCCCCTTCTTCAATATATTCTCTTTTAGGATCCATCCAAGATGTTCCCATGTCTACAGTAATAAAATTGATCATCAAATCTTTATTTCTAGTCCACAATATCCTTCATGTACTTCTTGAATTAGGTCTGGGACCTCTGATAGATGAACACAGTGCTGCAAATTGACTGTCAATCCTCTTGAGTACAAAACTCCTTTTTCTAGCACATATCTGGCAGCTTTATACTTTAACTTTTGGCTTTAACTATATCTGCTGGCAAAGCCCCTTCTTCAATATATGCTTTTATAGGATCAATCCAAGATGGCTCCATGTCTACAACAATAAAATTGATCGTCAAATCTTAATCTATACTCCTATTGGCCAAAATCTCAATAGGAATAGTTCATCAGAGTTCAAATCTGGTAGTTGAAGCTATCCGAGTAAGAGCATCAACTCGGGTATTTTCCATTCTTAAAATTTTATTCATCCAAAGAGATGTTAATTTTTCTATTACCTGTATTGCTTTGGACATGTATTGGGCTGTCAATTCTCCTTTAGCTCCATACAAGATTAATATTTTATTTACTACCAACTGGGAATCACTATGTGCCACAACTTGCTCGACATTCAGAGATTAGGCTAGACTTAAGCCCACAATGAGATCTTCATATTCTAATTTGTTATTTGAGGCTTGAAATTGAAATCGCATGGCATATTCAATACCAATATTATAAGGGGTGTTAAGTATTATACCTGATCCACTGCGTGTTGCGCAAGATGATCCATCAACATACAATTTCCATATTGGGAAATCATCGTCTAATGCTTGGTCTGTCAAAATCCCATAGTGGAATGCTTTTCTCCTTGCTTCCTCACCACGCTTAGACTTCTCCTGTGTTCGGGGAGAGGAATCGAGTAGGTCAGTAACGGCTTCTTCTGGTAAATGTTCCTTGAGAGTTTGACTATAAACAACCTCTTTCACATTATTTTCTCCAGATCCTTGATCATCCTGCTGATTGTATTGCTCGGGAAGCTCGAAATAAGTGAATTCAGCTATGAAATATGCTACTGCTTGGCCTTTTAGATAAGACCTTGGTTCATAGATAGTATCATACTCCCCTAATTCCACTACCCAATACATTAATCTGGAAGATTTCTCTGGCTTGTGTAAAGCCTATCTTAGTGGCATATCGGTGTATACTACTATCGTATAGGCTTGAAAATAAGGCTTCATGCATCTAGACGCTTCAATTAACGTCAGTGCTAACTTTTTTAAGTGAGGGTACCTGATTTCTGCTCCTTAAAAATATTTACTGGTGTAGTAAACAGGCTTTTGAATTCCATTCTCCTCTCTGATCAAAGCAGAGCTTATATTTTATTCAAAAATAGCTAAGTACAAGTACAATTTCTCCCCCATAATTGGTCGGGAAAGCAGTAGAGGTGACCCCAAGTACTTCTTTAACTCTAGAAAATATTTCTCACTTTCTTTGTTCCACTCAAAACTCTTTCTGAGTACTTCAAAAAATGGTAGGCACTTGTCTGTAGCTCGAGACACAAATCTGTTCAGAGATGTTACTTGCCCGGTTAGCCTTTACACATCCTTTTTGCAATTTGGGTACTGCATCTCAAGTAATTCATTTATCTTGTCTGGGTTTGTTTCAACTCCCCTCTGATTTACTATATACACGATGAACATTCCTTCCTATACTCCAAAGATGCATTTGGTTGGGTTTAATCGCATCTAGTGCTTCTCAAGTTAATCAAAAGTCTGGTTGAGGTCGGTAATATAGTCAAACACATTTTTATTCTTTATAAGCATATCATCCTCGTATACTTCCATATTTTTGCCTATTTTATCCTCAAAGACCTTCTTCACCATCCTTTGATATTTAGCACATGCATTTATAAAAAAAGGCATAACATTATAACAGTAAGTTCCTCATGGATTAATGAAAGAAGTGATCTCCCGGTCTTCAGGCTTTATTTTGATTTGGTTTCCATAAAACTGAGTAACTCATGTCTTGAGGTAGCATCCACAAGCTGATCTATTCGGGGCAAATGAAAGTGATCCTTTAGGAATGCTTTGTTAAGATCTCTAAAGTCTACGCACATCCTCCACTTATTATTTTTTTTCTTGACCATAATTACATTGGCTAAATAATCTGGATATTTCACCTCATTAATAAAAGATGCTTTCTGAAGCTTTTTAACTTCCTCATATATGGATTGGTTCTTCTCGAGGTTGAAAACTCTTCGCCTTTGCTTTATTGGCTTGACTTCTTTTTAATGTTGAGATCATGGCAAAGAAAGCTAGGATCAATTACTAGCATATCTTCATGACTCCTGGAGAGCATGTGTTTTCTCTGTCTAAGGTAGTTCACTAGTTCCTATTTAAGAACAGGATTCAACATTGTCCCAACTTGAGTGGTGTTCTCTGGTTTGTCTTCATCTAACACAATGTTTTCTTTTGCCTCCAAAATATGGCCTTTACCAGCGCTATCTCCTCCCTTGGATCTAAGGTTTTAACCTCAGATTCTTCATCGGGTTCATAGGTATTCACTTGGTAAGTGGTGGTTTTCCTCTTTATTTCTTCCAAATATTCCTGTTTGGTAGATGGGTAGTAGCATCCCTGGGCTACATTCTGATCACCCTTCACCATTCCTACGCTATAGTTGGTTGAGAATTTCAAGCATTGATGAACATTAGAGGGCACCGCCTCAAGCTTCTTTAGCCCAACTCTTCCCATAATTGTATTGTAAGCTAAATGGACATTTTTATCTAATACAAAAAAAAAATGAATTTTCTTTGTTCGGATGGCTGGCCACGTGCCAATCATCACTTCCATCTTAATGGTTCTCAAATGGAAGACTTTCTTACCTTCAAAACCTATTAGTGGTCAATGATAGGGGTCTAACTGGCTGAGCTTAAAGTTTAAGCTGCTGAAATAAATATAAAACATGATATCTGCCGAGCTTCCATTATCTACTAACACTCTAGAGACAATGATATCTTCCTTTCTGATTTTAATTACCGGAGGATCGTCATAGGGGTAGAATACTCCTGATATATTATTTTTAGAAAATCTTATTTCCATCTTGTCTTTATTAACCTTCCTTGGTTTGTCTTCCTTAGCAAGATTAATCCTCTGTATGTACGAGCAAGCTTGAGCCTCATTGAGGTAAGCTTTTCGCTTTGCTGTATGATCTCGTCCTCCAGCATCTCCATATATGATCATTTGGCAATTAAAAGAACTAAAACTGAGTGTGAATACCTAGCATTTCGATTGTCGGGGCTTTTTGGGTAAGTCGGGATCATCATCCTAGTCATCCTCATGAGGTTTTTTCTTTTCCTCTTTAGGTCTGCATGGAGATTTTGATCTGTACTAAGATCCCTCATTATTTAGTCGATAAACAAACTGATTCAATTTTTATCTTCAAAGGAGAGTTTCAATCTCATTTTGAAGGGAAGTGCAATGATTTGTCATGTGACCATGGTCTCTTTGGAACTCACAGTACTTAGTTTTGACCCTTTTGGTGGGGGAACTCCTCAACTTATCAGTCCAACGAACATCTTTATTATGTTTAATCTCTTGCAAGACATGATGAATGCCCATGGATAGTGGAGTGGAGTTATTATACTTCTTAAGTTTCTCTATAATTCTATTTTGAATCCTTGTGCTCCTTGGAATCTTTGTAATCCTTTTTATTGGCTTTGCCTTCAGCTTTCACTCCCGAGGTCCACTTAGCTACCATTGCTTCCTCAGTATTTATGATTTTGGTTGCTTTAGACATCAATTTTGCCATGGTCTTTGGAGGATATTTATCAAGTGTATAATAGATCTTCTCGGGGAGAAATCCACTCATAAGGTCTGTTATAGAAATTTTCTCCTCAAAATCCATAACCTCCATCTTCTCGTTATTAAAACGAGTGATGTAGTCTCTGGTGCTCTCTCTTTCCCTTTGTTGTACACTGAGAAAATGTGCTAACCTTTTTACTGGTTTGGATCCAAAATAAAAGTTATTAATAAATAGCTTAGCCAACTGGTTGAAGCTGGAAATATGTCCCCGAGGAAGGCTATTGTACCAGATTTGGGCAGATCTAGTAATTATTCCAGAGAAAGATCTACACCTCATTTCGTCAGGAACTGCATAAATATTATTGGCTGTTCTGCTCTATATGGAGGACTAGGCCAGTTTTCCCATCGTATTTGGGTGTAAGAACTGGAGCTTTGAACTTTGATGAAGTAGGGAAATCCCCAATTACTTATATAAAGGGAGATCCTTTTACAATGCTTCTTTGTAGTGGGTTTTTGTCCTTAACCATCTCTCCTAACATGTCCGCCAATCTCTGGATAGAACCTTTCCAAGCATTGTTAGCAGTATCAAACCTATGCATTGCTTCGCTGTTGTTTGCTGAACTCTCCTCTTGGGATTGTTGCTTAGTCCGAGCAGTACGTCGGGCATCTTATCTAGACTGGGCAGAGCCTTTTCTTCGATTAGTTGGTCGTCGAGTGTTTCTTGACATTCCCTTAGGAAAATTTATGTTCCCCCTGGGTCCCAATGATTAAAGGGGGAAGTCGGGCTTAGCCTTTCTAAAGCTCTTAGCCTCGCTGGAGAGTAAGAATGCGTATTGAAGGATTCTGACACCCTATATAGGGAATTTTATCCTGGGCGATAGGATGTATCCCCTGCAGTTCTTGACTGACTTTGCTCGACACCTCTTGGTGGTGGTGGCGGCATATTTCTACGGACAGACATAGCAGGTGATCCTGCTTGAAGAGTTTGCATGAGTTGATTGATGGTGTCCTACATAGCTTATTGGCCTCTTACAAGATTGGCCAGAATTCTAGTTAATTCATTCGTTGTTGTGGGGCAAAAGGGACAGGCAGAATGCCCTCGTTCCTTAAACTTGATTCAATAATATCATCCATTTAGGTGTTTGAATGAATGAGAACGATTAGAAATACGTTCCCACAGACGGTGCCAATCTGTTGATGCAAAAAACTAGACTGACATAATTAATTTATCATAGATAAAAATGAATAAAAGAGACAAAATTTTTAAAGTGGTTCGGCTAAGAGAAAAGCCTACGTCCACTATTGTGTGTTACTTTAAGCTTGTTCAATTGCCTCTTGTCTCATTTTTCATGTCCCTTGGGTTTAGGGTTTACAATGTATTTATATCCCTTGAGGGTGTACAATAGTTGGAATATTAAAGGATGGAATGCCTTTATAACATAGACATTTACATGTGTACACTATTAATAATGTATACAACCATTAGTGATTTACTATCATTATTGGTCAGTCTTCCTCATGCTAGTCGGCATTCCTTTAGTTGGTTGGTAACTCTCTCTTACTGACTTGGATTAGTGCCTATGTGTTTATACATGAATAGTCAATGTGGCAGGATAATTTTTGGTATCAACAATAATACTCTCCTTTTTCTCCAAAATGTAATTCATGTGTATAGTGTGTGTGAAGTGAAAATAGGTGAGAAAGAAATCGTTATTCTCACATCATGGAAAAGACAGAGATGAGTAATTTTGCGAGGTATAAATAAAAAGAAAATAATCATCATTCTTATGTGTGTGTGTTTTACACTTATCCCTTGAGCTGAAAAAAAGGTATTTATAATGGTCCCGAAAAACCAAGGAGCGGAATGCCTTTATACATACAAGCATTTACACCCGTACATAATGAATGAGACTATTGATCTTCTAAGGCACGTGTGGAATGTCTCTTGATAATTCCCATGTGATTGACCTTTCTTCTTCCCGATAGTTCATTTTCTTAAGTTGGTTGGCCGGTACGCCGACTAAGTAGTTCTGGAGCTGACCAAGTATAAATTAAGAACCGGGGTGTATACTCATAACTGGTGTCCTAACATCATAGGTCCACGTGGAATGAATAATTTGGCCCACAACATTAGCCCCCAATGCTCCATGCTTAATTTTTTTTAAAAGGATGGTGTATTAGTTCAAAAATGTTGTTTGATGCTCAAACATGACGATGGTCGGCAGACCACCTCTTGAACATGCAAAATTTTCACCAGTATGAGGTGGTGGTATTTTTGTGAATAACTTGAAAAATAGCGAACCTCCAAAGGGCATGCTAGTCTTTTTGTGTCTTTAAGAACCGTGCAGCCATCAAGGGTTCAATCGTTGGTTCAGTTAATCATTACTTTTTAACTTTTAAGGTAAGCTACAAAAGGACGGAGGTTTCCCCCATTTTTTTCGTCACCAAACTTTGAACTTAATATTTCTCTTTCTTCTCAAGCTTCTTTTCTCTACTTCTAGTGTTTGCTCTTTGTCATTTGTTCTCAAACTTTGTAAGCTTTTTTTCCTTCTTCTTCCCCTTTTTTATTTTCTTCCTTTCAAACATAGTGTATATTGTAGATGAAAGTTCCTTTGAGGAGATTAGGGAGAGAAGAAAAATCCCTAGTTGGGTGAGTTTAAAAATGACATGTGGTCATGTTGACGTTCTGTCACTGGATGAGGATCACTAAATCCCCACCTTATTCATTGTTGAATGTGGCATCACTTTTCCTAAAAATACACTTTTGCTTCAGTTTTGCCAATATTTTCATAGAGTCCTAACAAAGGTATCCCCCAATACATGAAGAGTGGTGAATGGGGTACATAGGTTAAAAGAAATCCATGGAACTCGCATTAGCATCCCTGAGTTGATGTTCTGTTATAAATGGGGAACCACTGGTGATAATACCTATTATCCGAAAACTATGCGGGCTGATAAGGCATTGGTGGTCAATTTACCAGATTCAACCAAGGATTACTGGTAGTATGGTGTAATGGTAAGGAACTGGAAATATGCCCCATTTCTCGAGGGGTAAGTTATATTGGACCCAGATGCCCCTAGGAAGGGAAATATGCCCTCATACGCCATCCAAATTGAATATTCCATGAAACTTTCTTACATGGATGGTTAGTCGGACGCTTTGAAGGAGGTAGGCACATATGCAGACTCTGAACTATTCCAGAGGCATGATCTAAGGAATTCACCCAACTTTGATGAGGACATTGATGATGAGGAAGGTTCTGGAGAATCCTCTATGGTGCCAATTGTTATAGAAAACCTACCTTCTCCTAAAAGAGCTGCTAATGATAAGGAGAAAATGTAACTCCTTTAGCTAGTTTTTGCTTGCTTTCTAATTGAATGTTTATTTTTCCTTTTTTTCTCTCTTCATTTGTAATGGAAATACAGCTGTAATCCTTGATTTGGTAATGAAATGAAGAAGTTTTTTAATTCCTCTGATATTCTTCGTTGTTTGATTTCCATTATCTGTTTTCTTTTGTCAGACTTGTGTTCTTATACTGGTGATTTTCCAATTTTATGCTAGAAAGACGATGATCATTTCTGTTGAAGCCGACTTGCTGAAACATTGCAATAGTTTTCTTAAAGATGGTCACATGAGTTTTACTGAGACAGAGTTGGAAGGATTTATTGGCATATATGCCTCATATCAAGTGAAGGATGCCTATGCACATTTGCATAGTTTTTTTGATAAGGTAGTGGTGAACAATACTGCATACTATGAGATGATCAAGCAACTGTAAGAGGATCACAATATTTTTTGGGCTCTTCTCCATTCTCATTACGAAGCCAAATATGAGGCATTGAGTGTCGATTGCGGCTTTGATGAGAAATTATAAAAAATTATATGGGCATTCAGTAATAAAGAATTCTTATTAAATAAGGTGGTGTAAAATGCTTGGGAAGTTGTTACTCTTCCTAAAAAAGAGACTAACAACTTAAAGAATGAGTTGGAGAGCCTGAAAAATTTAGCTGAAGTTGAACAGAGCGAAGGTGTCCTTTCTTAGAGCTTGACAATGCCAAATTATTATAGGAGCTAGAAAACTTGAAGAAAAATGGCTATTTCTTGGCCAACTAAGGATAAAGAAAGAACTAAAAATACCTTAGTCGACCAAGCAACATTGCTAAAAGAGAAAGATAAAATCATCAAGAAGCTCTAAGACAGGGGGAACAGACTAACCTTTCACTTCCATAAATAACCTAAAGCTATTTGGATGGATGGCTATGATGAGGCCTTAACTCACCTGGATGATCATTTGGATTAAGGTCGACTGGAAAAATACAAATGGGGTTGGTTAAACGTGTAGGGGCTGCTGAAGATAGGTGACAAAAGTGATTTATGGCATTGGTATGCTCTAGGCATGTTGGATTATCCTGGCCCTCCATGAAAGATTGATGCCGAGTGGATTTCGACCAACGTTGTTCCCTAGATCTTAGTGAGAAAATACTTAAGGGTGAGGATAAATACATCTTTCCCCTCATCTGTTGGATCGATTGAGCGAAAACTGGCATAAAAGGTTGAGAGATTTTGGAACCACAACTTTGACCAACACTTTTAATGTTCCTCCTGCTAGAATGGATAAGGCTGAAGGGAAATTCCCCGCAGAATGACTTTGTTTATCTTACTTATTTCTGATTGTATGAAAATCTGATGGAATAAAAAGACTATTTTTTGGCATACATGTTTATCTATGTACTTTAGTATTTGATCCACAATTAAGCTTTTTGATTAGTTTATTAGTTGTAAAACCAACTAACTTTCTTAATTGATTTGTGTTTGGTCAAGTTCTGAACTAGATTTATAGGGCCTTAGGTTCTACTAAAGCACTTAGATAAACGTTTTTAAAACTAAGGGTTTGCATTAGTTACCATTAGCGACCAAGTGTATTAGGAATATATATTTTTCCTGAATTTAACTTGGTCGGGTAAAACTCCTTGTTTTTACATTAAGTCACACATGAAGTCTTAGGGACTTCTTATTCGGGACTTATCAAAGACGTAGTCATACATGAAGTTTGAAATAATTTTCTTTTTTGAAGTTCAAAAAGTTTACTGGGTGTAGTGGGAATTCTTATTCGTGACCTATCAAAGATGAAGTCATACATGAAGTCCAAAAAATTTTCAATTTTTTTTTTGAAATTTAAAAGGTTTGAATTTTGAAGTTAGAAAAGTTTGTTAGTTTGCTAGGGGATGTATATCATCACCGCATCCCAAAAACAACATAATAAGGAAGGATAATTGGAAGAAAATAATAAATTTATTAAATTGGCTGAAGTGATTACATCAAATTAAAATTACGGATATTATTTTCTGAGGTGGTCGGCATTCCGTGGATTCTTAAATTCTTCCCCTTTAAGTGTTTCCAGGAAAAAGATTCCTGTTTGGAAAACTGTCGAGATGCGATACAGACCATGCCATCTTGGTTCCAAATTATTTCCCTTATGGATTACCTTCTTATGGACATAGTCTCCGTGTTTCAAGTTAGTTGTCTTGACCCTTATATTAGAGATCTAGTAGTCCTTTATTGATAAGAAGCCATTTGAAGTGCAGTGTCCTTCCTGACTTCTTCAATCATGTTTAAATCCAATTTCGTCATGAGATCACTTTTGGGGGAATCAAAGTTTAACACCCTGTGAGGTGGCAGACCTACCTCGATTGGTACCATGTCTTCATTTCCCAAAGCAATCATGTAAGTAGTCTCACCGGTGGCTGTCCTCGGTGTAGTTTTATATTCCCATAGAACATTGTGTAGTTTATTATCCATTTTCCCTTAAAGTCATCCAACCTTTTCTTTAATCCATCGAGTATAGTTTTGTTGGTAACTTTTGTTTAGCCATTACACTGTGGGTGTCCAGGGGCAGAGTGAAGTTTCTAGATCTTAGATTGAATAGAGTATTCTTCAAATTCCTCATTGTCAAACTAAGTGTCATGATCAATGATGAAGGCATATGGCATTCCATTCCATTCCATTCCATTCCATACCTACATATGATATGTTTTCATATGAACTGGAAAACTCTTTCATAGGTCATTTCAATTGACGGCTTAACCTCCACCCATTTGGTGAAGTAATCCACTACCAATACCAAGTATTTGAACCTTCCTTTGGTTCTCAGCAATGGGGCGACCAAGTCCATTCCCCAAATAGTAAAAGGCTATGGGCAAGTAATGGGAGTTAAGTTAGACCCTGGACTTCTGTGAATCGAGGTAAACTTTTGACATTTAACATACTTCTTTGTAAAGGAAATACAATCTGGTCTCATAATCAATTTGTGGTATCCTTGTATAGTTATCCTGCGTATTAATGATCGGCCAGCTGAATGAGCCCCATAAGAACATTCATGCACTTCTCTGATCAAGTTTGGTACTTCTATTGGGTGAACACAATGAAGTAATGAAACATTGTATCCTCTTTTGTATAGGGATCATCGCTCTAACGCATAATTGGATGCCTTGAACCTTAATTGATTGGCTTCCTTTAGGTCAGCAGGTAATAATCCTTTGCCAATGTAATTTCTGATAGGATCCATCCATGAGGGTCCTAAATCCGTCGTAATGAAACTAAACATAGCCTCTAGATCCACACTTCTGTGTACAAGAATTTCCACAGGGATGGTTCTCTTGAGTTCTGTCCTGGTTGTAGAGGCCAACCGAGCAAGTGCATTTGCTCTTGCATTATCTATCCTTGGAATTCTCACCATTTTGACTGTAAAAAACTTGGAGATGACTTCCACTATTTTAAATTGGTACTTGATCATGAGACACCACTTGACTTCGTATATATGAATTACTCTAGTTAATAATGAGCTGAGAATAACTATGCACCATAACTTGATCGGATCCCCATGATAAGGCTAACTCCAAACCTGTGATCAATGCTTCGTACTCTGCTTCATTTTTGGAGGATTGGAATTGAAAACGAAGTGCATAATCTACATCAATGTCATCCAGAGTATTTATGATTAAGTCGGCTCCACTTCCAGTAGTACATAAGGATCCGTCTACATTCAACTTCCAAGTTGAAATGTCTTTATTGAAACTTGCTTCAGACAGTGCACCTTGTCGAAATATTTTATTACTCTATTCATTGTACCTTTAGGACATCTCTTGGTAAGTTGGCGTTTTAGGTTGGTCGGCAACCTTTTCGATTTCATTTAGAGCATTGTTTTCTTCCAAGAAAGTGTGCTCGGTAAGTAAACTTGAAGTAGTGATCGCCTTTGGATATGTGAATTCTGTTATAAAGTCTGCTACGAACTGTCCATTCAACGTTGTTCTTTGATCATCAAGGATTTCGTATTCTCCCAACTCAACTTCCCAAGACATCACTCTCCCTAATTTCTCTGATTTATGAAGTGCCTGGCACAAGGGTATATCTATGTAAACCACAATGTTGTGTGCTTAAAAATATGGTTTCATCCTCCTTGAAGACTTAATAAGATCAAGGGTTAGTTTTTCCGAGTGGGGATATTTGTCTTTGGCTCCTTTTTATGTTTTGCTTGTGTAATACACTTGTTTTTGAACTCCATTTTCCATCCTGACTAACTTTGAGTTAACAACAGATTCTGAAACAGCCAAATATAGAGCAGTGGTGGAGATACAAGTACCTCTTCAAATCTTGAAAGTCATTTTCACATTCTTCATTCCATTCAAAGACATTCCTGAGTACTTTAAAGAATGGTAGGAACTTATCAGTAGCTCTGTACACAAATCGGTTGAGGGAAGCCACTCTTCCAGTTAACTTTTGCACATCCTTCTTGCAGGTTAGAAATTGTATCTCAATAAGTATCTTTATTTTATCTGGGTTAGCTTCCGTGTCGCTTTTATTTTTAATAAATCCAAGTAACATTCCTTCTTGTACACCAAACACATATTTGGTCAGATTTAGCTTCATTTAATGGTTTTCTAGTTGTTCAAACATTTGACTTGAGTTTTTGATTTGGTCGGCAGCTACCTTACCCTTAGTTAGCATGTCATCCACATATACTTCCATGTTCTTCCTAATTTCTTCTTTAAAAACCTTATTCATCAGCCTCTGGTATGTTGCTCTATCATTTTTAAGCCCAAAAGTCATAACGTTATAGCAGTAGGTACCTCGATCGGTGATGAAGGATGTGTTTTTTTGTCCTTAGGTTTCATTTTCATCTGGATGTAACCAGATTATGCATCCATAAAGCTCAACATCTTATGACCTGTTATTGCGTCTACCCATTGATCAATCATTGGCAAAGAAAAGTGATCTTTTGGGCATGCTTTGTTGAGGTCAGTAAAATTCACACACATTCGTGAGATGTTATTCTTCTTTTTTACCATTACTACGTTGGCCAGATAACTGGGATACTTGACATCTTCAATAAGATAAGATTTCTAAAATTTATCTACCTCTTCTTGAATAGCAATATTTTTCTCTGTACTAAATACCCTACGTTTCTGTTTGATTGACTTAGCATCTTTATTGATGTTAAGTTCATGGCATATGGAATTAAGTTCAATCCTAGGAATATCCTCTCTCTAAGGAATGTAATTAATTCATGTTTGAGAGATGGTGTTAGGTTTGAGCCAATCTGGTTAGTTCTCTTTGGCTTTTCCTCCTCCAATATAATGGTTTATGTGGTTTCCACAATTTGCACTTTGACTAAATAAGCTTCTTTACGGAGGTCCAAAGTGTTGATTTGGTAGGTGGTGGTGCCCTTCTGATCTTGTTGCTGGTCGACAGAGGTATAACAACATTCTTTTCCCCCAATTTGATTGACCTTTACCATGCCAACCCCATAGTTAGTGGGGAACTTCATGAATTTTGGATGCCACTTCTTCGAACTTCTTCAACCTAACTCTATTCAAGATCACATTATAAGCTGAGGGAACATTCTTATCTAGGATAAAGAAGTAAATCTTCTTTGGTCTTCTTGCTGGCCAAGTGCCAATCAATAATTTTAACTTGATAGTCCCCAAAGGATAGACTTTTTTCTCTAAAGAAGTTGATTAAGGTCAGCGGTAAGGTTTTGGTTTTCTATCTCGTAACCCCAGGCTATGAAAGCAGATGTATAACATGACATCACTCGAGCTAAAATTATTGAATATAATTCTTGCTATCCTACCATAATGTACTGGACAGGTGATGACTGGAGGGTTGTCATGAGCATAAAGGACTCTTGATAAGTTATTCTTAGAGAAACTAATGACCAACTTATCTTTGTTCACCTTTTTGGATCGGCCATCTACTTTTTCTATTAGATTAACTTACCTAATGTAATAGCAAGATTTGGCCTCATTTAAGTAGGGCCTTCTCTCAAAGACTTCATCTCCACTTCTACCATCCCCTCCTGCAATGAAATGACTGCTAAAATATATCATGCCTACCTCAAGTTCAAGCTCCCCGGTCTTCTTCAGTAAGTCATGGTCATCTTCAAAATCATCATCCCATCCTCTTTTCCTATTATCTTTATTTTTGCAAGGGGATTATGACCTTCTTTTTGTGTACTGACCTTCAGTCGGTCAATAAACTTAGTCAATTTCCCTCAGCGGATGAGAGATTCAATTTTATTCTTCAAGGCAATACAACTACCAGTGTTATTCTATTATTGTTATGAAAACCACAATACTTGGACTTATCTCTTCGGTTAGGCAACGATTCCAACTTATCAAGCCATTTCAAGTCTTTACTGCATCTGAGCAGTATATTCCTCATACTTTTTAGGCTTCTCAGTATTTTTGTCTTTTTATTCCTTCTTATCAGAGCTCTTCTGGCCTTTAAATTTTATCCTAGGGATTTTCTTAGTAGCCTAGACTCTTCGACATTCATGATCTTTCCAACTTTTTCTATCAACTCAGTCATGGTTTTTAGAGGTTCATTTGCCAACGCATAATACATCTTTTCAAGGAGAAACCCACTCATCAAATCCATAATGGTCATTTTCTCTTCATAATCAACAACCTTCAACTTCTCATTATTGATATGAGTGATATATTCTCTGGTAGTTTCTCCTGGTCGCTGGCAAACATTGAGTAAATGCTTTACTCTCTTGATTGTCTTGGCTCCAAAGTAAAAATGATTGATAATAGTTCGGCGAGCTGATGAAAATTAGTAAGTTATCCTCAAGGTAAATTATTATACCATATCTGAGCTAGATCTGTGATCATACTTGAAAAATATCTGCATCTCATCTTGTTAAGAATATAATAGATATCGAAAGCATCCTGGTACTATTCGACATATCGAACGGGATCAATTTTACCATCATACTAAAGCGTGACCACAAATGGTTTGAACTTGAAAGGTGTGGGGTATTCCACAATAACCTGGATGAATGGAGATCCTTTCACAAAACTCCTTTGCAATGGATTCTTAGTTTTAGCCATTTGTCCTAAACAATCTTCCAATTTTTGTATGGATACCTTTCAAGAGTGCTTTTCTAGTTTGGATTTGTATGAGGCAACTTTGGTGGCCTTGTTATGCATCTGTGTTGAGCTCTTTTCCTGAGATGTCTGCTCGATATGTGTAGATCTTTTGTTGCTAGCCCTGGACCTTACTGACCATTCCATATGCTCGTGAGATCAGAATGGTTCTCTGTGATGACCTCTAGTTGCTCGAGGACCAAGAAGATAAAAAGAAGATGCCTTGCTTAAGAATTTTAATGCGCTCAGTCGTTCAGAAGTGAAAGATAGACCATCATAATAATCAGTAGATCAAATTATTGCCCCGGGGGCAGTAAAATCTATTACAAGGGGATCTGAAGTAGCTACTCCTCTCATTTATAGTGGAAGGAGGTGACATTTCCCTCCGGAATGGCGCAGTGGTGGATTGTCTTTCCATATTCGAGCCAATTGCCTAAATAAGTCTTAAATGGATCCCTTCCCTTTAGCAAGATTGAGTAAGATTCCTTGAATATCTGTGACACCAGGAGGAGCAGATGGATCCAGAGATTTCCAATAGCTGTAAGGTTGCTCTCAGGAATGTTCATCATCCCTTAGAAAACTTTCTAGAGGAACAAGTGAAATGGTATGGGTGAAGAACAATGACCCGTAGTTGTTCCTATGAATGGTGCCAATTTGTTGAATGAGACCTATAAAAATGAATGAGATAATCTCTGGTTTAAGAGTTGATCAAAGTCAAACGGAACTATAAATGCTCGGTGGCCTTCGAGTTAAGGTTTGGAGCAAAAACACAGGTACACGTGAATCTTAAGGCCGATTCGCACATGGTATGGACCTTTACAGAGGGTATTCATAGATATATGAAAGTGCATTGAGATACTCTTGGGTTTGATAGTTGACTGAATTCAAACGGATCAAAAAAATATTCGGTGGCCTTTGGGTCAAGGTTTGGCATAGAACCCGGGGTCTAAGAAGGCGTTTGAAGGGTATTATGATGGGGTGTTTACAATATGGATTTATGGAGTGAATTTGTGATATCCATGAGTACTGTTGAGTTGATGCGTTATTCCAAAGGTTTACATAGGTTTCAAAGTTCTGATAGGTCGTTGATGGTGTCGGCTAGTTGTATTTTATTTGATTGTAGGTTGGGAACTTACGTTTTAACGTATGTGCAGAAGGTGATAAATTTTATGGGAGAGTTTCAGGAAAAAGATGGCATTGGGGATAGATGTACCGATTTGGCTTTAGTTATCGGAGGAAATATTTTCCTCCTAATTTACAAGGGGGTTGGTTTACCTCGTCATTTTCCTCATTATTTTCATTATATTAGCTAAGAATTGGGTTAATGGGATACCAAGTTACTTTTTATTTGAAAATTTTGAGACCTCTAAGAGTCTTGGTTGTAAAAATGGGACATTGGGAATTAGGTATGTTTGGTTCGGAAGGAAATATTGCATTGCCCAAAGCATACATCATTCTAATTATTACCACGTTGAATAAGAGGAAACTACCACCTCTTTTATAAATGGTTCCTATATGTTTTATGATGAGGTTAGAAAGGTCAAGTTTGATCCCTTTTTAATGCACTAGTTAAGGAACATATCAATCTTGAGAATGGCAGAGTGATGTTCCCATCGCGGGAGAATGCATTTCCCTATTATGTTGAGGATGATTCTATATGTGGCGAAAAGGTGGTTAAAGTGAAGTTGGAATATCAGAGATTCAAAACATAGGCATTAGCTAAAAAGTTCATGGATTTAATGGGTTGGAAGTTTGGAACTCGGATCCATTTAAAGAAGGACTGGGATACGAGGATGGGGTGAAGGAAAATGGAAGATCCATCCACATTTTATTCAATGACATGGTCGGAGTAGAATACTCACGTAAGGTCCAAAAAAAATTTATTGAGGTCTCTATGAACTTTAGCTAACCTTTTGGTACAAAAAATATAGTGAGTGTGCAGGAGTTCTCTCCAAAAATCAATGGAATAGTGGATTCTTCCATATTTAATGGTTCAATGAGTAATGTTTATTACATAAAAAACTTCACCATTGGTTTTTTCAATTAAATAGTTACTTGGGTTAAGTGAGGTGATGATGTTGTTAGGTACAACGATTTCCATGGTTGAAGAATTTTCATTTTGAGCTTGGAAATTATAAATGTAGAAGGTAAAATCAACTAGATTGAGAAGGTTTGGATAATAGGGGATAGTGGGTTCAAATATAAGCAGAGGAAGTAAGAGTTTGGGGGAAATGATAAAGCTTTAAGGGTCTGATGACAAACTAGGCTCGAGTATGCCCATTATAGTCGACACCAAGTGTCAGGTTTTGTGTCTTTTGAGTCGATTTGATTAGTTTGAGGATGGAGTCCATGGTGAGATGATGGATATTATTTAACGGCTATTTTTAGACAAGACAATGGGTTAAATCACTTAGATTCAAGGTGTACTTAGTGAAAAGTGCGAATAAGGTGTGAAAATTGATTAACTTCGCAAATTTCTAATTTAGTACACTTATTTAATTTCAGCCCCTAATCATGCATCTAAAGTGCAAGTGTCAATCCCATAAACAAAAGACACAAGGTTAAGGAAAATCCCCAAAGAGCAAAACCTTTTATTTCTAGAACTTTGAAGAATTTACAAGACCATTGACTTACATACAACCTGATAATCGCCCACAAGTGTAATGCACGGTGTATTCGTCAAACCTTCAAAGCAATGGCTTGAAATAGTGTCAGCTGGAATCTCCCACAGGAACTCCAGGTGGTCAGCAATGAAGAAGAGAGACGGCTTCTCCACAAGGGTTGAACAAATGCAAGGATGTGTTCGTGGGTTGCAAAAAGATTCACAAAGGATTGGTAAAGTTGTGTGAATCAAAACATGAGTTTTGGGACTCAAAAAGGTGAAGACTTAGAGTATTTAGGACTCTTAAAATCGTCTTGAAAAGTCTTAGAAGACAACTCCCCGAAGTTGGTTTAAATAAGGAAATCTGGCCCTAAAAAAATCTCAAGAAAATCTGCTCGATTTTATCCTAGGCGGACCGGTCAGGTATGGATGTGGATTGTTCCGGGGTCGGATTGGTTCTTTTTTGAAAGGATCTTATTCGATTTTATATCGGTCCAGGGTATACTGGTTTGGTGCAAAGCGTATCGGTCCGTGTGCGGATCGGTTCTTTGTCCAAATGGGGCGGATCGGTCCGGGGAGGATCGGTCCCTTTTTAAAACTAGCGGACCGGTCCGGTTGTCCAGAAAATTGATTCTATGAATGAATATTCTTATTAGGATCCGTTGATGTAGATCCAATCTTGAATTTCTTCAACGGTGTAAAGGCGTACGACATACAATTGATAATGGATAAAAGTGTCCTTACACTTAGAATATATAAAAGTGTTGAAGTTTTGGATTTAAAGCACTTGCTTTAAAATGCATTCAGGACTTAGTTTCTCCCTCTAGAAAGCTCAAGGATATCGTCACAAACTTGGGAATGGAACTTTGATCAATGGGATTGATATTGTAAGCTTGTTGATTAGGCATAAATTCTTCACAATTATCCCCTTAATTTCGGTATTTTTATGATCCCGTGCGGTGTAAATATCTTGGATTTGTCTTATACATATGATACTAACCCTTTTTGGCAAGTATTTTTTTTTTGTGTATCTCTTATGTGTTTTACAGGTATTTCATGCAAGTTAGTGCCAAAGAGAACTCAAAACAGTGAAAGAAAACTAAGAAACGGGGAGTAAAGGGAATTTTCGTAATTTTTCAACCTTAATCCTGAGGTGGGGCCAACTGAAAAGTTGAAGATATTTCAACTAAAAGAACACTGGAAAAAACGGCACCTCAATCGGAGTCCCGGTGTGAAAGTTATGAGCAGTCAAAGATAGAAGAAAAAGTCAAATAAAGAGAGGACCGATATGCCCAGAAATTAAAAGAACCGGTCCGCCCAGGACCGGTCCGCCCAGAAATTACAAGAAAAATTAAAAGAACCGTTCCGGACTGCCACATTCCAAAGAACCCCGGATCGAAGACGGATAGAAACTGAAGGAAAGTAAAAGAACCGGTCCGCCACAGACCGGTCCACCCAAGAAATAAAAGAACCGGTCCGGATCCAAGGCAAACCAGTTCGTAGGAGGACAGGACCGTTCCGGATCAAGGCAAACCGGTACGGAGGGGGAGGGGAACAATCCGGCTGTCGCAATTTTAATTTTCTAATCTTCCTCTAATGGAGAGTCCTAGTGCAGCTAAAACTCGTGAAACTTTGTAGGGCATATAAACCCATTTTATTATCATTCTTAGAAAGGAGAATTTTAGCTAATTTTCCATTCTTTTCCAGAAACCCTAGTTTAGATACAATTTACAGCTTCAATTCCAATAGTTGAAGATCAGTCAGAAATTATTTGATTACAAGTTTTATTAATTGCTGCTATTAATGCTTGGGTGAGATTAGTGAGCTATTTCCTCTTTTCAATTCTAGTTTACATCAATTCACAAGTTTTCCTTAGATTAATCATGGTTTTCTGCACATCAAACACTGTTTTCATTACTTTCAGCATGCTAGGCTAGATTTTCTAAGGCCGGGATACATGATCGCAGCCTGATGTGTTAGTTGTATGTGTATAACATTACTCCTCTGAATTTAGTGATTGATTACGACCGTATTGCATAGGAAGACAACAATTTTAGATCTTTAGATCTCGTTTGCCTCTAGGTAACCGAGATGCTTTGGAATGTAATTCGAGTGTCACTATCGCAGTACCGATTTACTCGTCCTCAGATTAAGTATGATGCGGGCTTGAACCTCATATACATAATGCTTGGGAGTACTAAATTCCGGGTCTAATTAATCAGTTAAATTTACGATTAGTATTATAACTTTAATACACTAGGGTTGGGGGATTGTATTCTCGTCCTGTTTTTTTCTCATCATATAGTTTAAAGTTTTAAATCAGTCTTCATCAGTATTTTAAGTAATTTAGTATAATTACATCTTCTCATAATTTCATATTTGCATCTAGTATAGTCATTCTCAAAACTAAATCATTTTTCCTTTCTTTTTAGAGTCAGAGTTAGGATTCATTCATCTTTCCCGTCGTTACAACTTCGTTGTCCTATTTCCCTGAGGATCGATACCCGACTTATCAAGTTATTACTTGAGCGACAGGCTTGCACTTAAGCCTAGAGTGAACGAACATTAGAGACACTTTCTGAGTCGCATCAAGTTTTTGGCACCGTTACCGGAGATTTAGGTAGACTTAGGATTAGATCGTGTCAATCTAAAGCTTTGACCAAAAATTTCAAAATAATCCAAAAACATAAAAAAATTCAAAAAGCACAAAAAGATTCACCACCATCTCTCGTAAGATTTTAATGCAAAATTCTGAACTCACTCCCACACCCCATAATACTCCAACCAACATTCACGAAAATTCAGTAGTTGAGTATAACCCCGATAGCCCCCACACTTCTAATGCCTCACAGTTCTGGATTCCACCTCCCTCACCGTCGCACTCAATATCAAATAACACTTCATTTTCGTTCTTAGGACACACCTCCGAGCACACTTCGAGCACACCAAGTGACAACACCGAGTCGTTAAGTGAAAGAGAGATGTCCCAACATAGTAATGCACCTGCCGGTGAGGAAGAGGCCCCGTACCGCCCGCTCAGAGAATTTTTATATTCGAAGTGCACTGTCACTCCGGGATGCATTATACTCCCGTATAATGCCGGACAATTTCACTTTAAAAACAGGATGATCCAGATGCTACCCCATTACCATGGTATGGATTCTGAAAAGCCATACCTTCACGTTAAGGAATTTGAGGATGTGTGCGATACTCTCAATGATCGAACTTGCACACAAGAGGTGATCCGCCTTAAACTCTTCCCCTTATCGCTTAAAGATAAAGCTAAGACATGGCTATGGTCTTTACCTCCAAGCTCGATTCCATCTTGGAACGAGTTGCAATCGAGATTTCTCGTGAAATTCTTCCCACCACATCGAACAATCTTCATAAAGGCTGAAATTCAAGAGTTCAGACAATCTGAAAATGAGCTATTTCATCGATGTTACGAGCATTTCAATGAGTTAGTTACTTCATGCCCCCATCATGGATTTGATTCAGCGCAAATCATTTCTTTTCTCTATAATGGGCTGAACCTTAACTCCAAGCAACTCGTTGAAACCATGGGTAGTGGTCCGTTTATCGACTTAGACGCCCACGATGCTGAGCTTCACCTGAGGTATGTTGCCGAGACTACCCAATCCCGGGATACATCTGACCCTAATGCTCAAAATCAAAATCGTCAAGTGACCACCACTCCATCGACGTTTGACCTATTGCAGGTAGAAAAGAGTTCTATAGCGGACAGTCGAATCGATATACTTGAGAAAGAAGTGCGAGACCTACGTGGGATATGTGGAAGGGGACCAACTGGATCCATATCAAACCCCGTCGAGAAGGTGTGTGCGATGTTTGAGGCGGGTCATTCAACTGAGGAATGCCCGACTATACCCGCTTACAAAGTGACTCTTTAAGAGAAAATTAATGGTATATGAGGATTTAAGGGTAATTTCGGTGCACCGCACGGGAATTCTTACAACCTTTCATGGAAAAACCATCCTGGTTTTAGCTATGGGAAACACCATGCTGCGATGAACCTTACTTCACATGTTTCCCCTCCTCCACCATAACACTTTCAACAAGTTCCACACATGCAAGGGCATGTGCAAGCACCACCACCTCAAGGATCTTATATCCCGCCACCGCGAAGAACTCTCAAGGATACTATGAATCAATTTATCAATAGCCAGACTACAACCAATGCTAGATATGATCGCCTTATCAGCGACATCAATGCAAATCTGTCAAAGATACAATCCTTGTTGAGTGTCCAAGAGAAGGGCAAGTTCCCTGCCCAAGGCCAAAAACCTCTCCAAGGTCAAACTAGTGTTAGCTCGGAACCCCATGACCATCCTGAGCAATGTAGTGCAATTACCACTCTACGTAGTGGGAAAGTAGTTGACTTGTCACCTCCCCCACAAGACGTAAAGAAATACAAGGAGATTTCACCTGGCATGAAAAAGGCCGAAGATGTCCCCTTGAATGAGAGTGACAAAGAAGAATCTAGTTAGACCGAGGTAGTAGTGAAACCACCCTTTGCGGCACCATTTACCCAAAAGTTGGTTCCTTCCCATAAAGGAAACCCATGTGATGAAGTGCTAGACGTGCTAAAGCAAGTAAAGCTGAATTTACCTTTCCTCGATGCCAGTAAGCAAATTCCAGCTTATGAAAAAATCATCAAAGACTTGTTGATGGTAAAGAGAAAGATGAAGGTAAATAAAAATGTCTTTTTAGAATAGAAAATGAGCTCCATTCTACTTAACGATCTCTCGCCTAAATTCAAAGATCCCGGTGCACCCACCATTTACTGTATCATTGGAGAGAATAAAATAGAAAAAGCCTTGATTTGGGGGCAAGTGTCAATATCCTCCCTTATTCCATCTATAGGCAACTTGATTTGGGCAATCTCAAACCCACAAGGATCACCCTCCAATTAGCGGATTGAACCGTGAAGATCACAAGAGGCATAGTTGAGGACGTGATCGTCCAAGTTGACACTTTCTACTTCCTGGTAGACTTTGTCATTTGGGACACGAAGCCCTCCTTCACATGAAGAAATCATCTTACCATCATTCTTGGGCACCCTTTTCTTAGGTACGGCTAACACAATAATCAATACTTGGAATGGGAGAATGCAACTCACTTTCGGGAGCATGACTTTAGAGACTAACATCTTCTATATCGCCCAGTATACGGGGGAAGAAGATGATCTTCACGCGGTGACCCTAATTGATGAGATCATAGAAGAGCACATTGAGGAAAATTTCTGTGGAGACGCCTTAGAATCTTGCTTAGTATCTAGTCATGAGAGCGAGGGAACTTATACCGCGATTGAGAGAGGGGGGTTAGAAGAGAGAAAAATGGTGGAGTTAGAGATCGAGCAAATAAGGGAGGACGTAGGCACTAGTCGAGAGAGAGAGAGCTAGGGGACATAAGCATGGAAGAATTTGAAAAAGAATTCAGTCCGGTGGATGAGAGCCTTAACGACGAAGTCCAAAATCTATTAGATTCATGTAGTCACCTGGAAGAAAGCGAATGGGAAGATAAAATCGATTAATTCCTTCTTTGTGACCATCCACCCATACCACTAGAGGTCCCGAAGGCGAGTGAGGAGAAAAGTTGTGTTTCGTCCGACTTAGAGACCGACCCATGCATTCCAAAAATTAAATGAAAAATAGGAGTTCCCTCCGAGTCGGTCCACGCAAGATATGCTTTGAGTAAGCATCCCAGGGATCCCTTTCCGAGTAGTCACGATGAGTCTCTCGGTCTTTCCTTTATTTATGGGAAAGGGCCCAACTTATTCCGGTTTTTGGTATATGACAGGAAGATGGGAGTGACAAGGAGAGCATCGAACCCTGTGAGTGGGGTCGGGTGAGTTTGTGGAGAGATGATAGGTAGTCGCACCCCCAACGCATATGGGGTGATTTTTAGTGTATTTTTGAGTCATCTATGAGTGTCATATAGTGTCTTGTTGCATTTTAATATTTGTTTGTTTTATTTTTCCGCACTTTTCATTCGCTTTGAGTTAGATTTTAGTCATTTTTTCTTGAGGACAATGCAAAAGTCTAAGTTAGGGGGGGGGGGGGGAGGGTCACAAGTGTGTATTTTTAAAACTTCACAAATTTTCAAAAATGCCCAGAAATTTTCCAAAAAAATCATAAAATTTTGAAAAACCCAAAAATATTTTTGTTCAAAATAAATAAAAATTGGAATTCAAAATTTTCAAAAATATCATTAAAAGTTGGTTTAAAGTCTCAAGTTGTAAAAATTCAACATACACAAAGCCGAAATTGACTAAAAATAAAAATTGAGCGAAAATTGACGACTTAACGAATAAGTGTGGAGATTAACAAACCCGGTGAGATTCGAGCCTATCACTTTTTGCGAGTTTTAAAATCAATCCGAGTTAATTGTTAACTCAAAGTTCTTTTCATCGCCTAAAAAGTCGTCGAGGATCTCAATCCTTAGGTAGATAATTGAGTCTAGTTATTTTATCAGGGTTGGCAACCTCATTTTCATTTATCTAATAATAAATATATCATCATTTATCTTTTCTAAAATTCTTTGGTAAAAATCTGATAAGGTCTGAATGAAGAGGTCTCCAAGTACCTCATTCCAGTCTAATCTAACTATTTCCATTAGGTAGATAATTGTCTAATCTAGGAATTAGCTTAGCTTGTTCTTTGGTAAGTTTAATTAACACATTATCTTGATTTTTTTATTAAAGTCTTAATTTCTAAAATTTCTTTGTTAAGGGCTTCTATATGATTAGTCTTAATATTTATTTCTTGTACAACTTGTACTAGGACTATAGGGATTTGGCTATCTATTTCTAATGTTCTTTTAGAGATATTTTTATCTCTGTTTCTAAGGTTTGAATGTCTTTTATTAATTGTCTTAATATAAGGAGTATACACTTATTTTGGTCTATTATGTTATTAATAGCACTGGCAACAAGTTGTCTACTATTTGCGTATTTGGCTGGGAGTATGTGAACAACCATCTATGTGAGAGGTTAAGAAACCTTCTGGGTCTAAATTAGTTATGGGTATAGGTTGGTACTCTGGATTGGTTCCAAAAATATCTTTGTAAATGTGAGGGCATTAAAGTCTTTTACTCTAGGTTGGTCTAAAAGGAGCGTCTTATGGCTCTGATACCACAATTAGGATTTTGGTCAAAATTTAGTGAGTTTCTAAAGCCTTTAAGATCTTGATACCAATTTGGGTCTAAACTATAAATATTTTAAATATATAGTCTTAGTATAAAGTTTTAATATAAGACAAGAGGGGGACCATACAAAGAACATAACAACATGTCTTAGGGACCACGAGGGGACCATGTGAGAAAAATGGCAAATTCCGCACCAAGTGCGCACGGTTTGATCCACACCAGAGAATACTATCTATCTATCTATCTATCTATCTATCTATCTATCTATCTATCTATCTATCTATCTATCTATCTATCTATCTATCTATCTATCGATCCATCCATCCATCCATCCATCCATCCATCCATCCATCCATCTATCTATCTATCTATCTATCTATCTATCTATCTATCTATCTATCTATCTATCTATCTATCTATCTATCTATCTATCTATCCATCTATCCATCGATCCATCCATCCATCGATCCATCCATCCATCCATCCATCCATCCATCCATCCATCCATCCATCTATCTATCTATCTATCTATCTATCTATCTATCTACACACAAAGCATATCCCTTCCAAAATCTAATAGGAATAAAAAATCTAATAAGTTTAAAAAATGTATCAATATGCGTACAATCACCATACACCGCTAGTCTCCTCTATACAAAAATATAGGATAAATCAGAAAATCCTATCTCTAATAATAAAAGGAGCTATCAGATCAAAATCATAAACATAAACTTTCCCAATAGCGGCGATAAGAGGGCATGAGCTAGAACTATCGCATTACGATATGGAGGTGCTGGAAAACCTCTTGTCAAAACATCAAGATCATACCAAATCATGGTATAGTGATCATCACACAATCCTCCAATTGATCGAGGCAGATAATAATCAGATCATGAGTAGCTCGGATCAATGAAAATAGCATTTCCATAAACATCTCGTGGACTGGTGTACTCGCAGACCTACTTGATTAGGAACATAGCTCGGTGTTGGTGTTGGTGACAATGATGGCCCTGGTGTTGGTTGTCAATAGCAGGTGTTGTGGGGAGTCTCCTAGCTATCTGACCTCAGGACCCAGACCATTACGTGATCATGATTGCACTAATTATATGTGCAACAATATTGTTGATAAGCGCCCAAAAGTGTTAAAATAAAAATCCAAATAGATGGTTTTAATTGCTAATTCCAGGTAAAAATATGACTTATGTTTATATTTATTTGTTTTGTAGGTTAATAAGCATTTGTAGTGTCAAACAAGCTTAATTCGAAGCAATTGCAATAAATAAGTGGTCAAGTACATCAAATGTGGGAGTGATGAAGTTAAATGAGCCTAAAACCAATCCCGTTACCTAAACCTATCCCAAACCAAGCTCAGTCCATCCCAAGCCTATCATGTACATGTTCAGTGTGTGTGTGGTATTATTTTTAATATATATACATATATTAATAAGGTTGTGTCATTTTTATTATTTATGTTATTTATTGTCTTTATTTTTAGTATTGTATTATTTTATATAAATATTAATACGCGCGTGTCGTCGTGTTAGTGTTTGTATATATTTAGGTGTGTGTTAATATTTTCTTTATTATGAGTCTTTTTATATTTTATACGTTGTGTTTGTGTGTTTATAATTTTTATTTTGTGTGTTTTGTATATATATATATATATATATATATATATATATATATATATATATATATATATATATATTCTATTTTTATAATAAAGTACTTACACACACATTATTTCCATACACACCATACATCTAACTCACTCCCTAACCTACTCCCCACATTCCATACACCTCACACACCAAATCACCCCTCACACCCAACAACCAAATCAGATTCTATCCCCTCTCTCCTTACTATTCATCATCACCTTCACCCTCACATTTCTCTTTCCTCCATAACCAAAATCTCCATTAACACAATACCTTCTCTTACCTTAACCAATCAAAACCCATACTTTAAATCCACCACCACCGTATACCCAATCAGCTTAAACCCAACTCATACCCATTTTCGGCAAAGCTCCGGTGATCCTTAACCCGTGACCCAATCTTCAACCCATAACCCAAATCAGAGCTAACATTGACCCGTTTCTGCTCCGATCGAACCCGCCAGAACCAAACTCAATAAAACCTGAATCGTCATCCTCTATAGCTAATTTCAAGTGATTCCAATCAGAGCAGACCCCAACTCAATTTTGAACCCTCATGCAAACCTAATACCTATGACACCTCGCCTAAATAAATATCGGGTGATCATTCCTTTATTAAATTAAATCAGAATATCTAGTTGGTTCAGATTGTGCATCACTGTCGAAAACTTTATTATTGAATACTAACCACCTAATATTTAAAAAGGTTGATGTCAAAACTTTATCTTATAATTAATATAAAACTAAGTTAACGAATTATTAAACATTTACCATTCACACCAATCTCATATGATAGGAAATAACTGCAATAATAAATGTAACTGGAGTAAACACTTTCAATCTAAGTACCAAATACAATACTCCAACAAATTTAGACCACCAACTGAAAGAAGTAAATAACTAAATCCAAAATCTCAGAATATCTTAATAGAAAGGGGGCAACATGCCCTAACTGATAAAATAACTCAAAATGAAGAAATGATGGACATAGAGGCGTCTACTACCATGGTCCTGTAACCTCCACATCAGCTACAACTCATCTAATAAATGGAACTCCTATGCTTGGTGTTCCTGTGGCTGGGCGCCTAAAATAATTTGACAAAGAAAGAGATTTGCAGAAAACGGGTTAGACCCCAAGTTGTAAAACAGTTTAAAAATCAGCAAGTGCTTAAATGAATCAATAACACATATATTGATCATGTTAAATTATCGTACTCTCACTTGAGATACTCACCTCTAAACTAATGTGCACACATAATGCATGTACCAACCCATCCTAGTTATGCTACCCTACCTAAATAGACTGATGATAAACAGAATTACGCCAAGACTCTCCAGGGATTAACAATATCACCTGTATCCCGCATTAACATATGTTAAGGATAGCTATATAAATATTCAACCGTTATTCTCAAAACATTATTTTTCTCATTAAGTTAATGTAATAACTATTGTTATTTCCAAAACTACTAAACACACACAGTAGAATAAATAATAGTTATACATATATCTATCTCTATATATTTACATATACTAATATTTCACCCCTAGGTTAGGTCCCCCCTGGTGCCAGGCATACTCTGTTATCATGTCCCGGTGCATCGCTCATTGCATAAATGACTATAGGTTCAATCTCTCGCGAACCATCAAAATAAACACATATATTGGAGGCGAACATAGTTCCAAGCCGATGGGCTACGCACATACCTACGCACCCATATGACCTTAATCACTATCACTTACAGGTATCCCGTACGTAAGTTCTATATTCTAGTGGTACGATTCAAAATCCCCTCGAAGGTCCCTCGAGATATGATCATCCACAACGCGCAACCTCCACACGATAGCAAGCAGCGTAGGTATGTTATACACATAATAGTTCAATCAATACATATGCACACAACTTATCATATTAGTTAGGTATTCACGCAACCCAAATTCCCCAATTTATGAGTAGTATTATCATTCCTATTACTCACAATAAACTAACCGTACGATTTATCTTTCTATTGTTTAAATGTTCCTTAGGGCTCTCTTATTCCAACTTTTTCCCTGAGTAGTCACACACTTATCTCACCACTAGACTAAGAATTTAAGTCACTCAATGATAACGTGGCCATTTCTCCCACTTGAATCAACCTAGAAGGATTTTAACTCTTTCGGGCAAAAATTAGAGTTTCTGACATCTCGTTAGAAGCTAGGAATTCTCATTCGAACAAGGTCGTTCGAACGAGGTTTATCTCACTTTGAACGAACTATAAACCAAATCTCGTTAGTAATCTCGTTGGAATTGTTCGAACGAGGTCGTTCGAATGACCTGGGAAAGTTTTAGAACGAGAATTTCGAGTTCGTCCCTGTCTTCCAAAAATTTACATTTTCCCAATTCATTCAACAAAAAAATCACTAAGAACCCATCCTAATTCAAATTCAACAACTCTAAACTATATCCCCTAGTATTAGAACACTTTCCCGCCCGTTTTTAACATCAAATCCCTTAAATTTTAACATGAATTTCGATAAATTTCTCAAATATTCAACAAACCCTAATTTCATATAATCTCCATTAATGACCAACTAAACTCAATTATGATTTCGTGGTTTCAACATATAATATTTAGATTTCTAATCCCCAATATATAATTATTCGACTACATGCAATTCATATACCACAATCATGAATAAATTCCCAATTTTAGTTCCAATTACATGATATTGTGATTTAACCATCAACTAAATTAACATGAATCATATATGCTCCAAAATCCAGCAAGATAAACACTTGCCTTTTTGTGAACTTCTGGTTCGCTGAATGAAATTGATATAGGGTTGATCCTCTCTTAAAGATCTACGGGTTGGTGTGATTTTTGGGGTGAGAGCTTAGGTCTTTATCCCAGGGCACCTATGGAGTTCCTCTTCTCCCTATTTGTCTCTCTCTCTCTCTCTCTCTCTCTCTCTCTCTCTCTCTCTCACTTAGGGTTGGAAACTGATAGATAACCTATTACCCACGTACATTTCCCTTTTAATTATCTATTTTTTTCCATATTAATTCCTCAAAATCTCAAAAGACCAAAATACCTCTTTGGGGTGTCGGTTTGGCCTAAATTGCCTCGAAATCCAAATAAAATACTCAAGTAGTGTATTCTGAGTATTTCGACCCTTCTGGACTCGTCGGTGCAATCGAAATGATCATACGAGTTACTTAAAAATAAATTATCTTTTTAACCTAACAAATTAATACTGACACGACTCACATGCGCATCACAACTAAGTGTATTGCAACTGCCGTATTTTTCACTCCCAACCATAATAATATTTTTGTAGTCATATATTACTTTACTCGCTAAGTAATATTCAACATAATTATCACCAATACATACCAAATCTCATCACGCTAGTATTTGTTACATTTAAATCCGGACTAATGATAAATAATTTTTTTCCATTTAAATTAATTAATCCTAATTTCATAATTAAAATAAAATCCCTCAAAAATACGGGGTATTACATACTTTTCTCCTAATAATTACATTTTATCCCAAAATTCGAAAAAGAATAGAATAAATGTTTAACTGGTAGGAATAACTCTGGATATTTGTCCTGCATGTCATCTTCTCTCTCCCAGGTAGACTCCTCTACATTATGATGTCGCCACTGCACTCGTACTAATGTCACTATCTTTGACCTCAGTTTTCTCTCACTATAGTCTAGGATAGTAAGAACTATCGGGTTGTATATCAATCTACTCTAAAGCAATATACCAAGTCATCCCGAAGATATCTCTTCAATGAAAAACTATGGAACACATCATGAATCTTATGTAAGTGTTCCGATAAACTAAATATGTACGCTACTAGCCCAATCCGCTCAATAATAGGAAATGGCCCAACATATCTCGACGTTAACTTCCCTTTTTTACCAAATTACATTATCACTTTCATAGGATATACTCCCAACAACACCTGATCCCCCACACTGAACTCCCTAAAGAACTTCTTGGCATCGACGTAACTCTTCTGCCTATCCTGGGCAATCTGTATGTGACTCCGTATCAACTCAATCTTAGCCGAGGTGTCCTGAATCACTTTCGATCCAAGTAACTTGTTGTCCCCCACCTCAAATATAAGGTCTACCATATAACGCCTCAAACGGAGCCATGCCAATAGTAAACTGGTAGGAGTTATTATATGAAAACTCCACCAGTGAAAGGTACTACTCCCATCCCCCTCCAAAATCAAGGATACACATCTGTAACGTATCCTCTAACATCTGATTCGTCCTCTTTGTCTGACCGTCCGTCTGTGGGTGATAGACCGAACTCAATTATAGCTCCGTACCCATGGCCTGCTGGAACTTTCCTAAAATTTAAACACAAAAATCTTGTCCGGATTGGACACGATATCAAGGGGCACCCCATGGAGTTTCATGATCTCGATAATTGAGATCTGAGCATACTTCCCCGTAGTATAGTCGATCTGGACCGGTAAAAAATGATCTACCTTGGCCAATCGATCCACAATCACCCATATGGAATCATGAACCCTTTGTGATGTAGGCAACCCTGTGATGAAATCCATGGAAATACTCTCCCATTTTCACATAAGGATCTCTAATGGCTGTAGTAATCCTCCCGATCTCTGATGGTCTGTCTTCACCAACTGATAAGTGGTACACTTCAAAACAAACTCGGTGATGTCCTTCTTCATGCCACTCCACTAATATTGTTGCCTCATATCCTGCTACATCTTATCCCCTTCAAGATGTACCATAAATCGTGAACCAGGCGATTCTTCCATCACTTCATGTCGTAACTCCTCCCCCTCTAGAACTAATAGCATGCCATTAAAGCATAAACCCCCATTTTAGCTTGTAAGGACATAATTTTATAAATGTCCGGGGTAGAATCTAGGAATTTTTTATTTTCCCTAAGTCAGTGTTTGTATGTCTGATACCACTACATTCGGCACGTCATCACGATCATCCACGACAACCTCTATCCGAATCCATGCATCCATAATCTTTACGCATGCATCATTCTACATGCGATGTGGTGCTCATTTGTTTCCCACTACTCCATGACGCTTTATTGGTAAAATGATTTAATGGAGTTGTTTATATTTGCATAAATATATGGGAAATTTTTCAGAAAATAATTTTTGAAGTCTGAAATATTTTTTTTATCAAAACCAGAATTTTTCTAAGTGTAGAAGCGGAGTGCCTCGGTCGACGAGCTCGTTCAAACGAGATAGCACTGTCATTCGAGCGAGATCATCATCTCGCGTGAAGTCGTTCGAATGACACGTATCCTTCATTCGACCAAGATGGCTATCTCGTTCGAGCAACATCGCCACCTCGATTTTCGTTTAAATACCAGTGTACCTTCTATACGTTTTCCCAAGTCTTTTCACAACACGATTTCTGCAAAAAACTGCCCAGAAATAGACTTCACTTTTTAAGGTTTTACACCTTGTTTATTCACATAAAACTCCCATCTATTATGTGAATCTTTAAACCTTCAAGAGGATCGTTTACTACTCATCTGGAGTACTTTATGGAGGACCTATCTTCTTCTCTACTGCTGCCCACCTGGAGTTCCTGAGGGAGATTTCAGTCGACGACATCGAAATTGACACCCGAGGGTATTTCATTATCACATTTATTTTCATTATAATCCATGTAACCGTTTTTACAAATTATAGTGAAAATAAAAAGGGTTTTGCCCCTTTGGGGGATTTTTCCTCATTTATGTGTTTTCGTTTGGGATTGATTGTTCTTACATGATCATATTAATTTCAATCACACCTAGATGCATGTTTTAGGATTTAATTGAAAAACTGAGATTTAATTGAATAATTTCTTAATTTGAACGCAAGCGCACTCTTCAAATTGGTATCAGAGCCAATTACACAATTATACCGTGTAATTTTCCGTAAAATTTTTCTAAGATATCAATTTTCTGAAAAAAATATATTTTTGAAAAAGGGCGTGTTCAATGGAAAAATTATATAATAAAATGCCAATTTTTATGGGACTAATTATGCTTACCGGAAAGCCCGCATGAAATCTTCTTTAAAGGATATTAATGAAAGAGTCTGGATTTTGGTTTAAAGAGGGTGGACACCTCCCTCCATCACTGTTGAGAACGTGACTAGTTTAAAATCTGTCAATGCTTGGACTGAAGAAGAATTTAAATGGTCATATTTTAATTCAAAGGGTTTAAGTGTTATTTTCGGGTCCGTCACACCTGACGAGTTCTGACGCGTAATGATGTGCACCATGTCAAAAGAGGCATGTGATTTTTCATAACTCACCCATAAAGGAACTAATGTTGTGAAAGAGTCTAAATTGCAAAATTTAACAACTCAATTTGAAACAATCACCATGCTTGAGTCTGAATGTTTTGATGAATTTTATGCTAGACTATCTGATATTGTTAACACTAGCTTTAATCTTGGTGAACACATTCCTAATGCTATAGTTGTTAAAAAGATTATAAGATCACTGCCTAAGCGTTTTATCCCTAAAGTCACTATGCTAAATTCTATGGGTAATTTAAACACGCTTAAATTGGAGGAACTTGTAGGAGACTTACAAACGTATGAAATTGATATGTTTTCTAAATCTGTCAAGCCTAAAGAGAAGGGAATTGCTCTTAATGCCCAGGATAGAAAGAGTGAGGGGTCGACAAGAAAGAGGGTAGAGTCATCTAGAAAAAGAGAGATAAAAATGTCAGATTCTGAGTGTGACTTTGATTTAGATGATTTGGCCTTGTTTGCTAAAAATTTTTAAAAAAAATTCAAATTCAAGAAAAATGGTAATTTCAAAGATAAAAAGAATTTTAAGAAATACAAATTTGAAAAGAAAAATGAAAAAGATTTTAAAGACCCACCTAAGAAAGATAGTGAGAGATGTTATGAGTGCGACGGTAAGGGTCATAGAGCTTTTGAGTGTGCTACTAGACTAAATTGACTTGTAAAAGAAAAGGGCAAAGTTATCCTTAATGTTACCCTTAGTGACGACAGTGAGGTCGAGTCGATGGACTCTGGAGAGGAGTCACCGCATGAGTGTAACTTCACCGTATACATGGCTAGTCATGTGAGTTCTTCTAGTTCTCCTTATGACGATGAGGATGCTGCTTCACAGGGACACCTCGACAGTGAGAACGATGTGATTGAGGGGGAGGTTGATGTCAGTGAGAGCGAGAATGATCTCCAATGCTCCTACGCTGAGTTATATACTGAGCCATTTAAAACCAAAGAGCATAACAAAGCATTAGTTCTTAGAATCACCGCTTTAGAGAAAGATTTAAGACTATTTGGAGAGAGAGAGAGAGAGAGAGAGAGAGAGAGAGAGAGTTGGTGTGAGAATGAAAAAGAGAGAAAATACAAACTTGAGAAGATAAGATGTTTTGATTGCGATGGGACAGGGCACAAGAATTTTGAGTGTCCCACTAGACTTAGGAGAGAGGAAAAGAAAGTTGCCATGCCCACTACCCTAAGCGATAGTGAGGATGAGGATGGAGATGAAAGTTTGATCGAAAAAGCTTTTAGAAAGTTGTTTATCGAGACCATGGAAACAAAAAGGTCAAATAGGATCCTAGGTCTTCGGATTTGTGAGTTGAAGGAAGAGAATGATGAGCTAAAAAGGAAAAAATATGACTTGACCAATACGGTGTCTAGTCTGATGACACGTGTGTCCCATCTCGAGGTTGATCTTAAACAAGCACGGGAGGTCCAAGTCTCGTTAGAGAACGCATCTCAGAAGGTTGATAAGGTGGTTCCCTATCCCGTTTTGAATGATGTTGGAAAAGGTAATGACGGTGCATTAACTACTTTTAATGCGCCCGAGCCTATATCCACTTTGGTGAGTGAGTCTCATGGGTGCCCGTCTAGGAAAGCTCATCCCAAAATTCTTGATAAATTAATTCCTTGACCGATTTATGTTTGCTCCCACTACAAGAAGCAAGGACATCTTAGGGAGTTTTGTTCTAAGTTGGGTTTTGTGCCATATCATGCCACTTCACACGTCCCCGCACATGCACCCATTCATGATACTTTGCTTGCAAATAATGATAGAGAGTTTGCACATATTCGCGAGCAAGTGAAGTTTTTTATCAAGACCACACATGATCTTATGGAGTTGGTCCAAAAGATGTCACCATCTTTGAAAAACTCCACCACTCTTCCCGGTTGAGGTCTTGACATGTCTTTTAGCATAGGGTGATATACATGATGTCTCTTTTGCCTATTGCTAGCATGTACCATTAGTTTTTTTTATTTTTTTATTTTCTAATTTTTTTATTTATTTATTTTTTTAAATCCAAAAAGATTTTCTTTTTATAAAATTTTTAGAAAAACATAAAAAGATTTTTGTATTTTATTTGCACCTTTTATAAATAAGCATTTAAGATAGCCGAGTCACAAATTTCATTCCATTTATCCATGTGACTGTTTGATAGTGATTTGAGACGATTCATCATTGAATCCATGTGCTTTACATTGTTTGGAGTCTTTGAGATGTGATTAGTGATATCTTTCTACATGTTTGGCTCCTTATCTCCTTTATTGCACACATGCACGACAGTATTTGATTATTGCACTTGTCTATCAAATATTGGCTTGAGTGTTTCCATCTCAATTATGTCTATACAACGAACCATATGCGATAAAATTTAACAAGATTGAAATGCATGTAAAAAACCATTTGGTGAGATTGTGTTTCTTTTAAACGGTGAAGGGCTACGAAATAATTCTCTACCCTTTGCGATTAAGCCACCATTAAATCGGACCTAAAAATTGAGGAATTTTATTATCCGGGATCCGAAGAGGTTAAAAGAGCCCGAAAAAAATTTAAAGGCAATAAAAAGCATTACATGCCACATATAGGCCATTAGGTTTCACCATCAATTCTCCAAAGTTTGAGAATTTAGATCACCTCTATTCAAAATATATATCTGAGGGAGTTTGGTTGGAGAATTTAAATGGGTTTGCACTTCCTTAAAAGTCCTGAGAAAGCATTAAATCGTTCTGGACGTTATTGGTGTAGAAATCACTTTGAGCTTTGATTTATTGATTTGATTGAGTCAAGTCTCATATTTCCATCTTTTTACATCTAAGGAAGATGTCGAGTGCATACGTTAGGAGTATCCGATATTCATCGTGCACATATGTCATGTTTTTATGCATTGATTTTCCAATTGAATTTTATCACACCCCTACATTTACGCTATCATCGACTTGGTTGTTTTTATGTTCTTTCATAGTGTGATTCTTTGTTGTATATTTTGTGTGAAAATTTTTGAAAAATTCAAAAATAGAAAGTTTATTACCATTTGACACTTTCCATATTTATGCTTCTCATATCTGTCTATTTTGGGACAACATAAAAAGGGGGAGAATGAATTATGACGGAGAATTATTTTTGGTGTTTGATTGATTTATCAATGATTTCTTAAGCTTAATTGATATTTGATTTTTGCATATCATTATATTTCAAACTGTTGCTTGTCACAGGTATTTGCTTTATCTCATGTGTGTAGGTACAAAGTTGATTTATTGGATTGCACACCCTGATGAGAAAAGCTTTGGGAGTTTCTGAAGAGCTGAAGATTTGAAGATGGTGAAGTCTAATTGAAGACATGTCACGTAGTATTCTCAGTTTGAGGGTTTAATGGGGATATTATCTTGTATGTCATTTATTTTAGGGAGATTGCATAATTCGGATTTTTTATGTATGTACCGGCATAGACATAGGGGGAGATTTGTAAGGACATAGTTTTATAAATGTCCGGGGTAGAATCTAGGAATTTGCTATTTTTCCTATATCACAGTTTCTATGTCTGATACCGCTACATTCGGCACATCATCACGATCATCCACGACAGCCTCTATCCGAATCAATGCATCCATCATCTTCACACATGCATCATTCTACATGCGATGTGGTGCTCATTTGTTTCCCACTACACCATGACGCTTTATTGGTAAAATGATTTAATGGAGTTGTTTATATTTGCATAAATATTTGGGAAATTTTTCAGAAAATAATTTTTGAAGTCTGAAATATTTTTTTTATCAAAACCAGAATTTTTCTAAGTGTAGAAGCAGAGTACCTCGGTCGACGAGCTCGTTCAAACGAGATAGCACTGTCATTCGAGCGAGATCATCATCTCGCGTGAAGTCGTTCGAATGACAAGTATCCTTCATTCGAGCAAGATGGCTATCTCGTTTGAGCAACATCGCCACCTCGATTTTCGTATAAATACCAATGTACCTTCTATACGTTTTCCCAAGTCTTTTCGCAACACGATTTCTGCAAAATACTGCCCAGAAACAGACTTCACTTCTTAAGGTTTTACACCTTGTTTATTCAAATAAAAACTCCCATCTATTATGTGAATCTTTAAACCTTCAAGAGGATCGTTTACTACTCATCTGGAGTACTTTGTGGAGGAGCCATCTTCTTCTCTACTGCTGCCCACCTGGAGTTCTTGAGGGAGATTCTAGCCGATGACATCGAACTTGACACCTGAGGGTATTTCTTTGTTACACTTATTTTCATTGTAATCCGTGTAACCATTTTTACAAATTATAGTGAAAATAAAAAGGTTTTTGCCCCTTTGGGGGATTTTTCCTCATTTATGTGTTTTCGTTTGTGATTGACTGTTCTTGCATGATCATATTAATTTCCATCACACCTAGATGCATGTTTTAGGATTTAATTAAAAAATTGAGATTTAATTAAATAATTTCTTAATTTGAATGCAAGCGCACTCTTCAGAGATCATGGAAAAGGATTCTGCTCCCTCGGTTAGAAGCTAGATAATCCGATCTTTATAGAAGGAATTCGTTGCCTGAGCCTATATCACCCTGGTAACTATCTCGGGTGTAACCGTAATCACTGACATGAATGAACGGGCAACTGCATCCTGATGTCCGAGTTATTTCCATTTCTCCTTCCACACATCAGTCACCTCGCCTATTGGCCTACGGCTCAAAACGTCTGCTACCATATTAACTTTTCATGTGTGGTAATGAATGTCGAACTGATCATCCTTCACAAATTCAAGCTACTTCCTATGACGCTTATTTAACTTCCTCTGCGTGAACAGATACTGTAGTCACTTGTGATATGTGAATAGGCAAAATCTCTCCCCAAGAGATAATGTCTCCATATCCACTATACAAATACGACTGTCGCTAACTCCAAGTCGTGGTTGGGGTAACTCCTCTCGTGAGTCTTAAGCTTACAGGAAGAAAAAGCAATCGCCTTATCCTCCTGCTGAAGCACACCCCCAAGTCCTAGTAAGGATGCATCATTGTAAACCAGTTATTCAACCCTTGGCCTGGGTAGTGATAGAACTAGTGTTGAAGTCAGCTTATCTTTTATCTCGTCAAAAGATAACTAGCATGCATCATCCCATATAAATGGCACCCCCTTGCGAGTCAAGTTTCTCAACGAACTCGCTATCTTTTAGAATCCCCGAATAGACCACCTGTAGTATCCTGATAACCCCAAGAAACTACGTTTCTGATTCGGCGTCATGGTTTGTCCCCACTCCCTCACCGCTGAAACCTTCCCGGGATCTACCGATATCTTTTAAGCAGAAATGATGTGCCCTAAGAACTGAGCCTCTCTCAGCCAGAACCACACTTCTCATATTTTGTATATAACTCGTGCTCACGTAGTGTTTGTAAAATCGTCCTCAGATGCTCGGCATTATCCTCCTCAGTTCGAGAATAAATCTGAATGTCATCAATGAAGACAATGACAAACTGATCTAAAAACTCTCTGAACACCCTGCTCATAAAGTCCATGAAGATTATCGGTGCATTGGTTAACCCAAATGGCATAATCCTGAACTCTTAAGATCCATACCTCGTCAGAAAAGTAGCCTTAGGGACATCCTGCTCCCTAATACGTAGCTGATGGTACCCCGACCTCAAGTCTATCTTCGAAAATTAAGAAGCTCCCTTCAACTGGTCGAATAGGTCATTGATTCGGGGCAATGGATATTTATTCTGTATTGTGACCTTATTCAACTCTTGGTAGTCAACACATAACCATAGCGACCCGTCTCTCTTATTCACAAAAAATATGGGAGCACCCCAAGGTTAGGTACTCATACAGAAGAAACCCTGACCCAATAACTTCTCAATCTAATCTCGTAACTCTCTCATCTCTTTCGAGACCATACGGTAAGGTGCATGGGCTATCGACTGAGTGCTTGGCACTAAATATATCACAAACTCTATCTTCTTATTGGGCGATAATCTCGGTATGTCCTGGAATACCTCAGCAAACTCACGAACAAATGGAATCGAATCAAGCAATTTCACCACTCCCTTAGAGGTCTCCTCCTCTATATAATATAAGTGGGTCAACGAGCCTCCCTCAGGATGAGGCATCGCCACCAAAAACATCTCCTGGACCTGTATGGAAAACATAATACTACGACTATAGAAATAAATCATAGCCCTATATGTAACTAGACAATCCATCCCGATGATAGAGTCATACTCGTGCATCTCTAAGATAAGCATATTGGTCAATAAAATCAATCTCCCAATCTCTATGCCTACTCCCCGGCATATAAAGAATATTAAATACATATAGCCCATCCATGAGTCTACACTGGTAATGGTGCTATCTACCGTGTCTAATAACCATGTGGCACGTGCAAAACTAGTGGCAACGAAGCTATGTGAATCCCCCATTTCAAATAATATCCGCCCCAAAGTCCCATGGAAAGAAAACATACCCACGACTGCGGGTGGAGCCCGATGAACCAAGGGTTGATAGACGTTGTAGATATCCCCATACTGTAGCTATCCTTGCTGAACCGAAACTACTGGAATGGATGGCAAAGCTGGTACCTGGGGTGGTACTGGGAAGGCGGCTGGAAATATCGATCGTTGGGGCTCCTGACAAGCGCCCTGCTACTGCTACTGCTGCGGGGATAGACCCCTCTGAGGATAATCCTGACGTTTGTGGCCAGTGTTGCCACTAGTAAATCACCTCCCTAGAAAGTGTTCTTCCCTATGCCCCAGCTGTCCTCGGCCCTGATGGCCATTACCACCCCTCCCCTGGCCCTTCTCGACATGTTATTTCCCGTATTGGCCCTGCCTAAAGCCTCCCTGATGATGCTGGAAACAACACCACCCTTCAAGGTGTTTGTGAGCTCAATTCAATGTTAACAATGGCAGCATAGGGTATATACACACATAGTAGAAGGAGATGAGGAGAATAGGATTTACATCGAAATATAAGTGGTTCAGCCAATTAAGCCTACGTCCACTGTGCAAGTGTATGATGTATATCAATATGTGAGCGAACTAATGGCCATAGATACAATCTCTCAAGCTTTCTCTCTCTATACTGTGTATTTGAATAGAGTTTCAGCTAGGGTTGCCAATTTCGGATCCTTTGTAACGTAGAGGATGACTCTATATATAGTACCTGGGGGGTGTAATGTTCCCCCTACGCATGCAATGAGCATGTGTGTTGATCTAGCCAATCTGATGAAGACATCTATCACTCTCATAGGTAGATAATGATGATGAAATATTCCCCCCATGTGAGGGGAATGATTTGTTATAACTGAATTGTGTTCACGTATCCTTGTCCACACATATGCCAATAAGAGCTCCGCCTCGATGCTTAGTCCTGACCTCGGCCTGGAATAGGCCCAGGCTGGTAAGGTCCAGTTGTCCATATAATTCGAGATGAGTCATTATGGTCCTGGCTTAAGTGAAGCCAAGACAAGTATTGAGGTCGTCCCGAGCCGAGGTTAAGCTGGACTGTGCCTGGAACCTTGGCTGATTCATTGATGGGCTTATCCTTGATAGAGGTATATCCTTATAACCTTGTCCTACCCCAGGCCGAGGTTGTCATTCCCAGGTAAACTGAAGAGCTTCTAACCCTTATGATACATGCAGCCTCCCCTTGATGAGGTTTGTAATGGTGTCGGCCAGAGTCGACCCTTCTATGGCCGAGGCAGCTGGTCATAGATCCAAGGCTCTTCCAACATCGGCCATATCCTCGACCGAGGTTGATGTCTCTAAGATGAGGTGACATGGGTCATATCAATCACCCTAATCCCTTAGTTACATGTGAGAGTAGGTGACTATGGGATCACTACACCTCTGAGGTCTTCTTCTATGTGCCAATGTTTATTTGACACTTGTCCATTGCTGAAGTGTGTCTTGCCTGGCAAGCATGTGTTGTTAGCCGTCCTTTGGGGCTCCCAAGGCAATGATGGGCCTTGGGAAACGTGCCTCCATATTTAAGGGTTCAAATCCTATTTTCTCTCCTTCTTCCTCATTTCTCTTTTCTGACATGATTTGTTTCAGCAGAATTTTCTCTCTCTAAAAAAACTTTGGTTCGAAGACTTTGGTGGTGATTCCTCGTATCTTCTCCCTTCTTCTTTACCATTTCATCCTTAGGTATCCTCTTCCATTCCTTTTTATTTATTTTTCCCTATTTTCCCTTTACTTTTGCATTTTTCAGTGTGTTTTGGGGGATTTTCGGCTAGTCCTCATATTTTCAGGCGAACTGTTCTTGCTCTAGATTTAAGAGTTTGATCTTTAAATTGCTTATTTCCATTAGCCAGTCTTGTTTATAGTTTATGAGAGTTGCAAGTGTAGGGTCGGTCTCTGATGCTCCGACCCCTTTACCAACTTCTAGAGGAGTTCCTTTTTTCAGGGAGAAGACTTTAGAGAAAATTATACAAATAGAAAGAGCACAGGAGGAAGATCGTAGGTTAAAGGAATTCCTCCTCAGACCTATCTTTCCACCACCCCTGAAGGTAGTATACCCTGGACCAGAAGAACCCACTATCCAAGTTGAAGTCCCTGCCGAACCATCACCAATGTCTGAGTCTGACATATCTGTGGATTCTTTCCAAGAGGCCATGGACTTTACAAATCAACAAGATCAGGCCCCTGATCAAGCAGAGGTTTCCAGTCGGGCCTCGTCTCACAATGATTCAAGCACATCGTCCTCTTCCTCAGAGGTCAAGGTTGTTGAACCAAACGTGGCTATTCCACTAATATTTGATGCCATTCCCCTGTCGGTCGTCACAGGGGCTGAGTTTGCTCAGAGTTTCCTAAGTAATCCTCCAACGTCTGCTCCGGCCGACGTTAAGATGGATGATGATGATGACGATGATGCTGAGAGTGACGTTGACGTCTCTAAGGCGGCCGAGATTGAGAGTTCAGTTACTGAGGTAGACTTTCTTTGCTTTAGATACTTGTACTCCATCAGCCCCTCCATAAAGCTCAGGAGACCTCTGAGGTAAGAGAGGGCATATCATGGGCGAGATGGTGAGATCTTCTTGTACGAGCAAATTTTCAAGTTAGGGTTTCGTCTTTCAATCCACCCCATCATTAGGTTTATTTTATCCTACATCAACTTGGCCCCTTCCTAGTTGTCACCCAATGCCTGGAGGGTAATAATTGGGGCCATCATATTGTGAAGGGTTGTTCACCATTCAGAACTTCTAGTCCAGATCTTTGTAGGTTGTTATGTTCCTTCTTTTGCTAAAAACCATCTAAGCTACTATCATTTTGTAGCTCGAAAGCCTGAGAAGAAGATGCTCCAGAAGACTCAGACTTCCAACCATAACTGGAAGCCTCACAATTTCTTTGCTTCAGGGCCATGGGAATTTGGCCCATGTGCCCCCTCCTTCATACTAGAGCCGCGAATGCCCATAAGGTGGGGCCAGGTTACAATGTCTGTCAAGGCCAACCCTGGTCTAAGCCTATAGAATCTTCAGAAGGTTAAAGACCTTCAGGATCATGGGATGCATGGTCTGCTCGTTAAGTTTGAACACCTTATGACCCCCCACTACCTCTCTGAGACTGGTTTGGGGGGTAGTCCTCTTACAGAGCTTGGTAAGTGTTTTTATTCAAGTTATACCTCTGAGTTTATTCATGTCTGACTCACTAACTCAGACCTTTCAATTTTGCAGAACATTCGAAGGATATCTAAAATGAACTTTGGGCAATGGCGGCACCGAGTTTGACAAAGCTTGCCAAGAAGGATGGTCTGAACTCCCCTTATCCTCCTCTCTCAACCTCGAAGGCTCAGGCCACAAAGAAGAGGAATGCTACTGACCCTTCCCCTGAAGATCAGAGGCAAAAAAAGAAAGGTGGGGACTCTGCCATCCCCATATCTTCTGCTGATGCCTTGGCTGGTCATATAGAGAAACTAAAAATCAACGACAACATAATAGGTCATAGTCTGTAGGCACTTGATACCATCGTCTCTGCAATGACCGAGGCTGAGAAACATTTCTATCGGTCAATGGATACACCTCTTCTGGTTGAATTTGGTCTCCACAGGTCCACTCAGGTATAACTTTATATTTCTTTATGATTTCCAACTATAACCTTTTATTTGACTTTCAACTCATACATATGATCACATAATTTGCAGGTCCTGGCCACTATGCATTATCTCTCCAACTAGACTCTGGGGAAGTTACCCGTCATTCAAAAGGGTTAAGAAGCCGAGAAGGTGCAAAGCACTCTGAATGTCAAAATAGACCGCCTGAAGTCTGAGTTTAACGAGTCTGAGAAGAAGGTAAAGGGGATGGAGAAAGGGATCTCCAAACTTAAGAAGGACCATGCTATGGCTCTGAAGGCAAAGGACGATGTTCTCCAGAAGAAGGTCGACTCTGCCGTGAAGGCAGCACTTGAAGACGCCTCTGAAGGGATACTTGCTGACTATAAAGCCTCAGATGAGTTCATAAGCTTCGGCTTTGAGTACCTTAAAAGAGGTATTAAAGCTACTATCAAATGAGCGGCTGTCAAGGAAAAGGAGGCAGGAAGTTTGAAGGCCTCTGATTTCATAGGTCTCGGCTTTGCTAACCCCCAGCTTGACCAAGCCCTTCAAGAGGTGGAGGAGGAGGTCGCGGCACCTGCAGAGACTGCACCACTAGATGGCACTGAGATAGAAGGAGCTGACCACAGAGAAGACATTGCCGAGGTGACTAACGTCGTCCAACAGAATCAGGCTGAGGACACCAACACTCTTCCCTCTAACCCTTAGGCTAATTAAGCTTTTTATAACCCCTAATTGGATGTAGCCTCTGAAGAACATATAAAACTTGTATCTTTTAAATTTTTACAATTGGAATGATAACCTCTGAGGAGGGTTTTTACTTCATTTGCTTTGTTGAATGCTTGTCATGCAATGTTTTAGCTCTGAAGTTTGTGCAATGATGTCTGCTTGAACTAAATTAGTAGCCTTATCTCAGACCTTGTCACCACTTGATGTTGTAAGGGTCTGAGATCATCACCTAAGATGTTATCCTCATAATTAATCTCACCAAATTAATGATGTTAAGGGTCTTAGGTCATCCAATTATGGTGTCTGACTTCAGACCTTGCAACCACTTAATGATGTTGTAAGGGTCTGAGGTCATCACCTAAGATGTTACCCTCATAATTAATATCACCAAGTTTATGATGTTAAGGGTCAGAGGTCATCCAATTATGGTGTCTGACTTCAGACCTTGTCACCACATAATGATGTTGTAAGGGTCTGAGGTCATCACCTAAGATGTTACCCTCATAATTAATCACACCAAATTAATGATGTTAAGGGTCTGAGGTCATCTAATTATGGTGTCTGACTTCAGACCTTGTCACCACTTGATGTTGTAAGGATCTGAGGTCATCACCTAAGATGTTACCCTCATAATTAATCACACCAAATTAATGATGCTAAGGATCTGAGGTCATCTAATTATGGTGTCTGACTTCAGACCTTGTCACCACTTAATGATGTTGTAAGGGTCTGAGGTCATCACCTAAGATGTTACCCTCATAATTAATCTCACCAAATTAATGATGTTAAGGGTCTGAGGTCATCCAATTATGGTGTCTGAATTCAGACCTTGTCACCACTTAATAATGTTGTAAGGATCTGAGGTCATCACCTAAGATGTTACCCTCATAATTAATCTCACCAAATTAATGATGTTAAGGGTCCTAGGTCATCTAATTATGGTGTCTGACTTCAGACCTTATCACCACTTAATGATGTTGTAAGGGTTTGAGTTCATCACCTAAGATGTGACCCTCATAATTCCTACCACTAGAGCACAATGAAGCAAGAACCGACATGGAAACTGATATCTTATTAATAATCTCTTCACAAGATGGTACATTTACATAACTTTTTGCAACATCATATGTAGTACTTCTTCATATGATCAGCATTCCAGGGATTGGCAAAAGTTTCCCCTTCTAGGTTTTCTAGCATGTAGGTCCCGGGTACAACCTCTTCTGTTACTTTGTAGGGACCATGCCAGTTTAGTTGGAGTTTGTTTATTTTCTGTAAGGTCTTCTTCAGTACCAAGTCTCCCACGGCAATGGATCTTGACTTCACCTCTGATTGTAGAACGTTGCTGCTCTCTGCTGGTAAGCTGCTTATCTGATTTATGCGTCTTCTCTTCTCTCTTCAATCAGATCTAGGTATAGCCTTCTCTCTTCCCCATTTTTTTCAGGGTCATAGGTCTGGACCCTATGAGTATGGAGTCCCACTTCTGTTAGTATGACGGCCTTCGAGTCATGTGCTAGCATGAATGGGGTTTCTCCTGTAGGTGTCCTTGTCGTGGTTCTGTAGTCCCATAACACAGCGTAGACCTCTTCAGTCCATCTTCCCTTCTCATCTTCTAACCCACACTTCGTTGGGTTGAGTTTTATCCTGTATAAGTCCATAGTATCAAAGGTCTTTTCAAGGTCTGCCACATGAGTGCAGGCCTTTAAGTTCTTTGTCAGCATATCGTCTACATATACTTCCATGGTCTTGCCTATTTGGTCTTCGAACATCTTATTCACAAGACATTGGTACGTCGCCCCTGTATTTTTTAGACCGAAGGGCATCACCTTGTAGCAGTACTTCCCTTTATCGATAATGAAGGTTGTTTTTTCTGAATCTTCTGTATCCATGAAGATCTGATTGTAGCCTGAATACGCGTCCATGAAGCTCATGAGCTCATGCCATGTAGTAACATCAACCATCTGATCTATCTGAGGTAAGGGATAGCTGTCTTTTGGGAAAGACCTGTTTAGGTCAGTGAAATCAACGCACATTCTCCACTTACCATTGGCTTTGGGCACGATGACTGCATTTGATAACCACTCCGGGTATATGACTTCTCTTATAAACTCAGCCTCTTCCCGGATGATGTCGTACTTCTCTCTGGAGTAAACACTTCATCTTTAATTGATAGGCTTGGCCTCTTTGGTCACGTTGAGCTTGTGACTCATGACCTCAGGGTTGATACTTGCATGTCTGCATGACTCCAAGCGAAGACACTCTGCCTCTTCCTGAGGAAGCTTATCATCTCTTCCTTGATTTCTGTCTTTAGGGCCTTGCCGACCTAGATGATTTTTTTCGATTCGTCCTCATTGAGGACAATGGATTCTACCTCTTCCGCGACCTCTCCCTTCTTCAACTTTGTTTTATCTCTCGGGTCCAATGTATCAATGCTATAGGTGGTAGTTGCCCTCTTATGCGCCTCTCTCTCTTCGGCCGAGTTTAAGTAACATTCTTGTGCTATGGTCTGGTCACCTTGCACTTCCCCTACCCCATAGGTGGTCGGGAATTTTAGCATCTGGTGGACTGTTGACGGCACAGCTTCAAACTCATTAAGGGCCACTCTTCCTATGATGAGCTTATAGGTCGAGAAGACGTTCTCGTCCATTACGTAAAAATTTATCTTCCGGGTCAACCTCTTAGGCCACTCGTCACCCATCCGTACGTCCATCTCAAACATACCCAATGGGTGGACCTTCTCGCCGCTGAAGCCCATCAAGGGATGATGATAGGGTACCAGCCTAGCTCTGCTAAGACCTAGGCTCTTGAAGCAAGGCCAAAACTTTACGTCTGCTGAACTCCCCCCGTCCACGAGGATCCTCTACACCTCGCACCCATGCACTCTTGTTGTTATTACCAATGGGTCATCATGGGGAGCTAAGATACCTTTAAAGTCGAGTCGGGAGAACCTAACTATAAGGGTGTCCATGTCCACCTTCTTTATCTTCTGCGCTGTATCGGAAGACGTTAGATTTACAACCTCAAGTTTGGCCATCGACTTGGCCTCTGCTACATGAGCTTTCCTGTCAGCCACTTCAGAACCACCTCCCGCAAGCCCTCCGCATATGGTGTCAACACCAAAGGAGATCATGCCAACCCTCTTCACCGGGGTGTTATCATCTTTCGGCGGAAGGTCTGGATCGTCTTCATTATCATCTACCAAGTCATTGCCTCTTCTAGATGGAGCATCGTCATGGCATCTCCTTTTCTTAGGGTCATCTCTTCCCCCTTTAGGAGCTTTTCCATCAACATACATCCCCAGTTTTCTGGATTTTAACATCTTCTCAATCTCATCCTTCAAGGTGAAGCATCTGTCTGTAACATGGCCATGGTCCTGGTGGAACTCGCACCACAAGTTTATGTTCCTCTTATGCGGAGGGGCCTTCAGTTTCTCTGGCCATCTTAGAGTCCTATTATTCTTGATCTCATTGAGGATATGCTCACAGCTCACGGTTAAAGGGGTATAGTGAGCGAACTTGTCATCGGGTGACCTCTTCTTTCCATCTTTCTTTTTTTGGGACTTCCCGTTACTACCACGGTTCTCATCCTCATACCTGGCGGCCATTGCCTCTTCAGTATTCATGACTTTTTCTGCAGTTTCCATTAGCTCTGCCATGGATCTGAAGACCTCCTACGAGGGCGATCATGGCTATATTCTCTTCGTAATCCACTAATAATTTAAGACCCTGTGACGGCCGCGAGTTCCCATAACAACTTCCCTTTCTGAAGACCTCCTATGAGGGCGATCATGGATATATTCTCTTTGTAATCCTCAACCTCAAGTTTCTCTTTGTTGAACCTAGTGATGTAGTCCCTTAGGCACTCGTCCTTGCCTTGCTTGACATACAGTAGATGAGTGGTCTTCTTTTGAGGTCTTACCCCAAAGAAGAAGTTATGAATGAATCATTCGGCCAAGCCCTTGAATTTCTCAATTGAATTCTTCGGAAGAGAAGTAAACCAACTGTGTGCTTCTCCTGTCAGAGTCCCAGAGAAGGCACTACACTTTATCTCATCAGGTATCGAGTAGATGTCCTCCGCCAACTGATATATCTCAATGTGATGTACAGGGTTGGTGCTACCATCATACTTGGGCGACACCACGGGTGGTTTGAACTTAGCAGGGGTCGGTAAGCTCACTATCTTAGCCACGAATGGAGAGCCCTCTGAGTAACCCCTTTGCAGTGGATCCCTACTTTTGATGAGGTCTCATATCTTCTCCTCAAGACGTTGGATAGAGTTATTCCATGGTCTCCTACCATCGGCCTGGCCGAGGTTATCCCCAGCCACCTCTAAGGGATGGACTGAGGGTTCCCCTACCGCAGCACAACGTCGGTTGTTGAACTCTTCCTGGTCTCTAACCCTTCCTTCACGAGGTCGGCCTTGATCAGGCCGGCCTTTTCTGTCTCCTTTTTACGAGCCGGCTGCACTTCTCGACCTTGATAACCTCTGTCTTAGGTTATTCACTGGGCCCAACCTTTCAAAGGCTGACCCTCTGCTCAATTGATCAAAAGTTGATTCTCTTTATTGGGCCTCTTCACCTCTTCGGCTGACACAGCCTAGGCTCTGCTGAAGAGGACGTACCGTATTATTGAAAACCTCATATGGCTCCCAATAATCCTCCTGGACCTCTTCCGCCTCTAGATAGTCATACCTATCCTCCGGGCAAGGGTTTTCTTGCCTCCCCAGGCGTCAGCACCTAGGGTTAACAACGTCCCTCCTCCGCTGGGGTGGTCCTTTATTGGTGCTTGGGGTGGTCCCCTGGCATCAGGATAAGGCTGGACATCCGCTGGAGTGATCATCTCCGATGAAACTCCAGGTGGGCTCATCATAGTTTGGCTGAGCTGTGCAAACTTCTCCTGCATAGCTTGTTGTGTTGCAGCCAAAGACCTCAAGGCTGCAACTACCTCCGCCATTTCGGACTGAGGCGGTGCCTGGCTAGAACTAGGCCCTCCCCCACCAGGCAGCGGAAGAGGCAGTGGCAATTCTGGTGCCATGTGTTAACGATAAAGAGCTTGAGTAGCAGGTGAGCTTAATACCTTAAAGGACCTATTTCAATGGTGAAGCAGCTCCATGGAAGGGGTGGCGCCTGGTTCACCACCAGAGTCTCCGGTGAGGTTAAGCTGAAGAAAAGGAAGAGACAGCTTCTCGTTCCCACAGACGGCGCCAAAATGATGATGCTGGAAACAGCACCACCCTTCAAGGTGTTTGTGAGCTCAATTCAATGTTAACAATGGCAACATAGGGTATATACACACATAATAGAAGGAGATGAGGAGAAGAGGATTTACACCGAAATATAAGTGGTTCTGCCAATTAGGCCTACGTTCACTGTGCAAGTGTATGATGTGTATCAATATGTGAGGGCAATAATGGCCATAGATACAATCTCTCAAGATTTCTCTCTCTATACTGTGTATTTAAATAGAGTTTCAGCTAGGGTTGCCAATTTCGGATCCTTTGCAAGGTAGAGGATGACCTCTATATATAATACCTGGGTGGTGTAATATACCCCCTACGCATGCAATGAGCATGTGTGTATTGATCTAACCAATCTGATGAAGACATCTGTCACTATCACAGGTAGAGAGTGATGATTAAATATTCCCCCCACGTGAGGATAATGATTTGTTATAACTGAATTGTGTCCACGTATCCTTGTCCACACATATGCCAATAAGAGCTCCGCCTCGATGCTTAGTCCTGACCTCGGCCTGGAAGAGGCCGAGGCTGGTAAGGTCAAGTTGTCCATATAATTCGAGATGAGTTATTATGGTCCTAGCTTAAGTGAAGCCGAGACAAGTATTGAGGTCGGTCCGGGCCGAGGTTAAGCTGGATTGTGCCTGGAACCTCGGCTGATTCATTGATGGGTTTATCCTTGATAAAGGTATATCCTCGTAACCTCGACCTACCCCAGGCCGAGGTTGTCATTCCCAGGTAAACTGAGAGTTGCTGACCCTTGTGATACATTCAACCTCCCCTTGATGAGGTTTGTAGTGGTGTCGGCCAGGGCCTACCCTTCTATAGTCGAGGCAGCTGGTCACAGATCCAAGGCTCTTCCAACATCAGCCATGTCCTCGGCTGAGGTTGATGTCTCTGATCCGAGGTGACACGGGGAATATTAATCACCTCCCTAGAAAGTGTCCTTCCCTATGCCCCAGTTGTCCTCGGCTCTGATGGCCATTACCACCCCTCCCCTTGCCCTGCTCAACATGTTGTTGCCCTTGTTGGCCCTGCCTAAAGCCTCCCTACTCCTATCTGAAGTCACCAGAACGGAATTTCTTGGTAGGGTCCCCCTGATGGGAACTCTGCTCACCCTGAAGGACCTGTCCTTGAGCTGTCGGTGCCCCACTGGCACTACTACCTCATGTCTGGCCCTACTGGCTGGACTCCCCGACTCGTTTGCTTCCCTGATGATAAAAGCGGTGGTCCTGGAAATGTAGCAGGGATGCGTTAACCACATTAGAATAAGTGGCAAATGAAAGATTCCCTAACAGATGCTGGCGAATCCTTGAAGTCGATCCATCCATAAACCTTTGGATCTTCTTCTCCTCCGTCGGTATCTCATCTAGAACTATATTCAGAATGCAATAGTCTTAAATATAGGTCTCTATATCAAAGAAAGCTATGCAAAAAGCATAACACGCCGCATAGATCCTAAGTACTCTAGAACCTGGTGCTCTTATACCACTTGTGAAACCCCGCCTAATTAAATAACGGGTGATCAATCCTTTATTAAATTAAATCATAATATTTAGTTGGTTCAGATTGTGTATCATTGTCGAAAACTTTATTATTAAATACTAACCACCTAATATTTAAAAAGGTTGATGTGAAAATTTTATCTTATAAATAATATAAAACAAGGTTGACGAATTATTAAACATTTACCATTCACACCAATCTCATATGATAAGAAATAACTGCAATAATAAATGTAACTGGAGTATACACTTTCAATCTAAGTACCAAATCAAATAATCTAACATAAATAAACCAACTACTGAAAGAAGTAAATAACTAAATCCAAAATCTCTGAATATCTAAATAGAAAAGGGGCAACATGCCCTAACTGATAAAATAACTCAAAAGGAAGAAATGATGGACATAGAGGCGTCTAGTACCATGGTTTTGTAACCTCCACATCAGCTACAGCTCTTAGAATGAATGGAACTCCTATGCTTGGTGTCCCTGTGGCTAGGCACCTAAAATAATTCAACAGAGAAAAGAGATTTGTGGAAAATGGGTCAGAGCCCGAGTTGTAAAACAATTTAAAAATCAAGATGTGCTTAAATAAAAAAATATCACATATATTATTCATGTTATATTATCATACTCTCACTTGAGATACTCACCTCTCAACTAATGTGCACACCTAACGCATGTACCAACCCATCCTAGTTATGCTACCCCGCCTAACTAGACTGATGATAAACATAATTATGCCAAGACTCTTGAGGGATTAACCATATCGCCCCTATCCCGCATTAACATATGTTAAGGATAACTATATAAATATTCAACTGTTATTCTCATAACATTATTTTTCTCATTAAGTTAACGTAATAACTATTGTTATTTCCAAAACTACAAAACTTACACAGTATAATAAACAACAGGTACACATATATCTATCTCTTTATATTTACATATACTAATATGGCACCCTTGGGTTAGGTCCCCCTTGGTGTCAGGCATACTCTGCTATCATGTCCCGATGCATCGCTCATTGCATAAAGGACTATAGGTTCAATCTCTCGCGAACCATCCAATCAAACACATATATTGGAGATGAACATAGTTCAAGGCCGATGGGCTACCCACATACCTACACACCCATACGACCGCCATCACTATCACCTACAGATAGCCCGTACCTAGGTTCTATGCTTAATGTTAAGATTCAAAATCCTCCCGAAGGTCCCTCGGGATATGATCGTCCACAACGTGCAATCTCCACCCGATAGCAAGCTGCGTAGGTATGTTATACACATAATAATTAAATTAATAAGTATACACACAACTTATCATATTCATTAGGTATTCACGCAACCTAACTCCCCAAATTTATGAGTAGTATTATCATTCCTAGTACTCACAATACACTAACCGTACGATTTATCTCTCTATCATTTAAACGTTCCTTAGGGATCTCTTATTCCAACATATTCCCCCGAGTAGGCACACACCCATCTCACCACTTGACTAAGAATTTAGTCACTCAATGATAACGTAGGTCATTTCTCTCACTTGAATCAAGCTAGAAAAATTTTAACTCGTTCAGACAAAAATTTGAGTTTTTGACATCTTGTTAGAAGCTGGGAATTCTCGTTCGAACAAGGTCATCCAAACGAGGTTGATCTCACTTCGAATGAACTATAAACGAAATCTCGTTAGTAATCTCATTGGAATTCTCGTTCGGATGAGGTCATTTGAACGACCTGGGCAAGTTTTCGAACGAGAATTCTGAGTTCATCCCTGTCTTATAAAAATTTATGTTTTCTTAATTCATTCAACATAAAATTCACTTAGAACCCATCCTGATTCAAATTCAACAACTTTAAACTATATCCCCTAGTATTAGAACACTTTCCCACCCATTTTTAACATCAAATCCCTAAAATTTTAACATTAATTTCGATAAATTTCTCAAATCTTCAACAAGTCCTAATTTCATATAGTCTCCATTAATGACCAACTAAACTCAGATATGATTTCGTAGTTTCAATAGATAGTATTCTGATTTCTAATCCCCAATATATAGTTATTCAACTACATGCAATTCCTATACCACAATCATGAATAAATTCCCAATCTCAGTTCCAATTACATGATGTTATGATTTAACCATCAACTAAATTAACATGAATCATATGTGCTCTAAAATCCAGCGACATAAGCACTTGCATTTTTGTGAACTTCTTATTAACTGAATGAAACTGGTATAGGGGTGGTCCTCTCTTCAAGATCTACAGGTTGGTGTGATTTTTGGCGTGAGAGTTTCGGTCTTTATCCCAGGGCACCTATGGAGTTTTTTTTCTCCCTCTTTGGTTCTCTCTCTCTCTCTCACTTAGGTTTGGAAATTGACAGATAAATTATTACCCACATACACTTACCTTTTAATTATCTATTTTTGTCCATATAAATTTCCCATAATCTCAAATGACCAAAATACCCCTCTGGGGTATCGGTTTGGCCTAAATTGCCCCGAAATCCAAATAAAATACTCGAGTAGATTTTTTAACTATTTGGACCCTTTCGAACTCATTGGCGCACTCGAAATGATCATACGAGTTGCTTAAAAATAAATTATCTTTTTAACCCAATAAAATAATCCTGCCACGACCCGTACGCGCGTCACAACTAAGTGTATTGCAACTGCCGTATTTTTCACTCTCGGATGTAATAATATTTTCGTAATCATTTATTACTTTACTCGCTAAGTAATACTCAACATAATTATAACCAATACATACTAAATCTCGTCACGCTAGTAATTTTTACATTTAAATCCGGATTAATTATAAATAAATTTTCTCCATTTAAATTAATTAATCATAATTCCATAATTAAAATAAAATCCATCAAATATACTGGGTATTACAATACCCTGGCCTATCTCCGAAACCTTGCAACCTTCACCTCTCCAACCCAATACCTGTTGAAATACGAACCGTAAACCCATTTCCATTATACACATAACCAACCCAAACCTTTTACCCATTCAATCGACCCAAACTCTCATCAGCCCCCTTTAACCCATTAACCCATAGCCTTCCTAAACCATAAAAATGATTTTACATAAAACACAAATAAACCAAAGTCCCCAAAACCAAAGATCCCACTTGTGTTTAAAATGCCAACTTATCTAATTTGTCCAAAATACCCTTACCCTCACTCAATATCAAGCACCCATTTATTCTCTTTACATGTCCATCCAATTCCAATTATACCCATACCCTCATCCACCTATAAATTGAAGACGTGGTGGCATTTGAAGAGAATGTTTGTTTTAGTTTTTTAACTTTGTGTGATAAATTCTCCTCCACCCATCTGTAGAGAATATTTGCATTTTTAGCAAATATCTCGATATAGAGCGGTGTGGTAGAAATTATCTCTTAGAATGAATTTCACTCCACTCCTCTACAGTGAGTATTTGTATTTTAGCAAATATCTCAATATGGACTGATGTGGTTAAATTCATCCCTTTTGGAAGTAAATTCTTCTCTATTACTTGATGGTGAGTATTTGCATTTTTAGCAAATATCTCAACATAAAGTGATGATGTAGAATTTATTTTCTTAGATTAATTCTAGTGTGGAATTTTATAATTTGAGGATTTGCAATTTTTATCAAATCTCTCTCATTATTTAAGAGTTCATTATGAATTCATCCATTGTATATTAGTTTTTATTTTTTTATTTTGTAGTTTTTATTTTAGAAAAAAAATATAAATTCGTGAGGGATTGTAATTGAGAGAATTTTGGATTGTAATTGAAGATTTGCTCCAATTCAAGGCTAAAATGGGTTTGAAATATTCCTCTTTAATTACTCTTGATTTAATCCTTTTATGTTTTTATTTATTTATTTTATATCTTGGATGATGATTAATGAGGGCTAATCTCCCATTCATGGGATGAATTGAAGCCATCATGAGTCCAACTTAGCTAGTTTACTTGTTAGCACAATTTTGTTTATTTTATTCTTCTCTTGTTAGCTTTTACATTTTAGCTAGCACTTTAAAAAATTAGTATAGTTAGTTAATTAATAATCCCTTGAAAATCATAAAAAAATTAATAATATGCAAATGAATCTAAACTTGTCTTCACATATTTTACTCTTCACACATTAAAGTGGATTAACATCCTTACTTACCATTATACAATTTCATATTATGTTTGTAGGTTCAAAGGGATTTTGATTGGAAAGTATTTACAACAACGATAACGATCAAATACACATTTAGAAGAAAATTTTCTTTTCCAACAATTGTCAATCACCCGTGGAATCCAAAGAGCATATGAGTACCCGATAAGAATGCATTTGAAAGGAAAATCCTTGTGAGAGGCATCAGATGTACCGTGATGGATAATATCTCAAATTAGAAAATGGGCAATTTATAGTTAGCTACCAAAAAAAGTGCAACGTTCTCGCAAGCTCTACAGGAAAACCCTAAGTCTTACTTATGGGAAAGACATAATCAGTCACCATAAAGTGGAATTTATAGTAAAGATCACTAAGATCAATCTGCCTAAACAATGACCCTACCGATATCTCTACCTGCTAAGAAAGACGTGTGATCATCGAGGGATACATATCCATTAGAGAATAGGATAAACTAAGGATACTTAACTCGATCATGTTAAAGATAGGATGCTAGGACAACATCAGTTAAAATAATCTCAACACCTTAAACAAAAGAGATGAGAGTCAATGGTGCAGCAGATGAAACTAATTGATTTGAATAAACTCATAAAAATCATTCTCTATGGTATGCAAAAAAGGAGGCATAAAGATGACAGATGTCGAATGTGTGCAACGTAATATACACCCTCACGAGTTCTCTATAGATGTTTTAAATCCACATCTCGCCCGGTATGCACAAGGTGAGTAAAAAATCCCATCTGTTGTGGTTTTACATCTTGGGTAAGCCTCACAAATGATAGATCAATGGAATAATCAATTGACGGATCAGAAATATGCTATGTATATTGACGTGTGCATCAGTCAACAGAGTCAAAAGGGCTTTAGGCCAATCACAAGTCCTAGACATCCTACCGGGAGCATTACAGAACTGTTTGGTTCTCTTCTCGAGGCTCGTCATGAAACTCAAATAAGTGAAAATGAGACAGATAATGGTTAATAACCCAAACAAACAATAATTAAACTCAAAGGATACTCAAACGAGTGCAAATCGGAAGGAAAGCTCAAAATATGAATAAAATCACTCGAGTATCAATTCCCTAAGAATGGATTAAAAGGTGTTAAGAATTCTAAGATAATGATAAATACAACTTTAAGATACTTAAATCGAACTTAGATAAACCCAATTGAATGGATTAGAACTAGGGGCGATTATCGATCGGTTTAGTCGGTATTTAACGTATACCAATACCATACCAATTTTTTTCGGCACATTCACTTTCAGTATTTTCATTTTTTGGTTTTTCGGAAAACCTTACCAGTACCAAACCGTTTAGTATTTAGTTCTTTTTGGTATTTTCGATAAATTTTGCTTTTAGTAATTTCAATTTTTTTGTATTTTAATTTTGATTTATTATTGATTATTGATTATTTTCCAAATATTTTTAATTTTTAAATGCAATATATATATAACATGTAAACTAAATATATGGTATATAACTATATATATATATATATATATATATATATATATATATATATATATATATATATAGTTATATACCATATATTTAGTTTACATGTTAGTTATATATATATATCTATATATATATATATAGATATATATATATAACTAACATGTAAACTAAATATATGGTATACACCATACACATAAACATCCAATAATTTGTATATCGAATTACTCACGCAAAACTGAAAAGAGTTTGTTTCAGAGACAAAATAAATGAATAAGTATATGTTTTTGACTTTAAACTTTTATACTTTTTTAAAAATAAAAGTATCACCCACTATTATATAAACTTTTTGTAATAAATGAGGTCAACTAATGATAAAAATTATAAAATTTGATATAAAATTTCTAATTATGGCATATTAAATTGATATTTTGGATGGTAGTTTCAGTAATTAATTTTGGTATGGTAGTTTCGCTAAGTTGGTTTTTTAATGTGTGACCCAAAGTTAACCACCAAGTTTTTGGTAATTTCAATTTAGGTAATTTGGATTCGCAGTAATGAAAAGTAGTAAAACCAAACCATAATTTTTGTACAAAAACGGTACGAATCAGTAAAAAAACGCACCGCAACCACCCCTAATTTGAACGATTATTTGTGAAAAATTTGGGAAATCTCCAAAATTTTGAACTTGTAACAGAAAAATTCTAGATCTTTAAATAGGCACTCAAACTGTGTTTGAATCCTCACAATCATAAGAAATCACTAACTGTGAGTAAAATATCAGTTAGGGTAATATCTAGAGAGATGGTAAGAGGATATAAATCAACAATGATTAGAAACCCTCCTAAGTCGAATAGAGTAGTCAAAAAAACTCTGATATTGTCCCTGCATTAAGTAAAATATGAACCGTGAAAATGAATTTTATAAACGGCTCAAGAACACTTCGTAGAATGAACGAAAATTTCCCACAGAAGTCGTTCATGCAAACCGATTTTGGAAGATTGCGCATAACGCCTATTTTTGCACTGTCGTGCGAATGGATCAAAATTCCACCATGCACACACTTTTGCATAGAATACACAAGTCGATGATATAACTCTAGAAAATAGTTAGCAGGACCCCCAAAAGTCCAAAGTCTCTCAAAATATGCAATGAGAGATGAAAATGTACGCTCAAAAACTTTTCTTTTTTTTTTTTGCAATTTTTTTACATTTTCAAAGAATCAACCAAACACATATATACATGTAAATATAAAAACATGTAAATTGTCATAATTAGGCTATTAATGATCAAATAGATTCTTTGCACAGATTTTCTTTGAACTAAACTAAGTGACATGGATGAAATATAAATTTGCACAAACAATAATCAATCAAACATATTAGTTCAAATTCTAATCAAATCAATTAAATAATTTGTCATATCAATCATAGCATTATAAAAACAAATAATAGATCAAGTAATAAAATTGAAAAAGTCGAAGGAACACGGTGTGTGATACCGATTTAAAATTAATTCGCAAGTTTCCAATTTGGCACACTTATATAATTAGAGTCAATTCGAACCAAAATAATTCATCCCCTAAACATGCATATATATGTATGCACGTGTCAAACCATAAATCGATAAAGCATGTGACACAAAGTTAAGGAAAAAACCCCTTTCGGGTAAAACCTTTTATTTTCACTATAATTTGTAAAAACGGTTATACGGATTACAATGAAAATAAGAGCGACATACGAAATACCCTCAAGCATCGATTTTGATGTCTCGACTGAAATCTCCAGCAGGAACTCCAGGTGGTCAGCAATAAAGAAGAAAACGGATTCTCCACAAGTGTGAACTTTTGTAAGGACTCCCTCCACAAAAGCACACAGCTGTCGGTTGTAGAGTTTTCCCACAAAGAATAAAACAAAGTAAAATGTGTTATTGGGTTTCACAAAACAACTCACACAAAAGTAATTGGAATTTTTTTTGTGAATTGTAAACAAAAACAAATATTTGAACCCTTAAATTGTTGGAGAAAAACTTTCTGCCAAAGATATTTTTCTAATTGATTTTGGGCAGATAAACAAAACAAATGTTTTCAAAGGATAAAACTCTTTAAGGTTGAAAACTGTTCTCCTTATTTTTTAAGGCTGGCAGAACCCCTTTTCATACAAATTTTGAGCCGGTCAAAGGATAAGCATGATGTCAGCGTGTCAACCGAAAAGTAACCTCACTCGAATGAGATTGCGTGTCGTTCAAACGACTACGCGCGACATCAACATGTCATTTGAACGAGATGGTAATCTCGTTTGAACGACCTTGGCATCGAAATCGAGGTACGTTTGTTTCTTTACAAATTTTCTCATACTTTTCAAAAACACATTTTTTCTAAAACAGTAATAAAACCTTTTTACAAAAAACATTTATAAAAACATTTTCCTATAAAATCTTTTTAAAACTCCTTTAAAAAATATCCCAACACTCTTAATATGAAATGTAAATGAAACTTTAAACAATATCTTACCAAAGTTCATAATGTTTGGGTTTGAATGTTGAAGACAACTTGTAATTCAGATCCGTCTTTTTTAGATGCAATCTTCTCAATTCTTCAACGACTTGTAAAGATATACGACATAATTAATTGTGACGGACTTATTAAAAATATGTCTTTACAAAAATGAATGTACATAATTGTTTCATATGAATTAAATTTCAAACTTAATCATGTTATCACATCATTATCCTTTCTAGATATTCAAAATGATAGTAATAATTATATAATCTCTCTCAAAGGATATATAAGATCTAAAGTAGATACTAAAAGTAGTAATACAAAAAATTAAAAAGCCTTATATTGTTTTACTTGCCTTGAATTTTCTAGCACTTGGCTTTGGATCATTTTATCATGAAATGGCTTTTTCTACGACGGATTTCGTATACACTTTGGTACACACCTATCAATGATATTTAAATTTAATTTATTGTAATGTCACCAACGGTACCCCTTTCCATTTTGAAAACTTCTCATCAATCAACTCCATCAAGTTACGGTATTTCTACACAAAACTCTAAAATAATTCATAGAAATGTTTTCAAATTAATTTACCAATATTAGACCTCGGGATTTAATTATGATTCAAACATTAAGAATTATATAATTACTTTGAATCAATGTTGCAATCCGTTTTTCAAATTAATTTCATATAGTGAATCAAATGTATATAGAGAACTTAATCAATAAACTGAAAATATTTTTAGTTTTTAAAGGATATGTGACAACCCGCTCAAAATAATAACGGGTGGCCAGACCTATACTAGATTAAATCAGGTATCTCAGATGGATCAGTCTCAAGATCAACTGACAATACTAAATAATATAAGGATAACTACCCGAAACTATTAAAAGAGGATTACCAAACACTTAAAACTTTTATTTAACACCAATTAAAACCAACCATGCAACCAATATCACACAATACTACATCTAAATATGATGAGTAAAACAACAAACTCTACAATTTGTAAAAAAATAGATACAAGAGTGCAACAAAATGTACAAAGTAAAATACTCGAATAAGCTGTCGGGTCACAGACAATACAATAATCTGAGAAGGGGAAATATAAAAGTGTTAATCTACAACACTTGAGTACAGACCCAAATATACAAACTGAATCCTAATCTAGATATACAAAAGATAGGAATTGACTAAGACAAAGTGCCGCAACAGTCCGCTACTGCTATAGCTCCACGAATACTCTGGATGGGTAAACATCAATGGTGTCCTTGCGGAGGAACACCTAAAAGAATACAATATGTATACATAGGAGGAGAAAATATAAACGGGTCAGAGCCCGAGTTGAAACCATTTTATAGCAAGTGCATTAAAATGCATAATAATTATAAATGCATTATTACATGATTAAGGTGGAGTTGCACTCTCCATAAAATTCAAGTCACCTCTCAACTAAAGCACGCAACTAAACGTATGCGTGTGATTTCCAAATGAATGCCCCTATCTAATTAGGCAATTAAAACCATCTAACATATTTCAAACTACACTTATCTGAATTCCATTTAAATTATATACTTTAACTTTTTAATGTTAGGGTTCTCAATCATTTGTTCACTTACTTAACATATAGGGCTTACATACCCATTTTTCAAACCAACATACAATAAACATAAACATCTTCTTTACTAGAATTTTCTCATATTCTATTTATGGCAATAATGTACAATTATATAAATGAGTTATTAGCATCAAGTGCAAAGGACTAAACTTCTCCCAATTTTCAATACTGCGCTACGTTTCGTGCGTGGGACGTCTCGCCGAGGCGAAATCCAAACAAGGAACCCCTCGTTACACTTCCCCTGACTGTATTGATTTTGAAATTCATTATGCCCTCAATGCATGATGCATGTAACCCAAATTCTTATTACTCCATTTTAATTTATTTATTATTCCCAATTCTCAACAGAGCACTGCAGTTTGTGCATGGGACGTCTCGTAAAAGCGAAATCCAAATAAAGAACCCCCCCGATACACTACTTTTGGCACTGTCAATCGTCGAGATGTATATACTATATATATATATGAGCATTAATGACTAACTTCTCCTCACTCCCAACATTACACTGCGTTTCATGCGTGGGACGTCTCGCCGAAGCGAAATCCAAACAAGGAACCCCCCCGTTACACTACTCCTTGGCAATGTTGATCGTTGAGGTCCATTATGCCCTCGATACCCAAGTAACCAATCAGGTCCATAATATAATAACCATCCAACCGAGTTATAACTCATGGATGCAGGCTCACATGCTATCATCTTCCAGTTGCCCATACCACGTAGCAAATTGGGAACCACCTGGTGGGGTTCAATGGCACCCAACTCGTGATCAACTCACGCACACAACGTTCCGGGAAGCGGTCATAGCTCCTAACCGGCAAGTGAGAACGACACACACCCATGACTTCTCACCCCCTAAATAAATAATGTATATCACATAATAATCACATGGGCGACTATGACCTGGGGAATATCCACACCCTGCTCATCGAGCCAGGATGCTCACCCTCATCGCGCACAACTTCCCAATGATAGCAAGGAGGGCGTATGCTTCACTATATATATATATATATATATATATATACCATCACCTAAGGTATACATATATCACCACATCATATAAAGATATACCATCATATAAGGTATACCTATCACATCATTTACATATTCATAGTACGCTCTTAGGCGTAGATGAAATAATATTACTGTTTATTATATTTCCCACTCGATATACTAATCGTCAATTCTCACACGCCATCCCCACTTAGTATGCATTATACTATGTCTCACTTGAAGCTCACATATCGCTTCTATTATGAATTGTCTCTCAATTCTATTTATGTTTGCACCTCAATTTGCATTTCTCATTGTGTGAGACATCTCCCAATATAATCATCGTTAAGGATATGTCTACATTCATATGCACATTTATTAGCATTAATAATTCTCAATCCATAATAGGGTTCAATCAATAATATGAACCTTTAAAGTTATCCCATTTGGGATTTGATACTAATAATCCAATATCTCTAAATTCATTCTCATTCTTCCATATATTTTCATAATTATCTCCAAATACAATCTTCAATGATAGTGGGCTTCCCCACTTAGAACATACCAAAATCTCTAATCGGTATTCCTTAAATTAAGTCGATATGACTCCAATAATTTCTTATAAGGGAAACTCCCTAAAAATCTCCAAAACATACTCCACATATCTCCTATAGAGGTCCCCAATTGATAACCTCGAACAAAACGGAATGAAATTCTCCCTAGAAAAACATCCCTCAAAAAGCCCTGTTTTCGAATCGATTCGGCCCTATGAATCGATTCGGCCTCCAAGGTGAATCGATTCGGGTCATCAGACCTGGAATTCTGTCTCAGGATGAATCGATTCGGCTGGGGTCCGAATCTATTCAGTCACTCAGACTTGGGCACCTGTATATTTCCGAATCGATTCGGTAAGGGGCCGAATCAATTCGGCCCTTTAGAAGGCTAAAAATGGCTATTTTTTTAGTAAGCGAAAAATCCCAAAATTCATTTTAATCATTTTCTCTCCATTTCTCTACAACCCAATCACATATATATATATATATATATATATATATATATATATATATATATATATCATCAATATTCATCCAAGAACACATATAAACTAATTTATAACCTCAAATCCATTTCTACAAAACAAATCTAAGATTATACCCAAAAGTTAGGTTTTGATAAACTAAACCTAAAACCCATAAATTTAATCCAAAAATCATGCAATAAATGGTAGGCAACAATTATTTAGCAAGTTTAATCACTTCCTTCAAGTTCGTAGGGTCTGATCCGTCCTCGTGAACGCGTATTGGCCGGAAATCTCCACTTTCTCTCTCTTTTCTCCTTCTCTCTCTTCTTCTTTCTTCTTCTCTCTTTTTTTCTTTCTATTTCTTTCAAATTTTGACCTCAATTGCCAATTTAATAATTCTCCAATAAATAATATTTATTTCTCGCAAAATAATTAAATTATCGTCTCTAAAGCCTCGGGTTGTTACAAACTTCCCCACTTACAAAAATTTGGTCCTCAAAATTTATCTAAGCCTAATTCTCCAAAGCTCAACTAGTTCCTACTACACTCATCCTCACTAATCTTATGCTTAAACAACTAACTCCCCACGACGAATTATTTTATTTTGTTTTAAGTTTTATAAAACCAATTTTATCAGCTAGGGCGCCCATACACCCTTTATTCGAGCTTTTACTCGTACCAATCATAGTGAGGCTTCATTTGCCTCCAACGTTACAAAATTTCATATATATTATACCAGCATTTTAATAGAGTAAAAATTTTGACTGGTTCCAAGAAATAACTCCTCTCAATTCCTGACATTCGCCACTTTCATGCAGGGGAGGTCTCGCAAGCGAAATCCAAACAAGGAACCCTCCCAATACACTACTATGTAGCGACGTCGGGGATTGAGATTTTGTTAAATTCGGACCAGAGTTTGAAAATATTTTAGTGTAAATCATTTTGATAGGGCCCAAAGGCCGATAAAAAGTTTTATTTTGAAAACAGTTTATTTAAAAACAGTTTATGTCTTACGATATTTATATAAAATGTCTTATGTCCATAGCACAAGATCTTAACAATCATCATACATATAACAACACATAGCTCACAAAAATTAGCATAATTATGAGCTAAACTTTCCTGCGTCCCATCAATCCACAATCTTCAAACTCTTTTCAATAATGATATCTTATATCACATTTACATATTGCCATTTATTAGGATAATCCATAACTGGAATACAACAATTATATAAAGTCTATAATGACTATGTAAAAATAAGTAGCTTTATCATCACCACTTGTCACACAATAACCATTCTTACATTCATAATAAGATTATAGCTCTTTTTTAGCACATCACAAAATAAGCTAATCTTTCATAAGAAAATTTTATAGGAACCTAACTTGATCAAAATTCCCCTTGGGGTCATTACATACATAATACGGTTAAAGCACTACCATCTCATAAATATCTCCCATACGATATCCAAAACTTCATAGAGTAATAATCCTATTCACAAAGGAAAACTAACTTACATCATACATCTCTAGTCCGATTTCCCTTCGTCATCATAGGGCTCCCAAACAAAGTCCCCTGGTCGTAAATGACCTCGAATCTATTGTAGGGGTTGCACTTCCAAAACTTCATCAAAACGTGATCCTTTACCTCTTTTAGGACAATCTCTCTTTTTATAACCTATTTCTTTACAAAAGAAACATCTACCCGAACGTCCTCTCAACCCACCTTGAGGAACAAAATGCCGTTGTGACTCTCTATAGTCCGACTTATACCCACTAGCATTACTGACATTCTCTTCGCCAAACTTACTTGATGAACTCAAATCTCCAAAGTTCTTACCCTCTTGCGAACGACGACCATATTCATGACACTTCAACAGTGCCGCATTCACTACCTCGACGAAAGTCAGTAACACTGGGCTCTCTAACAAGGGTTGTCGGATTCTCCAATCTAAACCTTGAATAAATTTCGATATACGCTTATCTTCCGTATTTACCTCATCAGGTACTAATTTCGCCCATCTAAAAAAATCTTCTTTATATTCTTCCACCGTTCTATTACCTTGAAACACATACATCGGTTTCCTCCTCATTCCCTTTGGAATTGGGAAAGGAAAGTACCTTCGGTCAAAGAGTTCCCAAAAATCTGTTATAGGTAAAGTATCTCTCTGTTCAGATGTGGTGATAGACTCCCACCATTGAAGAGCTGCACCCGATAACTTAAAGGTTGCTAAAAATTGCTTTTGCACCTCACTACACTCAACCATACAGAGGTGACTCTACAAACTACTCTTCCATTGACTTGTAGCAATTGCATTAACTCCCTCGGCAAACTTTGGAGGATGCCCCTTACTAAAATCTTCCTTAACTCTTTCCCATAAAGAAAGTCCTAAATGGGTTTGGGCTGCTAGAATGGCGGATTGCTGCGCCATCGTAGAAATGGCAGCAGTTACTGCTTGTGCCACAATATTGGCAACTTCATCTGTAGTCATGTTCCTTTGAGGCGTTTGGGGTTCCACATCCCCTTTATTTGCCTAGACTGAATGACCTCTCTTCGGTAGCATCTGAAATAAGGACAATTGTATCAGAATGCCTTCTAAATGTTTTCAAATCACAGAGGAAATATGGACGTGTGAATACAACAGTCCTAATAATAAGGCTCTACATCAAGAACGCTTACGAAAGATCGTAGTAATGCACACAGATCCTAAAGACAATAGAACCTGATGCTCTGATACCATTTGTGACAACCCGCTCAAAATAATAATGGGTAGCCAGCCCTATACTACATTAAATCAGGTATCTCAGATTGATCAGTCTCAATATCAACTGACAATACTAAATAATATAAGGCTAACTACCCGAAACTATTAAAAGCGGATTGCCAAAAATTTAAAACTTTTATCTAACACCAATTAAAACCAACCATGCAACCAATATCACACAATACTACATCTAACTATGATGAGTGAAACAATAAACTATATAATATGTAAAGAAATAAATACAAGAGTACAACCAAATGTACAAAGTAAAATACTCGAATAAGTTATCGGGTCACAAACAATACAATAATTTGAGAAGGGAAAATATAAAAGTGCTAATCTACAACACTTGAGTACAGACCCAAATATACGAACTGAATCATAATCTAGGTATACAAAAGATAGGAATCGACTAAGACAAAGTGCCGCAACAGTCTGCTACTGCTACAACTCCACGAATACTCTGGATGGGTAAACATCAATGGTGTCCTTGCGGAGGAACACCTAAAAGAATACAATATGTATACATAGGAGGAGAAAATATAAACGGGCCAGAGCCCAAGTTGAAAACATTTTATATCAAGTGCATTAAAATGCTAAATAATTATAAATGCATTATTACATGATTAAGGTGGAGTCGCACTCTCCATAAAATCCAACTCACCTCTCAACTAAAGCGCGCAACTAAACGTATGCACGTGATCTCCAAATGAAAGCCCCTGTCTAATAAGGCAATTAAAACCATCTAACATCTCCAAATTACACTTATCTGAATTCCATTTAAATTAAATACTTTAACTTTTAATGTTAGGGTTCTCAATCATTTGTTCAATTACTTAACATATAGGTCTTACATACCCATTTTCCAAACCAACATAAAATAAACATAAACATCTTCTTTACTAGAATTTTCTCATATTCTAGTTATGCCAACAATGTACAATTATATAAATGAGTTATTAGCATCAAGTGCAAAAGACTAAATTTCTCCCAATTCTCAATACTGTGCTACGTTTCGTGTGTGGGACGTCTCACCGAGGCGAAATCCAAACAAGGAACCCCCCGTTACACTACTCCTGGCCGTATTGATTTTCGAGATCATTATTCCCACAATGCACGATGCATGTAACCCAAATTCTTATTACTCCATTTTAATTTATTTATTATTCATAATTCTCAACAGAGCACTGCAGTTCGAGTGTGGGACGTCTTGCAAAAGAGAAATCCAAACAAGGAACACCCCCCACCCCGATACACTACTTCTAGCACTGTCGACCATCGAGATGTATATACTATATATATATGAGCATTAAGGACTAACTTCTCCTCACTCCCAACATTACACTGCATTTCATGCGTGGGACGTCTCGCCGAAGTGAAATCCAAACAAGGAACCCCCCCCCCCCTCCCCCCCGTTACACTACTCCTTGGAAATATTGGTCGTTGAGGTCCATTATGCCCTCGATACCCAAGTAACCAATCACATCCATAATATAATAACCATCCAACCGAGCTATAACTTGTGGATGCGGGCTCACATGTTATCATCTTCCAATTGCCCATACCACGTAGAAAACTGGGAACCACCTGGTGGGGTTCAACGGAACCCACCTCGTGATCAACTCACGAACACAACGTCCCGGGAAGCGGTCATAGCTCCTAACCAGCAAGTGAGAACGACACATACCCACAACTTCTCACCCCCAAAATAAATAATGTATATCACATAATAATCACATGGACGATTATGACCTGGGGAATATCCACACCCTGCTCATCGAGCCAGGATGCCCACCCTCATAGTGCGCAACTTCCCAATGATAGCAATAAGGGGGTATGCTTCACTATATATATATATATATATATATATATATATATATATATACCATCACGTAAGGTGTACATACATCACCACATCATATAAAGATATACCATCATATAAGCTATGCCTATCACATCATTTACATATTCGTAGTACGCTCTTAGGCGTAGATGAAATAATATTAGTGTTTAGTATATTTCCCTCTCGATATACTAATCGTCAATTCTCACACGTCATCCCCACTTAGTATGCATTATACTATTTCTCACTTGAAGCTCACATATCTCTTCTATTATGAATTGTCTCTCAATTCTATTTATGTTAAGGATATTTTTTATCCTAGTGCACCTCAATTTGCATTTTTCATTGTGTGAGACATCTCCCAATTTAATCATCGTTAAGGATATGTCTATATCCGTATGCACATTTATTAGCATTAATAACTCTCAATCCATAATAGGGTTCAATCAATAATATGAACCTTTAAAGTTATCCCATTTGGGATTTGATTTTAATAATCCAATATCTCTAAATTCATTCTCATTCTTTCATATATTTTCATAATTATCTCCAAATAGAATCTTCAATGATAGTGGGCTTCCCCACTTAGAACATACTAAAATCTCTAATTGGTATTCCTCAAATTAAGTCGATATGACTCTAATAATTTCTTGTAAGGGAAACTCCATAAAAATCTCCAAAACATACTCCACATATCTCCTATAGAGGTCCCCAATCGATAACCTCGAACAAAAAGGAATGAAATTCTCCCTAGAAAAACATCCCTCAAAAAGCCCTGTTTCCGAATCGATTTGGGCCAATTCTGAATCGATTCGGCCTCCAAGGCAAATCGATTTGGTCATCAGACCTGGGATTTTGTCTCAGGACGAATCGATTCGGCTGTTCGAATCAATTCGGTCACTCAGACCTGGGCACCTGCATATTTTTGAATCGATTCGATAAGGGGCCGAATCGATTCGGCCCTTTAGAAGGTTCGAAAATGGCTATTGTTTTTAGTAAGCCAAAAATCCCAAAATTCATTTTAATCATTTTCTCTCCATTTCTCTACAACCCATTCACATATATATCATCAATATTCATCCAAGAACACATATAAACTAATTTATAACCTGAAATCCATTTCTACAAAACAAATCTAAGATTATACCCAAAAGTTAGGTTTTGATAAACTAAACCTAAAACCCATAAATTTAATCCAAAAATCATGCAATAAATGGTACACAACAATTATTTAGCTAGTTTAATCACTTTCTTCGAGTTCGTAGGGTCTGATCCGTCCTCGTGAACGCGTATTGGCCGAAAATCTCCATTTTCTCTCTCTTTTCTCCTTCTTTCTCTTCTTCTTTCTTCTTCTTTATTTCTTTCTTTCTATTTCTCTTTCTCTCTACGGAGAATAAATCTCCCGAAGGCTTAATAAGCCTTATCTCCCAAGATACACATCTTTAAATGATAATACACACTTTATATGACTCGGTAACTTTAATTCGAGTCAAAGGAGCTTAAATTATTTCAGAACCTAAATAGACCCCAACTACAGTCATTTTGACTTTCACGACCCTTCTGAACACAATAACACCCTCAAAATTATCATTCGACACACTCTCTAGCAACTTCAAATTTTGTCCTCAATTGCCAATTTAATAATTCTCCAATAAAATAATATTTATTTCTCCTAAAATAATTAAATTATCGTCTCTAAAGCCTCGGGTTGTTACAGGATAATATGCACATACATACTATGTAAAGAAAAAACATCTAAGATAACTGAATGAAATGAACAAATGCATGAAAATCCTCTCCAAAAGCAAGTACCAAATATGATAATGAAATCACTCAGATCGAATAAATAATCCATGTAAATGAAAGGCGTATCTAGGAAGGAACACATAACATACGTCAGGTCCAGTGTTCGTGTTGTTCTAGCTGGTGGAGATCTTGTATTGTATCTTTGTAATTGATCTCGAATTTGAAGTCTCAAACATCAAGTGCTTCGAAGGAGGTTAGTCCTTGATCAGGTATCACGAGTCATTTTCCAGGCGAGTAATTCCAATGTGCCATCATCTCCCAAAACTAAGGGTTGAGGATGAACTCATCTCCAGGACCCGGGGAAGTGTTACTTTCATGATGAGGAGGTGGTCAAAGAAATCTATGATCCCTTGTTCTGGTAAGTCAGTGTAGTACACAGGGTGGGGACTGGATGCAGGAGGTATTTGTGTAAGATTTAATAGGCCAAAGGTGGTGTCCCTTCCAGATGGGGAGAGAACGAGTTTTGTCCTATTAACCGTAAGGGGTCAATATCCATTCCAGCATCTATTTGCATCATATGGATGGTAAAAAGGGGAAAAATTATCGATTCGTCTCCTGGGCGGTCATCCTGGGTGATCATTCCTCATTGCCTATAGTATTAGTGGAAAAGATTATCTTTGTGGTCATGACCCTTTGGTCCTCACAAAAAAGGTTCCATATATCTCTTGAAAGGCTCATGTGTGGGGTAACTTCTCGTTCAACCTCCCAATCGTCACCCATCTGTGCGATGTGGGCCCTCATTCCTTTTTCTTCTTCGTACAATGATTGGTTACGGGTTACGTACTTCCAGGTGAAGTGAATGTTTACCTTGAGTTGTCGGTATCTTTCATTCATCTGTATTGGGATCTAGGATATCATGGTGGCCAACTAACGGGTCTTGTTGTTTAGTGGCAGACTGATGTTGTGCTTTTGGCATTTCTCATAAAGTTAACTGAGAACATGTTTACAGTAGTGGGTGGGTAGGTGGGTGGGTAGATATCATTATTGGCTTCCAAATCTGAGAGAACGAACACATGAGCCTCAAAGGTTTGACCCCACCCTTCCGATGGACTGAATCGGCACTGCACAAGTGATGTGCTTAGTTACTTGGAGAGCTTTGTCATACATTCTTCCCATTTGTCTAAGTGATCGGCCTCTGCTAAGAAGGAGGTAATGAGTTCTAACTTTTGGAGAGCATAAATTTTATGACTAATAGTAGGTCTGGGTTGCAATGCTTGGTTTGCAGGAAGTGTATGGACATTTTGAAGAAGGACATATGGTCTATGGTGGGCTTAGTTTCGGTGAAGATTTGTATAGCTAGTGATGGAGTACCCATGGGGTAATCGTTCAGAAGGGGGCATGCGTCCTCATCCTCGACTTGCGATGGATAAGGACTATTAGAGTGGAGGGATCAGTGTTTGGTACTGGACCATCTAAAAGGGTGTTGGTGCCAGGGTTAGGATGAATGGAAAGGGGTTACTGGTGACATTTGTTTAAAGCTTGAATTAGAAACTAGGTTTTAAACAAATATAAACGGTGTAAATTGCAGAATCGGTCCCCTAAATAGGGGATGGGTTAGAGAGGGTACACAAGTATACACAATTTATAATAATGTATATAGGTGGGGGTAAAATTTGGACTGAGTAACTTTACCCTTACGAAGAAATTTGACTTTTTGCTTTTGGGAGAAAACCCATTTTTTTGGTAATTCTCAGTCTGAGTAGAGATTTTGCTAGAATTATTGGCTTTTGTAGAATTTCTGTAGGGTTTGACTCTATTTCTCCGAGGTGACTTTTCAAGATTATGAACCTATTTGGTGGATGAATTCGTTGAAGTATGAGCTTTTTATAAAGACATTGTCCATCACAATTTAGTATGTTGTATACCGCTAGAAGTCGTCGAAAGATTGAGAAGATTACATCTACAATAGACAAATCTGAATTACAAGAAGACTTCAACATTCAAGCCCAACAAGGATGAATTTGGTAAAATGTGTTTAAGTTTCATTTACATTTTACATTAAAAGTGTTGGGATATTTTTGTGAAAGTTAAAATATTTTTCTACATATGAAAAATTATTTTTGAAATGGTTTTAATTTTTTTAAAAATTATTTTATCATAAAACTTTTTTGGATAAAGGTTTCTGATCTCGTGAACAGTTTTAAGTTTTGAGGTTTCCAAGATATTTAAAAGTCTGAAGCTTTTTGAGTTACGTGTATGATGTCGTTCGAACGACATCGTACCTGGTTCAAATGAGATCGAATCTCGCTCAAACGACATCGTGTCGTTCGAACTAGAGGTGTTTTTATCTGACATGTCACCGCCTTGATTTTTAATATAAATTAAGTGTTGAACCACTGAATTTCATATGGAGAACAACTGGTTTTCACAGAATGCATTTTTATACTATTCTCTAACCATTTGAGGGTTCAGAACTTTTGTTTTACAATTCACAATCCCAAATGCTTTTCTGTGTATTGTTTTATGGAACCCAAAATATATTTTGTTGTTGTTCATACTTTATGGAGAGATCTCTACAACTGAGAGCTACGTGCTATTATGGAGGGAGTCTCTGCAGAGTTTTAAGACTGCGTGTCATTGTGGTATAGTTGCGTGTGAACCATTGCTGATTTCTAGCCGTTACTTTGAAGGTTTGACGAAGACACCTTGCATTACACTTGTGGGCAATTATCAAGTTATATGTAAGTCAATGGTATTGTAAACTTGTCAAACTTCTAGAAATAAAAAGGTTTTGCCGTTAAGGTATTTTTCTAGAACTTTGTGTCGCATTCTTTATTTATGATGGTTTGACACTTGCACATATGTTGCTATTTGAGTTTAAGGGATGAATTGTTTTGATTCATAAATTGACACTAATTAAATAAGTTTGTGATTGGAATTTGCGCATCTATTCGAATCTTTATCCCACGTAGGTCTCTCAAATTGATATGAGAGCTTTTTATTTAAAAAGCGAGTGCATACCCTTTTCACTTTTTCTTTTGAAAAAATAACTTTTATAAAGTACGAGCCCTTCATAACTACTCAGAAAACGAGCTTGAATTTCTCTGGCGCTCGGGACTAAGAAAGTTAGAAATGCAAATCAATGTTGAGTTTTAATATCTAGATTCAAATTGGTATGCCTTGAAATGGTGGGTAGAACCTATATTTATTAGGGTTTAGGAGGGAGGTTTGGATGGTCAGCTAAAGGTTTAGGGCAGTTGATTTTTTATCAATGGCCGAGAAAAGATTTGGATAAGATCTGGTGTCAGAGCGACTTGGCCAATCACCTGAAGCCCTTGGTTAATCATCCATTGTTGGGGAAGCCTTTAACAAGTTGGCTAAAGGCTCCAGAGGGGCTATTTGTTAGTTATTTTAATGGATTAAGCAAGTTTCTGGTTTTTTGTTTATTTATACTTTGGCCCCATATACTCGAGTTTCTTGTGTTTTTTACACTCAAAACTTTAGTGTAGGTTCCGAAAGTTAAGTTTTTTCGAGATTTCTCTACGGGTACATTCCCGTGGTTTATTTGGAATAAGACAAAGAATCATAGGAACTTAATTGAAAATCGAGTTTCTCACAATAAGTGATCTTTAGAGTTGGAACACTATGACATTAAGTTCTAGTTGATTTCTTGTTGAATTCTCCATGTCACCATCCAAAAAGGAAGAATGCAGTTGAATTCAATTTTGGAATCACTGGCTAGCATTAAGGATGATAAATAACACGAATGTTAGTTATTCAAAGATAGGGGAATCCAATAAGCATGGGATCGGTGTTGGGATCGTCTTTATCATACCTCTAAGGTGTCTTATTATGCAAGCAATTTAACTCGAGTGTAAAGGTTCTAACAATGAGGCAGAGTATGAGTTCGTGATTCATAGTTTATAGTGGGTGACCGGTATGGGCGCTAAAAATATGGTACTATACCATGACTCATAATTGATTGTGAACCAATTAAGTGGCAAATACGAGTCCAGGGATCCTAGGATGCCATCTTATCAGGATAAAGTAATAGGTTTTTTCAATCTCTTCATATCATCTTCCATGGAGCAATTATTAAGGAACACAATAATCATGTCGATGCATTAATAATCCTAACATCTTTCATTGATACTAACCTAGAGAGAACAATTGAAGTAGAGTACATAGATCGACCCAGCATTGATGAACCATATCCAACCTCAAATATAATGAAGATATAACTATTACCTTTATAGATGGACCCGTTCATGTCCTTTTTATAGAATGGCGATTTACCGCCAAATCGTAGATATGTTTACAAGATAAAGATCCAGTTGCCTAGGTTTTGACTTAACTCTGAGAGTAAAATTTATCAATGTTCATTCACGGGTCCTCTCCTCAAATTTTTCCATCCATATCAAGTGGAATGAATCCTGAGTGAGATGCACAAATATAGATGTGGAGCTCATATAGGTGGAAGATCAATCACCTAAAGAGTGATCTATCATGGATATTAGTGAGCTTTTATGCAAAAATAAGCTCTTTAGTTTGTCCTCAAGTGTGTTAAATGAAAGGAATCTTCTCCAATCATCAAATAGCTATCTAGAGACTTGAACCCCACTAGGAGTCCCTGGCATTTTGATCTATGGGGAATAGACATCATGGGACCTTTACCTATAGCTCTGAGTAATAAGAAATACCTTAAAACTTCCATCGACAACTTCATTAAGTGGGTAGAGGCAGAACTTCTCACTCACATTAAAGAAATGGATGTCAGATGGTTCGTTTGGAGTAACAGTGTTACCAAATTTAGAATCCGCAAGGCTTTAGTAACCAATAATAAGACTCAGTTCAATAGAAATACCTTCATAGGCTTTTGCACAAAGTATGTGATATGAATCCACTATGCTTTAATCGTCTTTCCACAATGCAACAGCCATGCCAAAATCATGAATAAGACTTTGCTCTACAGTATCAAATGCGAATTGGAAAATAAGAAGGGAAGATGGGTGGATGATCCTCGTCCATCCCCTGGGCCTGTAGAATAACACCTAGGAGGCCAGCGGGATAAACCTCTTACCCCTTTGCATATGTCAGAGAAGTGGTTATTCCCCTTGATATCGGTCTTCTATTCGTTATAACTAAGATCTTTGAAGATAGGAAAAATGATGATCGATTAACTCACGAGTTGGACTTAGTAGAGGAAAAGCCCTCATACATTTTTTCTCTTACCAATAAGAGCTCTTCGAGCAGCATGAACAAAAGGTCAAATTCAAAAAAATTCATGTCAGTGATCTAGTTCTTAAAAAGCTCCCGACTGCGGCAAAGAAGCCTTCAGATAGAAAACTAGCACTGAACTGGCAGGCACAATACAAAATAGCATAAAAGGGGTGACAATTTTTATCACCTCGAAGACTTAGATGGAACACTAGTATTAAGGTCGTGGAATGCCATGAACCTTAGGAAATTTTATCATTAAATGTGTTTTCTTTTTAGAAAATGTTTCATGTTATTCATGTTAATTAAAGTTAATCTTTACTATTGTAGCCATAACTTAATTCTTCAGCATGAAACATATCTAAAAGTGGTGATACGTCCCAAGTTAGGTTGGTCGATCTAGAATAGGCATAAACCCACTTGAGAATTAAGTGGTACAACTTAGAAATAAGTTAAGCGCCTATGTTTGGAAGAAACCCCGCCTGAATTCAACGCACATTGGACTGATCGACCTAAAAGAGGCATACAACTACTTAAGAATTAAGTGGTATAACTTATAAATAAGTTAGGGGCCAATGTTTGGCTCAAAACTCACCTAAAAATGGTGGTAGAGTCCAAGTTGGATTGGTCGGCCTAGAATAGGCGTAAACCCATTAAAAAAATTAATGGTACACCTTAGAATTATATTGAGGGGATATGTTTGGCACAAAACTCACATCAAAATTATGCTACATACCAAATTAGATCGGTCGGCTTAGAATAGGCATAAACCCACTTAAGAATTAAGTGGTATAACTTAAAATTAAGTTATGGGCCTATTCTTGGCACAAAACTCATATGAAAATGGTAGTAAAGTCCAGGCCTAGAATACGCATAAAACTACTTAACAATTAAGTAGTATAACTTAAAAATAAGTTGGGGCCTATATTTGGCACAAAACCTACTTGAAAACGGTGGTGCAGCCAAATTGGGTTGGTCGGCCTAGAATAGGCATAAACCCACTTAAGAATTAAGTGGTACAACTTAGAAATAAGTGGGGGGGGGATACATTTAACACAAAACCCACCTGAGAATGTTGGTACAACCCAAGTTAAGATGGCCGGCCGAGAACATGCATGAGCCTTTATAATTGGGCAATTAGTACTTACTGAGTTGTTGATCGATCGATCTTTTTACTATCACAAGTTTCAATGATTGTTCCATGAACTCTATTGAAACTGACTATAAGCTAAGGTTGGGATCAACTTACGCATAATCAAAATTCAATTGGCAAATAAGTCAAATTGAACGGTCACTTTTGCAACACATCATCAAACAAGGCATAATTAAGGAAAGCAATATTAATTGTGTCAAAAGTAAATTTAAAATGCAAAAGAATAAGACATGAGAGAAGATGGAATAACCTTCATTTCATATAAAATAAAAATGGCTCAAAGCCTACAAAAATGACCGATTAGTCTATAAAAGTTAACAAAAACAAAATAACAGAAGGGGTGACCTCCCCCAACTGGCTGGAGGCGCATGCTCCAAGGAAGCCTCAACTACACCCTCAGTCGGAGTGGAATGGTGAACAATAACCTAATCGGTCTCAGTAGTAGAAGCATCACCCCCTACGATGGGATTCTCCTAGGGAGGATGTTCGGTATAAGTCGGATCTGCCACATTACCCCTTTGGAGGCATTCCAACCAGCCAAGGTTGAACATAAGGAACTCGTGATAGTCCAATTGTGAAATGACCTATTGAATAGCTTCCCCAAATCCCTCATCGTAAGCCTTACTGAGATCGTCTTTGGCTTAACTTTTGCCTTTGTAAAATAAGTTATTACAAAGTCTTTCGATAGTAGCCCTTTTTCAGGTCAAATCGCTCGTTGTTAACCTCCAAAAACTTGTCTTTGGCGACTGTCTTCTCATTGACCTTGGTCTGAAGGTCAATTACTAATAAATCCTCGCAAAAGATATTTTGAGAGAATTAAAATTCCTTGCTAAATGTTAATTTTACATTGCTAAAAGTCTTTTGTAACACTCTTTTTCGTTGCAAAAAAGTTCGTGTATTTTGAAAAAAAATCGTTTACAACGAATATTTCGTTGCAAAAGATACTAACAAATCCTTGCAAAAAATATTTTGAGATAATTACAATTCTTTGTCAAATATTTAATTATACATTGCTAAAAGTCATTTGTAACACTTTTTTTAGTTGCAAAAAAGTTCTCGTATTTCGATTAAAAATATTTTATAATGAATATTTCGTTGCAAAATATACTAATAAATCATCGCAAAAGACACTTTGAGGGAATTAAAATTTCTCACCAAATGTCAATTCTTCGTTGCTAATAGTCTTTTGTAACACTCTTTTTCGTTGCAACATTTATTTCGTTGCAGAATTATATTAAATAATGAAATAAATAAAAAGAAAATTAAGTAAACACATAAAATTAAAAGATGTTATATTATATTCAAAACATAAATGCACTACTGTTCATGTCACATTTCACAGTGAAGCTCAAAAGTAAATAATACTTCATAACTAAGAGATGAGTTTAAACTAATTTTCTCATCACAAACAAAATAATAAATTAACACTTGTCATCATGCAACTTGATTCGAAGGGACAAAAGATCCTTCAAGAACATCTTCCTCGGGAGCAACGTCTTTATCTAGCACTAAGGTAGCCTTCTTGTAGCCATCTCTGACACAAGACCTTGGACTAGGATTTTCAAATCTACGATCTCTATTTGTAACGTTTTGTTTTCGAAATCAAAATTTTGCCTGCATAATGATTTCAAAGGTCGGGTACCAATACCCATCACGTATCCCGACCTCTTTCCAAGAATTTTTTGACAGATTGATGCTTCATCAGAATCTTTCGAGCTTTTTTGCAATTCAATCATCTCTTTATACAAAGAAAAAGAAAATAATATGTTATACTATCGATTTGAATATTTTTTAAACTTTAAAAAACAAAATCGACAAAGAGTCCTTTGTTTATTTAAGAAATTCAACATATTGTGACACAAATCACTAATCCAACAACTATAGATACAAGTAAATCATAAATGCGTCCCTTCCAGCGATTTCACTTTATTTTTAAAAAAAATGGCAAATTTTTTCTTTATTTATTCATGAAATCCAACCTATAGTGACACAAATAAAAAATCCAACAACACCCGACCACCCATTTCAACAAAAATCAATCAAGCCCCGGCTTGGGAATAATGCTTTATGTTTAAGCATGTAAAATTATTTTCTTTTATATACTTACATAGTCAGACTCTACTTCTTCACTAATCCACCCGTTGTCCTTTGTCTAATGAGTATCATAAAATACTTCAATTTGTCCTTTCACCATCTCATATGCATTACCTTCCTATTAACATATGAAAATAAAAGACATAAATATATGTATCCACATAAATTAAAATTTAACAACCTATAAGTTCTATTAAGTAATGATATCGTTGCAAACCTTTTAGGGATTTCTTCTATTATTTATTACTGATAAATAAATTGTGATAACCTATAGAAGGATTAAACAAATAAAAGATTAACGACGACTCTGCTAAGTAGGAATAAAAAAGTTGGCAGATGGTATCATGCCTTGTAACACCCCGCCTAATTAAATACCGGCTGGCCAGTCCCATACCAAATTAAAACAGAATAAACAGTTGGCTCATTCTTAGCATCACTGTCGAAAACATTTACAACTCACCCAATACCCAATTAAGCTGGTGTTAAAAACTTTCCAAATTTAAATTTCAACAAAACCATTTTTAGTTTAAGAATAACACAACACATTTTATTCTACAACACTGATAACACAATAAATAACACAAAAGAATTTAAATGCAATTGGAATAAACATTCCCAAATAATATAAATCCTTTACAATAATCCCATCAATAACAACTGTATTAAAAAGACCCGAATACAATAGTATTTGACCTCGATAGAAAAGATAACTGAAATCCTTTGGGCCACATGCCCTAACTAAGAATACTGTGAATCAAAAAGATGATAGGCGTCTAAGCAAAACTCCATAGCTCCATAGCTCGTCATAATCAACTATGGTTGGCATCCCTGTTGCTGGACACCTGATATAGAGATACAATAGAATAGAAAATATGCAAGGAAACGGGTCAGAGCCCGAATGTGTAGATGATTTTTAAAACAGCAAGTATTTAACAAGTGCAATAAAGCATTTATTATGTACATGTTAGATCCAACTCTCACTTGCTATTCTCACCTCTCAACTAGAGTGCACACTTAACGTTTCCTATTACCCTCCTAGTTAATGGTTCCTCTTTTCTAGTCTCCATATTATAATTCCATTCCCATATCATAATCCCCGTATGTCCCATACCATACGTCACATTATTATTCATTTACATTTCTCCTTTATATGATTCGTTTCTCATTAACATGAATCATTACTCATTAATATGAATTGTTCTCATTAACATAAATCATTACTCATTAATATGAATTGTTTCTCATTAACATGAGTTAAGCTTTTCAATTCTATAAGCATAAACATTCATTAACTTAATTCCACTATCTTTCTCTATTCACCGTTATCTACAATTATCACCGTAGATAGATTTAACCACAATATATCCATTTAATCATTTAATCCATTATATATATATATATATATATATATATATATATATATATATATATATATATATATTCATATATAATACGGCACCCCGAGTAACAGCTGCGGTGCAATGCATTACTCTGATATCATGTCCCATCATCGCAGGTCGCCGAATAGGGGACTAAAGGTTCGGTAAGATTCCACGAACCACAAACAACAACAAACAAATTGGAGGCGAACATAGTTCTCATATCCATGGGTCATGCACATACCTACGTACCCACAGTCAGCGGACTTATCAACTCCCCGATAAGTCTTTCACAGACCTATGTTCTCGAGCGACAAATCAAAGATCCCATGGATTCATTAGGATATGACTGCCCTCACGCGAAAACCCCCCACCGATAGCAAGTAAGCTAGGTATGTCATACACATAAATCATCAATCAATCAAATAGGTATTATCATACCTATAATATAATATCAATAAGGTAATATCACTACCCTAAGATATTTCCCATACGTAGCATTATAACCCTTTTAAATTCCACGTATTAAAATATCATATCTTTACTTCATATTTTAATTATCCTCGCATCCTATAACATCTCTCCACTCCCGACGTCGTTAAGGTTCATGCGCGAAGCGTCTCGCAAAGCGAAATCCAAACAAGGAACCCCTCCAATACACTACTACTTAACTTTGTCGATCGAGGAGGTCCGACAACTTCAACTATGCGATCGAGATAACCTCATACCTCTTTCACCCAAATGTGTTCTAAACTCCATCTCTATCCAGGAGTCATACCACTACGCTCTTGTACTACACTCAGTCCTTGCGAAATCAATAATGAGTTTAAACTCAGTCCTTGATGTTCAAATTGTAACCCTAAGGCTACCCTCACTCAATACACAAGATTCAAATAGGTTTTTCCTCATCTTATATTCAGTAAGAAGTCACTAATATCCTAATGGTTCTTAACATTATTTCTCCCTAACTACTACGAGTTTAGTTCTCCTTTTAATTAAGGTTAAAACCGATAGTTTCAAATCTCTTATAAACACATCTTCTTTCACTTAGGATTAAACCCTCTTGTAAACTTAAGGATACCCAGGTGTTATATTAAATCACCCCTACTGGTCCTATCTTAAATCCTCATACATCCCCATTTGGAATTTAACAAATGAATCTAGCAACCGAAATTCCATTCAATATAATTTTCATCATTTAAATCACTTGAATCCAAATCAAATTAATTCAAATCTTATCAAGGGTTTACTGATATTTTCTAAGTCCCATAATATCCAAATAATAATCACCAAAGATCCACAAAAGGTTTGGGATAAGAATCAACATTTAAAAAGAAATAACTTTACATATTCTGGGGAGGTCGATCGATCGAAGGCAGGGGTCGATCGATCGATCCCTCAGGTCACAGCCTGGTTTTTCTGCATTTCAGTAACTACGGGTTTAGCAACTTATGATCATTTATACCTTCATCTAAACATCCCAAATGACTTATAATCTTTACTACATGATATATCAACATATATGAACAATTTCCAATACTCTAAACATCCTAGAATCATCAAGGGATTGGATTAAAAAGCATGTTTATCTCCTTATTTCCAGAAAATTATCAACATATCAACTTCAAGAACACATCAATGGTTTTCATAATTTCTTCAACAGTTTCATAAATATTTCGTGGATTATTATTAACCTAAAACATGAGTTTAATTCCTATATCATTTCAGTTTCCAGAAATCCATTTAATACTCCATTATTTCTTCCAAACATGAATAATCTTCTCTTTTCATAACTATTCTAACACGGACAATATACGAACTTAAATTGCCATTATTAAATACTTGCCTTTACTGAAGGTCTGATCCTTTGGTGTAGTATATCTCAGTTGGTTGTCCCTTCTCCGATCAAACTCCGGTGGTGGTTGGTGGTGGTGAACCTTGGTTCTTGTTCTTCTCCTTCCCAAGTAGGCTTTTCCCTTCCCAAGCACTCTTTCACTCTCTCTAGGAAGATGACTTCTCTATTTTGTGTAGAGGAGATGAATAACCCACATACACTTAATCTACCAATACTTATAATAGGACAAAATCCGAAATCACTATTCATCCCCCCTAGAAAATGACCAAAATGCCCTTTCGAGTTGTCTATTCATTTCCAAATGACCCGAGACTCAAAATTAACATCCAAATAGACTTTTCTGACTATTTCGAACCTTTCGAACACAACGACGCAGTCGAAATGACTATAAGGTCGATAGAAAATAAATTTCCTTTTTAATTTAATAAACTAGTCCCGACACGTTCCATACCGCGTCTGACTAAAAATATATATTATCAAATTTATATCATACAGTCATATCAATGACATCACATTCATATATTACCTAAATATCTTTAAGTAATATTCAGAATCATCCATTTTAATATCCACCGTCTGGATAAAACCCGAATGAATTAATTAATAATAAAATCCGATTAATCCATTAATTTAAAGTATAACCCATTTTAAAAGTCATTTAAAATTACGGGGTATTACATACTTACCCCCTTATAACAGAATTTCATCCCGAAATTCAGGAATATAAGTCATACCGGTAAGGTCAACTCCGAGTATAAATCTCTCATCGCGAGAAATCCAAGACGTACCGCCCATATAGTACATTAACAAAAATTCCCATCGATGTTATACGCCAAGCCTCACCATATAGTTTCAACTGAATCAAATTTTGACTTTACCTAATCTTCCCTATACTGTCCTTGTGACAAACTTTGGGAAAACTGAGCCTCACACATTGAACAAATAAATCCTGAAGTTCCAACTACTTACCTTTTTCACAATTATGAAAAATACTACAATCCAATCATCCAGGGCGCCCATACACCCTCTCGTACCGCTTTCCATATTAAAAGTTTTCGCAAAGGTTATAAACTCATTTCCCAAAGACCTAACTTATTTCGACTCCTAACGGTTATTAGTTTCATGCATGGGGTGTCTCGCAAGCGAAATCCAAACAAGGAACCAACGTGATACACTACTTCCTAAAGTAGTCGGTCATCGAAACTCCTAAGGTCCTTAGTCAATAATATAAAATTTTGGTTTATAAAAAAAAATATCAGGTTTATCGATTTAAAACAAAATTTTGGTTTTTTTTTTCGATTTCAAATAGAGTCTATGCATCTACTCTCTTATAGAAGACAAGATGCAGACATATGCTCTCATATACCACAAGTCAATGCATGCCGATAGTCACATCACGCTCGGACATGCCCAAGGTAAGTAATCCCATAAAAATCAAACCCATGTGATAACAAGTAATATATAGGTGTCCCACACCCCTCAATGAGTCTACGTAAATAACGATGCCATAGGCTAAGTTTAACAACCCTTTTGCCCACACAATATCAATCACTACAAAAATCAATACGCCCCATACTTCCTTAGATAGGAAACATACCCTCATTTGCGGGTGATGGTTGTTGAATCCCAATATTATAACTTTGCTCCGATGAGTCAAGAAAAATTTTACCCCAAATTTTCAGTTCTAGTTAACCACACTCCACTATATACCCAAGCCTTTCAATATATTGCCTTCGTTAGGGAACATACACAATTCACGCATTTCAAGAACTTCTACAGATGACTCTCCTCAATTTTTCCATAATAGGGGTGACCTCGACTACGGTCATCATACTCGAACATACTTCATAACCTCCTAAGTACGATCTCCGCTATCCGTCCAATGTCCCTCATCTGCCATACGTACGTAATGAAAGATTCCCCAATAAATGTTGTCGAATTTTATAGTTCAACCCATCAGTGAACATGAGGACTCTCCTCTCCTCAGTAGGTACTTCAGCTGGTACCACTGAAATCCATAATATCACTGAAATCCCCAGAATAAGATAAGTTCAAATAAAGAATTCAGTTGACAGAATAAACTAACTCTCAGAAAAAAAAGACAAAGTATAAAGTGCCAATTTTATGCCTCTTCTTTGTTAATATATAATGGGCAAAACATACGGGACACAAGAATATGCATGTGTTATTTCAGGATTATTTGCTAATTAATCTTTAACATGAAGATTATTAGTTGTAAAGTTCGGGCTTACCATTCCAAACGGGGAAACTAACTGGTGAATAGCAGTTATTCTATCACCTAATTTTTCCTTCCTCACCTGTATAGACAATCAAGAAAGACAACAGTAAACATCCAAAGAGATGTGTATGTGTGTGTGTGTGTGTGAGAGAGAGAGAGAGAGAGAGAGATTTTTGTAAATTACCTTGAAGGGGGTTTGTGTTGATGAAGGTTGAACTCTCGCTTTCTTAGGTGCCCCACCAGTGGTAGTGCTGTTGCACTTCACATATATATAAAGATGATTAACTGAAATCCAAATTGGCCGCCTTTGATAAATCTCACAAACTCAATTAACAAGTTCACAATCAATATAATTTATATATAATGAAACTAAATGAATAAATGTAAAAGGAGACATGTGTCCATTGCATGTCCTTACCATGACCTTGTGTCTTCGTGCTATGTCCCCCACGTCCCCATGCTTCAAAGTGTGTAAGTTGAATTAGCAAAAGTTGGGGATGTTGTATCTCATAGCTCAGTACTCGATTTATGGACATCGAGCACGACTCAAAGTTTTGCAAGGAAGAAGATGTAAACAATTAGCGAACCCATAATATAATTGAAGATGCAAGGCATTAGTCAATTCAATTTCAATTGAGTCTTTGAACTATGACTATAAGTCAACTTAGGTACATAATAATAATAATACACAACATGTTTTGTTTTCATTGATTATGTTATGTCCGAAATGAGTCAATTAAAAAACTTAATACTACACAACATGGTTTGAATGCTAAAAACTTAATGGTTTGAGCAGATTCTGAATTTTGACCAGATTTTTTATTTTAATCATGCTCTCACCGAACGTTTTTATCCAACCATGTACAAAATTTGCTTAAACTTCATTTTAATCTTCATTTTCTTACCTTTTAATCAAACATATACATTCCAGCAAATTTCATTTAGCTCCAAAAGTGCTTAAGTCAACAAAAGTTTAAAGTGCTTAGCTTTACTCAACCAAAAGTTCTTTAAGACCAACATTAACATCAATAATACAATTAAGAAAGAATGTGAAAGAAACACAATCAATATGATCAGGTGCTGCACCAGCAACACTTCCCCTGCTCCTCATGACGTGGTCACACACACATTCTTAATTATATATATAAAGTGGGGCTTATAGTGCTAGGGAAGAGAGCTTAAAGAGAGAGGAAGAAGCAGGAAGACTCAAGTTTGAAAATAATGTCGAAGCGAGTAGAATCAGAGCAATATTATGTGACATTTGAGATGTTTGTTGCTGATGTTAGGAGGATGTTTGCCAATGCACGCACATATAACTCTCCTTAAACCATCTATTATAAATGTTCAACCAGGCTGGAAACCTTTTTCTCAAATAAAGTTCAAGCGAGTCTCCAATCTCTCATGCTCATTTATTGATCTCTCAATAGCGATAAATGAAAAAAATGTCGATTGTATTATTTCCAATACCCATTAGTAGTCAGGGACGAAATTCATATTTATTATTAAGGGGGGACATAAATAAGTATATAAAAATATTTTTTATCGACAATATAATATTTATTTGGGCTTAAAGGCATTGTCTCCTATTTGACAAATTTTATTAGGAAGCAATCCCAACAAATTTCTTTTCAGTTAGAAGTCCCATTTTTAATAAAAATGACTTCAAAAATTAAGGCATGTTAACCCACGTATGCTCACAATCTAGCAATTATGCTTTGCCTAACTGTTAAAAATAGGACTTTTTACTAAGCAAAAACAACACGGGATGGGAGCCAAAAAACAATTATGAAAGAGGAGTGCAACCCAAATAACTGTAAATATTTATTCACTTAAGGTTAAAAGTTGCATTATATGATGGGAAAAAAAATGAGATAATGATATAATAATATTGACTAAATCAAATTCTACCTAATAGTCTTTACCAAATTCCACTCTTCTATTGGCCAAATCAAATTCTATCTAAAGATTTTGCTGATGAAAATTATTAATTATATTACTCAGGATAATTTTGGATATATAATATCTCAAAAAGGCATAAACAAAAAACAAACTTCCATATGAAAATATCAAATTAAGGTATAGTTCGCATCTATTAACACAAATGGTTCGAAACATCAAATCAAGAAGCCATAAACAAAAAATATTCTTCCTCATGGGATGTATATGGTCCAAAAAATAGAAAGAAGGAAGTACCAGGGGCCGACAGATTGGGAGACGAAGAGAGGATACGAGCCTATGAACGAATGAGAGAGAGAGAGAGAGAGAGAGAGAGAGAGAGAGAGAGGTTGAAATGAAATAACCTTAAAAGTGGCTGATAAGTTATAGAGTTCTATTTTTTTAATATATGTGCTACTTTTTTCAAGGAACATGATAAAAACGTTAGGGAAACTATTATGAATACTAAAAAAAAGAGGGAAATTTTACCGCCATATTTTTTAGCAAGGATTCCAAAATTTCCTTACTAAAAGTTACCTTCTGCGTGAAAATATTTCCTAACAAAATATTTTTAACAAGATTATATTTTTAGCAACGTTTTTTCATTTTTCTTGCTAGAAATACACTTTTAGCAACGAAAATTATTTCCTTGCTGAAAAATTCGTTGCCAAAGCCAAATTTTCTTGTAGTGAAGTGTGGTTGTTAGAATGAGCGATCACCGACCACGGTATAATTGGCTACAGTTACCTCTAGGATCACCATGAAATTATTGGCAGAAGCATTAATAAGGTTGTAGCTAAGTGAGACGTGGGTCGCTCTTCAATGTGGGATCACACCGCTTAAATTTATTATTTTATAAATGATCTTAAGATCGTGCAAATTAACTTCAAAGTCTCTGGACTTTCTTTTATAATAAGGATCTGCATATAAGATAGGTCGATGATAAACAAAAAATAGATAAAATATGATTGATCATTGAAATGGTGGTATGGACATATCAAGACTCTACTAATTTAAAGATAAGATCAACGAGAAAAGCCCTAAATTTGTAGGGACCTTGTATTTATAAATAAGGAAAAACCCATCCTACTTGGGGTATTGAATTATATTCTAATCACGATGCCTTGGACTCTCAGTTAGCAATGCTAGCACTCCCATCGTCCTTCTTTTGTTCTCAAATAATATACAACTTTCCCTATTTCCCCAGTAAACGTAGACAGGACGAGTTATTAAACCACGTACATCCCATGTCACTTATTCTGTTGCATTCATATTTTTTAGGCCAATTAGTAATATTGCATTTATTATGGGTACAATATCCCCTACACCTAGGTCTACCTCTCATAAGAACCCATTGATCTCTCATTATAGGAATTCTAATCTTAGTAAACGTCTTTTCATTTCTCAGAAATGACATCCTTATCCTATCACCATATGTCTACCTTCAGGTTGATAAATAAACATACTAAAAATAGGTCTTCTCTCAAAGTTTTCTCTTTTTGATACATTATATCTCCAAAAATTATTCTTCCCGTAATTCCTTCTCTTAGGAAAAAAAATTCTCCTCACAAATTTCCTTTGCAAATATGGTCTTTCCTCAGCACTTTTATTACCATCCAAATAAGATGGAACATATGGAAAAGGTATCGGATGACCATCAACATGATATCTAACAAACTTCTTCCTATAGAAGACATCTCCATCCATAAACTTTTCATCTATTTCCAAACACAAAGTGTCAATCTTGAACACAAGAGCATAAACCTACCTCCCAAGTCATTAAAAACTTTAAAGTCATTAAAAAAAGTTTTAACATGTGAACCCCTTAGTTTCACGCAAGAAGGTGACCATGTTTAAGAAAAAAAGTGCACACATAAGATTCGCGTCGTATGTCCTTAGAATAAGACTCAGGATAAACTTTTTGTTTTAATTGGATATTATTTCATTTGTATAAAAATGACTCACTATGACCTTCCTTATGACGAAAGGTGTAATTGAATGAATGTGAGTGATCTTTTAAAACAATATGGTCATTTCCCTTTTTCTTTTGAACATTTCATTTCATTTTTTATTTATTTCCATTTTTCTTCAAAGGCAATTGATCAATATCATTATATTCATGTGATAAAGGTGAACTCTCACTGGATGTCTTAACTTAAGAAGAAGATGTTTTGGCTTTCAAGTACTTAACACAAGCAAACTTCAATTTTTCAATATTCAAATCTCTTCTCAAGTTCAAATATCAAAATTTCCCAATAATAAAGTTCCTTCTTCACATTTTTGAGTTCAAAAGTCAACTCAATTTTCTTTTGTTCAGCAATCTTGAGTTTTCCAAGATCAAATCTTTTTTAACTATTAAATTTTCTCAAATTGAAATTTTGTTCTCTTAAGGCATTGATGTCTTATTTTAAATCGGAAGTCACGTCTAATAACTCAACAGATTTTACCTTTGATTGGTAATTTGACTATTCTTTTCAAATACACTTTTCATATAAACATTTTTTTGTTCAAAGAGTTTGATATTTGTAGCTAATTTAATATTTAACCTTTTCATATCGAAAAGTTGTGACATTAACTCTTCATTTCCTTAACTCAATGATTTGACACTTTTAACATCACAATATTCATCAAAATCAATATGAATTTGATTTTCCAAAACATGAGATGATTTATTTTTATTACTTTTAGAATTATATTTCCAATGTTTTTGCACTCATTAGAAAGAAAAGGCATAAAACAACTAATACTATGCAAATTAGGGCAAAACAAATTCATCATCCCATCATCTATGGAAATATCCATAACAAAAAGTGTGAATCAACAACAAATGTCAGAACACACAAACTATATATACTAGTAACAACACACAAATAAATAACAAAGCACGGATCTACTCTAGCACATGAATGATAATAAAAAGAGCACTTGCTATAATACCAATTGAGGTTTTATTGCAAGTGTGTTAACTCAAATAAGTCTAGAAGGGTGTGAATAGGTATATTAATTAATTAACGTAATTTTAGACAATTATAAATTATCTCCAATTTTAGTAATCTTAACTCAATATACAACTATGTGAGATGATAAGAGGCATGCAGATCTACAATTCGAATCAATTAGTTAGGAAATTCAAGTTAATTGTGACAAAAATTATGAAAATCCTAAGTTCAATTTCAATGGATCTATGTAGATCCAATCTAGATATAAGAGTTATGTGTGCACGAGATGTGATTATCAAAGTAAATAACACAAAATCAAGCCACATGACATATCTATGAGGAAAAACACCCAGTTATGGGTAAAAAACCTCGATGCATCCTAATCTCTCATTCAACTTGAATTTTTTTTATACAATACAGGAAAATACTTCTTCCTTGTTCCCAAACAAGAAGTTATTGAATTAATAATAAGTGGATATGATATCAAAACAATCTTAATTCCTCACAAAAGTATATCAAACGTATATTTAGTTATTTTCTAAAATGTGAAAGGTTCAAGTGATTTTGATTAAAAAGATGCAATTGATATGCTGTCAACCTCAAAAACATTATCTCAATATAGGATAAGTATGAAGGAATTCAAGTATTTTGAAATCGAAGGAAAATAATCCATTTATATATTTTTTTGCAAATCAAACTGCGTCGTGCACGCAACTAAAAATAGGTATGTGGGTACGTTTTTGGCCACGAGCTAGTCACATCAAAAACATGTAGTCGTGCACACGGGTATGAAATTTATTCATGTGCATGATTTTAAGTAGTGGCCTAAAACCTACGGATCCATGAACACGGGGATAAAAACATATTCGTGGCAAGGGTTTATGTCAGAAACATAGTTTCTTCCTAAACAATATGCATTTTGAAAATTGGGCATTTCCCTTAGGTTAAGCAAAGCATATCTCAATAGATAATCACTTGTTTAGTTCAAAAATAATGTTTTATCAAAGTATAATGAAAAATGTGTAAGTATTCATAGCCTTAGACATTCAATCATAATTCTTGAAAAGTATACATCTTCAATGAGTTCAATAACAAAAGTCTTTGATGTAAAGAAGTCGGGTATGATCTTCAATGTTCGATATTTACCTATGTAGAATGAACAAGACTCTCTACCAAAAGGCTATATAAGATCAAGAATTTTAACTTGATAATGCATGGCTTAGATGCTTGTAAACGAATTTAATCCAACCATACTATAATGATGAATATTTATATTTTCACTAGAATCAAGCGTTGACTAGAGAAAGTCGATGTAAAGTGGATGGACGAGGTAGCCTTTATTATTTGGGCTTACTAAACAACTCTAACAAGATCTACCGAAAAAACTCCAAATGTTTTAGACTACGGTATAGAAGTAGTCATCCATATGGAGATCGACCTAATAAAATGTAGGTTCAAAATCTGCAGCGATAGCACAACGATGGCCCGACTAGCTAACGAATTAGACCTGGAAGAGGAAAGGGATAAATAATCCCTCTTACACATAAGAGCTTATCGTCAAGAGCTCACCAAACACCATATAAATAAAGTCAAATATTGATAACTTATAGTTGGAATCTTAGTTCTTCGAAAAATGTTCCACGAGGTAAAAAATCCCTCGAACAAAAATTTATCCCTCAACTAGGAGGGCTTAAATCGAATTGCATCAACAACATGAAATTCTTCATATCATTTGGAGTAGTTAGGTGGAACACATGTCCCAAGGTTACAGAATGCCATGAATAAATGATTTTTTTATCAGTAGCGGACTTAACTTATCTTGCTTTAGACCATAACTGAATAAATATTGTTTACTGATTAGATCATCAATAAAGATTCAATTATTTTAATTTCATTGATGTGTTCACTACCTACAATGAGATAAGACCCATTTGCAGCATAAATCCACCTAAGAGGGGGTGGTACAACCTAAGAATGGGTCGTTCAACCTAAAATATGCACAAACCCACCTAAAATGGGTTTTACAACCTAATAATGGGTTAGTTAACCTGAAATAGGTGCAAACGCACCTAAGATTGAATGATACAACCTAGTAAAGGGTCATTTGACCTATAATATGAGCAAACCCATCTAAGAATGGATGGTACAACCTGATAATGGGTTCGTAGGCCTATAATAGGAATATACCCGCCTAAGAACGAATTTTTAAGCCTAGAATAGTCACAAACCCACCAAAGAATAGGTGATACAACTTAATGATAGATTAATCGACCTAGAATATGCACAAACCCACCTAAGGATGGGTGGTATAACTTAGAGACGGGTTGGCCACCCTAAAACATATATAAGTCCACCTACAAACATGAATAATTGGACAAGTATTATAAGTTGACCTCCTTCTAAGTAAAATTTAAAAGAGGGGTAAACCTTTTTTAGCAGACCGACCATCCAAATATCTTCCCAAACTTGTATTTTATCAAGAATATTATGGATGTTTATTTTGAAGGTACAGATTTATTATGCACTATCATTATATTATGTACTTATTCCTTACAAATAGAATTAAACAAAAAATAATCTCACATGAGATCGTACATCTTTGTAACACCCCGCATTTTTCATGTATTAAATATGTAATTAATTCGGGAATTGAAAATTACTTGTGAGACATAATTTTAATTGAAATAATTAGGGAAATTTTATTTAAATATTAATCGGTGAGTGAATGGTTAATATTTACGGGAATTTATTTACTAAGTGAATAGTAATCAATTATTTAAGTCATTTCGAGTATTAATGACAGGGTATGCACTTATCTCAACCCGGAGTTGGTATAGACTAAAGGGGTGGGGGATAAATATTTTTATAAATTAATTAAGATGCCAATTCTGAGTATACGGTTGAGTCTGGATCGGCCGAGATAGTCGGAAAAGTGTACCCGGGGGTAGTAAACGGGTCACGGGGCAATTTTAGACATAGTCGGGCCCACACGGGGGCAATTGGGTCATTTGGGCTTGGCCCATTAGGGAAAAAATGGGATTTAGGTTAATTGTTAAGTTAGGAGAAGAAAGGAAATGGCTGAGAGTTTTAGAAAAAGGCTAAGTGTATTAAGGAACCCTAATAGCAGTTAAAAAGGCAGTTTTGGGATCATTAGAGATCCAACAAGGATCATCTTCAACCTTGGAATTCATCTTCGAATCAGACACTACGAAACCTAAGGTAAGTGGATAACTTGCAATAGTATTGAATCTGTTTTGCAATTCATATTCATGTGATGTGTTTGATCAAAATTCATTTTGGGTGTTCATGGCATAAACATGAGGTTTTGAAAATAATAATCTGATTTACGAATTTGAATGAGGATTCTTGTAGAAATCTGATATTATAAATTGATACATATCTGGTAGGATGATATCTGGATAATTAGAAACGAATTTGGTGAAGGGATTTGGGATGTAAATGGGTAAGGAATTAAAGATGAATATTTTCCCCAATTCAGAAATTGTAGTTAATGGACGAATTAATAACGTTGGAGGGCATTCTGGAGGTCCCTAATAAGGTTCCTAACTTGTATTATTGTTGAGAAGGCTTGAAATTTCTGGTAGAAGGAGTTAGGGTTTTATGAAACTCGTTCATGGCAGAATCTGTCTTCACAAAGAAGACGAAGACCTGCTCGACCGATCGATCGAAGGTCTGGGGTCGATCGATCGATGGTCGGCAGATTTTGACAGTTTGCCCAGTTTTCTTTTATATGAAGAAAATTTTAATTTAATCTTTTTCCATGAATTAATTTGGTGAGAAATTTATACATGGGTTTTAAATCTAATTAATGGTGAATAAAGTTAATTTAGAATTTGGAGACGACTTAGCGCGACATCATAATTTAAATTTGTTGGGTTTTTGGAAAAATTAGGTGTGACACACTAAGGTTGAATTTTTGGGAAGGTGTTCGAAAGGATTAAATATAGATGTAGTGAACAAGTCCTGGGATAACGGTTGAGGAATACAAAGAGATAAATCTTATTTAGGTAAAGGCTAAATAATTCGGGAGTCGAGAATTTAGACTCGGGTGAGGTTAATTCGGACTACGAGAGTAAGTTCAATTTTATGGTGGGGGCGACACCAAAGGTGACTTAATTAATTAATGTACGAATTAATTAATAATTAGAGTTGGACCATAAACTCTTAATAAATTAAATAGGCTTATGTTACGGATTTTGTACATGGTGTAACCGGGACATTTATATATATATATATATATATATATATATATATATATATATATATATATATATATAGTGTGTGTGTGTGTGTTCATTAATATCAGTGATTGAATATTATTAGTATATACTCTAGTGCTATAGGGGGAGGTTGCGCGTAGTGGATGAATCCCCTAGCTTGAGGAGTAGGGCGAGTATAATCCCAGGTCATAGCGTCTGTTATATGGGTGAGGGGCATCTCACTTTCAGGAAAGGAATGTGACCGCCTCCAATTCGTATGTTAAAATAAGTTAGTGAGCGAATCTAACTTGGATAATTAGGTTATGTGAATACACCTAGTGGGATAACACTTGGGAAAATTTATATTTTGTGAGTATTTTTACTCGGTCGAAAGTTTGTATTAAATGTTATTTCAGTATGTTTGTGAATACTGTAATATGATTAAATATATAATTAGGTAAATAATTATATATGGGATAATTAATACATAGTGAAAAATGTATTATGTGCATAACGGGTGTGAATGTTATATGAAATTAAAAAGGGTAATGATTTAATTAAGTTGACGTTTATAATAACTTTAAAAAAATCATGAATTAAGGCATACTCGGTTAGAGTAGGTAAATTTCAAGGGTTAAAATAAGTATTGGGTCAGGAGCGTAGGACCTAGTAAATTAAATGGAAGCGTTAGTAGTGCACATTAGAGAAGGGGTGAGGAAGTCCTCAAGAGAGTGCGGTACTAACTAAAATATGAAGAGCATGCATATTTATTTATTACTGCAAGTTAATCATTTGTTAAATGTTTCAAATGTTTTTGGGTACTAACCCTTGCTATAAAAAAAATTAAAAACCTTTTAGGTGTCCAGCCACAGGGACGCCAGGCTTGGCTCTATTCCAGGTATCCTTTACTGCAGCACATGTGGATGTTGCGGGGTTTTTGATAAACGCCTCCTTCTTTCATTCGTGTAAAGACTCTCTAGTAGTTATCTGAGCTTGTCGCTCACAGTTCATTTATCAGTATTATACTTGTTGAGATTTTCTTCTTATCTTTACTTGTATTGGATATTTGGACTGATGGTTTATTCGGTTAGGTATTTTATTTGTGGATGGTTATTTTAGTTAACTGTGATTATGTATTATTTTATGTTCCGCATGGGTTTTATTTAATTAATTGAAAGATAAAAATTGGCACCAGTCTACTTTTCTCACGTAGGTGGTTAGTAATTAAAAAGACGACAGTGATGCTAAGAATGGACCAACTGAGAAACCTTTTCTAACTTGATTTAGGACTGATCACCCGGGATTAATTAGGCGGGGTGTCACAATCTTCTTCTCTTACAACTTGATAACCAGATATACTACATATCACAAAATATAATTTTAACACCTTAAAGGACTCACGGCCATTGCAAGAGCATAAAACTAAATTCTTGCATATTAGAATATATTGATTAAAAACAATAAAAATAAATGTGTTTTTTATATGGAGTTTTATAAGGATATATAGATAAATTTTATATCATGAAGACAAGAACGAGGCACTGTTTATTTGTTAAATTTAAGCGCAAATAAGATGTTGTATTTTGTACCATGAGTTGTTGATATATGTATATGTATGTATGTATATATATATATATAACCATGAAACCAACATTAATACAAGCGTGGGCCCATACACATATGCAAGTAAAATAAACTAATAGATACATATATATGGTAAAAAGTAAAATGGAACATTTATCATGTAGTTACATATATATGAAAATTCCTGATACTCAGGGTAACACTTATACAATTAACATTGTAAATTTCTCCACCGTCACTCTCTCTATATACATACATACATACATACATACATACATACATACATACATACATACATACATACATACATACATACATACATACATACATACATACATACATACATACATACATACATACATACATACATACATACATACATACATACATACGTGAAATCCTACAAGGTGATATTAGGATTTACCTTTCGAGGTCTATTTGAATTTATCTCATTTTTGCACAAACATAATATATGATGACAGTTAATTAAGAACGCAGGCTCGATTCACCTCACAGTCTTCTACTTTATTCCTAATATGAACAGTCACGAGTAGAGGGTGGGTCTTACTTCATAACCACCTTAATTTCTCCTCTTTCCTCTTTCTCTACCTCTCTTTCTCACAAGTCCGAATTTAGGTCTTTTGAGTATCTAAGTGTGACAACCCGTATGTAATTATGATAAATTATATTTAAATCATACTTATCTTATATGATATGAATAATGTGTTATTAGTGTTGATGTAAAAAATTAGATTTGACCTAATTATTTTAATCACAGATAAAAAGAATAATGAAATAATAGACAACCAAAGTTGACATGGCTTTAGTGGTCATGCCTGTGATATGAGTAATCTGTCACAGGTTCGAGCTTCGGTACCAACTACTCTATTACTCAGCAAACAAAAAAGAATGAAATAATAGACAATCAATTTTTAAAGTGGTTCAGCCTTGTAAGAATGGCCTACGTCCACTGTTTTTGTATTGCTGAATGTTTGCTCAGAATTCTCGATAATAGGTTTACCAAGAAATTCAGAGTCCCCGGCTAATGAGGAGGTTACAATGTATTTATAGCCTTCAGGCTGTACAAATGAAGGGACAATGCGTTGTTATCTAGTAGACATGTACATATGTATAACATTAATGAGTATTTAATGCGCAGTCGTCTCTTTGATTCCCTGATTTGAGTGCTCTGTACGTTAAGTAGCTCGGGCCGCTTAAGATGCTCGGACCGACTAAGTTGCTCGCACCGCTTAAGCTGCTCGGGGCTCCTGAGTTGCTCGTTATAATGAAGTTCCTCGGAGAACACTTGCTGCTCGGAACACTTGACTAGGTCGTCTGGAGTATCGTTATTTGTCATGTAAGTTGACATATGTCTTCAGGTGATTGGTCCACGTCAGCAGACTAAATTTGGTATCAACAGAAGACCCCAATGTTTCGTAGTTTGATGTTGAAGAAAAGTATGGAACATTATGTTGCTTAGATTTTTGGTTTGTATGGTTTTTAGGAAGGTATTCGTTGTATACAACTCCTTTTTTGAATGCACAGTATCAGTCCTCATAAATATTTTGAATTTTTATAACCGCTTCATTTTTTGTGCCCTTTTCTTCTTTTTAGCCGCCGAATACGCAATCGTCCGTCCTGGTAATCATTGTTTTTCTCCTTTCTCGAGGTAAAGTATTTAAGCGCTACAGAAAATCTTATCGCCTTTTACTTTTTCAAATTTATCTCTTTGAACTTCCATTTCTTCTCTATCTTGTGCATTCGTTTCTTCCATCGTTCATTGTCAGCTGATTCACTCCTTCCCTATAAGATTTTCTTCCTTTTCTTTTATTTACTTTGTTCATCATGGTTTACGTTATTGAATCACTTGACAAATTTCGTTTTGAATTTTCTATTCCTTCATGGGTCACCTTGGAAGAACTTTCTGAACCTTTTAAATATTTTTCTTTGGCTGAGGGACATTGGTTCCCAAGTCTCTTTGTGGTCGAGTGTGGTTTTTCTTTTCCTCCCAATCCTTTATGTTTGGAGTTCTGTCAGTATTTTGACGTCGTTCCTGCAAAAATATCTCCGAATACCTGGAGAATAGTTAATGGAGTCCATAGGTTAAATCAAATTCATGGAACCCATTTAGGAATTTCAGAAATTATGTTTTGTTACAGAGTGGTTGTTAGCAATAGTACTTTTTATTTAAAAACTAGGTTTTTAAATAAGGCATTAGTTGTCAATCTTCCTGATGCCAACAGAGATTATTTTGAACATGGATTGGTAATGAAAAATTGGCAACATCCTCCATTAAATGGAGATGATGTATACCAAGGTCCTAAATGTCCTCCTTATGCAATGGGATAGGTTGTTTCTATTTTTATTCTATTTTTGAAATTATGTTTTCTTCATGTTTGATAAAATGCTTCACTAATATTTGATTTTTGATTATTGGCAGTTGACAGCCAAAGAAGATCTCCAAAGGAGATAGAGGTTAATTTGAAGCATCTGAAACTTATCTCGAGTTTACACCAATCCGTTGCTGACGAACATATCAGATCAGCTTCTTACTTGTTGAAGTACAAGAGTTATACTTCCTCCTTCACTGCTCGTCCAGTGGTGGTTGATCGACCAAGTACCAGTTGCTGATACTAGTGTGGAAGGTTCTTCTTCAGAGTCAAATATTCCAATTAGTAGCATAATGAAGAGAAGAAGAGCTCTTGCCTTTTTTGACAAATCGGACTCTCCAATGTGGAGGCAAAGAAAAATAAATAAGATGTTCCAGTGGAAGGAACAAGAAACATTGATGCACCCCCTCCAGTTGTTGCCAAGAATATTGTTGAGAAGCCCCCAATGGCTCCGAGCAAGGTTGTGGTTATCTCTCCTCCTGATGAGGTTATTGTCATATCACCAACCAAGACTTCTTCTTTGGTTGACGATATTCTTACTCCTCCAAAGAAGTCTAAGAAAAGTTCGTCTGAGAGACCTGTTGGACCTGTCTCTCAGAATTTAAATGCTGAAAGTGGTATTCCCACTTTTGTTCCTCCGACCTCTGCCATGGGCTCTGTGAAGTCTTGGATTATCCCAGAAATCCAAGGTATTGAATACACTCTTCCTCGGGACAGGATCACTACCTTGGCAGCTCAACATATTGCCTCAGTAAGTGTTACTAATATAAGTTTTTATTTTTCATTGCTATGTCCTTGTATTGACTAAAAATTATTTCTTTCTTCAGTTGGTAACATATTTTAACAGCATTCTGAAGAAGGATGAGGCTATTAAAGCTTCAATCTCCTCGGAAAGTATAGATGAAGCTTTTGTAGGTCTGACTCAGTCCTTAAAGGACTCTCATCAGAAATATGAAGAAGATAAAGAGGATTGGGAGTAACAACTCAAGTCCATCAAGCAAGAGGGAGATCGAGCTATGGAGGTCTCCAAAGGGTTGGAGAAGAAGTTGAGAGATTTCGAGCAGAGCAACAAAGTCTTTGAGCAGAGCAACAAGGAGCTGTAAGCTAAGCTCAAAGTATCTGAAGAGGAAGTTGTTAGACTTCAGGGTGTTGAACATCAGAAGGTGGAGATGGAAGGGAAGTTGAAGGCTGTCGAGGAGTTACTTAGTGAAAGGACCTCCTCGGAGAAAGAGAAGAGGAAAAAGGCTGTTAAGAAATCATTTAGTGCTGGTTGGGATAAAGGATGGAACAAGGGCCTAGCTTCTATGACCTCACAAATAGAGTATGCCAGCCTTAAATATTTCAGGGATGGATGGGTCGCTGCTTTAAAAGAGATGAAGATTGCTGAGAATTCAGACTTGTTCCAGCAACACACCCATGGCCCTCCTCCCTCTGCTGGGGAAGAAGAAGAGGACGAGGCTTCCTCAGAAGAGTCCTCCGTGATGATTGGAGACCAAATTCCTCCTGTTCTAGTTGTTCAGACTTTCTACGAGCAACTTCAGCCTACCAGTACTTCAGCCGAGCAACTGCAACTATCATCCGAGCAATTAGCCTCCACATCCCAGCTTTTCGAGGAAGTTGCAAAACATAAGGAGAAGGTGTAAAGTTTATCGGGCTTTGATTTTGTTATTTCTTTTGAATGTAATCCTGAACCTTGTATTTATCTTTTAATGAATAAAAATTCGAGCTTTTTGTTCTCCATGTTGATTTTCTTCTTCCTGCTCTGTCTTTATCATTATTGATCTTGTTTATGGCTTCTATTTGCTAGTTTATGGCCAGGATGGAACTATTATCATCTCACGACACTGAACTGATGAAAAAATGCAATGACTACTTCAAATTTGGCCATGCAGACCTAAATGAGGATCAAATTATTGGCATCCTTGGTCTAAATACTTTTGAACGAGCAATTGAAGCATGTCAGTATCTGAAATGCCTGCTTGATCGAGATGTTTCCAATAATGTGGCATATTATGAGATGATTGAGGACCTTCAAGGAACTATCGAGGAACTCCAGCAGCAATACAAAGAGTCCTCCACTCTTCTGCACCAGGGTACGAGAAGAAATATCAACAGTTAAGTGTTGAAAAAGGATAAGACAAATTCGTCTCTGCCTTCAAGAAAAAAGAGTTTGTACTACAACTTGAAGTCGAAGAGCATAGGCACATCGCCAAATTACTGGAACAGGAGAATATTGCCTTACAAGAGGAGATAAGATAATTAAAATCTACTGCATCCTCATCGGGAGCCTTGGTTCCTGTCAACGATGAAGGTTTCTCCTTCTTGGAGGTCGAAAATGCCAATTTGAATGATGAATTGGAAACCTTAAAGAGGACTGGACCTTCTACCTCTGCTCGCGAACGAGCAAGAGCCTCTCGGGGATGAGCAAGAGATGCTCAGGTTACTGTTGAAGAAGCTCGAATACGGCCAGCCTTTGAGAATCAGGCTTTCCAATTGATAGCGAAGAACCAAGCTTTATCAGAGATGTCCAAGAAGATTCTGAACCTCAACGAGCAACTTTCTACACAAAGCTCTACCTTGGAGAATAAAGAACTTTTAGCAAAGAACCTCCATGAGCAGCTAGAGAGGTTAACTTACCAGTTTCACAAATAGCCTAGAGAGTTTTGGATGGCTAGATACAACGACGCTCTTTACCATCTTGATGATCGAATCCAGCAATTAAATAATGAGGGTTATAAGCAAGGATGGCTGAATGCACTGGGTGTGCTACAGTTGGAGCAGGGCCACTATCTATGGGATTACTATGACCCTGGATTACTCGAGTTGCCCGTGCCTCCTTTTGAAGCTCGACATGAGTTGGATTCCTGCTCGGGCGATACCCTAGTGCTTAATCTCCAAGTATCTCGGTGACTACAGTCTTCATTCAAATTTTGAGATATCTCGGCCAGAGCACCTGCTGGATCATCCTTCTGTGATGAATGTTCGAATGTTGAAAGACATAAATTTTATAAACTCCCCTTATGCCTTAGATGATCCTCCTGTTGGAGTAGAACCTGTTTCAAAGGCAGAGGAAAAGAAACCTATAGAATAGGGTTTGTTTATGTATTGAACTTCATTTATGTAATCTGCAATTCATCATATGTAATTTGTTCTGATTTTAATGAAGAAATCCTTAGTTTTCTTTGCAATTGTTATGGGTTTGGAAATATTTTATGAAATATCTTTTATTTAATGATGAATGTATAGGTATATCTGCAAAAAGACAAAAAATGTCCTGTGTTATTTTAGACTGCCGACCAATCGGAGTTGGTGAAAATTCATTGTTGACTAAACAGATTTGATAATAATAATTTACCGACCAACCGGAGTTGGAGGATATTTATTTCTCGACCAACCGCAGTTGGTGAATTTTATTTACCGACCAACCGTAGTTGGTGGACCGACCAACCGGAGTTGGTGGATTTTTATTTACCGGCCAACCGCAGTTGGTGGATTTTTTTTACCGACCAACCGTAGTTGGTGGACTGACCAACTGTAGTTGGTGGATTTTTGTTTACCGACCAACCGTAGTTGGTGGATCGGCCAACCGTAGTTGGTGGATTTTTATTTTCTGACCAACCGTAGTTGGTGGATTTTATTTTACCTACCAACCGTAGTTGGTGGATTTTTGTTTACCGACCAACTGGTGGATTTTTATTCTGAACTTGATGCGTAGTGTGTAGCACTAATACTCCGAAAAATTTCATCAAAAAGAAGGAACTGGGTAAAACGTTCAACACTTTATTCATACCGAAGAAAACTCCATTACATAGAAATTCCTACTACTGATAATACTTGCGTAGATGTTCTGTATTCCATGCATTCTTAAATTCTTCTCCTTCCAAGGTTTCAATCCTATAGGTTCCTGGATGAACAACTTTTGTTACTCTGTAGGATCCATGCCAGTTAGCTTCCAGTTCATTTTACTTTTAAATTACTTTCTTTATCACATAATCTCCTTCCTTCAAATCACACTTTTTTAACCTCTTGTTGTAAAACAAAGCTGTTCATTGTTGGTATGCAGCATTCCTGATTGCTACTTCTTCTCTAACTTCTTCAAGCATATCTAGATCCAGTCGTCTCATCAAGTCATTGATAGGAGAATTGAAATTCAGCACCCTGTGTGTGGGGAGGCCCAACTCGGTAGGTATAACAGCTTCGCTTCCAAATGCCAGTATGTATGGAGATTCTCCTGTTGCTGCTCGCGGTGTGGTACGATAAGCCCACAGCACTAAATATAGCTCGTTAATCGAATTTTCCTTTGTATCATCCAGTCATTTTTTTAAACCATTCAGTAGCGTCCTATTCGTCACCTCAGTTTGTCTATTGCTCTGGGGATGGCCTGGTGCAGAGTGGGTCTTTAATATATTGGACTGATGACAATATGCAGCGAACTCCTCGTTGTCAAATTGAGTTCCACGATCTGTGATGAATGCTTGTGGGAGACCATATCTACAGATAATATTCTTCCAAATAAATTGGTAGACTTTGTCGTAAGTCATATCAATGAGAGGCTCGGCCTCTACCCATTTAGTAAAATAATCCACAGCAACCACGAGGTACTTGAACCTTTCCCTGGTTGTTGGAAGTGGCCCGACCAAGTCTATTCCCCACATAGCAAATGGCCAAGGGGACGTGATGGGTGTTAATAATGCTTGGGGAGTTCTTCGGATAGAGGAGAAGCGTTGACATTTATCACATTTTTTGGCATCGGCTATACAATCAGCCCTCATCGTCGGCCAATAATACCCCTGCGTCATTATTCTTTGCAAAAGCGTCCGACCTGCTACATGGGCTCCACAGGACCCTTCATGGACTTCTTCGACCAAGTCTTTCACCTCGAAAGGATGCACACATCTTTGCAGACCATCTATGATTCCTCGTCTATATAAAATACCATTAGTCAGTGCATAACGAGCAGCTTTAAACTTAATTTTCTTGGCTGCAAGTTTATCAGTTGGCAAAATCCCTTCTTCAATATATGCCCTGACGGGGTCCATCCAAGATGGCCCTATATCAAGGGTGATAAAATTCATTATCAGATCTTCGTCTATGCTCCGACTAGCCAAGACTTCTATTGGGATTGTTCTTTTTAGCTCGATGCACGTTGCTGAGGCTAACCGAGCTAAAGCATCTGCTCTTACATTCTCCAATCTGGGTATTCTAACCAACTATACCGCGATAAGGCTTGATACAAACTCCATTGCTTTTACATGATACTTGATCATTACTTCTCCTTTGGCTGCATATACCCCCAGCATTTGATTTACGATCAACTGTGAGTCACTAAATATGATGACCTGCTCTGCCTTCATGGTTTTTACCAAACTAAGACCAACAATCATAGCTTCATATTCTCCTTCATTATTAGAAGCTTTAAATTGAAAGCGCAGAGCATATTCCATATCTGTTTCATCTGGGTTGTTTAAAACAATCCCTGCTCCACTGCCTGTAGTACAAGAAGAACCATCTACATATAAATTCCATACAGGTATCTTATTATCAAACTCTTGGTCAGACAGAGTTCCTCGGTGGAATATTTGATGCTTCCTTTTGTCTTCCTCTAACACTTCTTGTTGCTCATCGACCATCTTCTCTAGCACGTCTACCGACTTAAGTTGGTCGGGACTTTGATTTAATGATCTTGTAACATCCACAGGCTGGTCGGTATTCAATTTTTGTTCTTCAAAGGTGTCAGGATAGGTGAACTCTGCTATAAAATCTGCCACAACCTGGACCTTAAGCGAGGATCTAGGCTCATAAATTATATCATACTCACCAAGTTCTACTACCCAGTACATCAATCTTCCTGATTTATTCGGTTTGCGCAGAGCTTGACTTAATGGCATGTCTGTATACACCACTATAGTATGAGCTTAGAAGTATGGCCTCATCCTTCTACTTGCTTCGATCAATGCCAGTGCTAACTTTTCCAACCTCGGATATCTGATCTCTGCTCCTCAGAAGGCCTTTCTAGTGTAATAGATTAGTTTTTGCACTCCATCCTCCACTCTTATCAATGCTGAGCTAACTGCGTTCTCTGAAACTGCCAGATACAAGTATAATTTCTCTCCCATTACTGGTCTGGACAGCAATGGAGGTGATCCCAGGTATTTCTTCAATTCTTGAAAGGCCTTCTCACATTCATCATTCCACTCGAAAGTTTTTCGGAGTGTTTTGAATAATGATAGGTATCTGTCAGTTGCTCGTGATACAAACCTATTAAGTGTTGTAACTCGTCCTGTGAGACTTTGCACTTCCTTCTTTGTCGTCAGAGATCGCAGTTCCAATAGAGCTTTGATCTTATCAGGATTCGCCTCAATTCCTCGTTGGTTAACGATATATCCGAGAAACATGCCTTCTCATACTCCGAATATGCATTTGGTGGGATTCAGCTTCATTTGATATTTTTCTAGTTGATTAAAGGTCTGGCCTAAATCAACTAGATGATCAGCAGCTTTCTTGCTCTTCGTCAGCATATCGTCAACATAAACCTCCATATTATGACTGATTTGCTCCGCAAACACCTTGTTCATCAGCTGTTTATATGTCGCACCTGTATTTTTAAGTCCAAAAGGCATAACATTATAACAATAAGTTCCCCTTGGGGTAATAAAAGAGGTACTCTCCCTGTCTTCAGGCTTCATCTTAATCTTATTGTAACCAGAATAAGCATCCATGAAACTCAGCAATTCGTGCCTCGAGGTAGCATCCACCAGCTGATCAATTCGGGGCAAAGGAAAATGATCCTTTGGGCATGCCCTGTTAAGGTCAGTGAAGTCTACACACATCCTCCACTTATTATTCTTCTTCTTCACCATCACCACGTTTGCTAACCAGTCAGGATATTTGATATCCTCAATGAAAGAGGCTTTTTGTAGCTTCTCTACTTCATCCTGTATAGCTTGATTTTTCTCAGGACTGAATACTCTTCGTCGCTGCTTTACTGGCTTGATTTCCTTGTTCACATTGAGCTCGTGACACAAGAAATTTGGATCTATTCCAGGCATGTCTTCATGATTCCACGCGAAGGTCTGCTTTCTTTGCCTGAGGAATGCTATCAATTCCTATTTTATTGATACATCCAAGGATGCACCAATTTGAGTTGTTCGTTCTGGATGCTCATCGTCCAAAATGATATTCTCAATAGCCTCCATGACCTGACCCTTAACGAGCTGAGACTCATCTCTTGGGTCTAAAGTCTCAATCTCTGCGTCTTCTATCTCATCGACCTGATAAGTAGTAGTCTTTCTCCTATATTCTTCACACTCCTCCTGCTCGGCAGATGAATAGTAGCATTCTCGAGCTACTTTTTGGTCGCCTTTAACAACTCCCACCCCAAAATTAGTTAGGAATTTTAATCATTGATGTACAGTAGATGGTACTGCTTCGAACTTCTTCAGACCTACTCTTCCCATGATGATATTTTATGCTGATTGGACGTTTTTATCCATTACGAAGAAGCGGACTCTTTCTGTTCGGCAAGCAGGCCATGTACCGATAAGCATATCCAACTTGATTGTCCCAAGTGGAAAAACCTTCTCGCCAGTAAAATCGAGGAGGGGCTGATGATATGGCTCCAACTAAGATAGCTTTAGGTTCAAACTATCAAAACATGGGTAGAACATAATATCTGCCGAGCTGCCATTATCCACCAATACTCGCGAAATCACTACTTCCTTTATCCTCATTTTGATCACCAATGGGTCATCATAAGGATATAGCACACCTGCGAGGTCATTCTTAGAGAAACTGATGACCAGTTTATCTTTGTTCACCTTCCTCGGGCGATCTTCTTCAGCTAGATTTATCCGTTGAATATACGAACAAGCTTGAGTCTCATTGAGTTAAGCTTTCCTCTCTGTAGTAAGGTCTCCACCTCCTGCATCTCCACTAGTAATAACATTGCAATCAAATGATCCAAAACGGATAGAAAATACCTCACGTTCTGGCTATTTTGGTCTTTTGGGGAGATCGGGGTCGTTTTGATCATCATCCAGGTCTTCTTCATGATTTCTCTTCTTATTTTCTTTTGCTCGACGAGGAGATCTAGACCTCTTCCTTGCTCGGTCGTTGCTCTTTCCACCCTTTCGGCGATCCACATACTTGTTCAATTTTCCCCACCTGATGAGCTCTTCAATTTCATTCTGGAGAGCTATGCAATTTTTGGTCGTATGACCATGATCCTTATAGAACTCGCAATATTTTGATTTATCCTTCTTGTCAGGATTTGTCTTCATTTTTTCAGGCCAATTTAGTTCCTCGCTATTCTTGATCTCTTCCAAAACATGGTTTATGTCGACTTTCAAAGGAGTATAGTTTCCGAATTTCTTCAACTGTTTTAATGCTTACTTTGCTTTTGAATGCCTGTTACCAACATTGTTCTTCTGTTATTTCTTCTCAGCTTTGTCACCCTCAACCTTGGTTTCTTTGGTGTCCATATTCTTCTTTGCAGCCATAGCTTCCTCGGCGTTCATAATTTTGGCTGCCTTTGCCATTAACTCTACCATGGTTGTAGGCGGATCTTTGGCTAGAGTGTAGTACAATTTATTTGGCAATAGTCCACTCATCAGAGCAGTGATTACTGTCTTCTCTTCGTAATCAATAACTTCGAGCTTCTCATTATTAAATCGAGTAATATAATCCTTGGTGCTCTCACCCGCCTTCTGTCTAACACTTAATAAATATGCTACTCGTTTAACTGGTTTTGCTCTAAAACAAAAGTTCCTAATAAAGAGCTCGAACAGTTGAAATAAAGTTGTAATCTTTCCCCGAGGAAGATTGTTGTACCATATTTGAGCAGATCCGGTAAGATTTCCTAAAAATGCCCTGCATCTCATCTCATCTGGCACGGCATAGATATCGGCAGCTGCCTGGTATTATTCTATATGGAGAATAGGATCAGTTTTTCCATCATATTTAGGAGTCACCATAGGAGCTTTGAACTTTGATGGTGTGGGAAAATCCATAATTGCTTGAATAAAAGGTGTCCCTTGGGCAAAAGTTCTTTGCAGAGAATTCTTGGCCTTAACCATTTCCCCTATTCTATCCTCCAACCTTTGAATAGAGCCTTTCCATGCATCGTTTCCTTCCTCGGGCCTGTTGGTTCGAGTAATTGATCGCGTCGAATTTGCCTCCTGGGATCTTTCATTACGAACAGTTGGTCGTGATTGGGCTGAGCCTTCCCTTAGATTGGATGGTCGTTGAGAGTTCCTCGACACAATCCTAGTAGGACTTCTGTTCCTCTTAGGGCCCAAACGATCAAAAGGAGAAACCCTGCTTAATCTTTCAAGAGCACTGATCCTTTCTGGAGAAAAGGTGATGTTTTGTTGAGTGTTTGTAGCTCGTATCGAGGAAGTTCAACCAGGTTGGTAAGAAAAATCATTAGATCTCTCAGTGCGATATGACTCAGTACGTATAGATCGCGATTCCTCTGGGAACAACGTTCGCCTAGTACGCAAAGAAGGTAAACGAGTATTTCTCTGAACGCTTCATTGTCCTGACTGGGCTGATGCTCCACCCTGGATAGTTTTCATGAGTTGTCGCATGGTTTCTTGCATGGCCGTCTGGCCCTGAGCCAAATTAGCCATTATACCAGCCAGATCATGGACATTTGGGGGAGTATATGGATTCGGAGAAATTCCAGCATTTTGATTGCTGGATTCAGGATGATCAGCCATAGTTGATGACTTGTTTTGGTGAAAAACGATAATTACAGTAGTTTTCCACAGACGACGCCAATCTTTGATGTAAAAAATTAGATTTGACCTAATTATTTTAATCACAGATAAAAAGAATAATGAAATAATAGACAATCGATTTTTAAAGTGGTTCAGCCTTGTAAGAATGGCTTACGTCCACTGTTTTTGTATTGCTGACTGTTTACTCAGAATTCTCGATAATAGGTTTACCAAGAAATTCAGAGTCCCCAGTTAATGAGGAGGTTATAATGTATTTATGGCCTTCAGGCTGTACAAATGAAGGGATAATGCGTTGTTATCTAGTAGACATGTACATCTGTATAACATTAATGAGTATTTAATGCGCAGTCATCTCTTTGATTCCCTGATTTGAGTGCTCTGTACGTTAAGTAGCTCGAGTCGCTTAAGCTTCTCGGACGACTAAGTTTCTCGCACCGCTTAAGCTTCTTGGGGCTCCTGAGTTGCTCGGTATAATGAAGTTCCTCGGAGAACACTTGCTGCTCGGAACACTTGAGTAGGTCGTCTGGAGTATCGGTATGTGTCATGTAAGCTGACATGTGTCTTCAAGTGATTGGTCCACGTAAGCAGACTAAATTTGATATCAACAATTAGTATATCTAATGTTAAGTAATTATGGGTCGTATAATTCTACTTTCATAAATCATGAAATGCCGAATTATTTACGAACACAAGATTTGGTTATTTTCGATAGAAATATTCCTGTTTAAGACTAGTTTTGACCCTTATAACATTACAATTGACTTGAGGTGAAAACTACATAGTTGTATACATGTGAGTTAGGGTGGTAACATAACAAACGTTGCATCAAACGGATGTTTGAGTAAGAAGTTAGGCCAAAATTACGAACAAGGGGCAAATCTGTCAATTCCCTTAAGTGGTAAATTGTCTTTTATTAAACCAGATGTTTTAATTTTATTGGATGGATTGGGAGGCAAACTTGGCCGACTTAAAACTCTTCTTCTAACATATTTCTTCAGTCAATTTAGTCCTAAGTTAAGTTTTAAGGGTTTTTGGCTTGAGGAAAGAGAAAGTAGAAGTTAAGGAAGAAAGGGTTTAATTAAAAGCTAGGAAAAGAATTCCAAGAAAATTCTTAAGGTGTTTTCAAGGTAAAATTATGTGTTAATATTGTTTTAATCTTCTATTATACTTATTTCAAAGTATATAAATCATGAATTATTGATTAAAATTCCATCCTCCTTTGTGATAATATGTATTGGTTCATATGTGAGATAAGTGGTGTTATAGGTCATATTGCTTTGTATTGAAACCCTTTGTATTCAAACTTGCATATCTCTTTGTGTGCTTACTGGAATTCATAAATTCCAATTGTATATGAAAATAGACTCATATATTCATATCATATCCGAAAATTAGAATTTAACTCCTTATGGTTAGGCCTTAGTGATGGTTGCAAGTTGGTATATAGTTGTTGTTTGTATATTTCATTTCGGTATGCCCTAAGTTTGGTCAAGCTTTTGAGATAGCAAATGAAGTCCAAATATTATGAAACTTTAATTATGTACTATTCAGTATGTGTAAAGTGTGTTAAATATCATGTAAAGTTATGCTGGAGAAAAATTCTGAAAATTCTTGGAAGTTGAAGAAACAATAGAGGAGCTTGTAGGGAAGATTTCTTATGTTGAAAGAAATAGTCATAACTTGCCCTAAGGAGCTTGAAAAATTACACCGTCACTTGTGCTGGAAAGTATATTCATATATATTTTCATATTGATAAGGTTGGACACATGTATGTGTGCAATTAATGAATATGGTAATGTTAAGTATGGAGGACAATAATTTCAGGCCATACTGGATATCCCATGAAAGAATATTTTTATCTGCTCCTTCCCAAGGGTATTTTGAGTACGTGTTTCATGTGTATATATATTCAGAAGTATACTTTTATGTTTACTTGAGTTTAGTTATAAATTCCTTACGAGGTAGTTTCTAGGGTTGAATGTTCATGACCTTATCAACATATATACCATCATTTCGTCTTTACATATGTTTCATGGAATATGACTTGAGTAGAATCATATTGTGGTTGTGTACTCATTTAAAGTTACATAATTATATTAAGATAATACTTATGATTGAGTTTCAGTACTGATTTATTTGGATTAACAGGTGTAAGCTCAAATTAACCAAGTTCAGCTCCACCCGAGGGAAACGTGAATACATAGTTAACAACACAAGGTGAGTGTACTTACTTAGTAGATTTGGGATATGATGTGTATGTATTATATATTGAGATGATATGGCTTATTAAAAGTCATGAGATGTTAAGATGTTATGACTTATTAAAATCCAAGATATGTTGAGATGTTATGGCTTATTAAAAGCCAGGATATGTTGAGTTGCTATGCAATTCAGGAGATGTTAGGTTATTAAAACTTATGGATATGATTACTACCTATGGGCAGGAGATGTGGGGTTTATTAACTCCGGATATGTATATGGCCTAATTTGGCACAGAGATGTATATATTGATATGTTGAGATGTTAATATAGTACTTTTACTATAGATAGATGTAGTACATTCACTAAGTTTTTAAACTCATGGTTTTATATGTTTACATTTTCAAGTTTTCCAGCTGCCACTGCCAGGTCTAGGAGGTTGAGTAAATAGAAGTAGGGTCTTGTTAGTTTGTTTTATACACTGTACTAGTTGTAATTAAGTTAAATGATATATGAGGTCTGTTGAAATTATGTCTCCTTAAAACGATTAGATTTTTAGTATTCCACATTTTAACCTTGAAGTTGTTTCAATATGTATTACTAAAATAATAAATAAATCTGTAATTGTGGTTTGTAAAATATTTAGTTAATTATATCCTAATTGGGTTAGGGGGTGACACTAAGAGTGACAGATATCTTAAGAAAGAATGATCCTTTGGTGCATATATATAAGCTGCAGTAGGGACCCTAAGGACAGATAAGGATGTGGCTCCAAATGGGCCTGAGAGAACCTAATCCTTACCTGATCCTAATTTCAGTTTCTTAATTATAATCAATACCACTAAATAATTATAATTGCAACTCTACTCCTTAACTCAAAATTATATTTCGATCTCCTCAATACTAATTACTTAATTCTCCCCACGTTAAGGTTACAAATACCCATTAATAAAATATATTACTGATAATTTATTTGATTAACTTCTTTAAATCCTTGAGCGATCCAACTTAACTTATTTGTAATATCAAATTAACCCAATCCACCTACAAGGTTTGACACATACAAAACCTATAATCATCTCAAGGGGGTATCACCAGTCTCTATACCGAGATATGGCTTTTATCTATAAAAGACTTTCACCATACATTAATCATCCTTACCCAATCTATCAAGATTATTGATCCAATAATGAATCTCACTTGAAAGGTCAAAGCAATAAATAACCAGTGCATGTATCCATCAATCGTACTCGGATTAAGAGCATTAAGTAAACCTAATAATCACGAGGTTTATATTACCTTATAAAATCAGTATAAAGAAAATTACCTCAAGGTGGTCCCATTCAATACATATAAAGTGTACTAGCACAATAAGTACAAACTAAACAGTTTTTTATGATCAAGATAGACCTACTAAAATATTATGCTATATCCCTACTGATGGTGTGTCCAGTTTCATTTATGACTATGAACGTTAAAACTTATATTCTACAAGAATTGGTAATTTGATCCTCTGTGTGTAAGTCGTACTCTACATACTATAACACCTACTGAGCAAAATAAAAGACATCGACAATATATAAAATAATGCAAACATTATTGCCATACAATATTCTCATTAAAATAGGAAAAAATTATTTTAATTTAACAACAAATCCATAACTAAAACTATTATATAAAGCATGGTTTTAGTCTACTTCTCTAACATATATATGTACAAAGCCTTGGACCTTTGAAAAAATTGATTTGTTTATATATAATCCATTTATGGTTACAAAGTCGGAGTTGTAAAATTATAAAAGTATATTTGTTGGCCGAATTATTATTCCTGTGAGCTTTTTCAAAACACAACAAATGTTATGGTAATTTAATGTTTGTTTGCATGAATAACCAAATGACCTCAAGACAAATGGTAAAAATTATATTGACAAGGATTAATTAAAAATGGACCCCCTTTCAAAATAATAAATAAATAGAACTAATTCAATCTATTATAGAAATTGTAAATTGTTAGAGTGGTGTAATTTGACTAGTTCAGTGTTTGAGTTGGTGCTGATATCAAATTTATGAGTTCCTCTTTGATATTTGTAGATTACAATGTACAATCTCTCTCTCTCTCTCTCCCTCCCTTTCTCTCTATATGTATATATATATATATATATATATATATATATATAGAGAGAGAGAGAGAGAGAGACCCACACCCACACCCACAATGTGAACCGAGGAAAGATTTTGTGTACAAGTTGTTAGTCTGCAGAGAGAAACTTGCCATTCCTTTAATAAATTTGTACGATGTATTACCCTGTATTTTTGGTATTATTTATAATGATTGTTAATTGTGAGAATAAATTAAGAATCTATAAGAAATTATTACTTGAGAAGAAATTGGTAATAAGTTAATGCCTATTTAGATGATGATTAAACCGCATGCTACACAATTAGCTAGTCCCATGTATTATAGTTAATTAATCACTATAATAAGTTAATTATGTTAGGAAGTTAATGCATATTTAGAGGACGATTAAATTGCATGTTATGAGATGTGGTTATGTCACATGTTATATTTAATTAATCAGTGCAATTAATTAACTATGCTAGACTATATCCGATAACACGTGAAATTATTAATGGGATGTTTTATTTTACATTGTGAGGTATTACCATGAGTTATAAGGTATTACCATTTGGAGAGGGATCTAGAGTGATATGGAGATCCGAATGTGTGTTTTTATCGCCTTAAGTTAGGCCCGGGGGATAGGCATACCCATAGGCTATATAGAGTAGTATTTTGGACTCATTTAGGAGGCAAAAATAAAAATACTCAAAACCTGCAGAATTAAAGTGTAAATAAAGAAAATTAGCCTAACTATATAATAGTATCTTCACTTGGACGAAAACATGGCATCCAAAATAATTGGGCGAAAAATGGTAGAAAGTTTGAGAGGATTTTTAGAGAAGAGTACAATCAATCAAAGCTCAAAAACCCATTTTTTCTTCAAATCAAGGCAAGAAAACTCTTGCAATATCATCTTTAAATCTGTAATTGATTTACAATTCATGTTTCTACTATTATAATCTGAGTTTAGAAAGATATTTAAGGTATGAATTGATTAATTTTAAATCATGTTTATGAAATGGGCTAATTATAAATTGTATAATTTGTCACGCTTTAAAGACTTGTACGTTTGAAGAGAAAATATAAAATTTAATGAATTAGATATATAAATCCGAAATATGATTGATGTTTTTAGGATCTAGTTTAATTAGTAGGACTAATTCCCATGTTAAGTTGAAGTTGGATTTGAATTTGTAGCTAAATTAAACCTATTTATATTGAAGACAAATTTATTTTGGAAACTTTAAATCTTAAAGAATTAAATATTGCTTTTAATGTTCTTGATCACAAGTAATTATTAAAAACATTTAGCATCATAATGCAATAGTGAAGTTTGAGTTTGGTTGATAATTGAGTTGAATTAGTGAGCTTGGAGTGATTTTAATGGAAGTTTGCGGGGTGTTCATTTCTGGGATGAACTGTAATCTGATGCAAATCTCATTTAAACAAGTCGTTCGAGCGGGACTTCCATTGTCATTTGAACGAGTCCTTTTTTTGTTCGAACGAGAAGTATAGGTTCGTTCGAATGGCCTTTAGAAAGTCGTTCGAATTAGTTATGCTAAAAAATGAGTTTTTTATATTTTATCAACGGGAAATTATTTTGGGTTGATTCGAATCTATGGACCTTTATTTTACTCGAAAAGATGATCAGTAGCTTCAGGGATTAAAGAAATTAAAATTTATATCCTAAACTAAGAATGAGAATAATGAACCTTAATTAATGGCAAGAACATCCAACGTAGGAAATCAGGATAAATTGGATCATATGGGCAAGAAGAGCATTACTATATGATTACATACATATATTTTGTAGTGTGCATACATGTGTATTACTAATTTTGTTATGTGAACATACTGTACTCATGAGGAATCAATCAGTCAGGGTTATGTTAGAGGTGGTGACCGTTTACCGTACACCTGATTGATGACGCAGGTTATCGAGAGGTCTTATATTATAAACCATGCATTCAGTTGATCTAGACTTCATGATGAGAGAGGTTGATGGTGTGATTAATCAATGGAGTTTGGGGATGAAACTACGTGTAGCCATCTAGGGGGCTTCCCCTTTCTTTCCTTTTTTTCCTGTGGTTCCTTTTCGCGTGCACATGCGATTATGCCCTTTCTTGGGGTGCTCAACCGTCGTCAATGTGGGATAATGTTTAAAGATAGAGTTGCCAGTATATTTTGCATAAAAAAAGAAAAATAAATGTTGACGTCTCGAGAGAACGACATCAAGGACAATACTGATTCTTACCGAATAGCAAGGTGTTAGGAACCCATCCCTCCCTTTCGGTCTCTCATGGACATGTGTTAATATTCTCCTGTTAAATGTGTGATTATGTGTACAATATAAATGAAGAATGGAATCATTCAACTCGCATCACAAAAAAGGACGGAATGAATTCATCCTTAGGAGTGTTCTCGAAGATAATAATTCAAAATATAGTGTGAGTGTTTGTCGAATCATAAGTTGTAATGGAAGAACGAATGTAAATATCGGATGAAACACACGCATGCAAGAATATAACATCCATTAAGACACACACACACACACACACACACACACATATATATATATAGGATTCGAATCTCGGGATTTACCCAAGATGCCTATATAACCCGAGGATCATCAAAGGCCATGTAGTTCGAAGATAACATAGGGTGGGGCTTAATCCATAAATCCAAACGTGAGATTTCTCTTATGTGTGTGTGTAGAGAGAAACGTGCTTTAAGAGTGAGAGTGTGTAGTGAGAATCCCTCTTTTAGAATTTATAGATGTGCCCCCTTTTTCTTATTTTTGTTTTTTTAATGAAAATAGAGTATGTGCAACTACTACTAATAAAGGCTTGAGATTAATATATGTGATGTAATAAAATAAAGTGCTAAAGTAGAAATAAAACAACTAATACTAAAATAAGAGAATTTAGAGAAAAATAGGAAGAATTGGACCTCCTTATGAATACTTGATGTTGGTCTTAGGTGTCAATATGATAATCTTGAAATGAGATGAAGGTGATATGAAGATATCTGGGGGAATTTACCAAATGAAGTAAGAAAAGGGATGAAATGGAATGGAATGTGGGAAATAGGCTTTTTAGGAAGGGAACAGCTCTGAATTCGAGAGAATGTTCGCTGAATTGCTGAGAGGGATGTTTAGGGGTGCCTTTAATAGAGGTCATGGCCTTTATTTATAGATCCAAGGGGTGATGATCAGCATAGTTCTAGACCTTCCCATCGGCATAGATCCTCAGGCACACTGCTGATAGGCAGGTGTGACACCCCGACTAATTAAATACCGGGTAGCTACTCCTTTATTAAATTAATTCAAAATGCCAAGTTGGTCCAGTTAATAGCATCACTGTCGAAACATTTTAATGATTACTAACCACCTAGTATTTAAAAAGTAAGTTGCCAAATTTTAATTTAAGTCTGATTAACATGCAACAAGTGTAATGAAGAATAATAACACCATTCACCATACTGAAGTAAAAAGAATAACCATCACATAATGTAAATAAAGTCTGGAAGAAAACTCCTCACTACAATTCCCACAACTGAAATAAATAAAGGAATACTGAATCAATACATGACAAAGTCTGAAAACTGAAATGAAAAGATGTCTCTAATAGAAATGGGCAACATGCCCTACAACTGATAGAATACTGAATACGGAATCCAAATGATAGAAGCGTCTAAAAGCAATTCCCTGTAGCTTCCACAAACAGCTACAGCTCGTCACCTGAATGAGTATCCTATGCATGGTGTCCTTGTGGCTGGGCACCTAAAATGGTTTTACAAGAAAATAGATTTGAAAGCAAACGGGTCAGAGCCCGAATGTGGAGATATTTTAAAGACCTGCAAGTGATTTAAAAACATTTAAAACATTAAATGCAAAGTACATGTTAGGACGTGCACTCACATGATATTCTCACCTCTCATCTAACTATGCACTCCTAACGTAAGTACCCATCTACAACGACACAAACCACTAGCTAAGTGACATCATATCTAGCTAGACTGTCACAGGTCCTACCCTTATTACTCGGTTCTATTAACATTATAACGCTCGTAATTAAATAGGGGTTTAACGTAAACTCAGATGTTCAATATGCAATATATTTCACTATCAGCTAACCCGTTATGTTTTTCTCAAAACAATACCGCAATTATATTCACCACATTAACATGAAGGTTCCCATTAATTAAGTGTATATTATTCACATCATAAATATACAATACAAGCACCCCGAGAACTAAGCTTCGGTGCACACATACTCTGCTATCCATCCCGGTACATCACGTAAATAAGGATTACATATTCCGAATCTCTCAGGAATAGTTCACAGATAACAACATCACAAATAATGGAGGCGAACACAGTCACATCACATGGGTCACGCACATACCTACGCTCCCACGATCAGAGGACTTATTAATATCCCAATAAGTCTTTCTATGACCTATGTTCATCAAGGTAACCAGTCTAAATCCAGGCAACACAAGGATTAGAGGGCCCTAAGCGAACGCAAACCTCCCTTGATAGCAAGTATGGTAGGTATGTCATACACACAATTCATATACCAATACTAAGTAAACACACGTCTTAGTAATCCCGTAGTTTAATCGTAGTACTATTCTCATTCTAGTACCAATATATAATTTACACACTTTATACAATTCCGATTTATAATCATACGCGCCATAATTTATTCTCACGTCGTAGTAGACACTCACGTCTCAACCCAACTATCCCTTTAATTTAAATCGCTCATATATAATTTACTCCTCAAAATAACACAAACGTCCCAAACCTATCAATACATCAACAAAGGAAGGTTACCTATATCCTCGAACAAGGTCACGGGACTCCCAAAATCAAAACGGGCCAAAAAGGCCTAAACTGCCAGCTCGTTAGAAGTCTCGTTCGAACGAGGCTGTTCGAACGAGATTCCAGTTCGTTCGAACGAACTGTACCTTCTAACGACATCTCGTTCGAACGAATGTATCAAACGAAATACAGTTCGTTCGAACGAAGGTATCGACCAAAGTCTCCCCTCGTTAGAAGCTCGTTCGAACGACCTGGGAAGGTCTTCTAACGAGGGACCAGTTTCAGCCCAGAATTTCTTAGTTACGATTTTCATCAATTTTTACTTCTCAAATATCCTCTAAACTTCGTCCCAACAATGTTTAAAGGTCTCTAATCACTCCTAAACATAACAAGGTTATAAACTAACGTATTTTACTGAGTTAATTCATCCCAATCATCATTAAATCATCAAGTCTCATCACTTTCCCCCAATTATTCAAGATCACAAACCCTAAAATTTTAATTCATGAATTAACCCAATAAAAATCCGTTTTAATTTCACCCAATCACTAATATTCTCAGTATAATCATCTACCTATCATTCTACATGCAATTCTCCTCAAGATTTCAAGTTCTAAGTTCCAAAATACATGGGTTTTCATATTACACCAAGAACAAATCAATTTTATTAAATTCCTATACATGGAAAGAGCATTCTCTGAAATTAAATGATATTAAACCACTTGCCTCGATTGTCTCTGAATTTGGTGTTGATTTGTAAAGGTTTTCTGCAGAATTCCTTCTCCTTCTCTCCCTCTCTAAGCTTTTTTCTCCAAAGGTGGCTATGGTGGCTAGGATTTTCTTTGGGAAAGTTGGAAACCTAAATGATAACCTCCGTAGCTTATTGGGTCATTAAGGGTTGGTTAGTGGGTTTAGTGGGTCTATTCCCAATCAGATTTACTTCTCTAATTTTCGTCATTTTTAATTCCTAAAAATACGAAATTACCAAAATACCCTTTATATTGCCGGTATGGCCTAAAAATACCCCGGAACCCAAACTACACCCCCGGCTAGTGTTTTCTGACTATCTCGACCCTTCCGGACGCGTTGGCGCACTCAAAACGACCATACGATTTATAGAATTTAAATTTACTTTTATAAATAAAATAATTATATCCTGACGCGACTGTCACACGCGTCTCAATAAAATGACCAAATTGTCGTATATCAATCTCACGAAAAATTTCATAATTCAATATTTATATAACATCATATATACTCAATATAGTCAAATACCAACTCACAACTCGCTAGTATTTTACCCGAATTAATTTCCAAATAATTCAAATTTAATTAATTAATCCCAAAAATAAAAATAGCCAAAAGTACGGGGTATTACAGCAGGGTCCCAGGATGCCATCCGGTAGTCTGGAACAAGTTTTTCGGAAAAACGACCGTAAAAGACGATTCGTAAATCAAAATAGCACACGTGACAGACCATTAGAAAGGATATTTAGAGACTTTTAAGAATCCATTAAGACACTCCCAGGTCCAGGAGTTGATCGAGGTCAAATGGGCCCCGAAAGCGCCCGTTGGTCACTAGACAGGAAGTTTTTAGAGGAAAATGAATCGTTTGTCCAAACCGTAAGACTAATTCACGCACGGGATGTACCATTGGAAAAGCTATTTAGATCCCTTTGATATTTTATTCAAAATTGTTCAGTTCAGAGAGTTTATCGAGGTCAAATGGGGCCCAAAAGCGCCCGGTGACCCTTCGAAGTAAAACGGGTCGATCATTCGTACCATAAGGCGGATTTGCACGTAAGATGGACCATTGGAAAGGATATTCAATTCCTTTTAAGATTACATTCAGTTTCACTCAAGCTAGAGAGTTTACCAGAGTCAAACGGGGCTCGAGAGTGCCTAGTGGTCTCTAGATCAGTTTTTGAGATTAAACGAACCGTTCATCCATACCGTAAGTCCGATTCATGCACAAGACGGACTATTAGAAAGAGCATTAAGGGTCCTTAGAAGATTCATTGAGCCTATACTCAGGAAAGAGAGCTATTTAGGGTCAAACAAGCCCAAAAATTCCCAATGGCCTCCAGATCAGTATTCGTATCATGACTCATGGTTTATGGTGGATGAATGAGTGCTAGGGTCCTAAGGAGATGCTTAATGTGGTCCTAAGGTAGGGTGTCTATAGAAAGCCCCTTTATGGGTAAACTTGGAACGAGTGGACACCGTCGAATGATAGACACCACATCGATGTTGGGGAAGAGGATTTTAGGTCAATTTTATGGACTTAGAGGATGAGGGTGATCGAATTAGAGGGTTGAGGTCGGTTCTAAGGACCTAAGAAGATGAGGATGGCCGATTCAGAGGGTCGACGATAATATTGGTGTTATGGGGCTAGAGTGATCAATTTAACGGGTTGAGGTCAATTTTGAGGACCTAAGGAGACAAAGATGATCGATTTAGCGGGTATAGCTCAATTCTATGGACCCAAGGTTGTTCTGAGGATGATCGATTTTAATGTTCGAGGTTATAACAACCAATTTCGATGGTCGAGGTCAATTCTGAGGACCTAAAGTTTGGAAAACCAATTCTGAGGGCCGAGGTCAATTCTAAAGACCTTAAGTTATGATGACTAATTCTGAGTTCTGATGTCAATTATGAGGACCTTAAGTTATGACAACTGATTCTGTGAGCCGAGATTAATTTTAAGGACCTAAAGTTGTGATGACCAATTCTCAGGGTCGAGGTCAAATATGAGGACCTAAAATTATGATTACCAATTTCGAGGACCGAGATCAATCCTATGGACCTAAAGTTGTAACGACCATTCTAAGGGCCAGGGTCAATTTTGAGGACCTAAAGTTTGGGCTCACCAATTTTGATGGCTGAGGTCAATTCTAGGGACCTGGAGTTATGACGATCAATTATGAGGGTCGAGGTCAATTCTGAGGACCTTGAGATGTGACGACCAATTCTGAGGGCCAAGGTCAATTATGAGGACCTTAATTTTTGGATGACCAATCCTGAGGGCTGAGGTCAATTCTGAGGACCTTAAGTTTAGGACGACCAATTTTGAAGGTCAAGGTCAATTCTCAAGACCTAAAGTTGTATCATGAAAAATAACTTTTCTAAGGAAATTTAAATTATCTTGGTGGTGCAGGTGAACTTGTGATTCCGCTAGGGATTGTGTTGTCTCGAAACTCCACTGGGGGGTGTTTAGCTTTGAGGTTTCGATTGGGGTATTATAGTAGACTTAAATGCATGCGCATCATTGGTTCTGCTATGGAGTATGTTGGATATAAGAGTGTAAGATTAATGCAGTTGTGTATTTTGAGAGTTTATAAAGGGTTTAGTTCTCCAAAAATTATTTTCTTGCACATTAACCAATCTTCTTCAAGCATTCGATCCTGGGGGACGATTTAGTTGAAGGAAATTTAGGAAGATGTCCCTATTGTTGTGCACTGAATGGTTTCGTACGTCGAGTTTAGCCCGTTGGCAAAGGCTTTGGATGAGACACCATGTTCCACGACGGTGTTATGTGCTCTTGGGAAAAGGTGGTGGGATACTACCCATATATTCTATTTGGGGGTTTGGGGAGATAACCGTTACTCCCATTGATGTCCAGCAGCTGTTGGGGCTGGATTGTGAAGGGTTCCAGATTGTGGTAGATCGCACTTTGAGGGTTACTTCGGAGGCGGTGCAAGAAGCTTTGGGAGATGTAGGTAGAATCGTGTCGGGGGATTCTATCCGAATTTTTTCTTTAAAGGAGATTCTTTTCAGGAGGAGGGTGGATGTGACGGGTGGGTGACAGGTGAGATAGAGGGCTTGTTTATTTATTTTGATTTTGCTTGGGGGTTTCTTAGTGGCAATGAGCAACAACATCATCCATCTTTGGTTCTTGTCATATATGAGGACAATATCTAACGTCCATTTATACGATTGAGGGAGCCTAACTTTAGCGTCCCTTTATTCTTCTTTACATGCTTTCAATCCGTGTTACTGAAAAACTTTTATGGGAGCCACGTATCTTCTGCAAGTAACTTTGGATTTATTTTCCTTTTCTATGTATTTCCTTGCATTCTTATTTTATTCTTTTTAGTGATTCTTATCTTTTACAAACGTAGTTCTATTAGGTTATTGGGCATAATGTGGGATTAATATCCCTGAAGGATGAGGATTTGGGGGACTTTTGTCGATGTTTTGGTGGTAAAAGTCCTACACGGACGAATCAATCCTTATCTTTGGAGGACGAGCAGCAGGTTCTGAATGCCTTAACGAGCAACCAGGATATCTTTCATCTTTTTCGAGTTATTTTTGGCATCTTTATTTCTTGAGTAGATTTTGATTCTTTGTTGGGGATTGCATGTGGCTTTCTACCCCTGGGGAGTAACTCCATAGGATACGGGGGTTATAGGCATGCATGCATAGATGCGATGGTTAATTGCGCACAAGTTTGGGTAAGTCTGGTACTTGGGAGTGAGTGTGGTGAGGAAGATCGTGGAGGAAGAGGTGGTGGTCCCACCGTCAGTTCCACTTATGTATATGAGGGCGATGAGGGAGATGTATGATGAGGCCAGAGCGATAGCGATGATAGGAGAGCCTTACACGTACTACACGATTACGGTGGCAAGCTATGATTATTTGAATTTTGTGATGAGTTGGTTGATGCCCTCCTGTATATATGATGTGGAGAACATGCCTCCACCCTCCGTAACTTCGACTAGGGGGACCAGTGCACTGGTAGGATCAACCCACAGCACGAGTGGTGGTACATCGATAACAGCGGCAGAGGAGGATCTGAATCTTATATTTTTTATTGAGTAGCGGGGAGTCACTAAGTATGTCGCATCGTCCTCATGCGATGGTTTCTAGGTTGACGGGACTTACGGATGAGGCCCTCTGGCCTAAAGTATGTTCTTTTTCTTTCTCTTTTATATTTTTATTTATTTTTCTTTGCTCTTTACTCATTGATTTGTCTTCTTTGTTGTTCTTTGCTTACAGTATGTTCAGGTGCCAACAAACTGCCTACGAGATATCAAGGATTGGATGTCGCCATGTCTGAGAATATCAAGATGTTGACTCCTTCCTGCTTTGTTCCTCCTGCCACTTCAGATAAAGGATCTGGTTCTAGGAGTAAAGGATCCACTGCTCGTCGCCGGGGAAAGCGTGTTCATGGCAGAGGTCAAGGGTTTGAGGGGAAGGTTGAGGGTTCAGGCAAAGTCCCCTTTTGTATTTTTTTTTCTTTCTTTTTTTTCCTATAAAAATGTAATCATGCAACAATATATATGAAAGAAATGCATTTTCTTTGTTTTTTTCATGATGTAGTGACTTAGCTTATATGCACTTTTAATTTTCTATCAAGATTGTTTTATTTTTATAAAGATAAATATGGAAATGATAATGAAAGGGAAAATGTTTATGTCCTTTAGAAAAGGAGAGCAAAATTAATTAACTCGGAGGTTAACAAATCATTTTAAAGCAAGATTTTTTTTTTTAATTCTGAACAAAAAGGGAAAAGATTTTTTGAGTAAGAATTTCTTTTAAGAATGAAAATTATTTTTGAGGAAATAATGAAAAGGAGTAATGAAAAGTAATGACCCAGGGGTAGTTTTTCAAAATAAGGATTTTTAGAAATTGATTTTAGGTAAAAGAGGAAAAATGGAATTTTTCAAAATAAAGAGGGTGCCGATGGGCATACCCCTTGACCTGTCTATTGGCATGGGGATCAAGTAAAATCACCCCTAGGCTTTGATTTCATTTTTTCTGCATACCCGTGTACTTCTATAGGGCTAGTAATTCAACCGGATTCCATAAATTTTATTTTTTGCATGAGTTTTGGGTATAAAAGGAGGAGTATGGGGTGTGTTTTAATCACCAACACCCATATTTCTTTTCTTCCTTCTCATTTCCTATTCCCCAAATGGCTCTTCCCATGTATGATGAATTCTTCTATTACCTTTAAGCCTGTCAATCGGGCTCTATGAGCCGAGCCTATGGTTGATCAGGCTCAGCCCGATTTTAATTTACTTGGCTCAAGCTCGGCTCACAAAGTAAATTGGGCTTCGGGCCCGATTTGATCAAGCCCGAATTTAATATTCTAATACATATTTATTTATTTTAATAATAAATATTCATATTTCAGCAATAAAAAAACACATTTTAGCAATAAAAAACAGATTTCAGCCCTAAACAAATAGATTTCAACACTAAAAAAAACACATTTCAGCACTAAAAAAATAGATTTCAGCACTAATATTGACATTTTCGCATTAAAAAATCACATTTCAGCACTAAAATAACATATTTCAGCACTAAAAAAACAGATTTCGGCACTAATATTGACAAGTCCCATAAGATTAAGTAAAGTAAATTAATAAATGACCCACCTTATTTTTGTTTCTTTAATATTAAGTCCAATAGTTTATTTGCATAAGGATAAAATTGTAAAAATTATTTTGTTTTAAAATATTTTTTACATATCAGAGAAAATAAAATAATTATATATATATATATATATATATATATATATATATATATATATATATATATAGAGAGAGAGAGAGAGAGAGAGAGAGATTATTTCGGGCCGAGCCTAGTTCGGGCCTGAAAGTGGTTCGCTCGCGCTCGGCTCAAATTGAATTCAGGCTTAATATCTCGGCTCAAACTCAATAAAAGCTCGCCCCAAATTTAGCGGGCTTCGGGCCTGCTCGGCTCAATTGACAGACCTAATTACCTTGAAGGTTTAGAGGCCATGTGCCTCTATAATGCTGACTATGATACTTTCAGCTTGCGTCGAGTTTCTCTGCGGTGTAATCGAGCCGTAAACTGAAATTTTCTAGCAACGGCGGTACAACTTAGAACCCCGAGGACCATGTCTTTCGTTTTGGCCTGGATGAGGTATGTCCTAACTTGGTCAAAATTCTTTGACAATATTTTGAGGTCTTCCTTGACCCTGTTCATCTCCTCCTCTTTGGGATCCCCGAGTACTAGTAGACTAGCCCCTGATTGGGCAAGGTTCAGAATTGGGAGTTTAGTAGGTTGTGACCTATTGGTAGGTGGGGTACATAGAACATAATGGTATTCTTCTGGCCCAGATAGGCTTAGGAGCAGGTGGACCCATAGCATGAGGAAAGATAACTTCGGTTTCTTCGAAACTTTGGGCCCGATGTTGCTGCATTTCATGGACCTCAATTTGAAGGTTATCAATCTTGGCATTGAGTTGGGATAAGATGACTATCAGATCAGGCTACACATTCGGTGCTTAGTTGGTATTATCTATGTAGAGCTCGTGGAGGTATATCCCAAATTCGACGAAGTAGTAGAATAAGTCGTGAAGCTACGGGGCAGTTTGACGGAAGATCAAAGCTAGCGAGCCGGCCAAAATCGGGTATACGATCGACCAGAGAGGGAAAACGGTTCGAATTTATTCTTAAAGGAAAGAAGGAGAATTTTTTTGGTATATTTGACAAAAGGAGGAAAAATATTTTTGATATTTTTGATTTTTTGAAAATGAAGGAAAAAGGAGAAGAACTCAGCATGATTATTATTATTATTAAGTTTTCATTTCTATTAAGTTTTCCTAAATGCAAGAAAAATATTGGATAGGACCCAATCCTGGGAAAATTAGATTTGAATATATGTAAGACACGGTTTGACTTGTTTCTAGGCTCATGGATAGTGTCCTGTTTTGAAAAAAGGAAAAAAAGTGCAAAAATTCGTACAGTATGCTAACCCAGAATTTCGCATGATAACAGACAAACTAAATATGAGAGCCCTAAGTTTGACGCCTATAGGAGGTTTATACATTTATTGAGTTAGTGGAAAGGTTCCCCCCTTTGGCATGAATTCCACGATATACCTATTGCCTATAAGGGCAATCATTACGTGTGGACAATCCATTTAATATACCCGAGTGTACGCCAATTGCCTCACGATATACCTCGTGGGGACAATACGTGTGAGAGAGAATTCGATATACTCGATGTATGTGAACGAGTTCCCTGCTATATACCTCTCATCGTGAGTTCAGTCAAGTTATACGATATGGAGGCAATCATTCGATATACGTCAAAGATACGAGGCCAATGGAAGGTGAGAGTTATATTGCTTAGACTAACTGTGCCCCGCAGGACTGGCGCCCATCACAAAGTGACCCTCTAATATGGGACACAATTTTGGTTAGCATTATCATGATCTTGGTGATGTAGTGTGCAAAAATGCACGAGTATTAATTAGTATATTATGGAAAGAGAGTATTTTATTTTTTATTTGTATGATGAGTAAATGGAGTACTACACTTTAGAGGGAGTATATACAAGTATTGTGGAAAATAAATCTATCATGAAGCATGGAGACTACACAACGCATAGTTATGGGGGATATATACATGTGAGTGAGTGACATGTGAATATTTTACAAGTGATTGTGTGTGATAATGAGCCTATATATGGATCAACTACAAGTAGTGTGTGATATGTGTAAGTGAGCATGGATATATACAAGTGTCAAAAGTGTGGGTGTGTGCTAGTGAAGCCTAGGCATGGATAGTCTAAGTCCTGTGTGTGGAAAAAAGTGAGTAGAAGTGAAGTGAAGTATAAGTGTGTGAAGTGAATGAGAGTATATATAAGTGTGTGAAGTGTATAAGTGAAAAGTGATACACACACGGAGAGGGAGCATGATAGATATAAGCATGATGCAGATATACACAAATATGTAAGTAGGGGATTAAAAGGAACATATAGGTAGGAGCATATGCATACATGTAAAAAATAATAACACCCATGTAGAATTAGAGTCTAGTTTTCTTAAAATGGTCATCCCCAACAGAGTCGCCAATGTGGCCATCCCAAGGGCCTCCCCTTTCTTTCTCCTTTTCGGGGGTTCCCTTTGGCGTGTGTGCGGGATTGCGCCCTTTCTTGGGGCGCTCAATTATCGTCAATGTGGGATAATGTGTAGATATAGAGTCGCCAACTTATTTTGCACAAAACATGTTAGCAAAATGTTGTCGTCTCGAGAGAACTGGATCAAGAATAATACTGATGCTTGTGAAACCAAGTAGTTCAAAGGTCCAGGGACTAAGTTACAAAATGGGAAGGTGTTAGGCACTCATCCTGCCCTTTCAATCTCTCATGGGCATGTGTTAATCTTCTCTTATTAGACTCCATGAAGTGCGTTCTTATGTGCATAATATATATGAAGAATAGAATTATTCAACTCGCGTCATGGAAAATGATGGAGTGAATTCATCCTTAGGAGTGTTTTGAAAATAATAATTCAAAATATAGTATGAGTGTTAATCGAATCAAAAGTCGTTATGGAAGAATGAATGAATATATCGGACGAAACATACGCATGTAAGAATGTGACATCCATTAAGAATATATATATATATATATATATATATATATATATATATATATTATAAATGCGCATAAAGTAGGACTTGAATCTCGGGATTTACCCAAGATGTACGTAGCCCGAGGGGCATCAATGTCTACGTAGTTCGAAGATAACATAGGGTGGAGTTTAATCCATAAATTTAAACGGGGAATTTCTCTTATGTGTATGTGTGAAGAGAAACGTGCTTTAAGAGTGAGAATGTGTAGTGAGAATCCCTCTTTTGGAGTTTATAGATGTACCTTCCTTTTATTTTTCTGGTTTTTTTATGAAAATAGAGTAAGTGCGACTACTAATAATAAAGGTTTGAGGTTAATATACGTGATGTAATGAAATAAAGTGCTAAAATAAAAATAAAACAACTAATACTAAAATAAGAGAATTCTTAGAAAAGGACGGAGAATTGGGCCTCATTATGAATACTTGATGTTGATCTTAAGTGTAGATACGCTGATCTTGTAATGAGATAAAGGTGATATGAAGAGATGGGAGAAAATTTACCAAATGAAGTAAGAAAATGATGGAATAAAATATGGGAAATGGTCTTTTTAGGAAGGGAACAACTCGGAATTCGAGAGAATGTTCTCTAAATTGCAGAGAGGGATGTTCAGGGGTGCTTTTCAAAGTGAGATCATGGACTTTATTTATAGGGACAAGGGGATTATTATCAAAATGGTCTTAGACCTACTTAACAGCATAGCCCCTCAGGTCCCTGGGGTGCCATTCGGCAGCCTGGGATAAGTTTTTCAGAAAAATGGTCGTAAAATGCAATTTGTAAAAGGACCATTGGAAAGGGTATTTGATCCTTTTAAGAATCCATTGAGCCAATCCCAAGTCTGAGAGTTGACCGAGGTCAAACTGGGCTCGAAAGTACCCATTGGTCAGTTGACAGGATATTTTCACAGGAAAATAGATCGTTCCTCCAAACCGTTAGCCCGATTTGCGCACGAGAGGGACCGTTGGAAAGGGTACTCAAGGCCTTTTTATATTTCATTCAGATTATTTTGATTCAAAGAATTGATCAAGTTCAAATGGGTCTCGAAAGGGTTCGATGACCCTTCAGATTAAAACGGGTCGTTCGTCCGTACCGTAACCTTGCTTCGCATATGAGACGGACCATTAGAAAGGGTGAACCGTTCGTCCAAACCATAAGTCCGATTTGAACACGGGACGGACCATTAAAAAGTTATTCAAAGACCTTTGAAGATTCGATGAGCCTCTTGTAACAAATCGAATTTTTAAATGGGTATTTTAAAATTAATTTTGAAAAATTCGTGGAAAATAAATTTTGGGGATTTAATTATTTTTTTATAATTAAATATGTTGAGTTATATATTTAAAAATTGGATTTTCAATCGGATTGTAATCAAAATTAAAATCGGAGTCATAATGGGATTTTATAATAAAAATAAAAAGGTGTTTGTCACGGATTTAGGCCGTGACTAATAAGAAATATTTTTTTGTTAAATATAATTAAACTAGGGGTTCTGGCAGAGGCGACGTACCCGATTGATCACTCGATCGACCTAGGGAGTCGATCAATCGACTATGCCTAGATTTAAGGCAGTTCGGTGATTTTATTTGTAGTGTTAGAGTGGGATTAGGATTCTTAATTAGTATATAACCACTCTAATTCATGGGGGAACTTCTCATAATCACTTTTTCCTAAGTTTTTCCCCGGAGATCCCTTCCAAAAGTTTTTTCTCTCCTCTATAATCATCAACCTCCAATTTAATCAAGTTTTTGTCACAAGTTTTGAAGGCTTAATTGGGGTTTAATCAAGTTTGTCAAGAACACTGATATGCCCCAAGTGTGACCTCAGCCAAGAGACACAAACCTCGGCCGAGATTATGGCCGACGTTGGGAACACGCGATATCAGCCCTCGGCTATAGCAAGGTCGGCCCAGGCCGACCCTACTACCAGCCTCTACAAGGGTCACCACAAGGATCAGCAGCATTCACATATGCCTTGAAATGGCAACCTCGGCCAGACATAGGCCAAGCTCGCAGGAAGCCACCAGCAACCTCATCAAGACATCGACCGATACTCCAAACACTCCAGCTCAACCTCGTCCATCATCTCGGTCGGGATTAGGCCGACCTTGTCCATCGTCTCGGTTGGGATTAGGTCGAGATCTCTATGGAATACTCGGACTGAACAGGTACCTAGACTTACCAACCTCGGCCTCCCATAGGCCGGGGTCATACCCCAGGCGCGATAGCCGAGCATCGGCTAACATTTGGATAAGGGCACGTGGACACAAATCAGTTATAACAAGATTATTCCCCACACGTGGGGAGAATATTGCATCATCATTCTCTACATGTGACAGTGACAGATGGCTTTCCCCTATTGGTGAGGCAAACACACACATGCTCATTGCATGCATGGGGGGTACATTACACCCCCTAGATACTATATATAGGGGTCACCCTCTACCTTGCAAATCCTGATTATTCAACCCTAGCTGAAACTCTGTCTAGATACACAGTAGAGAGAGAAAGCTTGAGAGATTGTATCCATGGCCGTTAGTGCCTTATTTCGGTGAGGTTATTCACACACACACAGTGGACGTAGGCCAATTTAGGCTGAACCACTTATATCCTGGTGTTCTCTCCTCTTCTCCTCATCTCATTCTCTTACCTTTTACATAACTATGCCGCCATTGTTGTTCTTAGATTGAGCTTGAAAACACCTTATCTGGTGGTGCTGATTCCGGCATCATCAAACACTTCTTTATTAATTTTTCGAGAGGAATCCAACCGTGGTAACAGTTTTTCTTCAACTTAATCTCAAGCATGAATACTCTATTCTTTTCCTTTATTACTATGCGTTTTAAGTGTCTCCTAAACCTTTAATCATGTTTTTTTGATTAAAATCAATTAGTAACTTAATTAGAGAAAGTGGACACTAATTATGATACTATTTTTATTAAATATTTTAATCTGAATAATATTCATAACCCTTGGGTACGTAGGATTAATGAGTGGATTTTGCGTTTTATTGGTGTAGGTTGCATGTAGAAAAACTTTGGTTTTGAATTAAATGAATTTGGGGACGTATAACTCATGTAAATTGTGTAAAGATAATGAGATTTGAAATATGATTTATAAATGGCGAAATCTCAGTGTATTTAATTTAAAATAGTTAAATGGGAGTAATTGGGTTTTATTGTTTATAAATGTGATAATTGAATTGGACTATTATGCGTAGTTTTATACGTTGATTAATTATGCTTGTTTGTGTGATTTTCAGGAAATAGTATTTGGAGAAGCTGCATAGAAATGTTTGAAGAGTTGCTTGGAGGTGTAGTTTAAGTTGCTCTATCTCTTCCTCTTTTTCTGCTTAACCTCACCGGAGACTCTGGTGGTGAACCAGGCCTCCCTCTAGTGCGGAGTTGTTTCACCATTGAAAGAGGTCCTGTGCGGTACTAAGCTCATCTGCTACTCAAGATCTATAGTGTTAACATATGGCACCAGACTTACCACCGCCTCTTCCGTCGCCCAGGGGTGGAGGGCCAAGTTTCAGTCAGGCGCCCCCCAGTCCGAAATGGAGGAGGTAGCTGCAGCCTTGAGATCTTTAGCTGCAACACAAGCAGCCATGCAGGAGCAATTTGCACAGCTCAGCCAAACTATGATGAGGCCACCTGGAGTCTCACCGGACATGATCACTCCGGTGGCAATTCAGCCTCATCCTGACGCCAGGGGACCACCCCAGACACCAATGAAGGACCAGCCTGAACCCCAGCGGAGAAGGGACGTTGCTGACCCTAGGCGCTTGCGCCTAGGGAGGCAGGGAAACCCTTGCCCAGAGGACAGGTATGATGATCTAAAGGCGGAAGAAGCCCCGTAAGACTGTTGGGAGCCGTATGAGGTGACAAATAACACTGTCCGGCCTCTTAGGCAAAGTCAAGGTTGTGTCGGCCTAAGAGGTGAAGAGGCCTAACAAAGAGGGTCAGCCTTTGATAGGTTGAGCAGAGGGTCGGCCTTTGAGAGACTGGGCCCGATGAATGACCTAAGACAGAAACTCTCGAGATCAAAGAGCGCAACAGGCTCTCAGAGAGGGAACAGGCAGGGTCGGCCAGACCAAGGCCGACACTGTGAAAGAAGAGGCAGGGAACAGGATGAGGTCAACAGCCGACGTGTCGTGGCAGGGGAACCCTCGGTCCATCCCAGGGAAGTAGCAGGGGATAACCTCGGCCAAGTCGATGGCAGAAGACCATGGAATGATTCTATCCAACGCCTTGAGGAGAAGATAGGAGACCTCATTAAAATCAGGGACCCATTACAAAGGGGTTACTCAGAGGGCTCCCCATTTGTGGCTAGGATAGTGGGGTTCCCAACCCCAGCTAAGTTCAAACCTCCTACGGTGTCTCCCAAGTATGATGGCAGCACTAACCCTGTGCATCATATCGAAACGTACTAGTCGGCAGCAGACATCTACTCGATACCCGATGAGATGAAGTGTAGGGCCTTCTCTGGGACCTTGACAGGGGCAGCGCACAGTTGGTTCACCTCCCTTCCGAAGAACTCAATTGAGAACTTCAAAGGCTTGGTTGAGCGATTCATCCACAACTTTTGCTTTGGGGTGAGGCCTCAAAACAAGACTAACCACCTGCTATATGTCAAGCAAGCCAAGGGTGAGAGCCTAAGAGACTACATAGAAAGATTCAATAAAGAAAAGTTGGAAGTCGAAGATTACGAAGAGAACATAGCCATGACCGCCCTTATAGGAGGCCTCCAAAAGGGGAAGCTATTGTGGAAACTGGCGGAAGACCCCCTAGGTCTATGGCAGAAATGCTGGCAACCGCAGAGAAAGTAATGAATACGGAAGAGGAAATGGCCGCCAAGTATGAGGATGAGAACCGCGGTGGCAGTGAAAAGTCCCAAAACAAGAAAAATGGGAAGAAGAGGTCGGGTGATGACAAGTTCGCTCACTATACACCTCAGACTGTAAGTTGCGAGCACATCCTCAATGAGATTAAGGCTGACAGGACTCTGAGATGGCTAGAGAAACTAAAGGCCCCATGACATAAGAGGAACAAAAACTTATGGTGCGAGTTCCACCAGGATCATGGCCATGTCACGGATAGATGCTTCGCTTTAAAAGATGAGATTAAAAAGATGTTGAAGTCTGGAAAGCTGAGGAAGTATGTGGATGGTAAGGCTCCAAAGGGTGGAAGAGATGACCCTAAGAAAAGGAGAAATGACAGATGCCGTGACAATGTCCCGGCCAGAAGAGACAATGATTCAGAAGGAGATGACGAAGACGATCCGGATCTTTCGCCAAAAGATGACAACACCCCGGTGAAGAGGGTCGGTACGATCTCCTTTGGTGTTAACACCATATGTGGAGGATTTGCAGGAGGCGGCTCTGAAGTAGCTGATAGGAAGGCTCATGTAGTAGAGGCCAGGTCAGTGGCCAAGCTTGAAGTTGTGAATCTAATGTCTTCCGATACAGTGCAGAAGAGGAAGAAAGTAGACATGGACACCCTCGTAGTGGGGTTCTCCAGACTCGACTTCAAGGGTATCTTAGCCCCCCATGATGACCCTCTGGTCGTAACAACAAGGGTGCATGGGTGCGAGGTACAGAGGATCCTCATAGACGGGGGAAGCTCGGCGGACGTGATGTTCTGGCCTTGCTTCAAGAGCCTAGGTCTTAGCAGAGCAAGGCTGGTGCCCTATCATCACCCATTGATAGGCTTCGGTGGCGAAAAGGTCCACCCCTTGGGCATGTATGAGATGGACGTACGGATGGGTGATGAGTGGCCTAAGAGGCTAACCAAGAAGATAAACTTTTTCGTCATGGAAGAGAACATTTTCTCGGCCTATAACCTCATCATAGGAAGGGTGGCTCTTAAAGAGTTTGAAGTTGTGCCGTCGACGGTCCATCAGATGCTAAAATTCCCGACTCCTTATGGAGTAGGGGAAGTGCAAGGTGACCAGACCACAGCGTGAGAATGTTACTTCAACTCGGCCGAAGAGAGAGAAGCCCATAAGAGGGCAACCACCACTTATAGCATTGACACTCTTGACCCAAGAGATAAAATAAAGTTGAAGAAGGGAGAGGCCGCGGAAGAGGTAGAATCCCTCGTCCTCAATGAGGACGAGCCAAAAAAAATCGTCCAGGTTGGTAAAGCCCTAGAGCCAGGAACCAAGGAAGAGCTGATAAACTTCCTCAGGAGGAGACAGAATGTCTTCGCATGGAGTCACGCAGACATGCCTGGCATCGACCCTGAGTTGATGAGTCACAAGCTCAACGTGACCAAAGATGCTAAGCCTATCAAACAGAGACGAAGAGTCTACTCCAGGGAAAAATACGACGTCATTCGAGAAGAGGTCAAAAATTTGGAAGAGATCGAGTTCATAAGAGAAGTTACCTATCCGGAATGGCTTTCAAATGCAGTCATCGTGCCTAAGGCCAATGGGAAGTGGAGAATATGTGTGGATTTCACTGACCTGAACAGATCTTGTCCAAAAGACAGCTATCCCCTACCTCGGATAAATCAGATGGTGGACGCGACGGCGGGACACGAGCTCATGAGCTTCATGGACGCGTATTCAGGCTATAACCAAATCTTTATGGATGCTGAAGACTCTGAGAAGACAGCCTTCATTACTGACAAAGGGACGTACTGCTACAAAATAATGCCCTTCGGTCTGAAAAATGCAGGGGCAACGTACCAACGTCTTGTCAATAAGATGTTCGAAGAGCAAATAGGTAAGACTATGGAGGTGTATGTAGACGATATGCTAACAAAGAGCTCGAAAGCTTGCACTCACATGGCAGACCTTGAGAAGACCTTCGATGTTATGGACTCATATAGAATGAAACTCAACCCAGCAAAGTGTGTCTTCGGAGTAGGAGCTGGGAAGTTCCTGGGATTCATCATTAACCAGAGAGGAATTGAAGCGAACCCTGAGAAAATCAAGGCATTACTTGACATGACGACTCCTAGGAGTATCAAGGATGTCCAAAGACTTACGGGGAGAGTGGCTGCCCTTAACAGGTTTATTTCTAGGGCAACGGACAAGTGTCTTCCATTCTTTAAAGTTCTAAGAAAGGCCTTCCAATGGGACGAAGAGTGTGAAGAAGCCTTCAACCAACTCAAATCTTACTTGGGATCCCTCTTATTGCTATCTTGACCCGTTGCAGGAGAAAAGTTGTATGTGTATCTGGCAGTCTCCGAATCAGCCATCATTGCGGCCATAATACGGGAAGACGATGGGATCCAAAGGCCTGTGTATTTCAATAGTAAAGCCCTTCAAGGGGCTGAACAGAATTACCCTCGCATGGAAAAGTTGGCTTATGCCCTGATACATGCTTCGAGAAAAATGAAGCCCTACTTCCAAGCTCACTCCATGGTAGTCCTCACTGACTCCCCACTAAGACAGGTCCTGCATAAACCTGAGAAATCTGGGAGGTTGATGACCTGGGCCATCGAGTTGGGGGAGTAAGATCTTGCCTACCAACCTAGGACAGTCATCAAAGGGCAGGCCCTCGCAGATTTTGTTGCTGAGTTCACATGGGAAGAGGCCGAGGCAGAGAAAGGCCTGGGGGCATGGAAGAGACAAACTGTAGTATCTTCCAAAATCAGGAAGAGACGACACCAAGTGTCTTCCGAAATTTGGAAGAGGTCGCATCCAAAAAAGTTATGAGCAGAATTACGGAGGACGAGGAGGATCGATATCTCTTCAAATAAGGAGTCATGACAGAAGGAACCTTTTCATCAGATACAGACGTCTGGAGCCTCTTCGTTGATGGCTCTTCCTGCGATAGTGGAAGCGGTGCGGGGTTGATACTCTTGGCTCCGGATGGTGCGAACATTGAATATGCCCTGAGGTTCAACTTCCAGGCCTCAAACAACGAGTCCGAGTATGAGGCCATGATAGCAGGTCTCTTATTGGCAACAACTCTTCGCGTAAAGCGACTCCTACTCCACAGCGACTTGAGGCTGGTTGTCAATCAAGTACTGGGGATCTATGAGGCCAAGGATGAAAGGATGGCTAAGTACTTGAAGAGGGTAAGAGGGTTGTTAGGATATTTTGAATAGGCAAAACTGAAGAGAGTGCCTCGACTAAGTAATAGTCACGCAGATGCATTGGCAAGGCTGGCCTCGGCAATGAAGACAGATATTAGAAAGACCATTCCGATCGAGGTCTTGAGAAAGGCAACCATCGAGGAAGAAGAGGTATGTAACCCGTGTCATAATTTGAACCTAGGAAACTCATGGATCGACCCCCTCGTCAGGTATATTAGGGGGGGAGAGCTACCTGAGTCCAAGCTAGAGAGAAGAAAATTTAGGTACAAGGCTGCCAAGTTCTCGATGATAGGAGACGTCTTGTACAAAAAGGGATTTCTATTGCCTCTCCTCAGATGTGTGCATCCCACGGAAGTTCCTCGGGTCTTACAGGAGGTTCATGAGGGTTCTTGCTCTATCCACATAGGGGTAAGACCCTTGGCCAAGAGAATCATCACACAAGGGTACTAGTGGCCAACTTTGTCCAAAGACACCGCAGCTTATGTAAAGAGGTGTGATAAATGTCAGAGATTCGCCACCATCCCTCATCAGCCCCATCAGCCTATAAGGTCAATCACCTCTCCATGGCCATTTGTTGTATGGGGGATTGACTTAGTAGGACCCCTACCAAGAGCCGCCAATAACTATAGATTCTTGATAGTTGCCATAGACTACTTCTCAAAGTGGGTGGAGGCAGAGCCGATGATAACAATCACAGAGCAGAAGACCTTCCAATTTATTTGGAGGAATATCATATGCAGATATGGCCTCCCAAACACCCTCATCTCGGACAATGGGACCCAGTTCAAGAACTCCTCTTTAGAAAAGTATTGCCTAATAGTAGGGATTAAGCAATTCTTCTCATCTCCTGGCCGACCTCAGGCAAATGATCAGACCGAGGTCACAAACAGAACTATCCTGGATGGAATCAAGAAGAGGTTAGAAGATGCGAAGGGAAGATGGACTGAAGAGGTCTACGCTATGTTATGGGCCTACAGAACCACGGCAAGGACACCAATAGGAGAAACCCCGTTCATGCTGGCACATGGCTCAGAGGCCGTCATACCAACGGAAGTAGGGTTCCCAACTCATCGGATTCAGACCTATGACCCTGATAATAATGGGGAAGAGAGGAGGCTAGACCTAAATCTTATCGAAGAAAGAAGAGAGGATGCAGAGGTTAGATAAGCAACCTACCAGCAGAGGGAAGCGAAATTCTACAACCAGAGGGTGAAGTCAAGACCCATTGCAGTGGGAGACCTAGTGCTAAAGAAGATCCTACAAAAAGCAAATAAGCTTCACCCGAACTGGCATGGCCCCTACAAAGTGACAGAAGAGGTTGTGCCTGGCACTTACAGGCTAGAAAACCTAGAAGGAGAACCTTTCACTAACCTATGAAATGTTGATCACGTAAAGAGATATTACATATGATGTTGCATAGAGTTTTATGTAAATGTACCATCTTATTATGAAGAGGTTATTAATAAAGATCAGTTCCCATGACAGTTCTTGCTTCATTCTTATATCAGATATTAATTATGAGGATAACATCCTAGGTGATGACCTCAGCCCTTCATAACACCATTCAGTGGTGACGAGGTCTGAGATTAGACACCATAAGGGGATGACCTCAGACACATAACATCATTAATTTGGTGAGTAATTATGAGGATAGCATCTTAGGTAATGACCTCAGCCCTTCATAACACCATTCAGTGGTGACGAAGGTCTGAGATCAGACACCATAATGGGATGACCTTAGACACAACATCATTAATTTGATGAGTAATTATGAGGATAACATCATAGGTGATGACCTCAGCCCTTCATAACACCATTCAGTGGTGACGAGGTCTGAGATCAAACACCATAATGGTATGATCTCAGACACATAACATCATTAATTTGGTGAGTAATTATGAGGATAGCATTGATGACCTCAGCCCTTCATAACACCATTCAGTGGTGACGAGGTATGAGATTAAACACCATAATGGGATGACCTCAGACACATAACATCATTAATTTGGTGAGTAATTATGAGGATAGCATCTTAGGTGATGACATCAGCCCTTCATAACACCATTCAGTGGTGACGAAGGTCTGAGATCAGACACCGTAATGGGATGACCTCAGACACATAACATCATTAATTTGGTGAGTAATTATGAGGATAGCATCTTAGGTGATGACCTCAGCCCTTCATAACACCATTTAGTGGTGACGAAGGTCTGAGATCAGACACCATAATGGGACGACCTCAGACACATAACATCATTAATTTGGTGAGATTCATTATGAGGATAACCTCTTAGGTGATGACCTCAGACCCTCATAACACCCTTCCGTGGTGACGAGGTCTGAGATCAGACACCATAATGAGATGACCTCCAACCCTTAACATCATTAATTTGGTGAGATTCATTATGAGGATAACATCTTAGGTGATGACCTCGGACTCTCATAACACCATTCAGTGGTGATAAGGTCTGAGCTCAGACACTATGAATTAGATAACCTCAGACCCTTAACATCATTAATTTGGTGAGATTAATTCTGAGGATAACATCTTAGGTGATGACCTCAGACCTTCATAACACCATTCAGTGGTGACGAGGTCTGAGCTCAGGACCATTGGTTGAGTTTAAACAAGACCATTGTAAAAAGACAAGCTTAGAAAGAGAACTTCAGAGGTTGAAGCTCAGATTACAAATTTATTTTTAGCAGACACCATAACAATGGAACTAAGAATGAAAAGCATCACGTGACATTCAATGAAAAGAAAGTGAAGATGGTCCTCATCAGAGGTTGATATATATTCAAAAATAATAAGATGTTCAACGATTACAGACAAGCTCCTTAGTACAATGAGTTACAAACAATGATAAAAAAATCCTAAGGGTTTGAAGTGGGAACGTTGACATCCTCGGCTTGATTAGTCACTTCGGCCGCATCATCACGATGGTCTGCCCCTCCAACATCGGTGACCTCCAATGTAGAAGTCTCGGCAGGAGCGACAGTCTCTTCCTCAACCTCCTGAAGGGCCTGGGCGAATTGAGGATCAGCAAAGCCGAGACCAACGAAATCAGAGGCCTTCAAAGTGTCGGCCTCTCTCTCCCTGACGTCAGCCCATTTAATAGTGGCTTTGATACCTCTTTCAAGGTATTCAAAGCCGAAGCCCATGAACTCATCAGAGGACTTATAGTCAGTAATTATCTTCTCAGAGGCGTCATCAAGGGCGGCCCTGACAGCTGAGTTGACTTTCTACTGCAGAATGTCATCCTTAGCCTTCAGTGCAGCAGCATGATCCTTACCGAGCTGGGAGATGTCCTTCTTCAACCCCTTCACCTTCTTCTCAGAATCCTTCAGCTCAGATTTGAGACGGTCAATCTCTCCGTTCAGAGTGCTCTGGACTCTCTCGGCCTCTTGTCCCTTTTAAATGAAGGGTAATTTCCTCAGAGTCCAGTTGGACAAGTGGTGCATAGCTGCCAGGCCCTGCATATTTTGCGATAATGAATGAGCTGGAGAACAATCAGATGTTAGACTTGGGTGAAGAACAATCAGAAAGATCAAGTCATACCTGAATGGACCTATGAATGCCGAAATCAACCAGCAGGGGGTGTTCAGTGACCTGAAGAAGCGTTTATCAGCCTCGGTCATTGTAGAGCCGAAGGCATCTAAGGCCTGAAGACTGTGGTCGACTATGCTGTCAGTTATTTTCAACTGATCCAGACGAGCCGACAAGGCGTCAGCTGAAGAAATGGGGATGGCAGCGTCAGCAGTCTTCTTCTTCGGCCTCTAATACTCAGGGGCATGACCTTCTGGAGCCCTCTTCTTTGTGGCTGGGGCTTAGAGGCAGAGGGAGCTGAGGGAGGAGCGTTAAGGCCTGCCTTCTTAGCAAGTCTCGTCAAGCTGGGTGCAGCCATCTCCCAAAGCTCTTCCGAAATGTCCTATGGTCGCTCTGTAAAAAATTAGTAGATCTGAGTTAGATAATCAGACATGAATAAACTCAGGGGTTAAACTTAAAAAAAATGCTTACCAAGCTCGGCAAGGGGACTCCCACCTAGACCTGTCCCAGAGAGGAAGTAGGGGGTCATCAAGTGCTCAAACCTGACCAGCAGACCATGTACCCCCTGATCTTGAAGGGCTTTCACCTTCTGAAGGTTCGATGGGCTCAGGCCAGGGTCGGTCCTCACAGGCATTATAACTTTATCCCACCTCAGGGGCATCCTCGGCTCTAGAATTGATGAGGGAACACATGGGCCAAATTCCCATGGCCCAGAAGTAAAGAAATACCGAGGCTTCCAATTATGGTTGGAAGTCTAAGTTACTTGAAGCATTTTCTTCTCAGGCTTCCGAGCTATAAAATGGTAGTAGATCGGATGATTTTTGGCCGAGGAGGGGACATAGCAACCTACGAAGACCTGAACTGGAAGGTCTGAGTGGTGTACAGCCTTCCATAAGACTATGGCCCCTATTATGACTCTTCAGGCATTGGGGGATAGTTGAGAGGGGGCCAAATTGATGTAAGAAAGGATGGATTTGATAATAGGGTGAAAGGGCAGACGAAAACCCAACTTGAACATCTTCTCGTATAGGCAGATCTCGCCATCTCGGCCATGGTAAGCCCTCTCCTCCCTCAGAGGTCTCCTAAGCTTTATTGAAGGACTGATAGCATACAGGTATCTGAAGCAGAGAAGGTCTACCTCAGTAATAGTACTCTCGATCTTGGACGCCTCAGAGACGTCGACATCGCTCTCAGCCTCATCATCATCATCCAACTCAATGTCGGTCGGAGCAGATGTTGATGGGTTACTCGGGAACCTCTGAGCAAACTCGACACCAGTGAAGGCCAACAGAGGGATGGTGTCAAGTGGTGGTGGTATAGCCATACTTGGCTCAACAACTTCAACCTCTGAGGAAGAGGCTGAGGTGCTTGAGTGATTATGGGACGAGGCTCGGCTGGAGACCTCGGCCTGATCAGGCCGAGGTATGAAGTCCATGGCCTCCTGAAAGGAATCCAGAGACATGGGGTCTGAGGTAGAAGATTCAGACTCAGACATCGGTATGGGATCAGCAGGAACCTCTGTCTGATAGAAAAAATCTGGGGGTCAGGATATATCACCCTCAGAGGTGGTGGAAATATGGGTCTAATGGGAAACTCTTGTGACCTACGAACCTCCTCCTGTGCTCTTTCTATTTGTCTAATCTTTTCTAAAGTCTTCTCTCTAAAGGAGTGGAACTCCTCAAGAAGCTGATATAAGGGTCTGAGCATCAGAGGATGACACTACACTTAGGATTCCTAAAGCTACAAATAAGATTGCCTAGTGAAGTAAAGCAGTAAAAGATCAAACTACCTAACTGTAGCAAGAATTGTTCGCCGGAAATAATGGTGATCTCGCTGGGAAACTCAGAAACTCACCGGAAAACACGAAAATAAGGAGACTTGCAGAAACAATGAAGGAAAAAGTGTGGCGAAGGTTACCTGAGGATGGAATAGTAAGGAGGAGACTAGAAGCTCGCAATAAAACCACCGTCCAAAGCCTCAGCAAGGATTTTTTAGAGAGAAAAAGATGCTGGAACGAGAACGCTGGAAATGGGATAAATGAAGAAGGAAGAATGGAAATAGGGTTCAAAACCCTTAAATACTCAGGCACAACTCCCAAGGCCCATCATTGCCTTGGGAGCCCCAAAGGGCGGTTAACAGCACACCCCCACCTAGCAAGCCTACTTCAGCATTGGACAAGTGTCAAACAAGCATTGGCTTATAATAGACAGGCCTCGGAGGTATGATAATCCCTTAGATACTTGCCCCCACATATGACTAAGGGCTGGGGGGGTGATTGATATGCCCCAAGTGTGACCTCGGCCCAGAGACACAAACCTCGGCCGAGATTATGGCCGACGTTGGGAACACGTGATATCAACCCTCGGCCATAGCAAGGTCGGCCCAGGCCGACCCTAATACCAGCCTCTACAAGGGTCACCACAAGGATCAACAGCATTCACATATGCCTTGAAATGGCAACCTCGACCAGACATAGGCCGAGCTCGCAGGAAGACACCAGCAACCTCATCAAGACATCGACCGATACTCCAAACACTCCAGCTCAACCTCGTCCATCATCTCGGCTGGGATTAGGCCGACCTTGTCCATCGTCTCACTGGGATTAGGCCGAGACCTCCATGGAATACTCGGACTGAACAAGTACCTAGACTTACTAACCTCGGCCTCCCATAGGCCGGGGTCATACCCCAGGCACGATAGTCGAGCATCGGCTAACATTTGGATAAGGGCACGTGGACACAAATCAGTTATAACAAGATTATTCCCCACATGTGGGGAGAATATTACATCATCATTCTCTACATGTGACAGTGACAGATGGCTTTCCCCTATTGGTGAGGCAAACACACACATGCTCATTTCATGCATGGGGGGTACATTACACCCCTAGATACTATATATAGGGGTCACTCTCTACCTTGCAAAGCCCGATTATTCAACCCTAGCTGAAACTCTGTCTAGATACACAGTAGAGAGAGAAAGCTTGAGAAATTGTATCCATGGTCGTTAGTGCCTTATTGCAGTGAGGTTATTCACACACACACAGTGGACGTAGGCCAATTTAGGCTGAACCACTTATATCCTGGTGTTCTCTCCTCTTCTCCTCATCTCATTCTCTTACCTTTTACATAACTATGCTTCCATTGTTGTTCTTAGATTGAGCTTGAAAACACCTTATCTGGTGGTGCTGATTCCGGCATCATCAAACACTTCTTTATTAATTTTTCGAGAGGAATCCAACCGTGGTAACAGTTTTTCTTCAACTTAATCTCAAGCATGAATACTCTATTCTTTTCCTTTATTACTATGCGTTTTAAGTGTCTCCTAAACCTTTAATCATATTTTTTTGATTAAAATCAATTAGTAACTTAATTAGAGAAAGTGGACACTAATTATGATACTATTTTTATTAAATATTTTAATCTGAATAATATTCATAACCCTTGGGTACGTAGGATTAATGAGTGGATTTTGGGTTTTATTGGTGTAGGTTGCATGTAGAAAAACTTTGGTTTTGAATTAAATGAATTTGGGGACGTATAACTCATGTAAATTGTGTAAAGATAATGAGATTTGAAATATGATTTATAAATGGCGAAATCTCAGTGTATTTAATTTAAAATAGTTAAATGGGAGTAATTGGGTTTTATTGTTTATAAATGTGATAATTGAATTGGACTATTATGCGTAGTTTTATACGTTGATTAATTATGCTTGTTTGTGTGATTTTCAGGAAATAGTATTTGGAGAAGCTGCATAGAAATGTTTGAAGAGTTGCTTGGAGGTGTAGTTTAAGTTGCTCTATCTTATGTGTATTGATTTAGTTTAGTTTTCTATTCCTTCGTATTTACTTTGAGACACGATTTATGGTTTTAATTGGTCCATTCGGTTCCAAAGTTGTATAGGTTTTATTTAGTTATTTCACTGGATTCAGTTGGAAATTATTCAGTTTCATATTATTACAGATTGGCTTTACTTTGAGTTTAGCATGGAGATGGATCTTTTATCGCTTAGTTGGATGGTTTATATTTTTTGATTGATTATCATTTATCTTGTGGATTAATTTTATATGTCTCATATCTGTCTCATGCTAAGAATGGTATTTTATTTACTCACACCCGACTTAGTTTTGGTGGCGGCTGACGCCAGAATTATACGGGGTGTGACACCTCTGTTCAGGTAAGAGAGATCATCGGGTCAAATGAGGCTCAGGAGCGCCCAGTGGACTCTAGATCAGTAATCAGAGAATTGCTCATGGTTTATGGTGGATGAATGTGTGCTATAGTCCTAAAGAGATGCTTAGGATGGTCCTGAGATGAGGTCTCTACACTACTTGATAGTGTGGTTGCATTGTGATACCCCATTCTCATATGTATGTATTGAGTTCGTTAGGTAAGGGACCCCTACAGAATTGTTGATAGAGGAATGAGCATGCCCCCGAAAGTCATTGCCTTCGTGTGTGGTTATTCACCGTGACAAGTATTACTTATCACGGACTTGTCAAGATCAATGACCGTGATAATTTTTTTTAAAAGGGCACTGATTTGTCACGGTTATTGACCATAACAAAGCTTATCACGGTTATTCACCGTGACATGACCATGATAAATCTAATGAACTTGTCATGGTTAATGACCGTGATAAATCCATGACAACAAAAGTTGTCATCTCCAAACTTGTCACGGTCATTGACCTTGACAAGTTGGACTTATCACGATCAGTGACCGTGGCAATTCGACATATTTGGTGTAGTGTGTGATGAATAAATATTAATTAAACCCCATGTCAATATAACGTACTGGTTGGAACCGAGGGTACTTTAATTATGGGTGACATTTATAATGTACTGGTTAGAACTCGAGCGTACTTTAACTATAGGTGACATTGCAGGGGTTAGTATTTGAGGTGTTTTCTCGCTTATTACATTCATAATCTACTTATTTGCATTCATGTGCTTATTAATTTAATTAATTAGTTACATCCTTAATTATTTTTTTTAGCATTCACGTACTTGTTAAGTTAGTAATTAGTTACTGTCTTAATACACTTGTTACTATTCATATAATTATTAATTTAGTGGTTGGAGACTTCTTACTGTAGTAATTACCTTGGGATGGAGATATGTGAGTAGTATTGCCTTTAGATGAAAGGTGAGATACTTAATGCATGGGAGTGCCGATGGGTTGCATGCTTATTGTAAAGGAGTCGTATGATTTATATTGCTGTTATTGAAGATATTTCTTGCAACTCTCAAGCTCTGACCAATTCTATATAAAAATTATTTTCCACGCATTATCAAAATCGACATGGTTGAGATAATTCAGACTTGCAACTCTCCTTATTAAATTCCAGTTCTTAATTCAGTTATTTCCGTTCTAAACATTGCAAGGACATTGAGTCCTAATTGTTTTCTTTTAGTTGGTCACTAAGTTGGATTTGTAAATTATTTACTTATTTTCTGTTGGGATGTATTTTAATTGGAGTTCATTTATGGAATTATCTTCCACGTGTTGTGGATTGTTTAAATTCACTTAATTTATTTATCATATCATGTTGAGAATGATATAAATTAATTGACAAGCCCTATCCTTGGTATATTAACCTGGCCGACTATTATGTGGAAAATAGTGGCCGTTATACACGACTAAAGGTTATGTTTGTGGATTTTAATAAAATTAAATATGAGAATAACGAATGTTGTAAAATTTTAGTAGTTAAGAAACCAAGAAAATGCCATATGGTGAATGTAATGGTGTTTATTGATTTACCTATGTAGGTTGATAAGTTAATAAATTTGCAAGTGACATTCATACTCCACAAAATGACGACAAAATGTTTGAAAAAATGTGGAAATATAATTTGCTCAATTACATAGGCTCCACTTCCGTTCCAATTTACATTGTTATATAGATATATTATTAAGTGAACATAATCATAATCTTGACACAACGATAACACGACCCAACTTTGTGCCAAAATATCCCAATAGGAAAACAATATGAAAATGTCCACTCCATGCGACGTGTTTAAAAATTTTTGCCACTATCCCCCGCACATTGAAGTTCTATAATATAAATTTAAAATTTCACTTATATAGGTATCCGTAGGTTTATCATTGTTATACCTATATATTCCCAAAGGTGAATAAGATCTAAGTGGCAAAAGAATTCATGAATGTGCTCGACTTTACCCCAAAGTGAGGTCGTACAATGTCAATCTCCTCGGCTGACCTATTTGAATAAGATTGGACACATCTATGTTCCTGTGAGTGCTTACACACCAAACGGCCCCTATTAAACACGTGGCATTATAATAATGTATCTGTTACACCATAATTATCCATGCGCTTGTCAATAAAGCCAATCTGTGATCCAAGGTGCCATAATATTATGATAAACATGTATCTCTATGTGTAATTGCCCAACTTATAAAGGGCAGTCCACATGTCCTCTTGTGAATATCTACAAATCACCTATAAATAGGGCATTAACCCACGAAAGAAAGGTACTCCCACTTATATCTTCTCAAGCCACGAGTTGTATCAGAAACCCTAATTGTAACTCTGTTAATAAGTTCAATAATAACCCAGCAGCACCGTGGACATAGGTTTCCTCAAAGGGCCGAACCACATAAAATCATTATGTTTTCTCTATCTCCCATCCCCATTCTTTATAAATAATTATTTCTCTTTAGATTAATTCATTATTTGCTCCCTCCATATTTTAACGTTAACAAATTGGTGTCGTTTATGGGAAATTTGTAATAAACCATTGCAATTCCTACCCAAACCTACTTATTCAGATACTTAGAAGAAACAATCTAGAATGGAGAAAAACCCCGAGAGCAGTTGCATGACAGAAGTTTAGACACCACCTACCCCTATCAGGGAAGGCGACCTACACAACATACTAATGAGCCTTACTAAAGGGAAAGAAGTGATGCAGAAAAGTGTCACGCAGTTGACACACACCCTTCAAATGAGGTCGGGCAACTAATTCGAATAACAAGACTCCAGGACCCGAGATATCAAGAAGCGACGAAAGGCAATTTCCTCCAGCGCCTCATAAGGAGCGGCAACAAGAATACCGTAAATAGGCGATAGAGAATCCCAGGAGGCTGTACCTGGGATCCTGTGGGAACACTAGTTCATCCCAGCGAACAAGGACGTAACGAGAACAGACATACCGCCTTGGAGCAACCTCCTCCATTCAGTCACTTAGCCACTTTGATGATCAGTCGTATTCAAAAGAGCGTCCTAGTATACTTGAAATACAAAGTAGGGGCTCAGAGTTTGATCGACTAGGCCCACATTGAAATCACTGGCAAGCACCAGCAGCCTCGCACGACTACTCCTGGAGGAGTGCATCAGGCAGGTCCGCCACCAGGGGCTATCGGCACTTTACCCGAGCGTCAGTTAAAGCCGAGTAAACTTCCCAGGAAGAGAGCTCGACCGAAAATCGAGGACGAGAAAAATAGTCGATTGAAGGCGCTACATAAGGCGATAACCTGCCATGGAAAGGCTCCATCCAACGCCTAGAAGATCGCCTCGGAGAGATGGCCAGGTCAAATAACCCACTTTAGTGGGATTTCACAAAAGGATCCCACTTTGTCTCCTCTGTAGTGGCGTACCCCACTCTAGCAAAATTCAAGCTACCGATTATATCACCAAAATACGATGGGAAGACACATCCCATCTTGTATATCAAACAGTACTAAGTCGTCGCAGATATCTACTCCATCCCGGATGAAATGAGATGCCGAGCATTCTCTAGCACCATAACGGGTTTTGCCCAAATCTGGTACAACAGCCTACCTAGGGGCAGATAAAAATATTTCAATAATTGACTGACCTATTTGTCAGCAATTTCTGCTTTGGCACAAGCAGTGTTCTAAAAAATGCGCCTAGGCGCGAGGCTTTTTAGATACGCCAAGTTTTGGCCCTAGGCGTGGACCAAGACGTGGTCAACGATGGTCAACATTTTTTGGGGCAAGGCGTGAAAAAACGCGCATTTTTTGGGGATAAGGCGTGTGAAGAGTGTGTGTGCTCGCGTTCAAATGATCAAGTTATATATAAAACCCTTTTAACACAAACAAACCCTAAACATGCAGCAGTTGTGATTGAATAAATGGATAATCTACGCAAGAACATTCAAACACATGCAATTAAGGAAAAATCCCCCTCAGGGACAAAACCATTTATTTTCACTATAATTTGTAAGAAAACGGCTTACAATCGGATTACAATAAAAATACAAGTTGACTAAGAATTACCCTCGGGTATCGGATTCTGTAGTCGCGGCTGGAATTATCCTTTTCCAGTAGGGCTGCAATGAAGAAGAAGAAGAAGAACGGTCTCCTCCACAAGGGTTGAACAAACCAAAATTGTGTTCTTGGGTTGCAAAAGGATTCACAAATATTTGGCAAGGATGTGTGAATCAAAACATGAGTCTTGGGACTCAAAAATATGAAGACTAGGTGTATTTGGACTCTCAAATTCGTCTCCTAAAGTCTTGCAAAACAGCTCCCCCGAAGTTGGTATTTATAAGAAAAACAGATAAAGAGTTTCGCTTTTTTAAAACTCTAAAAATCTTATCAGCGTACAGGTACACCGAACCGGTTCTGGGGTACACCGAACCGGTTTGGTTGTACCATTCTGGTATGGGGTTAAAAAACAGCATTATTCAAGGAATTTTCTCCAACTTCAAAAGGTCATAACTTCTTCATCGTAGCTCGGATTAAGGTGTCGTTTCTTCCAGTATCTTCGTTGCGGCGAGCTCTTCAACTTTCCAGTTGACCATACCTACGAACTATGGATGTGAAATTACGAAAATGCCCTTGAACTTCCCTATCAAGCCTTATTTCACTGTTTTGACTTCCCTTGCGTACCACTTGCATTAAGTCCCTAAAATCTTGGAACGTGAAGTCGTTGAGGCAGATGTGGGACACATTAATGGAGATGTTGAATGCTTGAATCACGAAATTCGGATAGAGGCCGTCATGTGATATCGTGAGGTGACGTGCCAAATGTAGCGGCGTACGACATACACAAATGTAACATGTTGGACATGAGAAAAATGTCCTTACAGCGTGAAAAAACGCGAGTTTTTAGAAGTAAGGCGTGAAAAGACACAATTTTTTTTTTTGTATTTTAAAAAAATTGTATTTTAATTTACAAATATTTAGACACATTTTTAAGGTATGTAACAATTTAATAATTTAAATAGCCTTGTCATAGTCAAAAAATATTAAAATATATTAAAAAATGCCTAAACGCTTTTTCACGCCTTTTTACGCCAAGGCCCGCCTAGGCTTCTAAGGCTTAAGGTTTGCCCTCCACGCCTCGGTCACGCCCCGCGTTTTTTAGAACCTTGGGCACAAGACAAAGGAAAAAAGTTGCTCATCTTCTCGGCGTTCGCCAAATAGCAGTGTAATACCTCGTAATTTTTGGGATTTATTTAATTAATTATTGGGATTAATTTAAATAATGGGAAAATTTAATTGGAGATTAATTCGAATTTAAATAAAGATTAATTAGAGATATAAGGGTTAATATTTATTCATATTGAATATTACTTAGTTAATGAGTAATAATTAATGATATGAGACAACTAAAATTATCGCGAGTGAAAAATACGGCAGTTATGATAAATTTAGTCGGGACACTCATGTTAGTCGTATTGGGACTTAAATTAGGAAATAAAATATATTTTTATTTTTGGTAATTTATATGGTCATTCTGAGTGCGCCAGTGTGTCCGAAGGGGTCAAAATGGTTAAAATTGAGTATTTGGGGGTTATGTTCGGGTCTCAGGGGCTTTTGAGATTAATCGGGACTTATTTAGGTGACTTTTGGGCTTCTTAATGATAATTGAAAAGTCAAAAACGGGATTACACTTATAAAAGGAAAGGTTGGGCTTAGAGAAGAGTAATTTTCACAAAACCAAAGGTTAGGAGAATTATAAAGAGAGTTAGAGAGGGAGTGAAGAGAATTGAGGAGGAATTTCAAGACTCTAAGGGAAGATTTGAAGAATTTTTGTAAGAACATACTTGAAGTGAAGATTTGGGTAGGAAATTCTTGGAGGCTATATTTCTTCTTCAACGAATCAGACCTACATTTAAAGGCAGGTGTTTATCTTGCTAAATTTTAGTTAACTATCATATCCATGTTAGAGTAGGATAACTACCATTTTGAATACATGAATGTTCATGTGCATTTTGAGGAATTTAAATAATATTTTTGGGTAGAATTAATTTTTGGATTTAACTCTTATGCTGGAAGATGAATTGATGAATCTCTAATAATTAAAATTCGAAGAAATTAGAGTTCTACATATTTTCTTGATAGAAAAAATGGTAAAATAGTGTTTGGAAGAACAACCATGAATTAATCCAAATTTTTTTTACATTCTTTAACGGTTGGATGAATACAATGAGTTAGAAATCATGTTTATAGGTTATTATGTTACTGGGAATAATTATATGGGAGTTTGGAGTTGTAGAATGAAGAATTGGAGTAGTAAAAATGGTGGGAAAACGTTGTTTCTGGGATTGGAGACGAACAGGAACATCTCGTTCGACTATTGACCCAGTCAGCCACAACCCACACAACGGCTCCACACCTCACGACCTCATCCTCCACTACTTCTGTAACCACCTGCAGATAACTGCTACAACTGCTATCTTATTTCCCTTATATATATTGTACTTGCTTTACTATTGTAAGAGTGGAAAACACCAGAAAAATAAATATAATTGTTCTCTCTCTTATTCAAGCATGTTTATTATAGTATCAGAGCTATTAAACTCTAAGGAGTAATTTTGATCATGGAACCGTTCTTCCAGTGGTGGTAGCCACAATTCATTTCTACCGTACGCCGGGTACATAACACGATGGATACCGCTATCATTACCGTTGCAGTGTCACCGAAAACATCACAGTCAGGGTAGTTAAAGACAATTTGCTTCTTGGCATGAATGGTCTTTTTTTTTCCTTATCTCTAGTTTATTTTCTCTGGATTTGTCCAAACTCTGTTACATCGATGTTTCACTTCGATGAATCTTCATTTTTTATTCAGTTCAGCAAGGAACACCAATGGCCTAAGCCAACTCCTTAAATTCAAATACTGAAATTTCTTCTTCCCCTCCCGCCCTCACTCTTAGTCAGGCTTATCACTATCTCAATCTCAAACAAATCACATATTCCTTTTCTTCCATAATAACTCAGTTATTATCCCTTCTATACCTGTAATTATATTCCTTTTATATATATCTAACCTGGACATTTTGTTCAAACGAGATGTCGGGTTCTTCGAACGACGGTTCAGGAAAAAAAAATAGATTTTATCCAGAAAAGTTTAAATTCGACTAAGTATATTCGAGGGAAAAAAATGACCTACGATATCATTTGAGTAATTATGTTACATGACCTAGTAGTGAGACATTTGGATTAATTAATAGAAAAATAAAAAGGGGGGAATGCAAGGCTTTTAAGGGACAAATCGTGATAGAGACATTGATCGTATATTATAAAGTATCGTGAGTATTATATAGAAATATACTAAGTGCTTGAATTATGTGTTTCATAGGTTATGTGTATACCTATTAAATGATATATTTTGTGTATGACATACCTACGCTACTTGCTATCGGGGGGAGGTCTCGCGTCGTGGATAGTCTTATCCTGATGAGCCCATTGGAGGGATTTTAGACTCGTACCCAGAACATATGAACTTGGACACGTGATTTCTGAGAGTATGATAGTTTTGACGGTTGAATGGGAGCGTAGATATGTGCGTGATCCATTAGGTTGGGGACTATGTGTAACACCCCGTCTAATTAAATACCGGGTAGCTACTCCTTTATTAAATTAATACAGAATATCAAGTTGGTTTAGTCTTAACATCACTGTCGAAAACAATTAGTTTATTACTAGCCACCTAATATTTAAAAAAAGTGATGCCAAATTTTATTAATTAAGCGAACCTAAACCAAGTAATTAAGTCAACAACCATTATTCGCATAAACAATCCCAAATGAATAATCAACGAAATGAAATAAACTGAGTCTGGAGTAACACTCCAAAAATAATACCAGGGTAAAATAAAGTCATGATACAAGAGTCTGAATTAAAACTAAAAGTCTGGGGAGGCTATCTCTAAATGGAAATGGGTGACATGCCCTAACAGATGAGTAATACTGAGTTGAGTCAATTACATAATATGAAAGCGTCTAATACCGAGATCCTGTAACTTCCACAGCAGGTACAGCACGTCAATGTAATGTCACTCCTATGCTTGGCGTCCCTGTGGCTGGGCACCTAAAATGTTTTTACAAAACAAAATAGATTTGGAAGAAAACGGGTCAGAGCCCGAGGTGAAAACAGTTTAAAAGTTTAGCAAGTGTTTAAATTACAATTTAACAACACATATTATAAACATGTTAGTTGCGTACACTCACATGAGTTTCTCACCTCTCAACTAATGTGCATGCCTAATGTATTCCTTTAACCCATCCTAGTTATGTCGGTAACTAACCAGTTTGTACCACTCCTTCTTTCGCACTCTAGCATAGGGTATCTACTCGTAACACCCAACCAAGTTTTCTTCATAACCCATATTCACATTCATTAAATTACTTATCTCTAGTGTTAATTACATTCTCACATTATTAGTCCATTATAATATCTTAGTTATTCACATCTACTAAGCAACAGTGAACCAGTCACAAGTATATATATAAATCACTCTCAGTATATATATACATATATGCCACCCCTAGGCTAAGCTGCGGTGCACGCATACTCTGCTATCAAATCCATGTACATCATGTACGTAAGGATCACGTGTTCTGAATCACTCAGGAACCGTAATAATACAAATCACACATATTAGAGATGAATATAGTTCACATACCCATGGGTCACACACATACCTACGTTCCCATGGTCAGTTAACTTATTAACTCACAAATAAGTCATTCACAGTCCTATGTCCTTAAGGTACCAGTCCAAATCCCCCCGAAGTCACATAAGGATAAGAGGGTCCTTTTCCAAAAACTAACCTCCCGTGATAACAAGTATGGTAGGTATGTCATACACAAAAGAAATCCATTCACTAGGCATTGACACAACCTAAGTAATCATATTTCAATATAAATATTCACATTCTATCTAGTAAGTCTCGTACGTAGTAAGATTATCCTGAACACCATACGTAATTATATATTTAACTTGATAACTTTCTCTCGTCGTATCAATTTGAGTACCTAAACCTACCCCAAAAGGTTACTAGGCCTCCTATTAGTTTCTAATGTTATCTCAGTAACTTAAAGCCCCTCCATTACTGTTATTATCCTTACCTCAGCATTATTTCCCATTATAGTTTCAATTCGAACGATTTCTAATCGTATCTCACTCGGTAGTCCCTCGTAAGCAATAGTATTCAAATCTCTAAGGTAATCCATTTTTTTGGGCTTCAACTAAGACCTGACCTTAACTAAGTCGCCCAATATCCTATTAATCACCCTAAGAATCATTATCTTCTTTGGGATTTTCTTTAAACCTTAAAGGGAAAAAATTACCAAAAATTAGAAGAGGTCGATCGATCGAAGAAAAGGGGTCGATCGATCGATATTCTTGAGTCGATCGATCGATCAGACAGGCATTTCCCCATAATTTTCTTTAACAGTTACGGGTTTCCTCATTTTACATCTCTAATTCTTCATTTCAACGTCCAAAACTTTCAACCAAATATACTAATCATCATACCAACATGTTTACATAATTTCTAGCATTATTAGAGTCATTAAATCATCCTCAATCAACAGTTTCTTGGATCAAAAGTCATAATTATCATATAAAACCCTAGTTCTCCTAATTTCTTCAAGAACACTATATAATTCATTACAAATTCATAATTCTCTACACATGGATCATGATTTCGTGGCTGCTAAAATCCCAGATGTTAATCTACATGACAAACCTACCCAGATTACTATTTCAATTCTTCAAATCCATTCAATTATCATTATTCAAGGTTATTCCTCAATTCTAACATAACATGGATGATATATGAACTAATTTATTTCAAGTTAAATCACTTTCCAGGTAATAAATATTCTGATCCTTTGAAGTAGATGGTATAGAAATGCTTCTCTCTTTCCGATCTATCCGATGGTGCAAAAAGTCCAAAGATGGTGGTTCTCCTTTGGTAACGTCCTCCACTTCATCTCTAATGGCCGTCTGTGAATATTGGTGATGGAAACCCTAAGGCTCTAACCTATTGGCTGATAAATCTTTCTAAATTTCGTGGGTCACTATTCACCAAAAATAAAAATGACTAATATACCCCCTCGAGTTGTTGGTTAGACCTGAAAATGCCTCGGGACCCAAACTAAACCCCCGACTAGTGTTTTCTGACTATCTCAACCCTTCCGGACATATTGGTGCACTCAAAATGATCATACGGATGACATAAAAATAAAAATACTTTTTAATCCATTAAATTGGGCCCTGACTAACACGCGCGTCCCAACTAAATTACCGAAACTGTCGTATTTTCAACTCACGACAATTTTAATAAATTAAATAATCACATATTACCATAATCACTCAGTAATATTCAACATTATCATCATATTTAAATACTAACTCTCGTCTCGCTAGTTATTTAAATCTGAATTAATTTTCAATTAATTATCCCAAATTAATTTAATTGATCTCACAATTATAAGCAATTAAAAGCAATTTCATTTGATTAATCTCATAATTAAAAGCCATAAAAATATGGGGTATTACGTACTTCCCCCCCTAATAACGGAATTTCGTCCGAAAATTCGAAAAAATAGGCATACTTGGAAAAATTAGGTATCCTCCAGTACTCAGAATAAAATACAAAGAAAGGCTCAATCACTACATCACTCACTTCACAACAATCTTGTTGAACACTCTTAACACTTTATCAGTTATAGGCAATAAATGAACCTCACTTGTGCTCTTACTAAACAACATTCGAATAAGAATAGCCTATACATCATTGGTCGCATTGTCTCAATATTATTGTGAGTTCGCACCTCACTTCGTATCGACTCTCGCGTTTATCTAAACATAAAACTCTCATCCTAGGAGAAACCATAAAACATCTGACTACTCTTGTCCATTCTTTGAATTTATGTTCCCGACGTTGTGACTTTTACACAAGGGAAAGCCACTTTAGACAGTTAGTGATTAACCCATTATAGTCATCGGACTTTAACTTCCGACTGATCGAAAATTCTGATACTCTGCTCACCTCTAAGCATCTAGAGGAAGGATAGTAAGATTTACCCACACAAATCTCAAAAAGCACCTTGTCCATTATAAATAGGTGCGGGTGCTTTCACACAACTCTACTATTAGGTAATATCCTCTCCCCACTACCATATTATACTTCCCTTACTAAAAAATGAAATGATCATAATGAATCCAAAATTTCTTTTATACAGTTCCACTAGTCGTTAATCACCTTGCACCTATTCCTCGGGCTATAGGTGATACAAATTTTTCAAAACAAAACTATTCCCATTACTTATACCCCATATTGAAGTTGGGTTTTGAGTATTTCATCATCGTTCAGATTAATACAGGGTAGGACCTTATACCGGCGCGGTCACTATCTAATAGTGTAAATCGCCCACGAATATAACAATTTCTTTCCTTCTTGACAATCCGTTCCACACATTTGAAGGAACTCATTACTCATCTTTATGATTGCAACCCATTTGAGAAATTTACCATTTTGACTCTTCCGCTACTGGAATCGTCGGCTCGACACTAAGTTTCTGGTTGATACCCTTACTCTAACCGATTTCTATCTATAAGTGGTGCACGTGGGGGCTACTAATTATGTCCCGCTCAACACCGACTTCCACTTATAACTCCTCCCATTAAGTGGTACTTAATAACACATTTCTTCCTTCGGCGTATACCAAAAGTTCCGGACCGTGCACTATTCACCACGTTGTGCACATCTGGACTCTTTATACTTTATTAACATCCTCACTCTATTTACGCATAAGCCACCCTCAACATTCGATTTGGGTGGAATTTCGCTCCAAATCGCCCATAATAGTTAAATATTTATCTTCTCAAGGGATACCCCTTTTTTTATATGGCTTCCCACTGCCCTTCAACAAACTTTGTACGTGCCACTCTGATTGGACATGAGTCTATAGATTGTCGTCCTTCTCACGATGCTTAATCCACTCTAACACTTTTATTTAATTATTCCCACAAGTAAGAATTTCACCCATCTACGTCTTTTCTTTCTTCGATCCTAACACCAGCAAACCAAGGTGTCCATACACCCTATACATCGTGCAAACGGGTTTAAACATCACATACGCTTCATAAGTACTCCAAACTCTTTGTTCCCCTGCATTTGCAACGTGGCTATACCACTTGGGCGTTCTCAATCACCCCCAAATTTGAAATTCCAAATTCGCTTAAACATCATTTCATCCTTCAACCCGCTAAAATAAGCCAAAATTATCAGTACTTCCTCACCACACAACTGGCTCTACTGGCCTTATATCGTAATTTACCCTTTTTAACTTCCAGTTGTAACTATATACTTCCATAACGATCGAGGTACTCAAATCATGGATAAATGGCCAAACATCTCCTTACTACCAACCTTACGCTAAGTTTCATGCGTGGGATGTATCGCAAAGAGAAATCCAAATAAGGAATCCCCCCCCCCCGATACACTACTACCTAGCATTGTTGGTCCGGAATCCGTTAGGCCCTCAGTCTATAACATGTACTCCTATATTCCCGTCTCTTGACAACAACGTTACATCTCCTTCCGTAATTACACTTAAATAAGAAACTCCTTCTGAAAGACTCTGTCCCTTAACATTAACGGTACTCACATTCCATAAACATCATGCAAAGAAAATCGGGGCACTCAAAATCCCGTCCCCAGACATATAACTATGGGTATTAACTCCCACGTCTCTAAAGGGAGATATAACAATGCACTCTTCTTATTACCACATTCTGAGCATTAATTATAATAACCAGCTAAATCTTTTCGCTGAACAGTAAACCAAATACACTCTAAATCATATCAATAAAGTCCCTACACATATCGGGAACAATTATCCGAGACCATTATACTTTTTGAAGTCTCAAAAATATATATATACAAATATATAAACGCGAGTCCGGCCCTCTCGCAGATGGGGCCTCGCCAGAACAAAACATTCTACACCAGGGTAGTAATCCCGATGGACTTGCAATAACCGCACACAATCGGTCTAATCATTATCATAAAACCATAATTAGGATGATATCATACTCGTATAACACAACACTAAAATGATTAATCTCAATAAAGTATATACCACTATCAATACACCTATTTATCCTCCGTGGATAACACTAAAGGAAACCCCACTATACCAGAGAAAATATTCACATAAATAATAACATTGCCGAGATACTCACTAAACTCGTCTCTCATGCAAATATAGCAATAATAAAAATGTATTAACTCATTCCTGACACATACCACACGCATCATCATCTGAGGATATAATTCATACCTCTATTTTGCTAATCGCCCTGTGATTCGTATCAAATATTGCATATTTCCGCCCGTTAACTTTATGCATTCTAGCGCTTTTACGGTCTTTAATGCCTATATTTATGCTCATTAACCAAATAACCTTAGATTTGGATATATACACGTTTTGCAGGGGTTAATTGTGTTTTTGTAGGTATTGGAATGCTAAAAATGAGGATCCGTTGCATTTCAGAGAAGTTCCATTGCCAGATGCTACTTCAAGGGCATTTTAGTCAATTTACATTTCATTTTAGGCTCTTGGAAATTCCACTATTGCATAGTCATTGAGTTAGCATCGCGTGGCCGTAAACTGTGCGTCGTTTGGAGTTCGGACGAAGAAGATATGGCCGTTTCCGTAATCAACCTTTTCCCCCTCTTCATGGACCAAAGAGTACCAGGAAACTGAGTACCGGTCGACCACGTCCCTGCGACCTACCGACTGTGATTTGGCTTTTTGCCTACGAAAGGAGACAGTGGGCTTTTACAAAAAGGATCGGTCGACCGCGCCCCTACGACCGGTCGATCGCGTATGCCAGATATTTGGGATATTTTCTTTTCTTTTCTTTTTCCTTTATTTTTTTACCACTTACTATATAAACCAAATTTTGTTTTCTTTTTAAATATTCAGATTTAGGTTAGATTTTGGAGAGTTGTAGGCTAGGGTTTGGGGGATTTATGAGTTCTTCTTCTTCCCCTCTTGGATTGACACCCTTTAGGGTTTGTAATTGGTACTTTCATCTTCCCTCTCCATTAATATAGTTGTATTTCATTATTTCTTGCTTTGTAGTGTAATTTACAAGCTTTCTAATTTAGGTTTACATGCTTTGATTTACAAGCTTTCTAGTGTAGTTTTACCGCATTTACTTACCGCTTTCTTTATCGCGTTTTTAATATGTTTTCTAGGTAATTTAAATTAGGTTGTGTTTGAATTGAACTCACTCGAGTTGACGCGTTGCTTAGCTTTGGTGATGGTATTTGCGGGTCTATTTCGAGTGCGTTGTTCTAGTTATTACGCCTAGGATATTTGGCAGGGCATATCATGTATGTCCCGTGCTTATGACCTTGCGTGCGTAATTTTTGGAATATTTGTTAACGTCAAAATCTTATTAGCCTTTTATGCGGATTTAGGAGCGTGACAACCCTTGGTTCAATTAACTGTCGAAACGAGAGGCATTTGTAATAACTCGTCGACCCATGTATCGATTTTATACAAATTAACTCGGGTGAGGGATATTCGACGCAACCTATAGTTTTTACCGCTTTGTTAATCTAGATTCATTTTTCTCACCTAGTTTAATATTTCCTTTTTATGCATATTTTTCCTTTTTAGTTTGTAATCACATTTTGCACTTTTATTTCGGAATATTAGATCTTATAAATTCTAGCATATCGTCCCTGTGGATTTTCGATACCCGACTTACCGATGTGCTTGCCTCACAAGTGTAGTTGTAATTTAGTTTATTTGTATAGTGGCGGTGAGACAGAAAACAATGACTGTGCACTTACACGCGCACACTTTTCGCGCGCTATCAAAATGGCGCCGTTGTCGGGGATGATTTTGTTTTAGACTTTATTTGATTTAGTATTTCATAGTATTTTCTTTCTATTTGTATTATTTGATAATCTTTTTGCAGGACTTCCACATTTGAGCACTTATAAATGCTTGAATTTTTCCCGCGCGCACCTACTTTGTGGAATCCGCCATTCGAGCCATTTTGGGGGTAAGCATGTCTTATTCCAATTCTTTCGGTAATCATTGTTATAATTCTCAAAATTCTCACAAACCTATGACTTTTGGTAAATACTTAGAATCCCAAAGTATAACAAATTCAAATATGACTTTGGGCGAGTATAACGAAAGTCAAAATTTAGGTTATTGGAATTTTGATGACGATGACAATGATTTTGGGCCTTTACCTCCTTATAATAGGAATTTTGAAACGAATTCGAATAGTTTTCAAAATTCCTATAATAATGAGTTTTTGTTTAAGTCCGATGGTAATTTTCAAAGTTCCCATTTTCATGCATCCACTCCTCGACCTATGACATTCGGTGAGGGTTTGCGTATGTATGAGAATGAGAAAATTGAAAATCGTTATCGGGAAGAAAATCGTTGTTCGGAACATGAGTTGGATTTATTATTTGAGTCCGACGACAATTTTGCTTCCGAGACTTCCGAAGTCGAGGAATGTTTTGAACCAAATGAGGTACTTTTACCTACTTTGGAATAAACCATTCTAGACTTTACCCATCTCGTAATAGATATTGAAATCGAGGATGAAAATGACGTAATATCTATTTGCAATGAAATGATTTCTTCTTTAGCCCCCAAAGAAGAACATTTCATTGAAAATGATATTATTTCATTCGAAACTCAATCTTCATGCGATGATGATTCATCTCATGAGTTTGAATTTCTTTCATCCCCATTTTCATTCTCTATTATCACACCGTCACAAGTACCCGATGATTCGGTTTCAAACTTTAATGTTTTAAACCTTTTCGCCAATGAGGAGTACTTGCTCGAGTCGCCTTCCATGATCGCATCTTTGCCTTCGTGTGCGCCGCCTCCCATTCCAATTTCAAAATCATTGGGAGGATATTCGACTTTTTTTGGTCCCCACATGTTTTTGTCACCCGTTCAATCCAAACCCCCCATCATCCCTCCAAAACTTTTAATTGACGATGGTTCATTTCTTCCGCCTTACACATGCCTTCTGTTGTTCAAACGGAATTCATATTTTTCAAAAGGCATGCTTGTATGTGAGGGTACATCGGTTATCCTCCAAAGTCAAATCGTTTTTACGGTGGACCCTCAGTTATTTAGACTTCTAGTGTATAGTTAGTGTGAGGCCTAAATAGTAGGTTGTATATAGTTAGCTTTCTTTCTTTTTATTTTTTCTTTCCTTTTTAATTTAGTTTAGTGTAATTAGTTAACTTTTTGTTACTTGTTTTTGCTATGCTCGGTACTAACTTGTTTTGTAGATTATTTGGATTTGTTCTTATGGGGATCGCTCCAATTTTGGGTAATATCGCTATTTTCCACTCTTTAACTTGGTTCTTAATTCAAATTAAGGACGATGTCAAGTTTTAAGTTAGGGGATGTGGGATAGTCTATCCATTTCATTATTTAGTCCATGTTTTGCTCACATGTTAGTTACTTAGTATGCTTTTCTTAGAAAAATTGAAAATTTTCAAAAAGATTTTCTTTCTTTTTTCTCCTTTTTTAGGCATTTTTCCTTTGTTTTCGATGATAAATTTTAATAATTGTCTGATCCAATAGATAGCCCAATGATGCATGTTCTCAATTTTAGAAGTTATTAGAATTTAGTCTCACTCATTGATATTATGAATAACTTCATGAATTAAACTTTAATCCCATGAGCATATGCACTTTTATTGTTATATTGATTTGGTTTAAGATTTTTATAACTCGATAATCTTTTGTTGCATTGTATATACTTACACCGAGTAAGCTTTGTACCTTTTGTCGTTTGTGAGTGTTATACACTATTCCTTTCTCATTGAAAATGTTGAATTCGTTGGTAATCTCTCTATTCTTTCATTTGACCGTTCATTAATTGACTTCATACTTGAAATGTGTACTTGATCATGATTTTCATATATTGTTTTGATTCGAGAATTGCGTAAACTTTGGAAATGATCATAGGCCCTCTTTATTATATCACCCATATTAGCCTTGACCTCACCCTTTTATGTTTACCCTCGTTAACCCCTTTGAGCCTAAATATAGCCTTTCGTTTCATAACCCCATTCCCATAATCAACTCTAAATTGGAGTTTTATACCATACATACACCTTCCATACCTTTGTTTAGAATGATACTTGGGAATGAATGTTGTTGTTGTGATGTCGGTTGCAATTTAGGCATATGAGAGTTTGAAAGGTAAAGAAAAGAAAAAAGTGAAAAAGTGAAGAAAAAGAGAGCAACAGAAAACAAAAGAAAACATGAGAAAAAGAAGAAAAGAAAAAGAAAGAAAAAGTTGCAAATGTTGTATATAATTCAATAAGCTTTGATTACTCTCCCCGATGATATATCTAATGCCTTTTTAGAACTTGTTTTCCAATTTTGATATTGCCCACATTTTCCCATTATCCCGAGTTTTCATCCCGAACACTTTGAATCCGTATATACATCCTTTCATTTCGTACCTTAGCCTAACCTACATTACAACCCTATTAAAGTCCTATGTGATCTTAAGTAGATGTAATTCAAAGGTTTAAATAGTTTTGATAATCTGTGAAAATACATTTTGCCTCTTTTATATGTGCGGTATCCTTTCATTGAGATTACAATTTTTATTTTCTATACAGTGTTCTTCATTTGTGACATGTGCGCGGCCGAGTTTCCATTTACATCTACTCTTTATGCCCACATGTTCCGTGTGTTACCTCCCTGTTTTGAGTGAATTCACTTGATGAGCGTAATGCCCGTGAGGATTGAATGTATGCTTGCTTTAATGTTTAGCCGATTTATTTAAGTTTTTCGTCAAATCACACTTTGCATGTGCTCGCCCCCCTCCAATATTTTAAGGTTTCAATTCTATGAGGTGCATTCTATAATGTTAATGATTTGGACTTTTGTTTGAATCCGTTCAATGTGGTAATAATGCGTATGAAATCTTGTTCGCTATTGTTGGGCTTGTCGCATGTTGGGTTGGGCATATTTTGAGGAAACCATGTGATGTTTGTGGGTATCATCCCTGAAAACCCTCACGAGACTACACTCGTCCACTAGGGTGACCTAGGGGTTTAACGGCTTATTGCATACGCTAAATGCAATCGTGTTCCCTACGAAAGTATAATTTATATTTCGATGCATATATACGTCTCGTACCGCCTTCTGTGGACTGTTTTTATTTGTTTCATTACTAGGGACTAGCAATGTTTAAGTTAGGGGGTGTGATTCGTATCAAATATTGCATATTTTCGCCCGTTAACTTTATGCATTCTAGAGCTTTTACGGTCCTTAATGCCTATATTTATGCTCATTAACCAAACAACCTTGGATTTGGATATATACATGTTTTGCAGGGGTTAATTGTGTTTTTGTAGGTATTGGAACGCTAAAAGTGAGGATTCGTTGCATTTCGGAGAAGTTCCATCATCGGACGCTACTTCAAGGGCATTTTAGTCAATTCACATTTGATCTTTGGATTTGGAAATTTAACGAATGCGTAGTTCATTGAGTTAGCGTCGCGTGGCCTCAAACGGTGCGTCGTTTGGAGTTCGTACGAAGAAGATATGGTTGTTTTCGTAATCAACCTTTTCCCTCTCTTCATGGACAAAAGAGTACCAGGAAACAGAGTACCGATCGACCGCGTCCCTGTGACCAGTCGACCGCGGTTTGTTTTTTTTCTTACGAAAGGCGACAGTGGGCTTTTATAAGCAGGAGCGATCGACCGCGTAAGCCAGATATTTTGGGATATTTTCTTTTCTTTTCTTTTTCCTTTATTTTCTTTACCACTTACTATATATACCAAATTTTGGTTATTTTTTAAATATTCAGATTTATGTTAGATTTTAGAGAGTTGTAGGCTAGGGTTTGGGGGATTTGTGAGTTCTTCTTCTTCCCCTCTTGGATTGACACCCTTTAGGGTTTATAATTGGTACTTTCATCTTCCCTCTCCATTAATATAGTTGTATTTCATTATTTCTTGCTTTGTAGTGTAATTTACAATCTTTCTAATTTAGGTTTACATGCTTTGATTTACGTGCTTTCTAGTGTAGTTTTACCGCATTTATTTACCACTTTCTTTATCGCGTTTTTAATATGCTTTCTAGGTAATTTAAATTAGGTTGTGTTTGAATTGAACTCACTCGAGTTGACGCATTGCTTGGCTTTGGTGATGGCATTTACGGGTCTATTTCGGGTGCGTTGTCCTAGTTATTGCGCCTAGGAAATTTGACGGGGCATATCATGTATGTCCCGTGCTTACGACCTTACGTGCGCAATTTTCAGGATATTTGTTGACGCCAAAATCTTATTAGGCTTTTATGCGTATTTAGGGGTGTGACAACCCTTGGTTCAATTAACTGTCAAAACGAGACGCATTTGTAATAACTCGTCGACCCATGTATCCATTTTATACAAATTAACTCGGGTGAGGGATATTCGACGCAATGTATAGTTTTTGCCGCTTTGTTAATCTAGATTCATTTTCCTTCACCTAGATTAATATTTCCCTTTTATGCATCTTTTTCCTTTTTAGTTTATAATCACCTTTTGCACTTTTTATTTCGGAATATTAGATCTTATAAATTTTAGCTTCTCATCCATGTGGATTTTCGATACCCGACTTACCGTTGTGCTTGCCTCGCAAGTGTAGTCGTAATTTAGGTTTGTTTGTATAATCGCGGGGAGATAGAAAACAACGAATGTGCACTTACATGTGCACACTTCTCGCACGCTATCACCCTGGCTACTCAAATGGTTCCTGGACTTAACACACCTGTCCATACCAAACCGAAAATTTCAATAACTATTTCCCTTGCTAGGCACCATACCCTTTATTCCTCTACTCGCTTCGGAAAAAAGATTTAACGCCCGGGTTTTACTCCCCACAAAATACATTTACACATACTCCTCTTATCTCTGGTCACACTGAACATGTTAAGGTTGTCCTTCTCTCGAACGTTGGTAGTCTCGACTCTGATGACTACCTCCATTGTTCCCTTATCTTTGACGGCCCTAAGGAATATGCTACTGGCTTCCACCACTCTTACTGAAATCACCATCGTTCGGTAACAATTCAGCTATCCGAATCATTTAAGTGGGTCCCCTGATGGGTCTCCACCGTGTGGTGCTTTACCAACACCTTTTCCCCCGGTCTTATATTATCTAAATTCTTCGATCCTTGGAGCTCCCCACATGAGGAAGCGTTTACCTCCATATTAACAAAACGCGATATTGTTACCATCTGCATTGACCGTCTAAGCAGAATTCCCCATAAGTGCTAGCAATTCTTCTTGTAAGTTAATTTTTCCCTTTAATGTCCTCTTCTCTATTGCACGTACTTCATCCAGTGTAAGGTTTGCTAATTAATTAAATTCTTTTCACAAAGTGACTTATGTCCGACCCTCGTGTGTGAGTTCAGAGCAACGTTTGCATCTTATCCTGAACATCTGAAAAGGAATTTATGGTCAGATCATACGTATGAGCCTTCTCTTGACAAAACATTCAACTTCTAAATGTGGTGGTTGCCTCACACCATTGTAACTCTGCTCTTACGAGCTAAGAAAAAATTTACCCCATCACTCCCGATTTGTCATACTCCGACTTATGCCCGAGCCTTAGGATGTTTTACCTTCGTTGGCTAACACACGCTATTTCTGCATTTCTAGAATTTCCATTTTTGGTTCTCTTTAATGTTTCGTCTAACTCTCACCCAATCCAACCTGGCTGGGTGAGTCTAATTTGACCCCACCTTCTACTATAGTGATACCTGAAGTCATATATTGTGCCTTAGCAGTCTTTTATCGTCCTGGCCTTCCATGCCATAATAGGGGTGACCTCAACTACGGTCATCATTCTTGAAATATACATTATAACCTCAACTGAGCTTTATCTCCTGTTGTCCGTCCAACTCGCACAACATATTGCATTGTTCGGCACACGAACACTCCCAATTGCAAATAAGATTCACTATCATATACATTATAACAGGAGAACAAAACCTCACCAAAGAAATCAACAATCCTAAACATAGGGCTCTATATCAAAGAAAGCCACTCTGGAAGTATAATAAGCCGCACAGATCCTAAAGGACACTAGAACCTGATGCTCTGATACCACCTGTAACACCCCGTCTAATTAAATACCGGGTAGCTACTCCTTTATTAAATTAATACCGAATATCAAGTTGGTCCAGTCTTAGCATCACTGTCGAAAACAATTAGTTTATTACTAGGCACCTAATATTTAAAAAGAGTGATGCCAAATTTTATTAATTAAGCTAACCTAAACCAAGTAATTAAGTCAATAACCATTATTCGCATAAACAATCCCAAATGAATAATCAACAAAATGAAATAAACTGAGTCTGGAGTAACACTCCAAAAATAATACCAGAGTAAAATAAAGTCCCGATACAAGAGTCTAAATAAACAAACCAACATCTAAATTAAAACTAAAAGTCTGAGGATACTATCTCTAAATGGAAATGGGCGACATGCCCTAACAGATGAGTAATACTGAGTAGAGTCAAGTACAGAATATAAAGGCATCTAATACCGAGATCTTGTAACTACCACAGCAGCTATAGCACGTCAATGTAATGGAACTCCTATGCTTGGCGTCCCTAAAATGTTTTTACAAAACAAAATAGATTTGGAAGAAAACGGGTCAGAGCCCGAGGTGAAAACAGTTTAAAAGTTTAGCAAGTGTTTAAATTACAATTTAACAACACATATTATAAACATGTTAGTTGCGTACTCTCACATGAGTTTCTCACCTCTCAACTAATGTGCACGCCTAACGTATTCCCTTAACCCATCCTAGTTATGCCGCTAACTAACCAGTCTATACCACTCCTGCTTTCGCAATCTAACATAGGATATCTACTCCTAACACCCAACCAAGTTTTATTCATAACTCATATTCACATTCATTAAATTACTTATCTCGAGTGTTAATTACATTCTCACATTCTTAGTCCATTACAATATCTTAGTTATTCACTTCTACTAAGCAATAGTGAACCAGTCACAAGTACATATATAAATCATTCTGAGTATATATATACATATACGGCACCCCTAGGCTAAGCTGCGGTGCACGCATACTCTGTTATCAAATCCATGTACATGACGTACGTAAGGATCACGTGTTCTGAATCATTCAAGAACCGTCAGAATACAAATCACATATATTGGAGGCGAACACAGTTCACATACCCATGGGTAACACGCATACCTACGCTCCCATGGTCAGCTGACTTATCAACTCACAAATAAGTCATTCACAGTCCAATGTCCTTAAGGTACCAGTCTAAATCCCCCCGAAGGCACACAAGGATAAGAGGGTCCTTTTCCAAAAACTAACCTCCCGTGATAGAAAGTATGGTAGGTATGTCATACACATAAGAAATCCATTCACTAGGAATTCACACAACCTTAGTAATCATATTTCAATATAGATATTCACATTCTATCTAGTAAGTCTCGTATGTAGTAAGATTATCCCGAACATCATATGTAATTATATATTTAACTTGATAGCTTTTTCTCTTCGTATCAATTTGAGTACCTAAACCTACCCCAAAAGGTTACTAGGCCTCCTATTAGTTTCTAATATTATCTCAGTAACTTAAATCCCCTCCATTACTGTTCTTATCCTTACCTCAGCATTATTTCCCATTATAGTTTCAATTCGAACGATTTCTAACCGTACCTCACTCGGTAGTCCCTCGTAAGCAATAATATTCAAATCTCTAAGGTAATCCATTTTTTCGGGATTCAACTAAGACCCTACTGACCTTAACTAAGTCCCCCAATATCATATTAATCACCCTAAGAATCATTATCGGCTTTGGGATTTTCCTTAAGACTTAAAGGGAAATAATTACCAAAAATCAGAAGAGGTCGATCGATCGAAGAAAAGGGGTCGATTGATCGACATTCTTGAGTCGATCGATTGATCAAAGAGGTATTTGCCCATAATTTTCTTTAACAGTTACGGGTTTCCTCATTTTACACCTCTAATTCTTCATTTCAATGTCCAAAACTCTCAACCAAATATACTAATCATCATACCAACATGTTTACACAATTTCTAATATTATTAGAGTCAATAAATCATCCTCAATCAATAGTTTCTTGGATCAAAAGTCATAATTATCATATAAAACCCTAGTTCTCCTAATTTCTTCAAGAACACTATATAATTCATTACAATTTCATAATTATCTACACATGGATCATGATTTCGTGGCTGCTAAAATCCCAGAAGTTAATCTACATGCAAAACCTACCCAGATTACGATTTCAATTCTTCAAATCCATTCAATTATCATTATTCAAGGTTATTCTTCAATTCTAACATAACATGGATGATATATATATTAATTTATTGCAAGTTAAATCACTTGCTTGGTAATGAAGATTCTGATCCTTTGAAGTAGATGGTATAGAAATGCTTCTCTCTTTCCGATCTATCTGATGGTGGTGACGGTGGTGCAAAAAGTGCAAAGATGGTGGTTCTCCTTTGGGAACTTCCTCCACTACATCTCTAATGGTCGTCTGTGAATCTTGGTGATGGAAACCCTAAGGCTCTAACCTGTTGGTTGATAAAGCTTTCTAAATTTCGTGGGCCACTATTCATCAAAAATAAAAATGACTAATATACCCCCTCGGGTTGTTGGTTAGGCTAAAAATGTCCCGGGACCCAAACTAAACCCCCGACTAATGTTTACTGACTATCTCAACCCTTCTGGACACGTTGGCGCACCCAAAATGCTCATACGGGTGACATAAAAATAAAAATACTTTTAAATCCATTAAATTGAGTCCTGACACGATTAACACGCGCGTCCCAACTAAATTATCGAAAATGCCGTATTTTCAACTCACGACAATTTTAATATATTCAATAATCACATATTACCATAATCACTCAGTAATATTCAACATTATCATCATATTTGAATACTAACTCTCGTCTCGTTAGTTATTTAAATCCGAATTAATTTTCAATTAATTATCTCAAATTAATTTAATTGATCTCACAATTAAAAGCAATTAAAAGCAATTTCATTTAATTAATCTCATAATTAACAGCCATAAAAATACGGGGTATTACACTATGTTCTCCTTCCGTTATGTGTGAATTGAATTTAAGGTTCAAGTGATATACTAAACCAATAGTCCCATATTTAGTACGTAAGGTACTGGGACATGATAGCAGAGTATGCATGCGCCAGGAGGTCTCAGCCTAAGGGTGCAGTAGTATTATATATATATATATATATATATATATATATATGTTGATGAATTATTCTACTGTGTGCATCTAGTAGCAGAGAAAGATAATAATAGTTAAGGTAACTCTAAAAATTTGAATATTTATATATGAAATGAGAAATTTATAATTGACACATGAATAAGAAAAACATTATAATAGAATTGGGATGGCTAGTTAAGCGGGGTACAATAACTAGGACAGGTAAATAGATATGTTAGGCGTGCACACTAGATGAGAGGTGAAAAATTCAAGTGAGATCACGTAAACCTAACATGAATATTATATTTGCAAATTCTTGCATTTAAACACTTGCTAAAAATTTTAAAACTGTTTTACTCGGGCTCTAACCCGTTTTCTCCAAATCTCTTTTCTTTGTAAAAATCATTTTTATGTGCCCAGCCACAGGGAGGCCCAGTGTAGGAGTTCATTATCATTTGTCGTTGCTGCAGCTGCTGTGATCGATTGTAGGATTTACTTGGTAAACGCCTCCATTTCCTTTCAGCTCTAATACATTCATTATTTTATCTCAATCGGGAATGTCGCCATTTTCTCTATCAGCAGTTGTGTCCAGTGACATTGCATTTCTTTTGTTATTCGGTTATGGATTGAATTGTTACATGTATTATTGTATTAGAGTTGCAGAATGGGGTGTTTAATCCCGTCATATCTTATTTGATTTAGTATTTCATTATCTGTGATGTTGATTTATTTATTAGTATAATGAATGTGATACTTAATTGTTACATTGATTTAAATCGTTGCATGTTTAAAAAATAAAACTAAAATAAAATTTTAACATCAGCTTTCCAAATACTAGGTGGTTAGTAAATAAAAAAAAGTTTTTCAACAGTGATGCTAAGAACGAACCAATCTGGATATTCTGTTTTAATTTAATAAAGGTATGATCACCCGGTATTTAATTAAGTGGGGTGTCACGGGTCGATGAAAGCACCCGCGAGTATATTACCCGATTCAATACCAAAAAGCTAGAGGTGGTGGATTACAATAAGCCAACCGTTATCACGGCTCTGATGAGTGGGTTGCAACCAGGAAAGTTGTGCTAGGCATTAGCCAATGAGATACCCAAAACCATGACTGAATTACTGACCAAAGCAGGGAAAATTATGAACTCGAAAAAGGCGATGGAGGCCAAAGAATCTGACGGCTCAAAGCCAAATGTCAGTAAGAACAATGGCAAACAGGAGCAAGAGGATAAAAAGGCCAATAAGTTAAGAAACTACGACGAGTATACGCCCCTCACAGTTGGCGTCCACCACATTCTGGAGGAAATACAGGAAAACAAGGACCTTCGCTTGCCGGGAAAGCTAAAAATGCAAGCAAATAAGAAGATAGCAGCAAGTATTGCGAATTACACGAGGACCATAATCATAATGTAGACTATTGTATAGCTCTGAAGAACGATATCAAAGGCTTAATCAGGAGGGTCAAGCTATCCAAGTATGTGGAAGGAAGCATTAAATCAAATCCCAAAGAAATCAAAGTTATGAGACAATCAGAATTGCCCTGTCAGAAGATGACTGACAAGAAAAGGGCGAAGGATGACGAATCGAATGACAACCCAGATCTCCCTAAAAATCCCAAAGAACCTATACGCGACGTCAGCATGATATCCTTTGACTATCATTTCATCACCGAAGGTGGAGCCAGTGGGGGGAGAAGACCCCGCATAAAGGAAGGCCTATTTGAATGTGGCCCAATCTTGCGAGCAAACACAGTTAGACCTGACAGCAGGTTCAGATAAACGAACTCTCAAAGTGAACAAGGACAAACTAATAGTCGACTTCTCAGAAGATGACCCCTATGGGATATTACACCCCCATGACGATCCCTTGGTCATCACAATGGTCATCCAAGAAGGTCGGGTGGCCAGGATCCCGGTGGATAACGAAAGCTCTACAGATGTGATGTTCAACAGTTGCTATAAGAAATTGAAGCTCCAAGATGTGGAACTAACTCCTTATCACTAGCCTCTAATAGGGTTTTCAGGGGAAAGGGTGTACCCCTGGGGACGATGGAGTAGGAAGTTGTGGTCGTCACCTAGCAGATCATCCGGAAAAAAAATACGTTACTTCGCCTTGATAAGAATGTTCTTTCAACCTATAATGTGATATTTGGAAGGATCGACTTGAATTTTTTTGAAATCGTCCCATCTATTGTACATCAATGCTTGAAGTTTCCAACTGACTTCGGAGTAGGTACTGTTAAAGGTAATCAAAAGGTGGCGCATGAATGATATTTCATTCCAACCAATGGGGGAATAGAAGAAGCTGACGACTACCGATCACATCGAAACTAGCGATCCTCGAGATGAAATAAAACTGGTCAATGGTCAGCCCGCTGAAGAAATTAAAATAGTCCCACTTGACACCACTCTGAACATTTTAAATCGGGTTGTCTTTAGATCTGCTTTTGAGGCAAAAACTCATAAGCTTCCTACAGTAGTGCAAGAACTAGTTCGCGTGGAGCCACAAAGACATACCAGGAATAGATTTTGACTTCATGTGCCATGAATTGAATGTGATGGAAGGGACCAAGTCAGTCGAGCAAAAATAGAGGGTTTTTTATGCAGACAAGAACCTTTCCATTCAAGAAGAAGTCCTCAAACTACAGAAAGCTAATTTTATTGATGAAGTCAGGTACCCGGAGTAGTTGGCTAACATGGTCATAATACGTAAGAAAAATGACAAATAGAGGATGTGCGTCAAGTTTACCGACCTGAACAAGGCTTGTCTAAAAGATTATTTCCTGCTACCATAGATTGACCAGCTGGTCAACGCCACGACGGGCGACGAGCTCCTCAGTTTCATAGATGCATACTTTGGTTACAGCCAAATCAGGATAAAGCCCTCTGATAGAGAAAATACATACTTCATAACCAACAAAGTCACCTACTATTATAATGTTATGCCATTTGGTCTTAAAAATGTAGGAGCCTCCTACTAGAGGCTGGTAAACAAAGTTTTCGAAGACCAGATTGGGGTCAATATGGATGTTTGCGTGGATGATATGCTTACGAAGAGAAAACTGGTTTCCGACTACATTAAAGATCTCGGGAAGACCTTCGATAAATTAGAAAAGTACCAGATGAAGTTGAATCCCGCCAATTGTGTGTTCGAGGTAAAGGAAGGCATGTTCCTAGGCTTTATCGTCAACCAGCGGGGTATTGAAGCTAATCCCTATAAAATCCAGGATCTACTCAATATAAAGTCTCCTATGACGAAGAAAGGCGTGCAAATACTAACAGGACCAGTGCCCGCGTTGAATAGGTTTATTTCTAAAGCCACTAATAAATGCTTGCCTTTCTTTAAGGTATTACAAAAGTCGTTCGAATGGAATGAGGAATGAAAAAATGTGTTCATATAACTGAAGTGTTACATTGGCTCCCCACCCTTCTTATCATGACCAGTTATTAGAGGAAAATTGTATTTATATATCACAGTGTCCAAATCAGAGGGTAAGTTTGACGCTGGTGAAGCAGGAGGAAGGGGTTTAGAAACTAGTTTATTATACCAGGGGATTGAGGTTCGATACCCCCAAATGGGTAAATTGGCATTAGCGTTAATCGAATCTTCGCGAAGAATGAAACCGTACTTTCAAGCACACATTATTGTAATCTACACGGATCCTCCTCTCCGGTAAGTCCTTCATTAACCAAAAAAATCTTATCAGTTCATGGCTTGAGTGATTGAGCTGGGTTCTTATAATATACAGTATGAACCTATAACTACTATAAAAGGGCAGGTGTTGGCAGACTTTATTGTTGAGTTCACTAACGAGGAGAAAAATAATGACCAGATTCCCCTGGGAGAGAGCTCAGTTCCCAGCAGTGAACAACCACACCCAGAGGGACCATAGATCCTGGTAATACCGAGAAGACTCCCAAGGGATAGATCTCCCCCAAAGAAGAAAATGGATAATATGACAAGTCTCATTGCAAACGTTTTAGGTTCGACAATATAAAAGAAGCAGACTTCGACTAGGACATCGCTATATGTAGGTTGTATGTTGATGGGTCATCTTATTTGGCGGGAAGTGGCACAGACATTATCATCACCATGCTTGATGAGATAGACGTAGAATATGCATTATGATTTTAGTTTAAAGCCTCCAATAACGAGGCAGAATACGAGGCATTAATTTTCAGACTGAGTATAGTTTCATCCATGGGAGTTGACCATATTTCAGCACATAGCAACTCCCAACTAGTTGTCAACCAGATATTGGGGTTTACGAAGCTAAGGAAGAGTCCATAGAAAAATACCTAGCTATCATACGATAAAGGTTGGAAGGATTTGCTGAGGCAAAAATCGTAAGAATCCATATATTAGAGAGCGTCCGAGAAGATGCTTTGGCTAGGTTGGCCTCGGCGAGGAGAACATATTTAAGAAGAACAATACCAATTGAAGTTCTTGAACAAAGGAACATCGAGGAAGATTCATACAAAGTAATGGAGATAAATCTGGGACCTTCCTGGATTATCCTATACGAGCATACATTAAGGATGGTGAACTCCCAATAAATTCTAAAGAGGCCAGAAAGATGTGCTACAAGGCAACCCAGTTGGTCATGGATGCAGGAGTACTATACATGTGAGGGTACACTATCTCACTATTGAAGTGCGTCGATGGAAGATAATAAACTCATTAAGGAATGCACGAAGGATGTTGTGGAGCCCATTCTTCCCGAAGGTCATTGGTAAAACGTATAGCGACCCAAGGATATTACCGACTGATCATAAAAGCATATTGAGCAGAATATGCGAGAAAATGTGATAAGTGCCAGAGGTTCAAGAAGATCCACCGCTCCCACGGAGCCCCATTAACTCCAATTATATCACCATGGTCGTTCGCTATATGAGTAATATACTTGATCAGACCTTTACTGAGGACGAAAGGAAGATACAAGTATCTCCTGGTAGCAGTGGACTACATCATAAAGTGGGTGGAGGTCGAACCCTTAGTAGAAATGCCTTACGAAAGGGTATTCCACTTCATCTGGAAAATGATCATATGCCGCTACGGTATGCCCTTCACATTCATCACATATCACAGCACACAGTTCGATAACCAGGACTTCGAAGACTACTGCACTAGGTCTAACATCCAAAAACTACACTCCGTACCGGGCCACCCGCAATGCAATGGACAAACTGAGGTCACCAATAGGACAATCCTAGATAGGATAAAAAAGAGGCTTGATGATGTCAAGGGGAACAGGATCAACGAACTCCATAGTATGCTCTAGGCATATAGGACCACTCTATGAACAACTACTGGAAAAACACCGTATATGCTCGCATTCAGCACAAAAGCGATCTTCCTTACGGAGATAGGACTCCCCAGCCACAGAGTCCTCAATTTTGATTCTTCAAGAAGTGATTTGTCAAGAAGACTAGACCTTGATCTAGTGGAAATGGTTAGAGAAATTGTGATATTGCGCGTGGCCGCCTACTAGCAGAGGGTTGCACGCTACTATAACCATCGGGTGAAGACGAGCAGCTTGAAAGAAGGGGACTACGTCCTCAAAAAAGTGATACAAAAGAATAATAAGCTCAAGCCCAACTGGCACGGACTGCATCGGGTAACTAGCGTCATGAAGTCAGGGACTTACGGCATTAAAACTTTGGAGGGCGAGCAATTCAAGAACCCCTGGAAGTCGAAGCATCTTAGGAAATACTATCAGTAATTTGTTAGTCATTTCATTTATGTAGCTCGCACAATTGTAATTAATAAAATGACGTTTTCATCTCTCGCTTCATTGACTTCTTCCTAGCATAAGATACGGTGAACATATCTAAATTGCGCTACCAAAAATAGCAGCATCAAAATAAAAATACCTGATCAAACTGTACGACCATATAGGTCGCGAACAGTTATACTTGTATAACTTATTTTCACAAGTTTACTAAACCCTTGTACGACCTCGCATGTCACGAACGAGGTGGTCGTCTACACCTATTACACGACCTCACATGTCGAGTATAATATGGTCAACTAAAAAAACTGAACGACCATATAGGTCGCGAATAGATAGACTTGTATAAACTTATTTTCACAAGTTTACCAAACCCTTGTATGACCTTGTAGGTCACGAACGAGGTGGTCAGCTACACCCATTGTATGACCTCACAAGTCAAGAACAATACGGTCGGCTAAAAAATTGTATGACCGTATAAGTCGCGAACAGTTAAACTTGTTTACCAAATCCTTGTACGGCCTCGCAAGACTCGAACGAGGTGGTCAGCTACACCCATTGTATGACCTCATAGGTCAAAAATAATTTGGTCGGCTAAAAAATTATACGACCTCATTGGTCACGAACAGTTCTACTTGTACAAACTTATAAATATTATTTTTAATAAATCAACAAGATGTAAACAAGCAAATCAAAATAGTTATATTTAAACAAAAGAAGCAAAAACCCAATCAGATTGATGGGGTGTCCAACATTACAGAGTTGTTCTAAACAAAAGCAAGAAAAACACACAAATTCATGAAAGTTTATCAAACATAGGCACCAGCTAAAGACTTAAAGGCTTTAACAACTGCGATACCAACAGAGGCAAGGGCATCCCGAGCAGTTTATAAATCAGAAGAAAGGGCAGACTTCTCTTTTTTGAACTTTTCTCTCTCAGTAGCAAGGGCATTATTCAAACTCTAAATCTTAGCCTTATCGGTGTCAGAATTCTCCCTGAGAGTAACATTCGCACCCTCCATATGCTTAACTCTTATGTTCTGGCCATCAAATGCTCATCCCTCTCCTTCAATTCAGAGGAAATCTTGTCATATACATCCTTTAATTTCATATTTTCCTCAGCAAGTTCATTATAGGCTACGTGGTTCACCAAAAAAAAATTCCGCAATACGGTTCAAGCCATAGACGCTTAGAAGATAAGCAACATAACATGGTTAAGATACGATAATTAGGGACTTAAACAATACAAAACAAAATAGATAAGAGATGCATACCACTGACAATCGATGTTGACCCTAAGTTCACGGGGAGTCTGGATCAGAACAACACAAAAACTCAAAATCCTTCCCAGGGCCTATATAGCCGAGTAGATCCAGGTTATTCTCAGCATGATGAAAAATATAGTACTAAATGGACTTTTGAAAAATATAGTATGAAACTATTTATTTACTATATTGTTAACAAAATGTAAATGATTAAGCAAACTCCAAATAAACTCTTTAATAGAAACTCTTTTCAAAAGAAACTACATAAGATGTGTGAAAACAACTTAAGTATGGATGATGGATCTGGTAGTTGGTTACCTTAGGTTTTAAAATAAAAACTTATGTTATGTCTTTGGAGTGAAACCACACATAAACAGTTAAGAATCATTCAAGCAAATTAACACCAGATTTCAACGTGGTAAAATCCCAAATTAGGGGAAACATCTACGGTGACCTCTACGCCACAAAACGAAAAATTCTACTAAAACAATCACAAGATACAAGTTATAGCACTAAGCATGCGATATTAAGTTACGAAGTCTAAGTTCAGAAAATATACCTACACGAGTTATCCACTCTCAAAGGTAGTCTGACTTTCTTTAATCTCCCTCCAGCGGCTTTCTTGCCTTTTCCTTGTCCACTGGTTGTAGCAACTCAACCAACTATATATCTCTCAAAGAACCACAAAATCTAAGTGATCGTGTGAGAGTGATATAGTGAATGTGATGTGATTTACACTACATGCAAGAATGCAACTCACGGCTTTCAATAGTTATACAAATAAATTCCTATTAATTACAGAAGTCTATATGACATGCAAACTGTTTCAACGTACGTTTGAAAATATGACTTCAGTTTTTTACCATATCTGAAATAAGACTTTCTTAAAAATAAGATCTAGTTTGTTTCAACTTTTATTTCTATACAAATTAATAACACAAACTATGAAATTTTGCGTTGGAAATAAATAACTTTTAGAGTTGAGAACTTTAAAATCTCAGAGGTCTCTTTTTCAAAATAAGTTGAAATCAGAGAAAGAATCTTAAGGATACAACAAATAAAGTAAGATCCAAGATAAACAGAAGTAAAAGAACTTAACTATAATACGTGTACTGTTCTCTTTAGAAAGCCTCAAAATTTCCACAAAGAAATTTGAGTTTTTCTTAGAGGGTGGTTCTAAGAGAGATATACGTTTGAAGAGGTCTTCAAAGAGAACGTATAAACCAACAACACACAACTTACACTGAAACCCTAAGGATCTATCTCTCGGGTTTGGGTTTACTGTATATTGTAAAATGAAAGGTTTGGTGTTTGGTTTTAGGAGAAAGACAATTAGGGTTTGAACATGGACGTCTGGCTTTTCTCTCTCTAATTTTCTTCTTTATTTTCTCTATCTCTTTATGCTCTCACTTCTCTCTTATTTTTCTTTCAAAATGAGACGAAGTCTAAACTCTGTAAATGGTGACCCTAAGGTTCCTTATATAGTGGTTAAGGAAGGATCCAGAAGATTAAACCAAATCAAGGGTTATGATTGATTATGACCATCTGACTTTTAATCTAAGGGTTGTAGAGAAGCGGTGATTATGCAAACACTGATTGACTGGTTTGGGTAATACATGGATTGGAAGATATAACATGCAGGCCATCGATTACATATGATCCAACGCTCAAGATTAAGTCTTCTAAAACAAACACAAATACATCGCTTAAATGGTCAACACGTGGACGGGTCAAGTTAAACAGAAAATGCGTGTTTTGGTTGTATACACAATACAAATTACACCCCTAATATTATCTGTCAATTTTGGTTTCTACCCAAACAAAATTTTCAAGATAAAAATAATTTCTATTTTAACCCTCAAGACTTTTAAAAACATAATTTTCAATTATTTCAAAAATTAAAAAAAAAATTAAATATGTTTAAAATGTTTTTAAAATGTTAGAAAAAATCCTAAAAATTATTTAACCCCTTGTGCACACATATTAACACTTATGTGCAGTGAATGTGTCCTAATGTGGTTCATGAGTTTTAATACTTCCCTTTTGGTAGATCATTGTAGTTCTTGGACTGGATTTCCTTGTTGAAGATTGGATACTTTGAGAGAGAATAACTCTTAAAAGGTCTAAACTATTTTGTCTCATTGTCCAAACTAGATGGAACTCCTATATGGCACAAACTTAAGTAAGTCAACCATATAGTGTGTTCTCAATCTCCCCATTTGGATATTAGAGACAAAATTCTCTTGAGTAACCTATACTCGTGAGTAATGAAATGCAAAATCCTATATTTCCTATACAAAGTATCTAACCACCCATTCCCATCCTAGAATAAAAAATAAGAGAAGAAAATACATTACTCAACTACAATACAGACCAATACCTCAATAAATAGGACAAACTATATAGTTGGGTCTGAAAAATGCCTGAAAAAGATAAACTATCGAGGGTCTACTACATTGAGTAGATGATAGGAGGCATCTTTTGTCATTTGAGAAACATCCATGTACTAAATCTTCATAAACCAATTATTAATGAGAAACTATCGAGGTTATGATTGATGTGTATAAGTGATTCATGTGAGAACTATCATACCTATGGCATTTCAAAGATACTCAAATCTAATATTATCAAGAGGTTTGGTAAACAAATCAGCTAACTAGTTTTTAGTATTAAGATACTCAATGTCGAGCTCTTTAGATTCAACAAGATCACGAATGAAATGATGTCTAATTTTTATGTGCTTAGTTCGTGAGTGTTGCACTGGATTTTTAGATATATTCATGACACTTTAGATATCTTAATACATAGTAAATTTTTCTTCAACGATACCATAGTCACTAAGCATCTATTTGATCCCTAAAAGTTGGGAACGACAACTACCTTCTGCAATGTAGTCTGACTCGGCCGTAGAAAGGGAGATACAATTTTGTTTCTCACTACTCCAACCTACTCAATTTTTTCCTACGTAATAGTAGGCGCCAGATGTACTTTTACTATCGTTCGAACACCCTGCCCAATCGGCATCAGTGTATCTTACAGTATAACTAGTTATGTCCTTCGTATACCAAATACCATAATTTTGTGTACCCCTAACAAATTTAATAATACGTTTTACACTCAACATGTGGGATTCTTTGGGTGCACATTGGTATCGAGTGCATACAAATACGGCGAAAGAAATGTTCGGTTGAGAAGCAGGAAGGTATAATAGACTCCCTATCATACTCCTATAAAGGGTCGGGTCAACGTCTTTCCCATTTTTTTCTTTAGATAATTTTGTTGACGTGCTCATTGGTGTAAGTTTAGAGTGTTCTAACCTAAATTTTTTAGTGAGATCAACCACATAATTTGATTGAGTGATAAATAGACCATCATTAAATTATTTCACTGGTAATCCTACGAAACATTGTAATTCTCCTATTAGGGACATCTAAAATTTAGCATGCATTATCTCGAAAAAATCTTTTACTTGATTAGAACAAGTTGAACCAGAGATGATACCATCAATGTATATTTGGGCAATCAAGACATGTTTGTCTGGTAATCCAATAAATAAATTCTTATCATTTCCCCTCGAATACATCCGTGAGAGACTCATACCAAGATCTAGGAGCTTATTTCAAACCATATAAGGTTGTCTTAAGTCTAAACACGTGATCAAGATATGTAGAATTGATAAAACCTTTAGGTTGTTCAAAGTATATCTCCTCAATTAAAATTCCATTTAAAAATGCGGACTTAACATCCATCTGGAAAAGTTTAAATTGTAAATGGCATGATATGGCTAAAAGGATACAAACTGTCTCAAGACGAGTAACAGGAGCAAAGGTTTCGTCAAAGTCAATTCCCTCTATCTAAGAGTAACCTTGTGCTACGAACCTAGCTTTATTTCTAATGACCTCCCCATTTTCATCAGTTTTATTTGTAAAAATCCATCGAGTGTTAATAACCTTCTTATCTTTTGGCCTAGGAACAAGATACCACACGTCATGACTCTGAAACTGGACATGTTCTTCTTGCATAGCATTGATCCAGAATGAGTCACAAAGGGCATCGTTTACATTTTTTTGTTCTACAAGAGAAACAGAATATGCATATTGATCCACTTTTTGAAGTCGGGATCTAGTTCTAACTGGCTCAGAAGGATTACCACCAATCATTTCATTAGGATGGTCTTTAGAAACCCAAGTTGGTACAGAAGGACTCTCAGGTGGAAATGAATCAGTTACCTTTGGAGAGTCAGGAGTAAAATTGGTTTCTTCCTCATCCAGGATAACTGTTTGACTGGCACTACTCTCAACATTGGTATCATTTACAATTACATTAAAATACTCCATTATGAATTTGGTGTAAAAATTAAAAACATGAAAAGTCCTACTTGTTTGAGAATAACCAAGAAAGATTCCTTTCTCTCCTCGGGTGTCAAATTTTGAAAGATTTCCTACGTCCTTACAGACACTACCAAAAGTTTTGAAATATTTAAGTTAGGCTTTTTGTGGAACCAAAGTTCATACAAAGTTTGTTTGGAATTTTTCCTAAGGTATATATGATTAATGATATGACACGTAGTCTGCACTGCTTCAGCCCAAAAATACTTAGGTAGATTTTTAGTGTGTAGCATCATCCTAGACATATCTTGTAAGGTTCTATTTTTCTATTCATCATTACCATTTTGTTGAGGTGTTTTAGGTTCACTAAACTCGTGTTTATAACCATTGCATATACAATATTCTACAACACTTAAATCTTTGAATTTTCCACCTATGTCACTTCTAATGCAACATACTTGTGTGTCCTTCTCATTCTCAATTTTTAAAAGAATTTTTAAGAACTCATTGAAGGTATCGGATTTATTTTTTCACGAAAGCAACCCAAGTATATCTTGTATAATCATCCACAATAACAAGTATATAACTGTTATGACAAAAGCTGACAGTTCTAGAGGGACCCATAAGGTCCATGTGGATGAATTCCAAAGGTTTTGTAGAAAAATCAACTTTAACTTTCTTATGAGGAAATTTACTTATCTTCCCTTCTTGACATGGGCCACAGATAGGTTTAAAAGAATTTTCAATTTTTGGCAACCTTCTAACTAATTATTGGGAAATTAACCTACGAAGATTATCAAAATTTGTATGTCCTAATTGATTGTGCCATAGATCGGCATCATCTAATCTAGAAATATGACAAGATTCAGACTTAAGAATGAATATGTAACAATTATCCTCATTTTTGTTTCCTGTTAAAATACAGTTTCCTTTTTCATCAACAATTTTGCAATCAGTTTTTGAAAAACTAACAATATGATTGGAATCATGAAATTGAGATATGCTTAGAAGGTTAGCCTTGCAACCTTTAACTAGAAGAACATCATTTAGTTTAGGGATACCTTCCTCACACAATGTTCCCTTACCTATGATCTTAGACGAAACACCATCGCTAAACAAAACACTACCTCCAAAGAAGTCTGTTTTGTTCGTCAATTTGATTTCATCTTCAGTCATATGTTGAGAACATCTGGAGTCCAGGTACCAACCAGATGCAGTGTGTTGCGCCTTAAAAGCATATGTGATAGCATTGCACTTGAGTTGGGGTAACAAGTCATCTTTTCTAATTCAAATAGGCATAGTTTTAAAAAAATTATTGGCCTTTGGTTTAAAAGAGGTTTGTTAGGTCTTTCTAAATGGTTTCTTCTTAGTTTTGGATTATCCCTTATTTTTATAGTTAGATTTTTGTGTGGTCTATCTTGGGAGAACATAAGTATTCCTACTCTTTCTAGAATAGTTAAAAAATTTAAAAGTATGTGTATACAGTCTCTTTTGAAAACATTCGACAATGGTGTGGCCATAGACATCGCAATATGAACAATACTGGTGGGTGGAAGGCTTGACTTTATTACTAAAGTCTTTAAAGATAGGTTTTACCCTTTAGGTATGGTTATCCTAGTGTCATTAGTCTTGAATTTTTTACGTCGGTCTCTAACAGCAGGACAAACATACTTGACTGGACCATTAGATTTAGGCTGCTGATTACACTCACTTTGTTTTACCTTGGAGACATTTTTGGCAGTGATTTTCTTTCTAAGTTTTTTGAAAATTTTGGCCTTATTTAATAAAAACGACATTTTCAGGAGAAATAGTCTTACTGGTGACAACCTTTTCTCCAAAACCTAGGCCAAATTTGTTTTCAGAATCAAGCTTACTTCCTACAAAAATTTCTTCGTAAGTTTTTACTTGGGTTTCAAAATGTAAAAGTTTAAAAAAACATTTGAAACCTTCTGTTTTAATTCTTCAAGATCAGCTAGAGTAGATTTGTATCTTTTTTTTAAAACATAGTTTTTCTCACATAAGTCTTTTATTTTCGAAGAAAATTATTTTGATTCAGTCTCATGGGCAACACATTGTGCTGTAAACTCCTCAACGTTCTTCCTAATAGTCTAGTTAAGTAGATCAATACGTTCATTTAATAACTTCACCATTTTATCAAGAGGGGCACTTTTCTGAAGTGTTTCCATGTATAGCTCTTGAAGATTTAGAAGATCATCGTCGGACTCACTAAGTGCATTGTGTATAGTATCCCATATAGCGTTCATTTCTTCTGTGGAACTTACACACACGTTTGGTTCGTCAACAATGTTCTCATTTTGACACACCTGTATACTTACATTATCGGATTTATTTTCATCATCAACAAACATAATGTTATCACTAGCAGATACAACATCATCATCATCATCAGGCATAATAGAATCATGAGTAGACAAACAAGCATACAGTGTCATCATTGTACACAATTTTAGCAAAGAATGACATACATGTCTCATCATTCTGGGTTGACTCTGTTTCATCTTCATCAGATTCACTAGAGTCATCCCAGGTCTTTCATATGTTAGCCCTATTGTTGTTATTCAATTTAGTTTTGCATCAATTAACATAATGTCTCATTTTTCCACATCTATGACATTTCACATCTTTTATGTCAATCATGGGTTTATTTTTGTCATGGGACTATTTGTTATAGTGTCTTTTATGAAGTCTGTGATTTTGATTACCTTGATAACTTCGTCTGCCTTGTTTAGAGGCTACTACATTTCTATATTTGATTATCTTTTTTAAATGCTTGCTCATAAGAGTTATTTGATTGTCAAAATGATCCAAATCACAGTCATCATTTAAGTCAAGGTAAAAGTCTAAGGGACTCATTTTAGGAAGAGACATTTGTGATGGAAACACAACATTAGAACCAGTAGGTCTCTTATTTTAGGCAGTTAATTGCTTCTTATATTCTAACTCCACCTCTACAGTTCTTAATTTGCTACTAAGCAATTTAGGAGTCAGGTTTGGGTCATCCATTTCTTCTATAGCGTATCGTTTATTGTCAAATTTAGCAGGTAATGACCTAAGAGTCTTTTGGACAATTTCTTTTCTACTATAGGTTATACCATTAGCATGTAATTTTGTGAAAATATCAGTTAACCTTATGTAGAAATCATCAAACGATTCACTATCACCCATAATTAGTGTCTTGTACTGTTGAATTAGCATTTGGGTTTTTATGGCCTTAACACGTTCATTACCCTCATGAGCGGTGACGAGAGTGTCCCAGGCCTCCTTAGAAGTAGAGCAGATAAATATTCTTTTAAACTCATGCTTGTTAATGCACATAAAGATAACATTCTTTACCTTATTATTATCTAAAGACATCTTTTTCTCTTCTTTAGTAAATTCGATAAGAATTTTCTTAACTCTTGTAGGATTGGTTTCAGATAAAGGCTTAGTAGGATGTTCATAACCTATTTCAATCACCTCCCACATGCCATCACCAGTTGTTCCATGAATGAATGCAACCATTCGTACTTTCCAGTAGGAGAAGTTGTTTCTGACAAAGAGAGGTTGGTGTGAGAGGTTACCTAGCTTCTCAAATCCTTCATCTATTTCAGAAAAGATTTTGAAAATAATTTTTGGAGTTTCAGGATCGAAATAAATTTTGATAAACCCGCTCTGATACCACATGAAAAATATAGTATGAAACTATTTGTTTACCATGTTGTTAACAAAATGTTAAGGATTCAGAAAACTCTAAATAAACTCTTTGATAGAAACTCTTTTCAACAGAAACTACACAAGATATGTGAAAACAGTTTAAGTATGGACGATGGATCTCGTAGTTGGTTACCTTAGGTTTTAAAATAAGAACTTATGCTATGTCTTTAGAGTGAAACCACACATAAACAGTTAAGAATCGTTCAAGCAAATTAACACCAAATTTCAAAGTGGTAAAACCCTAAATTAGGGGAAACATCAACGGTGACCTCTACGCTACAAAACGAAAAATTCCACAAAAATAATCACAAGTTACAAGTTACAACACTAAGCATGCGATATCAAGATCTTAAATCTAAGTTCAGAAAATATACCTACACGAGTTATCCACTCTCAAAGGTAGTCTGACTTGCTTTGATCTCCCTTCAGCAGCTTCATTGCCTCTTTCTTATCCACTGATTATAGCATCTCAACCAACTATATATCTCTCAAATAACCACAAAATTTAAGTGATCGTATGAGAGTGATATAGTGAATGTGATGTGATTTACACTACATGCGAGAATGCAACTCATGCCTCTCAATAGTTATACAAACAAATTCCTATGAATTATTGAAGTATACATGACATGTAAACTGTTTCAACGTACGTTTGAAAATCAGACTTCAGTTTTTACCAGATATGAAATAAGACTTTCTTAAAAACAATATCTAGTTTTTTCAACTTTTATTTCTATAGAAATTAATTTCACAAACTGTGAAATTCAGCTTTTGAAACAAATAACTTTCAAATCTGAAAACTTTAAAATCTCAGAGGTCTCTTTTTCAAAATAAGTTAAAATCAGAGAAAGGATCTTAGAGGATACAGTAAGTAAAGTAAGATCCAAGATAAACATAAGTAAACGAACCTAAATATAATACGTGTACTATTCTCTTTAGAAAACCCCAAAATTTCTACAAAGAAATTTGAATTTTTCTCAGAGGGTGGTTCAAAAAGAGATTTTACGTTTGAAGAGGTCTTCAAAGAAAATGTATAAACCAGCAACACACAATTTACACTAAAACCCTAAGAATATATCTCTTAGGTTTGGGTTTACTGTATATTATAAAATGAAAGGTTTGGTGTTTGGTTTTAGGAGAAAAACAATTAGGGTTTGAACATGGATGTCTGATTTTTCTCTCTTTATTTTTCTTCTTTCTTTTCTCTCTCTATGCCCTCACTTCTCTCTTATTTTTCTCTCAAAATGAGACGAAGTCTAAACTCTATAAATGTTGACCCTAAGGTTACTTATATAGTGGTTAAGGAAGGATCCAGAAGATCGAACCAAATCAAGGGTTAGGATTGATTATGACCTTTTGACTTCTAATCCAGGGTTGTAGAGAAATGGTGATTATGTGAACACTGATTGCCTAGTTTGGGTAATACATGGATTGGAAAATATAACATGCAGACCATAGATAACATATGATCCAATGTTCAAGATTAAGTCTTCTAAAATAGATACAAAATAAACACAAATACATCGCTTAAATGATCAACACGTGGACGACTCAAGTTAAACAAAAAAGGCGTGTTTTGGTTGTTTAAACAATACAAATTACACCCCCAATATTATCTGCCGACTTTGGTTTCTACCCAAACAAATTACACCCCCAATATTCTCTGCCCCCAAATTCAGGATAAAAAGAATTTCTATTTTAACCCTAACAGATTTAAAAACATATTTTTCAATTATTTAAAAAAAAAAATTATAAAATGTTTAAAAGGTTTTAAAAATGTTAGAAAAATTCCTAAAAATTATTTAACCCCTTGTGCACACATATCAACACTTATGTGCAGTGAATGTGTCCTAGTGTGGTTCTTGAGTTTTAATACTTCCTTTTTGGTAGATTATTGTAGTTCTTGGACTGTATTTCCTTATTGAAGCTTGGATACTTTGAGAGAGAATAACTCTTAAAAGGTCTAAATTATTTTATCTCAATGTACAAGATAAATGGAACTCTTATATGGCACAGACTTTAGTAAGTCAACCATATAGTGTGATCTCAACTTCAAGTCTTCATAAGTAACCTTATGCTCAGGGTCAAATTCAAACGCATGGACCTTCCCATTACGAGAAGTATGACTTGGGCCTGAAGCGTGATTGGGCTCAAAAGTGCGACCAAGTTCTCTTAGAAGTTTGTGCAAAGGTTGCATATCTTCCACATCCTCCCTCGGTCTCTTATCTCCTATTGAAGGATTCGTGGGGGCTTTCCCTTTAGCCTTAGCGGTAGCTGCAGCCTCTTGACGATGAATAACCTGATCGGACGCCCTAAAAGCAGTAGCCTGCTCGGCTTCTGTCTGTTTTTGGCCCACACCAACTCCATTTTAGTGAGCCTCCGCTAAAGCCTTACTATTCATGGGACGAGGATCCATACCCAAGGTTATTTAGGATGGATGTTATTCTACCCCTGACAAAATAATGAACTTATACATCATTGTATTAATTTAAAGCATAAGAGGATAGTAAGTGAAGCACCAACATAAATTACCTGTTTCAAAAATACCTTCCATACCTATAGGCTGATTGCATGTATCAAGATGGGTTTCCTTTGACACCTAAACTTCTTGGAGCACCTCAAATCCAATGGAACCCTACCACCAGGAGGAGTATAGTACCCAGTAGCAATGCACTTTTCCACAGTAAATAAATCCTCAAATTTGGGAGGCTTCTTTTCACAATAAGAGACAACCAGGTCAACCAGAGACTTAGGCAGCCTGAGGGCTCGCTTCACTAAAATACACAACACAGAACAATGTGATAAGACAGCCAAAATGAATAAACAAAATATCAATGATAGAAAGGGCTTTACATATGTCATTAGGCCTATTCCATTCTCTGGGGAGCTTACACGACCTGTCCCGCTCTTTGGCCCTTAACTCCCAATTTTCTTTTATGAACACGTATAGGCCCTTCCAGCTATGGTTACTAGACTGAACTACAGTAACCATCCTATATTGGGGCTTCCAAGCAAAAAAATAGTAATATCCCGGGGCTTTGGTGTTATCCTTTAAACTATACACATACCTGAAGATATCCCCCATCAAATTAAATCCCGTCCTAAGATTCCAAAACATCACTGTCCCCGGTATAGTCCTATACACATTTGGAGGCAGTTGGGTTAAAGTCACGCCATAACCCCTCAAATGGAGCGAATGGTGGGATGAAGAGATAGGTTCAACCCCACTTAAAGATTCCATAAGGGGAGGCAAATCTCCTCAGAATCCAGTACAGAGTAACATCTCTCTGACACACTGGGCATTCTGGTTTGGATAACTATGGGAAGGGAAAATCTCTATCTCATTACCTCAAGTTCATCCTTAGTTACAATACATTGATATAAATGGGCATCAGTTTTAGCTGAATTATAAGTATTATAAGACCCAATAGGGTCCTCTTCTTCTTCATTCGAAGTCTCGGCATGGGATACCTCAGTAGAAAGATGGGGACCCACGCTTTTTGGTGTAATATCTTTTGCTCTATCAGTAAAGGACTCCTCAAACAAAGAATCGGGATTTATGGGATCCATAGAAACAATATTCACAAAGTCACCCTCACTAAAAGGAGGAATGACAGGGACAATATCAGGAGTTTCTAAAATAGGGAAAGAAATATAAGGGACACTAGGGTCAAGGGAAGAACCACAACTAGAAAGAGTCTTGGGAGTATGAAGAGGGTGACCAGGCTCCTCTTCTGGTCTAATCACTTGTAAAAGACAGGGAAACCTCCTCTCTGTAATCCCACGATGCTATGATTCAAGACTACAAACGAATTCATATTTAAATGGGGGGGGGGGGGGGGGGGGGAACTCATACGTCCTCTTATTTCCTTTCTACTAGACCTAGGCCAACCAACTCAATGGTCTTCTAACATCGCAATCACCCGATAACAACAAGAAACTAGCCAACAAATGACTATAACAAAGATACCCTAACCAAAATAAGGAAGAAGTACCTAATAAAGTTAATTAATGACGTGTTAAGCTATGAAGAATAGGGAAGCAAACACTAATATATTTTGGGTGGTAAAAAGATTGAGCTCTCAAGAATAATGGAAGCGGCGCTTGAATATTTCTCTCTCTACAGCTCTGTGCAAATACCCAAAGTGGAGAAAATGAAAGAAATGGCGTGTATTTATACTCTTTAATAAAAGGTTAAAAAGACGCAGTAGACTAAACGTCAATAAATCTGCAAAAACGAAATATCAGTACAGAGTATCAGTACGCATGTCCAGTCACCATCATTACAAAGAAGACTCTTCAGTTACCTGACATGTGTCCTTGGAATATTATAGAGAAACCCCAAAGGATATCTACTAGGCCTAGGCCGACCAAAGTGAGCCTAACACAAATGCTTCAGTATGAGAATCCTGTAACACCTCCTCCACTCACCCTGCATCAGGTTATAGAGTTCGTGCAAGAGGTTTTGGGGGATTTCTATTGTACATATATATTCCCAAAGGTGTATAAGCTCTGAGTGGCAAAATAATTCATAAATATGTTCGGCTTTACCCCAAAGTGAGGTCATACAATGTAAATCTTCTCGGCTGGCCTATTTGAATAAGATTGGACACATCTATGTTCCTGTGAGTGTTTACACGCCAGATGTCTGCTATTAAACACGTGGGATTATAATAATGTATTTGTTACATCACAATTAGCACAATAATATTATAAAATTATCAAAGTGCCCATTTTTCACTTAGAACTGTCGTTTTTAATTCAAATTCAATCATTTTGGCATTTTTTTTCACTTTTTTAATAAAATGGTCCTAAGAACTTATTAAATAAAATAAAATGGGACTAACAAGGTATAAATTTGGGTGTAAAATATACAAAATAATGTACTCATCAAATACACCCAAACATAAACTTTGCTAGTTCTCGAGCAAAACCAAAATTTTAAAATCTAACTCACTTTCGTAGGAATCACGATTGCACTTAGCATGTGCAACAAGCCGTTAAACCATTAGGTTACCCTAGTGGACGAGTTTTTATCTCGTGAGGTTTTGCAGTGAATATACCCACAAAATTCAAAAACTTGACTTAATATAAAAGAAACAAAAGTAATATAATCAAGTTTGAATGCAAATTTCATAAATATAATAGAACTTCATTTTTCTATCCAACTTATCGTGAGTGTGTGCATAGCCAATATAACCGCCCATTTCAAAAGATTTGATCATTACGTTTCTTATTCGAAAGTTCGTCTTGATTTAAAGATCTCACAGGACACTCTAAAATTAGTTATTTTCTCTCGGTATATGTGAATAAAAGAGTAAATTTAGGTGAGCAAATTTCACATATACATGATCGAAAAATAAACTTTTTTATAATAGATGAGTATAATATCATGAAAGGAAAATCAATTACTTATTGAAAACGTTGAATCGCATAATAGATCCTATTCATCTTCTCTCCACGCTATAACTAACTTCGCTTGAGATCAATTAGGACTTTCTTTGGTTGTATTGTAGGCTCGGATTTGGCTATAAAGAATGTATTTTGGAGTTCAAAATTTATGAGAATATAGAGGTTTTTCTTCGGTATTTTGACTTTTTGGCACTTTTTCTCACCTCCATTTTTCTTCTCTCTTTCCTTTTTCTTTTCGACTCACATTTTTTTCATCATTTTTTTCTTTTTTTCACACATCATTCTTTTGCAAAGTTTTTTTTGGCCATTTTTCAACCGTAATTTTACTCTAGTATTCTCAGAAAATGGGTACGACTTTTTTTAATGGGCTTTAAACTCACAGTTGGAGTTAGGTAGGATAATGACTTTTCAACAAAAAGGCTTATTTTCTTTTTGGCTCAAATGGGGTTACAATGGAATAATGTAAAAAGGTCAGTTTATGCCTAATTTTTTAGCTTTCAAGTAATGGCCTAATCTCATTTCTCAAGTTTTATTGAGTTAATTTGAGTCTCAAAGACGACTTACTAAGACTTCTAGTGCTTAAGATTCACATTTTGACTTTTTATTTTCAACAATCGAACAAAAAAATAATTTGATATCATCAACGAATTTATCACTAAAGGAAAGTTTGATTTATTTTAACTCGGATTGATTTGAATCTCTAGGAAACAATGAATGGTACAATATCTTGCCAAGTTAAAATCTCCACATTTATTCGTTAAGCATATTAACTTTCGCCTTAATATCCATTTTTGATCATATTTTATGGCTAATGTGTAAAAAAAATTCATAAGTTGAGAGATCCATGAATTAATTATATATTAAGAAATCGTTTCAAAATTCAATTATATTGAAAATCTTTTTGAATTTTTAAAAAATTTCTGATTTCTTTTTTCATATTTTTTTTTAAAAAATACGATCCTTACCCCAAACCTAAATTTTACATTATCCTCAATGTATGCTCAAATAAAAATATTGATAAAGGAAATAAAGTAAAGAAATGAAATGCCGATATTACCTGTGAACTTCACTTTGCTACCGACATCCAAAGTAACAAGTGTATGTTAATAAAAACAAATAAAAAATCACAAAAGGGGGAAAAAAACTACACTAATAATATACAAACCCATGAAAATTACCATCATCACCATAAATTAATAATCGAAAGAGTTGTGGGTCATTTCAATTAATAAACTTTATAGCACTAAGTGCCAAAATATCATAAATTTGAGAGTATAACCACACAACAGAAATTTCAACCATAAATCCATGGTCATAGTGATGGGCACCGACATCATCAATAATATACGAATTTAAAACGCACGAATCATATGCCAATACATGACATGGCGATAATAAACTGCAATAAGGATCCAAATATTTACTATCTCTTTTTCGAAAATAGTCACGTGAAATTGGGGATGTATACTTCACTCCTAAATGTGATACTTTATAAAAAGCGCGGGAAGAAGAGGTATAACGGGACGATATCCTTTCTTCATCAAAAATAGGAGGACCTTCATAAATACTTGAAGTATCACTAAAATCAGATGACGAATCCTCAAATAAAATTTTCCACATATAAAAAGAATCAACATTTTTCTCAATTAAATTAGGAGAACAATCTTGATAAGAATCAATATCCAAATCATCACAAGTATTACATGTGCCAAGATTGTAAATTTTTTTCTCCTCATAAAATTGATTATCCCCATTTAATTCATGATTATTTTTAGAAATAACGTTATTATACCGTTTGTTTACCTCTTTTCAATTGATACACTTTGGTGGAAAAAATAATAATTAATGGGTTGAATTCTCATCCACACCTTCTTTAACTTTTAAAATGATTACTGACCCATCTGACTCAAATTGAAATACGTAGTCATCTAAATTTTCAGTATTTTTTAAAACCACGTCCACAGGAACAATAGAGAAATATGAGAAAGATAACGGGATAACAATATGAGGATCACCCATTATAATTTACAACGAATGTTTTTTTTAGAATGCAAAAGCAATTATAGTTGACTTAAAATCACGTAAACTAACACAAGCAATTTTGATTTATCTAATTAGACAGCTCCTACTCTTTGATAAGAGAGAATTTAAAAGACGACCAACTACGATTATCGCCTCAAATCTCAATTTTACCTCCAGGTAGGTGGCCGGTACGAAGACTCATTAAAAATCACAAATCCTAGACAAGGTAAAGAGGAATCGATTTAACAAGTTCGCGTTGGAGTAGCTCTTAATTCCACGCTCGTTAAGAGTTTTTCTATGAGCTATGTGATCCCCTAAGGCCAACGTTGAAAAGTGCGAAGTCAAATTGTATCAGGAAAAAAAACTTTAAAAATCAGGATCACTCGATAATTTAGAGAACCCGCTCTGATACCAATTTGTAAAAAACGTGAGACTGTGTGATAATTGATTAAATTTATTCACAAGTTTCCAATTCGGCACACTTTTTTAATTAGGGTATATTTTTAAATCAAATTAATCCAGCCCCTAAAAATGCATCTAAAAGTGCGTGTGTCAACCCATAAATAAATAAAGCATGTGACACAAATATTCAGAAAAATCCACGAAGGGCAAAACCTTTTATTTCACTATAATTTTTTAAAAAAACGGCTTACACAGATTACAATGAAATAGGGTGACATACGAAATATCCGCAGGTGTCGGTTCCGATGTCTCGGCTGGAACTTTCCCTTTCCAGGAGGGCAGTAGTGAAGAAGAATACGGCTCCTCCATAAGATGTGAACTTTATAAGGAATCCCTCCACAATAGCACACAGTTGTCGGTTGTAGAGCTCTCCCCACAAAGTATGAACAAAAGTAAAATATGTTCTTATAGTAATTGGGATTAAAGTAATTGGGATTTTTTGTGAATTGTAAACAAAATAGAAATTATTTGAACCCTTAAATGAGAGAAGAAAACATTCTGCCAAACAAATGTTATCGAGAGTTATGGAAGATAAACCAAACAAAAGTTTCTATGGGTATTAAAACTCTTCTCTGCGTCAAAACCAAGGCTGCCACACACCCTTTTATAACAAAGTTAAGTCGGTCATAGAAAGCAGCGTGTTAGCCAAAAAGTCATCTCGTTCGAACGACATAGCTATCTCGTTCAAACGAGATAACTATGTCGTTCGAACGACGTAAGCATGTCGTTCGAACGAGATTCCACACATGTCTCTAGAAAATTTTGATACGAACGCGTGACCGCCAGTTTCGTATTTTTTTAATTTTTTATGAATTAGTTATGATTTTTCTACGGAAAGGTGTCCTGGAACAAAATCTTTAAAAAAATATTTGATAAAAATATCCCAACACTTTAATATGAAATGATAATGAAACTTTAAACATTATTTTACCAAATGTCATATTATTGGGCTTGAATATTGAAGACCACTTGTAATTTGGATTCGTCTTTTGTAGATGAAAACTTCTTCAATTCTTCGACGACCTGTAGCGGTATACGACATAATTAATTGTGACGGACTTATTAAAAATATGTCCTTACAAATATCCCCCTATGTCTATGCCGGTACATACATAAAGCATTCGAATTATCAAAAACCAAAATGCCTATACAAATCTACCCTCCCATGAATCCCAAAACTGAAAAGATAAAATTTGTAAGTTCTCAACTTTTTCTTCAACATCAAAACTCTCAAAACTTTTCTCATCAGGGTGTGCAACATCATGATCTTAAATCTTCGTACCTACACACATGAGAAAAAGCAAAAACCTTCGTGACGCATTGAGTTTGAAATGATATAAGAATAAATCATTAATAATCAAATCTCCCCCATAATGCAAAAACTCCCCCATAACATGATAATTCTTTCTCCCCCTTTTTATGATGTCCCCAAATAGACAGATAAGAAGAAACAATCAAAACATGGAGTGTCACGATAAAAAGCATAGCAAACCAGAATCAAGCTACGCGCATGTAAAGGAGTATCTCACAAATTTCACAAACTATTTTTATTTTTCAAATTTTTCATACAAAAATAGGATACAAAAAAATCACACCATGGACTTAAACTAAAACAACCAAGTCATGGAAATGGAATGTATGGTTGTGAACACATTCAATAGATAAATAAACTCAATCAATCATATGTGCACGATGCATACATGTACCCCTAACGAATGAACATCAAAATTATCCTTAGGTGTAAAAATTTGTTGAATTTAAATGACATCGTCTTATACAAATCAACAAATCAAAGTCAAATGATTTCCACACCAATAACGTCCAAAACTATTTAGCGCATTTTTAAGATTTTCAAGGACGTGCAAACCCGTTATAAAATCTCCAACCAAACTCCCTCATATATATTTTCTTTTAGAGGTGTTAAACTAAATTCTCAAACTTTGGAGAATTGGTGCAAAAACCTAAATGGCCCATAATTTGGCATGAATTTCTTTTTACTACCTTTAATTTTTTCTTTTTTGGGGGCTCTTTTAAACCTCTTTGGACCCCGGATAATAAAATTCCTCCATTAAGTCCAATTTAACGGTGGCTTAGTATTCGCAAAAGCAAAATGAACCTTTCACAGCCCTTCTCCGTTTTCAAACAAAGCACACAAATTCACAAAACGATTCTTATATGCACAATTTTCTTATCAAAATTTATCGCGCTTGGTTCGTTTTAAAGGATAGGATTGAAGTGAAAACACCCAACCAACATGTGATAAGACAAGCACAATAATCAAACAAATCCGTGGATGTGTGCAATAAAGGAAAACATGAGTCAAACATGTAGGAAGTAACACTTAATTACATCTTAATGACTCCAAACATTATAAAGCACATGGATGAATTGACCTATTGTCTCAAAACACTATCAAATAGGCACATGAAAAATATGGAATGATGTTGTGACCGGTCATCCTAAGTGTCCATCCATAAACGGTGCAAACAAAAAATAAAAATCTTTTTGTATTTTTCAAAAAATTTATCAAAAACAAAAATTAATACAAAAAGTACATGTCACAACGCTAGCAAAAATATATCAAAAAGCATAACTAGCGTATGACAAACATGCAAACACAATCATCTATATGATATGGCAAGAGAAGAATCATGTGCAAGCAAACGAGAATCAACTTGTCTAAAATCTAGCGTATTCAAAAGTGATTTTCTAACCCAAATAGATGTGAAACGTCGTGTAGGGGATTTGGGAACCACGGGAACACTAGACACCGACTTCCTAGGACATTTTCCAAGATCGAAACAAAATCTCCTAAGATGACCTTTCCTACCACAATATGAACACGTGTAAACGTGTGGAACGACACCTAAAGTGTGATCTTTTCTAACATCCTTGGAATTAGTTGACCATCTAAAACAAATAATGGTTTTGGCTTTAGCATTAGAAGCATGAGAACACAATGAGCCATTACCATCACTATCAAACCTACTTGAGTCTGTCAAATTATTTTTTAACTTCAAAATTTTTGACTCAAGCAAAGAATTAGACTCTTCCAAAGACAGGGATTTCTTTTTCAAATTTTCAATTAAACTTAACAGTTTATCACGCTCATCCTCAATTAAAACAAACTTATCCCTAAGAGTCTTTTCACGTGCCGTAAAATCATCGATTAATTTTTTATCCTCGACGGCACAAACGGGAACCCTAGAATTTTTTAAGTCCTCTAATTCCTTCTCTAAAATAAGGACTCTCTCATCACTCTTCTTTTTGGAAATTTTCAAAGAATCAAAATCAATACACAAATTACCAAAGTGCTCACGACAAATATCACTTTGAGTTTGAAACACTTGCAAATATTCAATTTTACTTTTAAAGAGAGAATTTTCTTTTTCCAAAACTTTAATTCTTTTGCAAAGTTTCAAATTCAAAATTTTTAAATTTTCAGCATGGTCGTGAAATTTTTCAAAAATAGGCTCCTCATTAAATGGGCGTTCCATTGAAAAATTGCGATTTTTTCACAAACTTGATTTTTCAAAAAAATCAATATCACACAATTTTGCGAAAAATAGGAATACGCAATAAATTAGCGCAACCTGCTCTGATACCAATTTGAAAAGTGCGAAGTCAAATTGTATCAAGAAAAAAAACTTTAAAAATCAGGATCACTCGATAATTTAGAGTAACCCGCTCTGATACCAATTTGTAAAAAACGTGAGACTGTGTGATAATTGATTAAATTTATTCGCAAGTTTTCAATTCGGCACACTTTTTTAATTAGGGTATATTTTTAAATCAAATTAATCCAGCCCCTAAACATGCATCTAAAAGTGCGTGTGTCAACCCATAAATAAATAAAGCATGTGACACAAATATTCAGGAAAATCCCCAAAGGGCAAAACCTTTTATTTCACTATAATTTTGTAAGAAAACGGCTTACACGGATTACAATGAAACAGGGTGACATACGAAATACCCGCAGGTGTCGATTCCGATGTCTCGGCTGGTACTTTCCCTTTCCAGGAGGACAGCAGTGAAGAAGAATACGGCTCCTCCACAAGATGTGAACTTTATAAGGACTCCCTCCACAATAGCACGCAACTGTCGGTTGTAGAGCTCTCCCCACAAAGTATGAACAAAAGAAAAATATGTTCTTGGGTTCCACAAAATAACCCACATTAAAGTAATTGGGATTTGTTGTGAATTGTAAACAAAATAGAAATTATTTGAACCCTTAAATGAGAGAAGAAAATATTCTGCCAAACAAATGTTATCGAGAGTTATGGCTGATAAACCAAACAAAAGTTTCTAAGGGTTTTAAAACTCTTCTCTGCGTCAAAACCAAGGCTACCACACACCCTTTTTCTAACAAAGTTAAGTCGATCAAAGAAAGCAGCATGTTAGCCAAAAAGTCATCTCGTTCGAACGACATAGCTATCTCGTTCAAACGAGATAACTATGTCGTTTGAATGATGTAAGCATGTCGTTCAAACGAGATTCCACACCTACCGCTAGAAAATTTCGATACGAACGCGTGGCCGCCAGTTTCGTATTTTTCTATTTTTTTATGAATTAGTTATGATTTTTCTAGGGAAAGGTGTCCGAGAACAAAATTTTTTAAAAAATATTTGATAAAAATATCCCAACACTTTAATATGAAATGTCAATGAAACTTTAAACATTATCTTACCAAATATCATATTGTTGGGCTTGAATATTGAAGACCACTTGTAATTTGGATTCGTCTTTTGTAGATGAAAACTTCTTCAATTCTTCGACGACCTGTAGCGGTATACGACATAATTAATTGTGACGGACTTATTAAAAATATGTCCTTACAAAGGTCTACTTGATTTTAAATTAAATGTGATGGCTCGAAATATGCAAATATTTGGTTGATTAGTGATTTTCGGGTCAAGGAAGGGTGATGAAATCCCCACCTTATATTTTATTTTATTTTTTTACTAACAAAAATGAGGGGAAAAAAACTAGTCCGAGCGTCACAACTTCTTTAAAATAAAATCGAACAAATCCCCGGCAACGGCGCCGAAAACTTGTTTGTCAATTTACAAAATACCGCAAGTTTACGGGCTATTATAAAATAACGAGTGTATGTAGGGGTCGAACCCACAGAGACTTATCAATTTTAACTTTTAAAAGAATTTGTAACTGTCCAACTAGATCAAACGGTATAGAGAATAATTATGAACTACAATAAATAAAAGCAACTACGATAAATGAGAGTAACACAAGATATTTGTAAATAATATGGAAGGATTAGGATTTGGGATCCATTTATCACTTAACTAATATTGCACACTAATTTAATTGTGTCATTCCCTTTTTATAACTCAAATTAAACCAACTCTCGTTGCGTTTAATTCAAAAAATATGAAAGTTATATTCAAAATATTTTTAACCTCTCTAATAAACGACTAAAATCCCTATTCCCTTAGAAAATACAAGTTTTAAACTTTGCAAGTGTATTTAAGCATGGACTATCAAAATAATCAAAGTGCAAGCATAATCCATTAAAAATTACTATTTTTAATTTCAAAACTTGATTTGACAAAATAATTTTGAAGGTTTAAAACACACTCGTGTCATTTTAAAATAAATACCGAATCTTTAATAACAATTAAAACGAGTAGGGAATGAACAACAATCAAATTAACGTGACAATAATAGCTAACTATGATAAACTTCACCCTACTCCTAATATAAAAATCAAGCTACCATAATGAAAGAGAAATTACAAGAATAAGTGGAGATTTTCATTAATAAACCAAACTTACAATAAGTTCTCTAACAATTAATAAAAATTCGGTCCTAAAATTGAATACAATCACTCAAAATTGCTCCCCGAAATTTCTCCTAAAATTATGAGCTCAAGGGTCATTTTTATAGGATAAGTGGTGAGGAATTTGAGTTGTGGTGAAACTTTTTCCGATTGGTCGAAACGTGTTGAAACTTATCACTCCACCTCTTCAATCTTTAGATCGGGATAAGGCATCGAATCTCCCCCCACTTGATAACTCTTAGGATTGCTTGCCAAACACGCATGCTAAATTTAGTCCAAATCGGAGAATAAAAATTCCCAAGTTTTTTTTACGATTTCAAGTGTTAAGTTAGCCTTTTTCGAACGAGCATAAAAATTAACTTTTTCGCGTCATTTTTTAATTGATCATCAATTTTCACCAAATTCCATTATAACCTGCAAAATTTTCACTAAGCAACTTTTTCACAAATTAGCACAAGAATATTATAAAATTATCAAAGTGCCCATTTTTCACTTAGAATTGCCGTTTTTAATTCAAATTCAATCATTCTATAATTTTTTCACTTTTTTTTTTAATAAAATGGTCCTAAGAATTTTTTAAATAAAATAAAATGGGACTAACAAGGTATGAATTTGGGTATAAAATATACAAAATAATGCACTCATCATATAAGCTTTAAGTGGCAAAAGAATTCGTAAATGTGTTCGGCTTTACCTCAAAGTGAGGTCGTATAATGTCAATCTACTCGGCTGGCCTGTTTAAATAAGATTGGACACATCTATGTTTTTGTAAGTGCTTACACGTCAGACGTCCCCTATTAAACACGTGGGATTATAATAATGTATCTGTTACACCATAATTATCCGCGCACTTATCAACAAGACCAGTCCGTGGTCTAAGGTGCCATAATATTATGATAAACATGTATCTCTAGGTGTAACTGGCCGACTTGTAAGGGAATTCTACATGTCCTCTTGTAAATATCTACAAATCACCTATAATAGGGCACTAATTCATGAAAAAAAGGGACTCCCACTGATCTTCTCAAGCCACGAGTTGTATCAGGAACCCTAATTGTAACTTTGTTAATAAGTTCAATAATAACCCAACAACATCGTGGACATAGGTTTCCTTAAAGGGACGAACCACGTAAAATCATTGTGTTTTCTCTGTCTCTCATCCCCATTCTTTATAAATCATTGTTTCTCTCTAGATTAATTCATTATTTGTTGCCATCATTTTTTTACGTTAACAATCATTATCACAAGCAATACAATATCTTTATATATGAATTTTGGGCAACACGATAATGATGTATTGAAGAGCTTCAAGCTTTTATTTGGTCTTAATAATGTGTTAAAGTATATCAAATCTTCTAAACACCCTTACTTTGTGCAGACAGTTGAAAATTGCTCTGCAATCAATTGGAAGATCAAGTTACATGTAGTGTTATTGGTATAAAGCTATATCTTTAAAACACAATGAACAATTGGGATATTTGATAACCTTACGAAAATAAAGATTTTCTCTCAAGATATCGAAAATTTTAGACTTAAAATTGATTTACCGTGAATTAATGACGAAAGTACCCGTATAATGTTGTCGCCTTTATTAATGCAAATGCGTGAAAGGTTTTTTGTGATGAAATGCTTGATAATTTAAATTTTAATAATATTATATACCCAAACCAAAATATATATGACAATCGTGTGTTACAAGAGTTTCTACACCATATTCGTAATTTGAATTTAAGGGTTAAAAATACTGAATAATGTATAACTGATTTAAAAGTGATATATGATTTGGATAATCACAAAAACCAATGTCATCCAACTAGGTACAAGCCGCATGTCAAAATAGAAGATTCTTCCAATTCAACAACGATGGTCATCTTGTCAGAAATGTGAAGAAAACCATGGGCGTTTCGTTTCATAACCAGGTGAAAAAGTTAAAGAGGTATCATATTAAAACTACTGTGTTTTGAATTTAAATAAATTGAGTATTTCTTTATTATAATTTCAATAAAGTAGTAACTTAGAGACAACATAATATGACAATCCCATATATATACCAGACATACGAGACAAACTATATGGAGAAACACATCTCTTCCACCTGAAACTGAATCACTGTAATTACAATGAAGGGAATATTAAAATATAACCAAATTTAAGTCGTTAAATGACGTCAATTTAACAACCAAAATCTCACAAACTTCCCCATGGGTAACCTTTACACTTACTCAAACATATATTCGAGTTATTACATTATCACCATTTTAACTTAAATCACAGAGTGCTAATAAGACAAAAAGCAATACGGGACATAACAAGGACAAGAAAAATCCATCCCATCTTAAGAGAGGACATAAATCAAGAAGGCAATATAAATGGATAAACACTAACTCAAGAAAGTTGCTAGAAAAGACTATGCATCCAAACGTAAGTAATATTAAACAAAATTATACAGGCCCAATATATTCCACATATTACTAATACATAACTTAATAACACACGCTTGCAGTAACGTGGAGGGATAATGCAAATGAAAAGGAACCAATTACTAATTTTTTTATAGGTTTCCTCACCCACTTTTTAGTCCTGCACTACTCGATAATTTAGAATACCTGATTACATGATTGTTGTTTCTCTTTTTCGTGCTCGCTTTATAGAAATTACCGACTTGAATACATTAAATAATACTTTGTTATGAAATTCCAGGCCCCGAATGGCTCCTAGATGCAATTCCCCACCAACTGAAATCCTTTACTATAGCCTAAATAATCAATTACTGGCATGTGCTTTGAATTTTGAGCCTTGTCACTTCATTTATAGGGTTTTAACGTTATGAGTTAGTACGGTATACATCACAGTTTTGATGCGAGCTCTAACCTTTTCGTGTAATAATTAATTGTATTAATTACTATACAACACTAGATTATATACGATGCATATATGAATAACATAAGATGTATATAAATCTCCATGGCCATTAACAACATTTTACATCGGTAAAAAGGTAATACGTTCTTCTTACCTTAATCATACTCTTACACTAGTTTACAGACGTGCGCGATGCGTGAATGATTTTTAGGTCCAGGTGATATATTCCTTTTTACAAAAATATAATAATAATTATATAACATATCACGCCAAGTAAACATTATTTTGTTTTATAATTAGTAGAATATAGAAACCGATCAATTGGATTCATCTCTTATATAACCAATATGTGATAGATTGATTTTTTTTCAAAATCCCATGTTCATCAACTCTATTAAAAAACTTAATACAAAAAGCATAAGTGAATTATACAAACCATACCCCCTCACACCAATTTCAAAGTACACCATAGCTTAAATTGCAATGTCATTATTCCTATATAATAATAAAATGTATATGGTATATTTTTGAGTTGAGTAAATGAATTTTTTATGGTTAACAATTTCTTTATATATATATATATATATATATATATATAGAGAGAGAGAGAGAGAGAGAGAGAGAAGAATGAATAATATAATCATTCATCTTGGTATGAGATAATTACACATGTTTAGCTCAAACTCATAAGTAGCTTTAAAACTTTAATTTGCCTTTATTTTTCCTCACTTTATCAAATTCAATATGGTGAACAAATGAGTACAAATAACTGAAAAAGAAAAGAGAACATTATTTGAATGGGTAGTTACCCTATCACTTAGTGTCCAAGTTGGTCAATAAAGCACATGCTAAAAATTAGACTAATAATCATATTAGTAAGCAACTTCCAATAATTATGGCAATAATCATATTATTGAAGAAATACCAAGAAAAAAGTAATGGCAAGAGAGGAGTAATCCATCATACATCACATCTTCCTTTGATAAAAGCCAAAGCTTTCTTGGCAAGAGGGTTACCACTATATTTGATGAAACAATTCGGTAAAGAAAAAATAGGAAGTGAGGGGTTCTAAAACCTTAAATGTATTGAAAAGGGGGCAGTGATATGAAATGGTGTGTGGCTTTCCGAGTAGAAGAGTGCATCTTTTGAAATGCATATGTTTTCTTGGAAAGATAAAAAATTGAAATGAGGGACAATTAAGAAAAGTTAATGCAAATGTCTTTAGGGTATCCGGACAATCAAGAGTTCAGATGAGAAAATGATCGGAGGAAGGAGAGGCAATTGGAATATTTATGAAGTGTACACATATCTTTGTGTGAGTGCGACAAATGTCGACGCGGTGTTATGATGACAATTATATATATATATATATATATATATATATATATAGAGAGAGAGAGAGAGAGAGAGAGAGAGAGTTAGGCTCCTATACATCACTTACTATACATCATTCCCACATCATTATTTAAACGACATTTGCATTTGAACAAAACGACATGTTCCTCTAAAGCACCCACTCTCCTGTTAATTAGAGACCAAACATTCTCTCTCTTCGTAAACCCCAAACCCAGCCGGAGCAAACCCAAATCAGCCGGAGCAAGTTGCGTTCCCAGGTCCATTTTCAGGTTCGATTTTGTTCTCTCAGCTTATGGGTTTCCAGCTGCGTTTTTTATTTCTCTCACCTGTTGTTTTTCCAGTCGATTTGGTTTTTTTTCTCAACTGTAAACCCAGCCGGAGCAAACCCAATTCGTGGTTACTTTGATGTATGCAAATGTCGGTTTTTTTAATTCGTTGGTTACCACTTGTAAGTCGATTTGGGTTTTTTAGTTCAATTTGTAGATACCGGATGTATGTGCTACCTGAGTCCGTAATCTGTACAGTGTTTATATTTTGATTTCAATGGATTTTGAGCTGAATCCATGTCTACAATTTGAGTTAACTGAGTCCAAACATGGTGTATGCTACCTATAATTTCTTAGTTTTTAATTTATTTTGAGTTAAACAATATTCTTTTATTGTTAAAGGTATGCGTCAGTGGCACACAATACGACTCATTTGATTTTTCAAAAAAACTTCAATAAAAATTAATATACACTGTAATTAATTTCTATTTTTTATTTGACATTTTTCAGCAAAATGGAGCCTTCTTCCGTTGGGAATAACAAAGAACTTTGGATAGGGGAAGATATGCAAATTGAATTTGAATTTGAGGACAATGGGAATGTGGAAATTGAGAAGGTTCAAGATGTTGAATCTGAAGAAGACAATTTATTCAACCCTCATGTACAATTGGAAAAAACACCAAAGATTGGACAACAGTTTGAAAGTTTGGATGAGGTTTGGAACTTCTATAATGAATATGCTAAAAATGCAGGATTTAGTGATTGAAATTCAACGGTTAATAAGTGTCGGGAGACGAGTGAGATCATTAGGAAGTCATATGTATGCTTCAAAGAAGGGAAGAGTATGCTTGTAGCGAAACCGGGGACATCTAGACGCCGAGGGGCTATTAGAGAGAATTGTAAAGCTAAGCTTGTGGTGTTGCGGTCGAAAGATAACAAGTTTGTGGTTAGTATATTTGTGGAGGGTCATAGTCACCCATTGGCTACCCCAACAAAAACTCATTTTCTACGATCACATCGAGGTGTTTTCAATGCCCAAAAATGCTTAACTCAACAACTTGGTGTAGTTAACATACCAAAGCATCAACAATACAATCTATTGGGACTACAAGCGGGTGGATTTGAGAATGTTGGCTTCACTCAAAAAGATTTGTACAATGAAGGCCGGAATAAGCGTATTGAGTTAGCTGGTCGTGATGGTGACATGTTATTAGAGTTTTTGAATTTAGAGCAACAAAAGAACCCATCCTTTTATTTTAAAATTGAGTCGAATGATGATAATAGCATTAAGCATTGTTTTTGGGCGGATGCTACTTCTAGACGAGCTTATGGTTGTTATGGTGATGTGGTGGTGTTTGATACGACATACAATACAAATAAATATAATTTGATATTTGCACCGCTTATGGGGGTTAACAATCACGGGCAAACAATTATATTTGGTTGTTCTTTTTTGAGTGACGAGACAATTGAATCATTCATTTGGCTTTTGAATCAGTTCTTGGATGCGATGCCGGGTCATGCGGTCATGCGCCCAAAATGATAATTACAGATCAAGATCCTGCTATGGCGAGGGCTATAACTGAAGTACTACCACACACACATCACCGGTTATGTTCGTGGCACATTTTGATGAAGTTTTCAGAAAAAATAGATGGGGTGAAGTATAACAAGTATCGGGGTGAGATTTCCGATTGCATATGGAAATCGGAGACAACAGAAGAGTTTGATTTGAAATGGCTAGATCTTATGACAAGAAGAAGTTTAAGTGAAAATAAGTGGCTTAATTCATTGTATGAAATTCGTTCAAAGTGGGTCCCCGCATACGTGAATCATATCTTCTCCGCAAATATGTCGAGTAGTCAAAGAGCGAAAAATGGGCATGCTTTTTTCAAGAAATATGTTTCGAAGAATAATTCCCTTGTTGAGTTTATGATACAATTTAGTAGGGGTATTATGCATCAACGTCATGAAGAGTTGCTTTGCGATCACAAAGACTACAATGAGAAGCCGAAGTTGAGACTTATGCACTTTGTTTTGGTGCAAATGGTGGACATTTATACGAGAGAAATCTTCCACAAGTTTCAAAACGAGATGTGGGACATGCTGAATTATATGTTTAATCTTAAGACCGAAGAGGGGAATAAAACTGTGTATGAGGTTCGAAAGACAATTGGTGATAACCACCGTGTGCGACTAATAAGTTATGATCGAAGTTTGGATTTCGTATCTTGTAGTTGCAAGCTGTTTGATAGCGCGGGTATTCCATGTCAACACATGCTCGCGTATTTGGTTACCGAGCAAGTACATCTTGAGTAGGTGGACCAAGAGAGACAAAAATTTAACCGTTAGAGATTCTATTGGGATGGTGATAACATGCGACAAATCATACTTCCTACAACGCAGTCGACTAATCCAAAGATCTTTAGATGTGGTGGAGAGGGCCCTTATTAGTCCGGAAGCTACAAAATTTTTTGATGACGCTTTAGACGTGGCATGTGAAAAGATAAATTTAATTGTTGATCGTGTACAACCACCAATACCATTGTTGAAAGGTCCAAGTGGGGGAGATTCGATAAACATGGGCCCAAGTGGGGTAGTTTCGGTTAAAATGAGTACCAATTTCCAACACAGCTATAATGAACCGCAACAAATAAGGGCGAAAGGATGTGGTAAGCGACTAACAAGTGGAAAAGAGAAAGCGTTGAAAAGAGCAAAAAAGTTGAAGGAGCGACGTTGTAATGGGTGTGGATTGGTAGGCCAAGCTCATGACAAAAGAAATTGCCCGGTATTGACTAGCAGGTAATATTTTTGTTCTTGCGTGCTATTAATATTATGTGTTGTTAATATTAACTAATAATATATAAATTTCTCATGTAGGGTCATGGATGGTAATTCGGAAGGAAGCTCGGTTCCAAGTTCGTCCGAGGATATATAAATTTCTCATATAGGGTGATGGATGATATTTTGAAGATGTACTTTGTTTCACTTAGCAAGCAAATGCACATTTTGAACTTTGTTTCAAGTAGTGTGTTTCAAGTATATGAAGTTTGTTTCAAGTTGTGCACATTTTGAAGATGTACTTTGTTTCTAGTTGTTCAAGTTATGCTCAATTTGAAGATGTACTTTGTTTCAAGTTAAAACAATTTTTTTTTTTACATTAAAACAGTTTTTAGATTAAAACAGTTTTTAATTTTTACATTAAAACAGTTTTTAGATTAAAACAGTTTTTGTTTACATTAAAACTATTTATTAAAAACAGTTTTTAGATTAAAACAATTTTTTTACATTAAAACAGTTTTTTAGATTAAAACAGTTTTTAATTTTTACATTAAAACAATTTTTAGATTAAAACAGTTTTTTTTTTACATTAAAACAGATTTTAGATTAAAACAATTTTTAATTTTTACATTAAAATGGATTTTAGATTAAAACAGTTTTTAATTTTTACATTAAAATGGATTTTAGATTAAAACAGTTTTTTTTTTTACATTAAAACTGTTTTTTAGATTAAAACAATTTTTAATTTTTACATTAAAACAGTTTTTATATTAAAACAGTTTTCAATGAAATTTATGTGCAATAGCAATAGCTTGAGCTTATGTGCAATAGCAATTAGGGGTGCACAACGAAACCGAAAATCCGATAAACCGAACCAAACCGACTGCATTGGTTCGGTTTGGATCGATTTTTTTGCTCAATGGTTCGGTTCCGGTTTGAAGAAAAAAAAAACCGATACATCGGTTCGGTTCTCGAGTCCAGGGTAAAAAAACCCAATCTGATCCGAAAATCGATCCGATCCGAACCAATCCGGGACCGAACCGATTTATAATTACATATATATATTTATTTAATATATTTAACACTTGTAATTTATATTTTTGTGATTATTTGAGTTTCTAACTTAAGTTATTGAGGTCAAAATTAATTTTAACCTTAAAAGAATTAGTTATGAAACACATTAATCTTAAAAAAAATTAGTTATGAAATATGATTTTGGAACCGAAAACCGATCCGATTCGATCCGGGAACCGCTGGTTCCGTTTGGTTCGGTTCAGTATTAAAGTCGGTTCGGTTCCGGTTCCAAAAATTTGGAACCGACCCAGGTCGGTTCGGTTCTCGGATTAGTACCAAAACCGATCCAAATCGAACCGTGTGCACCCCTAATAACAATAGCTTGAGCTTATGTGCAATAGCAATAGCAATAGCTTGAATAGCACATTGCTAGTTCAAATAGGAGCAGCAAACTGTAGGTGCAAATATGAACAATAAACATGATTTAAATCATACTTCCATTTCAAACGGGATCATCCATTACATAACAAATTCCAACATCCGTTACATCCATTACAAATTAATTTGAAAATACAACGTAAATGAACAACACAAGTAGTCCAACAATAACACATCTCCAATACACTTTAAACTGGTTGAATTCCCCTCGTAATGTTGCCAATTCCATCTCCAACGCATTGATCTTTATCGTTAACTCGTAATTATCGTTGCCCAAAGACGTTTTATCGTCCAACCACCGAAAAATTACAGGAGCCATCTTGATTATTTGGACAACATAAAAAACGCCTTCCAGGATTTGCCGTTGTCTTCGATGTACGAATAATGGTATTGGCTTCACAAGAACATTTGGATTTTGAATAACTTGAACCATTGCTTGATGGCATTCCTGTAAAGAATCAAACCATAATAAACAAATTAGGAACTCAGAAATAAAAAATTAGGTACTCTAAATCAGTTGTGGACAATCTGTAAATGAAAAATTACGAACTGTAAATCCCAACACTGTAATCGATTTAGGGTAAAAAAAAATGGCAACACTGTAAAAAAAAAAATGCCAACACTGTAATATTGCACCTGATTTCACGAACTGTAAATCTCTACACTATAATCGATTTAGGGTAAAAAAAATGCCAAATCAACACTGTACAGATTACGGACTCAGGTAGCATATACATTTGGTGTCTACAAATTGAACTAAAAAACCCAAATCGACTTACAAGTGGTAACCAACGAATTGAAAAAAACGACATTTGCATACATCAAAGTAACCACGAATTGGGTTTGCTCCGGCTGGGTTTATAGTTGAGAAAAAAACCCAAATCGACTGGAAACACAACAGGTGAGAGAAATAAAAAACGCAGCTGGAAACCCATAAGCTGAGAGAACAAAATCGAACCTGAAAATGGACCTGGGAACGCAACTTGCTCCGGCTGATTTGGGTTTGCTCCGGCTGGGTTGGGGGCTATCTCTTGCTCCGGCTGGGTTTGGGGTTTACGAAGAGAGAGAATGGCTGGTCTCTAATTAACAGGAGAGTGGGTGTTTTTAGAGGAACATGTCGTTTTGTTCAAATGCAAATGTCGTTTAAATAATGATGTAGGAATGATGTATAGTAAGTGATGTATAGGAGCCTAACTCTCTCTCTCTCTCTCTCTCTCTCTCTATATATATATATATATATATATATATATATATATATATATATATATATATGTATATTTGCTTAACTATTTTGGCCTTAGTACGTAAACAACATAATATATGCAAACTAACTAATCACACTCTCTCTCCCTCTCCCTCTCCCTCTCTTCCTCTTTTTTTTTTCTCCTTAACATCTCAATACATACCTTTACACAATTGTGTAAAAACGCAAATCTACATACCAATCCCACACTGACGGAAATACGAAAACGAGAAACTTAAAATGGGAACATATTATGTAAGGTAAGAAAAGAAAATTCCAAAAGGAATCAATTCTCGTAACAAATATTAATATTTTCTATCTCAAATGAGTGAGTATCAAATTAAAAAATTGTTCGAGTCTACAAACTAGTCATAGTAAATAATATTTGGTACACTTAAAATTCTTGGGAGTATACAAAGTACAAATCAGCCACATTTGATGTAAACCAATTATTATTCTCACAACCTCTAATTTTTTGACAAATTCCAAAACAACCCCACATTAAATTACACCTTCTTTCATACGTAATTCCGGCCCAAGGTCTCTTTTTTTCCTAAGTTTCAAAACGCCCTCCCCTTCGTTTTCCCCAATTTCCCAAATTCCGAAAAGCCCCTGATTCTAGGGTTTCTTTTCACCGACAGTCCCACCGGTAACTCTCTCCCTCCCCTTACTTGTTTTGATTATCGTATATAATGTATGTGTGTATTTATGTTAATCTATCTCAAAGTTTTAGTTCATACTTATAATTATCTTCATTGATGCAAATTTGCAGCTTAATTTTGTGTTTTGGTTGATTAATTTCTGATTAGATATAAAATTGAGCTGTGTTTTTGCGTTGACACCTGTTTTGATCATCAAGATGCTAATTTTGTTAGTGTTGTAATTGTAGTTTGGATATGAAATTTGAAGCTGAATGCTTTGTGGTAGCTCTACTATATTTTAAGAATGTTGAGTACTTATAATCCTTTTTTTTTGGTTGAAGAAAGGGATAAAACAATTAATGCTTGTGTATAATTTTAGTGTAAATACTATGGTTGCACTAAAATCTACACTACAGCATGTTGCACTCCAATGGTTACTTTCAACTTTTTGGGTAAAAATTGAAAAGACCAATGTGACATAAACTCATGTAAAATGAGTATTTTTTAGAAAAATAAAATATTCAATGTGGATCTTATTTGAGAGTTTTTCAAAACTATTAATTTTTATATAATTGGACATGTGAAATAAAAGATATAACAATGTAGAGTTTAAGATGAGAGGGAAAGGTGATGTGGCGGTGCATTTTGCACATTTATTTTACACTTTGCTATGTTGTCATGTGCTTTCACACTAGTGTTGGAGCACGTTGTGTAAATATTACACTAGACCCACTTTTACACTATTTTTGGAGATGCTCTCTGAGCATACTTCTTGGTCCCCCCTTTCTAATTTTATTAAAAATTTATTTCACTAGGTAATGGACTTGAACGTTTCATGGATTCTTCCCACGAGTGAAAGGCCATTGGGTGTCTTGGTAGTCGGTGGCCGCTTAAATTCGCGTGGATGGTTTTGAGGAACGTGAAATTGAGTCTAGTGTAGTGTTTGGGACGATGAAATTCATGTCTTGGAATTGGAATTAGAACGAAATCATTATAAATTTTGAACTAATATATACTTAGCAGGAAAAAATTGAACTAATATGCAATCCAATTCTAGTTCGAAGACATTAATGTACTCGGAGATGGTTATTAGAATTCATCGATATGCTAGACAAAATTTTCATACAATTATGGAATACCTTGTGGCCTAAGCAAGTGGAGTCACAGAATTTACGTAATTCCTTGCACTTCTCTTCATTTGCACGCTTTCCTTGTTTGGCTTTGTAAGGTTAAGCCTCTTGTTTATAGGAGAAGATCGTTAGTAAAGGATCCTTAATGTGGTATATGGTTGTTAGATCACGATTCGTATCGTGAATTGACATCTTATATTTCTAAATTATGATGCATATGTAAGATTAAATCACAAGATATGTTGACAATTTTGCAAATTAATAATATGATACATTACGCTATATCCCGTTTGAACTAAGTCCGTTTACGGGTCTTATCTTCTAAAATTGATATATGGATTCATGGGTCTTAGCTATTATACATCAACAGTAAACACAGTAACAAATAAAGATATTATAAATACTAACTTGCCAAGTAGGAATATATTAGAGAGGGAGGAGGGGCAAAGAAGGAAATAAGAAGTTAACGTGGTTTGGCCCAATGTGGTGCCTACATTCACACAGGTGGTGCTATGCAGGTTGTATGTTATTTCAATGGGCAAAAGCCGTGAAAAAAATGAATACAAGTTCTAAAGGTTCTCATAGGGTTTGTGTATGACCGTTAGGCAGATTAACCTCTTGATTTTTTCTCACGTGGGATTGAGTGCTATTTATAGGAAATTATATACGAGAGAGAGTAGTGGGATAGGTGGAGTGCCTTTATAACTCAGGCAATTACACTTTTTACATTCCATTCCAAGAGACAACTAACGATAGGTTTGTTACAACCTATTAGAAAGGTGGGCTATTATGTAGAATAATCCTCGTACGTACTAGTGTGAGTGAGACTGCTAATATTCCACCATGTGACTCACATGCCTTGATGGAGGTAACTAACAACGTCAAATGAAGGTGCTTAGTTATCCAACCGAGTAGGGCTATTACTGAGCCGACCAGATTGGCGTAGCCGACCAAGTTTACTTAATGGGCTAAGTACCTTCTAATGACAGGTGTCATAATAATATTGGATTATTTCATAACTCATATTTATGGCATAACAAAAGCCCCCAATACTTTATTTTTGATTGGAACGTGTAGCAGGTTCTCTGGAGTATTAAATTTTCAGAGTAGCTGGTGATATGCAATGAAGGGATGGAGTGTTATGTGGTTGGATTTGGTCGGCTTCGTGGAAGTTCGGTCGTCTTGAAATTCTGTTTGACTGAGTCGGCCCGCTTTGAGGTTGCTGGGCGTTGTTCATGACTTGGACGACATAGTTGCTTGGTCGGTTGGCTATCTTAGAGAGTTGGTGTATTAGTTTTTTTGTTCTCCCAGTTTAGTGGTTGTTTTGTAAATATAGGCAAATTTTGGAAGGTGAAGTGCTCCGAGGATACGCTGGTAATAAACCATATTTGGCAGCGAGTCACCGTAAATATGAAGCGGTAGATACATTTAACTATCACTAGATTTGGGAAACTGTGAAGACGTCTTTTAAGCTTATAAAGTGTCAGTTCCTACTCTTTTGCTCACTTTACCTTTCATTTAAAAAAATCCCTTTATTTCTCTTCATGCTTTTCAACCGTTGTTAGAGCTTGCCGTTTGCCCCTTGTTCTTTGCCAGGACTCCTTCCTTCTTCTTCATTTCCTTTCTGTAATTCATTCCTGTTCTTATTAAAAAATGGTACACACCTTGACGAGAGTTCTTTAGAGGAATTTAGGGCCACACATGGGGTCCCTCCATGGGTGGTAATAGAACTGTTAAATGAGGCTTGTGACTTTTGCGCTTTGTCTGAGGGTCACTGATTGCCTTCAATGTTCATAGCAGAGTGTAGGGTCACCTTTCCCTCCAACCGTTTGTTTCCAGAGTTTTACCAGTAATTCGTTATGGTCCCGTCAAAGTTGCCCCAAATACTTAGAGAATCGTTAATGGGGTGCATCGCATTAATGATCTGTATGGGATACACATTGGAGTTACTGAGCTAATGCACTGTTACCACTAGGTTACCACTAATAAAAATATTCTTTATATGAAGACGAGGTTTTCGAACGGGGCTTTAGTTGTGAACCTCCTTGATTCCAATAAAGACTATTGGGATCATGGTCTAATAGTGATGAACTGGCAATTCGCCCCTCTTCCTGAGGGCGCGGAATATGAGGGGCCAAGGTTCCCTCAAAAGGGTAGAGGAATAGGTTAGAAAACGAATTTAAAGTATTCCTGTTTGGACTGTCATTCTCTGATTGATGCTGATTCAATGCTCTTATATTCAATTTTGCAGCGAAGAGTAAGAAAAAACTTCCCGTGAAGCTGACGTGAATTTCATTGATCTCGAGACTGTTTGGTCCATTTAATAGAGAATAGGCGCTGAAGATCATCCTAGGTCGATTGCTTTTTTGCTCGGATATAAGAGCAGAACTTCTTTTGTCGCAAGACCCACTGAGGCGAGTCCAATTGCCCCAGTCTCTTTGGACGATCCAAAGGTCTCCATTTCTGATTATGAGCTTGGTTCAGAGTCTGTGGAATGCATAGAAGTTCTCCTGTGGAATATATAGAATGAGATGACTTTAGTGAAGAGAGCGCCTTTTCATTATTTGAGCCCCTCGATGTCTTTAATGCCTGCCAACATTTCTCCGAGCAATATGGTGAAGTGCAAGATGACCAAACTCATTGCCTCATGCTGGCGTGAGGTCGCCTTCACCTGTTCGACCAGCGAGCAATAAACCTGAAGTTGGAGGTTCTAGCGAGCTCTTCATCCCTGATAAATCTCCCGCGAAGGAACATGAGCCCCTTTCCTAGAGGATGAGAAAAGATCCACCTCCTAAAATAAAGATTTTTGGAAGGAAGGCTGTTGACAAGGGCAAGGTTATTACTCAGTCTGTTGCTGCTTCTCTAGAGCTTGCTCGCGACTTAATCAGTTATGGAGTCCTTCCTGCTGACCGAGCTGTTGCGTCTTCCCTTCCCAACTCAAGATTGTTGGAACGTGCGAATTACAATTTGGTCCTCGTAAGTTGGTAGCTCATTGCAAATTTTCTTTCACTTCTTCCATTCTCTCTTTTAATGTCCTCTTTTGCCTGTTTGTCTCGCAGTTTTTAATCGATTATGACCATCTCTTGGAGAAGAATGTTAAGATTAGGGAGTCATCCTTTGAAGCTGAGGTCGCCCTTAATGAGTTGCGAAAGTCCCTAGAGGCAGCTTATCGTGCCAATGAAGCTCAAATGAAGGAGAAGAAGAGATTGGATGAGTGTTCGAAAGTTGGAAGAGGAGAAGGTCGCGTCAAATAACACCTTCGCTGCAGCCGAAAAATCCAAAAAGGAGGTTGAGGATGCCAAAATTGCGGTCGAGCTGGCCAAAACTCGAGCCCCTGAGGCGAAAACCAAAGCCGAGCAAGCTTTAGCTTCGGTTGGCAAGACTAAGGAAGATGCCTTCACAAATGGCCGAGGTAAGGCCTTTTGCCAATGCTTCTATGCGGATTGAATACTTGAAGAAAGTATTCTTCAAAATGGTTGGAACGAAGCCCATGTCAAAGTCGGCATTGCTTAAGAGTTTGACCTCTTCCAACTGTACCTTTCTGGCTCTCCTCAATTTGATGAGGAAGTTAACGATGGTGAAGAGGTCAGTGCTGAAGACCAGACTTCCAAGGAACCTTTGGTTATTGTTGAGCGGACGGAGGGTCTTGCTGCTGCCACTGCTAACAAGGAAAATGTAGGGAAATAGGTCCCTCTAGTCGTGTTAGGAATGCTCGTCTTATTTTACCTTGCTTATTTTTGCTTTCGTCAATGTAAGGGGCTTGCTCCGATGTAACCTCTTTTTTAATTGAATGCAATTCTTATTCCTTCCATTGTTGTCTTAGTTAACTTCCTGCAAGCTCTTTTTCTTAGCAAATTCTTATGTTCGATGACATGCTCTATGCAGTTTAATGCAAGGCTGACAACTCAGGTCGCCGTTCAAAACGACTTTCAAGAGAGACGTAGGAGTCTGTCCATCGCTGGTCATGATGAAGTTGACGAAGACAAGCTACTTGGCCTTGATGTATATTATCAAGCTAAGGAATCGTATATAAGTCTACACTGCCTTTTTCACCCGGCGGTTGCCGATAATGCAACCTATCATGACATGATTTTAGCTGTTCAGAAGGATCACAAGGAATCATTAGGGAATCTTCAGGCTGATTAAGAAAAGAAGCTGGCCGAGCTGTAGAAAAATAGTGGTTTCGACCAGTGACTACTTTCTTTGGCATCTGCTTCCTCCAGAAAAGAGTTAATTCTTAATGTCGAACTGATCAGTGATAGAGAGGTTGCCACAATGTTAGAAGGGGAGAATAATACCTCACGGACAGAACTCGAAGGTCTCAAGAAGTTCAAGTCTGTCGAATAAAATGAGGGTGCTTCTTTCTTAGAAGAGAATGCCCGCTCGAGGGAGGAATTGGAGTAGATAAAGAAGGCAAAGGGTCAGTCTTCTCAGCAATAGAGGGAAAATTCGCAGCCCATAAAGGAAGAGAGAACTAAGAATACTCCGCTCGATCAGGTTGCAACAATCAAGAATCAACTATCAATAATTAAGAGACTAAGTGAGAAGGTTGATAGCCTCACGTATTAATTTCACAAGCAACCTCGCACTGTCTGGATGGATTATGATGAAGCTCTTGTACATATGGAGGCAGAACTTGACCATGGTCGCAAGGTCGGTTATAAGTATGGCTGGCTTAACGCCCTTGCTGTGGCGAAGGTTCCTAAGGAGGACGAGCTATGGTATTGGCATGACCCAAGTTGCTTGGAACATCCTAATCCTACCTTTAAGATTGATGTTTCATGGATCCCTCCAGATGCCATCCCAGTGAGCTTGATGAGGAACTACCTTGGGGATTGTGGTTTTGATGGGGACGAAGATCTCCATTGACCACTTGGTGAACAAGGTGAGTTCCAGCAGTCAGTCAGGGCTCAGAGACCTGAGGATGACCATTACCCCATATGCATTGGATGTTCCCTGGATTTGGGGATGTGGCAAGCGAGCAACCTCGTTCTCGCGAGTAACTTGTTATATTTTGTTTGTTTTTATGATTTCCTTGTAATAACTTTTCATAAGCCATAATGAAAATTTACATTTTTGCATTCCTTAATGACATTTTGCACAAGTAAATGTAATCGGATGCCTTTGACTTAATCAGTTCTAGTCTTATGGGCTTATCGTAACATTGTCTACCGGCCATGTCAACTTACTGAATGTTAGGTGTTTAAAATGGGTCTACTAGCAGTTTAATCTTATGATCATGTGGTCGGCTGTTGCCTGATTGATTCGACTTACTAGTTACCAATGTTGGACGAACCTAGGATGTCCGGTTTTAGGTTTTACTGAAGCTTATTCCAACTTACTGGTCATATGGACGGATCTTGTCATCTTGACCAAGTGTTAGCGTTAGTTATCTGAGACAACCAAATGTGTTAGGATCTATCTTGGCGTTTAGCCAGATATGGTCGCATCTTGTTGTTCATAAGACTATAACGGATTTTCCAGATTTGGTAAACTTCTTGTTCTTGGTCTTCCCAAGGGCGAGATCATATATGAAGTGAAACTTCTTGTCCGTGACCTTGTCTGGAACGAGGTCATATATGGAGTGGCGTTTTAATATATTGCTGATTTTAGCACATCTCCCCCATCCTGACAAAAAACATAAAAGAAATGACAACATTCATGGGGAATTAACAATTTTTATTTATCACTGAAGGTGCTTACAAGAGATGAAAAGATTGAAAGAGTTTACATTTTTGTTCATTCAGTGGTAGTATTTTCTCATGTGCTCAGCATTCCAAGGGTTCTTGAACCGTTATCCTTCCAAAGTTTCAATTCTGTACGTTCCAACCTGTATGACTGCTGATATTTTGTAGGGACCATGCCAATTACGCTCCAATTTGTTCCCTATCTGGATATTGTTCTTCAACATGTAGTCTCTCTCCTTTAGAGTGCTCGGTTTTACCCTTTTATTATAGAACCGAACAGTCCGTTGTTGGTATGTTGCCACTCGAAGAGCTGCATATTCTTTGACTTCCTTTACCGGATCTAAATCCCGTCTTCTCATTAGGTAGCTTTTAGGTGAATCAAAATTGAGTACGTGATGACTTAGCCGACCAATTTCAATTGGAACAATTGCTTCTGACCCAAAAGCCAACATGTAGGGGGTCTCGCTGTTCTCGGCGTTGTTCTATATGCCCATACTCTGCAGGGCTTTGATTGTTACTTCTTCATTCCATTTAACAGGGTTTCTTCGTTCATTGATCCAATTTCCTTTAGCATCGTCCAACCTTTTTTTCATTCCGTCTAACAGGGTTTTGTTTGTTACTTTTGTTTGCCCATTATATTGTGAATGATCAGGTGCAAAATGTAGTTTTTTAGATTTTAGAACCTACGCAGTAGTCTTCGAACTCTTAGTTGTCAAACTGTGTACTGTAGTTGATGATGAAGGCGTAAGATATCCCATAACGTCAAATAATGTTCTTCCAGATGAAATGGAAGACCTTGTATGGCATCTTAATCAGGGGTTCAACCTCTACCAATTTGGTGAAATAATCCATTGCGACGACTAGATACTTGAATCTGCCTATGGTCTTTAGCAGAGGGCCGACCAGATCTATTTCCCACACAGCGAACGACCAAGAGGATGTGATCATCGTGAGAGAAACCCCCAAACTTTTGTGGATTGTGGCATATTTCTACCACTTATCGCATCTCCTTGCATAGTCCGTGCCTTCATGGTGAGCCAGTGGTAGCCTTGCGTAGCCACTTGTTGCACCAATGATCCGCCATCTGAATGTGCCCCACAAGAACCTTCATCACCTCCTTTATCTTGACTTTGGTTGGGTGGACACATCAGAGCAATGCTACGGTGAATCCTCTTTTATACATGATTCCCCCTTTTAGTACATACATCGCCACCTTATATCGGAGTCTCCTTACGTCTTTTGGATTTGCTGATACTGAGCCGGTCTCCAAATATGCTCGTATGGGGTATATCCAGAATGGTTCCAGTTCCAGTTCCAGTACACTAACATTTCTTTGTCGGTGCGGTGCGTCTGTACATGAGGATTTCTACAGACACTTTCTTCTCAGTTTTGCCTTTGTGGCGAATGCATGCCGAGCAAGTGTTTTTGCTCGGGCGTCCTCTGCCCTTAGAATTCTGACCATCCTAACCGCTAGGAATTTTGCCATGTAAGCCCCCAATACTTAGTTCACTATTAGTCGAGAGTCGCCGTGCGCCTGTATCTGTTCGACACCAAGAGATGATGTGAAAGTTTGACCAATTTTTTAAAAATAGCAAAAAAGTTATTTTGAGGTGATTTTTTTTATATGGGTCGCTTGAAATGTTTAAATATCATATAAAAAATTCAACTCAAAAATATTTTTTTTATTATTTTAAAAGAATCAGTATGTAAACTTGGTATGTATAGGAGCCTCGCTTTATATATATACACACGGAAAGGATCTCCAACATGCCTCAAAGAGGAGCAAAAAAAGGGACCATTTTTAAAAAATAGTAAAAAAAATTATTTTGAGATTTTTTTTGTACGGTATTTAAACATTTCAATGAATCTGCAGAAATAAAAATCAGCTCACAATGATTTTTTTTGCTTTATTTTTGTAGGTTTATTGAAATGTTTAAATACCGTATGTCAAAATAATTTTTTTTACTATTTTTGAAAAAGTGGTCCTTTTTTTGGATCGGTATGTTGGAGATCCTCCATGTATATGTGTATATATATATATATATATATATATATATATATATATATATATATATGATGTAAATCTAAGAATGCAGAAGCGTTATTACTATACTACACAACAACTATTACCTACACAACAATAACAACAACAAAAAATTATACTAAAGAAATGAGTTTCTTTTCTCTCTATTCTCTTTCTCAATATTCAAGTGTGTTTACAAATGAGGCCCAAGGGCCTATTTATAGGAGAGATTGACTTGCTAGCCAAGCTAATAACCAAAAAGACAAAAAAGAACCGCTAATAACAAAAAATGACCAATTAGCCCCAAATATGCTTGCTTGGGGATCAATTAAAGACTAAAAATAAAAGAAAACCACCCGCCACCCGCCACGTATCGCTACGGGAGTATAACCACGTATCGCTACGGGAGTATACTTCTATCGGGAGTATAACCACCCACCACGTATCGCTACGGATCACCAAACACATCATTGGAACTCGTGAGGAAACTCAAAAAAAGTACCCCAAAAAAACTTGTGGGGGTGCAAAAATAATTTTCTGAAAATTGAGGAGTGCATCCCACAATTTTCTTCTTCTCCCGATCAAGCCCTAGAAACCTCCTCCCGGGTTAAAAAGCAATGTTTTGGAGCATCTAGATGGGTTTGTGTTTGAATAGGCCAGCGCAAGTGATTTTTGAGCAAAAATGGGGCAGAACCCTAGGTTTTCGGGGTGGTTCTGGGGAAGGAGGTCGGCCGAGGTAGGGTGGCTGGAAAAAGGGGATTTCAGGGCAGCGGGGTGCGATAAAGGGGGGGGGGGGGGGGTCAGGCTATTTGGGGCAATAGGGGACAGGGGGTAGGGCCTAGGTTAAAAAAGAGTTGGGCCACTTGTTGCTTCAACTCTTAAATGTTCTCTCTCAACTTTTGATTAATCTTTTCTTGTTGTTTTGATTTTCTTGGAGTTATTGGAGAGTAGTTTACGATTTGATAAAAAAACACACCGATACACCAAACACCAATGTGGAGCGACACCAACTCTAATACCAATTTGACGTAAACTACACGTTAATGGCCAGGAAAACAAATAAAACCCTAACTTTTAGATAGAGAATCAAGAGATTTTTTATATTTCAAAAGGAGAATCTACCTCAAATGAGGCTTACATGGGGGTATTTAAAGGAGGGTGGTTCTGGGGAAGGAGGGTGGCCGAGGTAGGGTGGCTGGAAAAAGGGGATTTCAGGGCAGCGGGGTGGGGTAAAGGGGGGGTAGGGGTATTTGGGGAAATAGGGGACAGGGGGTTAGGGCCTAGGTCCGAAAAGAGTAAAACCACTTGTTGCTTCAACTCATAAATGCTCTCTCTCAACTTTTGTTTAATCTTTTCTTGTTTTGATTTTCTTGGAGTTATTGGAGAGTAGTGTATGATTTGATAAAAAAACACACTGATACACCAAACACCAATGTGGAGCGACACCAGCTCTGATACCAATTTAACGTAAACTACACGTCAATGGCCAAGAAAACAAATAAAACCCTAACTTTTAAATAGAGAATCAAGAGATTTCTTATATTTCAAAAGGAGAATCTACCTCAAATGAGGCTTACATGGGGGTATTTAAAGGGGAGTAGTAGCTTAGGCCCTAAGCTAATGCTCTAATTACAAAAAAACCCTTAATTGCCTTTTGCTACTTCTCACCTCTAAATACTAAAGTAAAAGAAAGTACAAGGACATAATAAAATAAAAAAATAACAAAAATACAATAAAATGCTATAAAAGCGAGCCCATTTCCATCGATATATATATATATATATATATATATATATATATATATATCCACAAGATTATTTGACTATTTGATAGAGTATTCGTCATTAATTATTTTTTATTAAAAGCATTACCTATTTTTTTTTATCCAACTGTTTAAGAGGGGTTTCCATCATGTTGTTTAGTTCAATGGAGATACTCGTAAACCTGACTTTTTTTTGGTGTGTGTTTGTGTTAGTATGATTCACTCTTAATAGAAAATAATATATCTTATGAACACAACGTAATTCACATAGTGACATTGGGATTTCAGCATCATGACAAACATTATACAGCCAAAGTGTGCCTTTACAAGAGCTTATATCTACTTTTTGAATATGACGTGACGATTTTCATCACTGCAAACATAATGAGGCCAAAGTATACCTTTATGTAAACTTACCACTATTTTTCGAATATGCCATGATGATTCCCATCTCACTTCCATTTCAGTTACAAGCTTCTAACCTTTTGTGAATTCACTTTTCTTGAAACATAGGCATTCATTCATAGTGTTCTTACAAACAAATATTTTGATCATCTTCAAAACAGTTTATCAAATCAAGATTACACTGATCTTCATTTTCTTTTTGCATTATAATTAAAAACTGAAAAACTTTCCAAAGACCTATCCATACTTGTATATTATTAAGAATATTGTGCATGTTTATTTTGAAAGTACCACTTTATCATATATTATAATACACTAAATACATATTCCTTACCAATACCAATAAAAGGTCGTACCCTATCCACAAGGCTCCCCCTTAACTGCACGTCTGGGAGAGGCGGATGTTGACTGTCCTTATCTCCATACATATATGGAGAGACTGTTCCCATGTCTTGAACCCGAGACTAATCGTAGCTTGGGCATGGCACTTGCCATCGCACCAAGGTACGACCTCTCCTTACCAACACTAATGCACAAAAAAATAATCCCGTGTATGATCAACCCTCCGCTTCTCTTATAATATAACAATCAGTAATACTACGTATTGCGAAATAAAATTTTAAACACCCTAAAGGACTTTCCTCAATTGCAAGAGCAGAAAAGTAAATTCAAGTGAATTGGAACATATTGATGAAAAACCAATAAAAAAATATGTTGTTTGATATGGAGTTTTATAAGGAGAACCAAATTAAATTTGTCTTTTGAAAAAATAATTTATTTGTTAATTAAGCAGAGATAGTGCGCAGTGATTAAATCTAGATTGGAATTGTGGACAAAAACTCTAGGGATAATACGCAGGGATTAAATCTAGATTGGAATTGTGGATAGAAACTCTAGAAACAAGAGGTTTAAAATAAGTAGAACTAAATCAAATATGGTGATTGCAATTTTAGTAATAATAGGAGGACAAATGAGGATGTGGTGAAACTTGAGGGTCAAGAGATATATAGAAATATCCAAAAAGACGGAGATATTAATGATGATGCTACTCATATTATTGAAGCATGTTGGGTTAAGTGGAGAAGTGCTACCGGTATATTGTGTGATCGACATATACATTTGAAGTTAAAGGGAAAAATTTATAGGACCATTAAACCTGCCATCATGCCATGTTATATTGGACTGAGTGTTGGATAATTAAAAAACAAGATGTGCTTGACAAAGATGCTGATGCTAATATGCATTTGTGGTAAAACTCGAAAGGATAAAATTAAAAATTAACGAATTCGTGAAACGGTAAAAATAGCTCGTATAAAGATAAATTGAAAGAGAATCAACTTTGATGGTTTGGAGACGTCAAACGTTAACCAATGGATGCCCTCGTAAGGAAGCGCGATTTACTTAGTAGTGATGGTAATGCTAGGGGTAAAGGCTATGAAGCACGGACTCGACACGTAATACGGTATATGACTCGATTCGGGATACAGGATACGTGATTTTTCCAAAATATAGGATACAGATACGCTAGGATACGTTAAATATTTATTATTTTATTTTATATATATTAATGATAAACTTGATAAAATTAAAGCATCAAACACCATTATATTAAAGTGCTCAAATATGATGATTATTGTCATCAAACAAATACCATTACAATAAAACATCATTAACATAAAAGGTTGTTCCAACAAAAATATAAGACAAAAATAAAGATAATATCCTTAGCATAAAATAAGATAGAAAGAAGCCTCCCGAGAGCATCCAGGCTTCATAGTAGCTCAATCACTAAGTAGACCCAATATCAACGGCATCATCTCCGTCAACCACATCATCAAGTACCATAAAAAAGGATTCAAGTGGGATGTAAAGGTTAAAAATAACACAACTAAGAGTGAAAACAGTTAAAGAAAACAATACAGTTAAAAACAACACAGATAAAAAAAAGAATGAAAACATAAAAAAAGTTGAGAAAAAAAGCAGAAAAGAATACAACACAAGCAAAGAATGAAAAACAAACAACACAGTTAAAAAAAACATAGTAAAGGAAGAAATATAATTAAAGAATGAAAAAAAAACACAGTTAAAAATAAAAAAAACGTATCCTATAACTTAATGCCCTAATGCGGGTGCAGGAGCTGGTGCGAATGCGAGTGCTGTAATGTGTCGATTTTCAAAATATTAGGATTTGAGAGCGCCACCAGTGCGTCTATGTATTTAACATATAAAAATATATTTATAATATATAAGTATGATTTTTAATATATATATATATATATATATATATATATATATATATATATATATAATTTGTATATCATATATATCTTAAGAGAGTAAGTAAATATAAAATGTAAAATATGAAGTTAGTACAAGACAAATTTATATGCTTCCCATATTATATAAAAAAGAAAATGCAATCAATTTTCTAATGGAGTTGAGTATATTATTTATACATAAATAATAAATTCAAGTTTTTGAGAAGTATAAAAAGATGTGGTACAACAACTCAATTTTATTAATTAAGGGGTTAAAGAAAAAATTGTGGCCACAAATCATTAACATAAGTTGCTAGAGCTTTTGCTCTCCCACATAAATATGCGATTATAGTATTTGTCCCACATCGGTTGAAAGAAAAAACTCTCAAGCTAGAGTGGTTTATAAAATGCACATTTTGTTCAATAAAGTAGAGGTTAGCTCTTTGTGTAAGAGCATTTGTAAAACTCTCCCTTTCTCTGAGATGGCAATACAGTTGAAGATTTATTATTTTTATACCCTACAAAGGGCCGGGTTTTGAAAATGCGGCTTTGAGTTTTTGAATCCGCGAATTTGACTCTAGCAATTCGCGAATTTGACCTCGAATTGCAACGGATTGATGAATTCGCGGTTTCCGTGCGCGAGCGTCGACCTAAATGGACGGATTGGGGCACTAAGATCCTAACGTATCCCCAGCGTATCCAAGCGTATCCCCAACGTATCCTATCGTATCCCAGCCATTGAACAAATAAAAAAAATAACGATACTCTAGGATTCACGTATCCTAACGTATTCCGTATCCTATACGTGTCCAACAAAAATTCGTGACCTCCCGAGAGTATCCTTGCTTCATAGGGTAAAGGTAGGCCTATATTGACTTGATGGATATTGTAAAAAAAGACATGATAAGAATGTTGCGCTGGACACAATAGAAAGGAAAAATAAGATTCATCTAGTCGACTCCAAATAATTGAAAATGTTTGTTGAGTTGAGTTGAGTTTATAGGATGTGCTGTGAATTGTTGATTCTTTTTTATAATTTTTTAATTTTGCTTGATTGGTAATCTATTAACTTAAAACAAACATTAATACAGTCGTGGGTGTACACACATGCATGGAAAATAAAACAATAGATACATATATATAGTGAAAGGTAAAAGTGACAATTTATTATATTATTACGCATATATGGAAATTCTTGATAACTTAGGTCAACATTGTTACACTTTTACAATTATCCCTGAAAATTTATCCCTTTCACTGATAATGTATTGAGGTAATGTATTTTTCTAGTCTCCTGGCATTGTATATTGTTTTGGTTAATCAGTTCATAGCTTGGTGCTAGTATTGGATTTTAAATCTTGACATCAAAATCCTTTTGATTCTTAATTTCACCGGGAGTTGCGATGGCTGTTTAATGTATCAGTGCGAGAATGTAAATTCTTAATTATGTTATAAAGTTTCAGTTACACCTAGGATGTACTAATGAAGGTATTCACAGATACTGATAGATATTTTCTTTAGATTTAGACAAGCAGTAGTGATTAATTGTCAAACATGCGCAAAGTGAACTCTTCCAACATATTATGAACTACGTCGAATGAATGAACATTTTCATATGACAACTATTATTGTTTAGAGTGAACAGACATTTTCGTAAGCTAATTATTATTGCTTTAGAATGACCATGACGGATATGCTTTTATTATCTTGGTAGTTGTGTGGGTTGGACGGGTTTTGGGTTGGTTATTGATGGATGGATCTTTTATAATGGGTCAAAATGGGTTGGGTTATAGTGGGTTGTCCCATTTTCTTTAGTATCACCACCACCTATGCCACCACCATCTCTCTCTCTCTCTTGGACCTCCACATAAAATTGTTTAGTTTATATATGATCCATTTATGGTAGTTGTCATAAGCTGCTGTCCTAGTTGTTGTTTCTTGTGAGCTTTGTTAAAAAAACTGTAGATGTTGTGGTAATCAAATATTTGTTCACATGGATCTCTAAATGACTTTAAAATCAATGATGTAAATTATTTTGACAACGATTTACTAAAAATGGACCCCCCCTCAAAATAATAAATAAATGAAACTAATTCAACCTTATTATATAAATTGTTCGAGTGGTGTAATTTGACGGCTATAATGTTTGAGTTGGTGCTGGTATCAAATTTATGAATTACTCATGAGTTTGTTAGACTATAATGTACATTCTCTCTCTCTCTCTCTATATATATATATACACACACACACACACACACACTGTGAACCGAGGAAAATTTTTGGGGATGATTTTGATTTTCATATTTTTTTTCCTTCATGGCTTGTCCCTTGTAGTTTTGACATTACCGGTAATTAGTTATAGGTAGATAGGGTATATTGTCCCATGGTCAAGGGAATGTAGAAGCTTTTAGTGATTTACGGCTTATGTCACCATCTTCATGAGACATCGTAAGATGATAATACATTCCGTAAGTAGTTTGGATATGATAGGAATATTCCTTACACCCACCCCTATATAAATTGTACACATAAATCGAGAAAATAAATCAATTAGTAAAATATTTTGATAAATGTTTTTTTTTCTCTCCCGTGTGCCATTGACACCATTTACATTAATTAGTATTAGAGCTTATTTGCTCCACCGATGTGTAGAACTCGTGAAAAAAACAACAATGGTGCCAAGGAAAAATTGTCAGGTCGGGATTAAGTGCCCAATCGATTAGTTACTATTAGTCACATATTAAACCAATGTTATCTCGCCGCTTTGGTACGTGATATGTCTATATATATGGTATGTGATAAGGTGGGTGTAAGTTGGTTTGCTACTTGGATAACATAGTGTTTTATTAATTTTGTTGAGGTTATTTTAAAATCATAATAAATTATGAAGAATATATATGTACACCAATTTGAAAAGGTTCCCTATAATTGTGTAGTGTATGATTTATGCAATATATTAAGAAAATATATCAACCATTCTTGTATATATATTTTTTTAATAGGAAGTCTTTTATCTCCACATATGTCATTGATTAAATCAAAAGTTGTTTTCTTCTAATAGCTAAATATTACTAACTATTAATATCAGGGATGACTTTTTTGTTCCCCCGAAATGACTTTTTTTTTTCCCCTTAAAAAATTTGATAAAATCAATTTTAACATATTGGTTATTTACAGTATGACAATAAATCAATCAAATGCAAAAACATTTTTTTTTACATATTGTTAATTTTATAATATGACAATAAATCAATCAATACAAACTCAAATTGACAAAATCAATTTTTTAGTTTGATTTACATATTTTTTTTTAATATTATGACAATAAATTAATCAATGCAAAATCAAATTGACAAAATCATGTATTTGAGTTTCATTCACACATTGGTTATTTTATAATATGACATATTGTTTTTAAATTTTTTTTTTTAAAAGTTAAAATAATAAATTGTACAAGTTAAGTGCAATTTTAAAACAAAAAAAGGAAAAAAAAAAGAATTAGTAGATTGAAACAATACAATTTTCGAAAAATGAATAGCTCTTTTACTTTTAAAAAAACAGTGAAGTTGAAAAGAAGAAAAAAAACACTGATCATTAGTATGTATATGTAATTAATTGATTAGTATGTATGTATAATCAATATATATATAAGTGTGTGTGTGTGTTAAAAATAAATATAATTAATTGTTGCACTATCTTCAATGTATGTTTATATATACCAATTGCCAACATATATTAAAATAACAAAAAAAAGCAGAATTCGTGAAGGAAGAAGTACAACGTTTTTTTTTTCACACCTCGGTAAAAAGGCGTGAGGCGCATCGAGGGGTAGCCTCGAGGTGCATAGTGTAACCCTTAAATTCAACCCTGAGGTTTAGCCTCAAGGTAAATTTTTGTGAATTGCCACGAGGCCTTAAGTGATTTTTAAAACATTGCGTGCTAGTGAGCACGTTAATTGCTCCTGACATGGATGAGCGTTAAATGGAAAATAAGGTGAAGATAACTTTCGTCTCAACTCTCTCTCTTTAAATTTCAAAATGGTAGGCTTCAATATGAATATTTATAGATGGAAGATAGCTTAGGCTTTAAGCAATGATTCTAATTACAAATATACCCCTAAGAGCCTTTACTCCCACCTCTAAATACTAATCAAACAAGTACGAAAGGAAAATATAACCGACTAAAGAATATAAAAGAAAATAACAAAAATGCTATAAAATCCTAAAATGACGAAAATGTTCTCGAGCTTCTTGATTCACATCATTCTCCCTGTCTTCCAAAAAGCTCGTCCTCGAGTGTGTGGTGGAACGCCACCAAAAGGAACCCATCCTCCATGGGCTCCGACGCATGCCATAGAAGTCGTCCTCTAACTCGACCCGAATATGGCTTAAAAAGTGTCGGAACATCGAGGCCAAAAACATCCAATGATATCCTTCCACCATAAAACCATCATCATATCCAAATAAGATCAAACCCCGTGTCAACTGTGGGGGCATACATGGAGGGTGGGGGTGAAGTTGGGTGGGTTATGGGTATAGAGGTGGAATTTTAGTGGGGTGAGGGATAAAAATGGGTTAGGATAGGGTGGGAACTGAAATTTTGATGTTTAGGGGGTATTAATGGTTGGAGGAGAGTTAAGAAAGGGGTGAGGAGGTGAGAGAGAGTGAGAAAAGGGGGCGATGGGAATTGCAGGCGACATGGTGGTGGCAAAAGGAAGAAAAAAGGAGTTGGAGGGGGCGCCCATGGTTGGCAGGAGCTCTACCGGTCCAGCTACAAAAGTTGCCTAAGTTGGACGAAATTTTAAGGGTAGGGTCGCCAAAGGGAGTAGAATATGGATTTGATTTTTTTTTTGAAAAATGTCACCGGAGGTGGCCCAGGGAAGCCGATTGACTTCGCCGAAGCATGGCGGTTTTGGCCAGTTTTGGATGCCTTCCCGATGTTGGATCGGACTAAAAGTTGCATATGTCGAACACACTCCCAAAGGCGATTCAGATCCGGGTGGTCTGGACTGGATCCGCCGCCGGAAAGTCTCGTCGGAGTTAGAGGAAGAATCACCGGTGGGGGCTGTTTTAGGGGGATTTTGGGAGAGGTTCTTTAGGAGAAGTTGTGGATCGGGTTGAGATGAGGTTGTCGAAGAAATTTGGAGGGATTTGGTGGAGTTTGAAAAAATTATGGTGATTGGAAAAGTGATAGCGGTAGGGGGCGGAAGTGGCTGTCGGCAGGATGGTAGTTGTAGGTTGGAGGTGGAAAATCAGTGGGTGGGTGGGTAGTTTGAGTGGTGGTGGTGGGAGGGAGGTGAGTAAGCATCAAGTTGCGCTAAGAGGTGGAATAAGACCCCCCTAATCGATTGGTGCGAGGTTCCACATGAACATATCTCCTCTTAAAACCCATTTGTCATCGTTTACAATTTTTTTATGTTTTTTACAACAACAACGGGTGGAGCCAACGAGGCTCTGATACCAATTGTCGTGGTTGAGTGTCAAATGGGAAATAAGATGAAGATAACTCACATCTCAAGTCTCTCTAGTTAAATCTCAAAATGGTAGATTACCTCAAATGAGGCTACAATATGAATATTTACAGGGGGAAGGTAGCTTAGGCTCTAAGCAATAATTCTAATTACAAATATGCCCCTAAGAGCCTTTACTACTCCCACCTCTAAATACTAAGCAAACAAGTACAAAAGGAAAATGCAATCAACTAAAAAAAATAACAAAAATGCTATAAAATCCTAAAATGACGAAAATATCCTCTAGCTTCTTGATTCACATTAACTCCTGAGACTGATACTTCCTTGCTATAAGTGATACGAGAGTTGTTTAAAGACGTTTGAGGATGTTTATACCCTATTGGATATTGGAGGGTGTACTACTTTTGAGGGACATCTAACATGCTATCAATTTTGTGCCCGAGCTCCTTTTCCCAATCTTTCTCATTACCATATGTCACCAGTTTGTAACGAGTGTGCCCGTGGTTTGTTGAGGGAGAGTATGTCTCCGTGTGCTGTTCTGCCCTTCTTAATCTGATGAAGGATGGTAGTTGGAGGATGTGTGTTGATAGTCATGTAACTAAAAAGATTGCGGTTAAGTATATATTTCTTATTACTCGATTGGAAAAATATGCTGAACCAGATTCATGGAGCTTGTGTGTTCTTTAAGCTATAAACCTGCATGCTCCTCGAAGATGAGTGGAAGATTGACTTCAAAACGAAGGATGGTCTTTATGAATGGACAGTTATGCCGTTTGGTCTGTCCAACGTTCTGTTGACGTTCACGAGGGTGATGACTCGGATACTGCGCCATTCTTAGGCAAATTTATGGTCGTATACTTTGACGATATCCTCTTTTACAGTTCTTCAGAAGAGCATTTGGATCATGTACGCCAGGTACTCGAGGTGCGTCATGCCCACTAGTTCCATCTACAATTATGCAAATGTGCTTTTTGTAGTTATGTCGGTTAATTTCTTTGGATATATTGTGTCTACCAAGGGGGTAAGAGCTAACGAGTTTAAAGTTCAGGCAATTGCCAGTTGCCGCTTTAGTCGCTCAGATTTGTAGTTTTGATGGGTTGTCTAGTTTTTACCGACGGTTCGTCTCCGATAAATTAATTGTGGCACCGATCGCGACACTCATGGGTAGTTGAATCCCGATATACATAGGACAGGGGAGGTCGATGAGATGTTTCGCCTCATCAACGCTCACATGACCATCACCCCAATCCTAGCTCTCCCGGACTTCATGTAGATGTTCGAGTTATCTTGTGATGCTTGCAAGACATGGATTGGTGCTTCAATTAGGATGGTCTCCATGTGGCTTTCTTCAACTAGAAAAGCTCTTTGACCCTTTTTCGAATGCGTATAATGTCGAGTTCTATGTCATTATTTAGGCGGTGCTACATTGACATGAGCATCTCATCCATCGGGACTTTGTTATCAAGTCTGATCACAAGACACTACATTTTTTTAACAGTCACAAGATGATCAGCGACATAACCAACTTCCTTTAGTGATCCACATTTCACCTTTAGAATCGTCTAGGGGAAAGGAAACCAGATCGCCAATGCACTGAGCTATCGATCTCATGTTTTGACCATTCTCCGAGGCTTCGTGTTTGGGTTTAATGAGATTTGCAATCTATATGTGACTAATTAAGGGGCTTCAAGTGACTTCCTACTGCACGACTGTTCTTTGTATCCCCACAGTCTCCCTTTGGGTGAAGATTATTTGAGATGTTCATATGGGTTGTTTAGTCAGCCACATGAAAGTCTCTCGCACATTGATTACGCTTCGAGAGAGATTTTTCTTGCCTACCATGCAGCGTGACTCTAACGCCTTTATGTAGAGTTGCTAAATAGGCTGGATGACAAAGACGCCTCACAGAAATGCCGAATTGTATACTCCCCTTATTCTTGAAAAGCTATGGCAAGATGTGTCAATGGACTTTATAGTGGGACTACCTTGTACGTCCACGAACTTCATAGGCTTCATAGTGTTGACTACCTCGTAACGATTGAGGGTCATGATTCCATATTCCGAGTTTGCCCTTAACACGTTGTCAACCTGCCGACACGATATTCACCATTTCAGTTGTGTTGGGTTCTGGTGCTCAAATGCCTATTGGTCTTGTTGGGCTTCCATCCACACTTCCGTTTAGTTCGATTCTTGCCGACTTCGGCACAGGTTCCATTCACACTGATGTACAGTCTCGCTTGACACGTACTTGTGACTCCTATAAGGAGCAAACAGATGCACATCGACGATAGGTTGTTTTTTAGCACAGACTTAGATACGATTTTCCTCCGAGAGAGACTACATGACAAGGTTCATAAGTTCTAGATGAGACGAGTTGGCCCTTCCCTATCACACACCTTCATGGGTCGAATGCATTTGAGGTTGACTTATCGTTATACTTCTGTTTTCATGACAAGTTTTTCTCCTTTTCGGGGTTACCATGTTCAGTTAATTCCCCTACTGGTTGATGATTTTACGGTGATCATTTTGAAGGTGTTCATGATTCAGAGACGTTCACATGTCTGACAAGCCAACTGGCGTGATACTTGGTTAGTCTCCGAGAGCTTATGGATTATAGAGGCTACACTTCAGCGCATTCACTCGACTTCTATTCTCGTTTATCTGAGTACTTGACTCCCTCTCAAGAAGGGGAGATTGATCCAGGGGCATGATTGTCTTTTATGTTATTTCTTTTAACGAGGGATATCATTATACTTGCATGTAATTTTCCTCTAGTATATAAAGGGGCTTTTAGAATTGTAGCTCGTTATTACGTTTTGGAGAGTATGACTGAGGATTTGAGATAGAGTTTCTTCATTATTTGTGTTATTGATGTATATAATTAATCGCTTTCGATTTACCTGCATGAAGATTGACGCATGCCCCCGGTGTCTTATAAATGTCCATTGGCGCCGTTTGAGTTAATGAGCTAAAAAATCACGCCTAAGTATTGAGATGTGACACTGTTATTTGCTGCGAGCAAAGGGCACGAGATAGATAAATGTCCTTTGGAAGGTGAGCCTCGACTTGTCTTCGATTGCGTCTGGGTAGCGGCTCTACCACCTCCACCTCATTTGACCACGAGGAGGCCAATTTAAAAGATAATGTCGGGGAGGACCGAAGGACCCTTTTAGGTAACCTTTTGGCGACAACCACTTTACGGGGACATTCACGTCGACATGCCTATTTTTAACAGGCACCTCAAGCCTGAAATGTGTCTCGACTCCATGGAGATGATTTTCAAATATATGCCACTACCCAACATCCTTCGATCTCCATTTGGCCCCGAATGAAGCAGAGATGCGTGCTTTCTACGTGCCTTTCATGTACGAGCCATATTGTTCTCTTGGGTTTAGGGAATGTGATAGGGTCTTTTGTGCACTTGGACCCGACTTTTGGATAGGTAGGACAAACAAATCAGAGTACATCCTTGACCTCCAACCTACATCCTCTATTGTGTCTCTAGGAATCTTGACATTCATAAAGGTTTTCGAGCATGTGCAGTGCACCTACAGATCCTCCGATGACCCTAGAGCCCAACCTACATCCATGACCTCCAAACCTACATCCTCTATCAAGTCTCTAGGAATCTCGACATTCATGAAGGATTTTGAGCATGTGCAGCGCATCCACAGATCCTCTAATGCCTAATAGCTCATCCTACCACCCCAGCTCCTAAGGACCTGCTCCGCCACCATAAAGTGCTAACAACTAGGTTACCGAGCTTATGAGTTCCCCAAAGGCACAAAGGCAAAAGGGCTTGTCTTTGTGTGCGATGGTGCGGACCATGATGTTGTCCTTGAGGAGGAGATGGTCCCACATGAGGTTTTCTCCCAGCCACATCACACCTTTTGACACTGAGACCACTGGAGATCTCCCACTTTGCATTCAGATCGAAGTCTTTTCAATACGGGGAGAGTAATGTGAACCGATAAATGATTTTAGACAAAGCAGTAATTTTTATATTTCTTTTGGTTGATTACTTGTCATTTCTTGTAATTCTTAATGTAGAAGATTCTAGTGATGTTATGGCATGTAACCGTCTCGTGATGTCACCCATGACATCACTATGCTATATTATTTCATAAGTAGTTATAATATCATTAGAATATTTCCTACCCCATCCCTGTATATAGTGCACCTCTTTCTTTGGAAAATCAACCAATTAATAAAATATTTTGAGCTTTTCTCTTGTTGTGAGTGTATCTTCTTTGCACGCCATTGATCTTGTTACGTCAATATATATATGTATATATGTGTGTATGTGTATCGCGGAAACAACCTTGCCTTTCTGCATATGTAGGGTTAAGGCTACGTACATCTAACCCCCTTAGTACGCCGTAGTGGCGGTAGTCTCGTGCACTGGATTTGCCCTTTTTTTAAGTGTGTATATGTAGAGGGGACTTGAAGGTAATTTTGAGATTAGAGATAAAACCCCATTAGCAACAGTGTTTGGGGATTAAAGCAACCGAGGCAGCTCAAGCGTGACAACTCAGCGAGGCAGCTTAGTGTGGCAACTCATACTTTAGCTTGTTGTGTTAGTCATATTGTATTTTTGTTTATATTGACTGTAAGCTATAACGGTTGTAATGATGTAACGAGAATAATAATGAATTTTAGTGTGAGGTCAAACGGTACTCGCGAGAGACCAGGCTTGGCAGGGCCTGGGAGAGCTTTCATGCTCTATCGAATGACCTCGCCGTGGGAACTTTAGAGGGACTTGGTTTAGAGGATTGAGAAGTGAGGCACCGTTGGGGCTCGTCCCAACCATCTTAGATACACCTGATAAAACACCGAAAGAACCCTGATCGTGGAACCTCGGGCGGAGCAGCTTGGAGTTCCATCGGGCGTTGAGTTGTGAACCAAACAGCCCACTACTTAATGTCACATCTACTGTAGGTGATGTCACTAGCCAACTAAACAATATCAGACATGCACTTGAGTAAACCACCGTGGTATTTGGGGCTGTCAGGCAGTTGGTGAGCCACCTCTATGAAAACAGCCCCCTGACACACAGTGGTTAGGCAAAAGGCATGTCTTGGCATTTAATATTTATGACGTGGAGACAGCTAGTGCATCCGGTATTTAATGTTTGTGACATAAAGTATGAGGGAGGTCTTTCACAGGCATTGATGACTGAGTTGCCTCGGGGGTGGTGTGGGGGGCTATTTAAGGACCCCAACCACCTTTGAGGGAAAGAGGATCTTTGGAGAGTTCATAAGTTATTGCGAGAGAGAATACATATCAGAGAGAGAGTTATTGCAAACCAGAGAGTTTACTCACTCACCATTGTTATTTATTATGAAGCTTTTAATACTTGACAGAGATTCTTGAGGGTGTTTGGTGTGTTTCTAGCTGCCTACCAAGGTGTATCTAGGGTGCTTACTTCTCTCTCCCTCTAGCTAAGTTACTTATAAAGTTCATTACTATTTCCTGAGTTAGACACGAGAGCTTTGTGAGTTTAAACTGAGTCTATCTTCATTGGGTTTGTGTTTGCGTGTTCTATCATTAATCCAAAGCTTTGGCCAATTAGCTTATCATTACCATACTCGAATAGGGGTTACGCCTCCATATATAATCTAAAGTACGCTCTTACATTTGGCGACTCCGCTGGGGAGGCATTCTTCTAAGTAAGGAGTATGGCGCAAGATAATGCTAATCGAAGGCTCAACTTTGATGACATCCAACACAATGAAGAACAAGCTGCGAGAGAGCTGGAGGCTCTAAGGGATGGGGCTCCTCGAATAGAGGTACCTCCGGTTCAGGCGACGACAGGCATTCCGGGGGTGACACAATCTTCCACGAGTGCAGGGTTGGGACCTACTCAGGTGGCGCTCCTCATGAGTAAGTTTGATGAGTTTTTGCAGACTCCGGTAGCTTCAACGATGCTGGGAGGATTGGAAGCCAATGCCTTTGTAACGCCAGGGGCAGCCCCACCGGCCCCACCAGGTGCAGGTGTAGCGGGAACGGCCCCGACAAGCATGCCCTCTGTTGTGAATCCAATAGTGGGAACCTCAGGAGTATCAACGGCCCCAGCTGTGACGATTGTTCCAGCTGCGACGGGCACTCAGCCAACGGTCTGTTGGTTGTTGCTCCAGTAGCATCACCCATGGAGGAAATGAGGAAGGAAATGCAGAAGGAGATGCTGAAGTTTATGCAAGCTTCATCGCAATCTGCTGACGAGGTAGCTTCGGTCTATGATGACTTTCGAACACCTTATCCCCAGGAATACAACGATGAGCCCTACCCAAATGACTATATTCCTCTTATTTTTGAAAAATACACAGGGAAGGGGGGGAATCCGAGGAGCATATTAAGCGTTTTGTTGAACACTTGGGGGCGCATTGCAACAATAAGAAGCTCTGGTTGAGGGAGTTTTCTAAATCCTTGACCGATAGGGCATACACCTGGTATTCTCATTTGCCCCCCTGGAGCGTTTCTACGTGGGAGGAAATGCATGTCTTGTTCGTCCAGAAGTTCTTTCTGGTGGAAGATGAATTCACTTTGACCCAACTGGGAAGAGAGAAACGACCTGGGGAGGAAGTAGTAGCATATGTCCGGAGGTTCAGAGAAAGCTCCCTCGATGTGAGGGAGGAGGCCAAAGAGTCCAAGTTATTGCAGATCTGTGCGGAGGGACTGCTTCCTGAGTACATCTGCCATCTTATCAATGAGACGCGCGAGGGGACTTTTGCGGCGTTCTTAAAAGCGGCGAGAAATATCTCCTTGGTGGTGCGACCCAATCCAGTGGTGGTGCCTATGATGTTTAGGCAACCTATACAACCTGTGGGAGGGAGGTCTCACCCCCCACGGGTAGGGTACACCGAGGGAGCGGATGGGGAGCCAAGTCGGGGAGAGGAAGCTCACAGCCAGATTCGCTTTCAGCAGCCGGTCGTGGAACCTTGATTGTTGTGACTCGAGCCTTGTGAAATAACGGGTTCTCGACGGGGTGATGAGGTAGGCAAAAGAACTGGTGGAGAATCCTCCCGAGCAACCTGAGGACAGTTAGAAGAAATAGTGATTATGAAAAATCTTAACAAGTGTTTTCGTTGTTAAGTCACCGTTACAGGTGTAGTTTACGAAAAATCTTAACAAGTGTTTTCATTGTTAAGTCACCGTTATGGGTGTCACTGTTATTGGTGGAGTTTTACAAAAATCTTAACAAGTGTTTTCATTGTTAAGTCACCAATATAGGTGGAATTTATGAAAAAACCTTAACAAGTGTTTTCGTTGTTAAGTCACCGATATAGGTGGAGTTTACGAAAAATCTTAACAAGTGTTTTCATTGTTAAGTCCCCGTTATGGGTGTCACCATGATAGGTGGAGTTTCCGAAAAATCTTAACAAGTGTTTTCATTGTTAAGTCACCGTTATGGGTGTCACCGTTATTAGTGGAGTTTTACAAAAATCTTAACAAGTGCATTCATTGTTAAATCACCGTTATAGGTGGAATTTACGAAAAATCTTAACAAGTGTTTTCATTGTTAAGTCACCGTTATGGGTGTCACCGTTATTGGTGGAGTTTTACAAAAATCTTAACAAATGTTTTCATTGTTAAGTCACCGTTATAGGTGGAGTTTACGAAAAATCTTAACAAGTGTGTTTTCATTGTTAAGTCACCGTTATTGGTGGAGTTTTACAAAAATCTTAACAAGTGTTTTCGTTGTTAAGTCACCGATATAGGTGGAGTTTGCGAAAAACCTTAACAAGTGTGTTTTCATTGTTAAGTCACCTCTAACGGTGGAGTTTGCGAAAAAATCTTAACAAGTGTGTTTTCATTGTTAAGTCACCTCTAACGGTGGAAGAAAAAATCTTAATAAGTGTGTTTTCATTGTTAAATCACTTCTAACGGTGGAGTTTACGAAAAATCTTAACAAGTGTGTTTTCATTGTTAAGTCACCTTTAATGGTGGAGTTTGCGAAAAAATCTTAACAAGTGTGTTTTCATTTTTAAGTCACCTCTAACGGTGGAAGAAAAAATCTTAATAAGTGTGTTTTCATTATTAAGTCACCTTTAATGGTGGGGTTTGCGAAAAACCTTAACAAGTGTGTTTTCATTGTTAAGTCACCTCTAACGGTGGAGTTTACGAAAAATCCTAACAAGTGTGTGTTCCTCATTAAGTCACCTTGTAGGTGTGAGTTTGCGAAGAACATTAAAAAGTGGTAATTTGAGCGAGTCAATAATACGTACATGCACAAGAAACCTCATCGTGATTAAAACAAGTCAAAAAACATTTGCATGCACTAAAAGATTAATCGAGGACAATGAAGTAGTTATTATGTAAACCGTAATAATACTTTCACCAAGCTTGGCTGAGAATGATAAAAGAGAATGTTGAAGTAGTTATTATGTGTCCATGATAATACTTTTTACCAAGGCAGAGTTACGAACAATCACAATTAAAGCGTGGATGCATGTTCATTTAAGTAGGAATGGGGGCAACACTTATAGTATATCATTTGTATGAAAAGAATGATAAACGAGGTCCTTCGGAATAACCTATGAGATCAAAGCCTTAAAATGAGATTTAAGATATGAGATATGAAATTGATGTATATCATGTAACTGAGATATGAAATATGAGATGGCATTATATCATAAAATGTGAGATATGAGGTAAAAGTACATCATCAAGATGAAATGAGATATGAGATTATTACCCACGATCCATAGGTCGATCGAACATATGAAAACTAACTAAAGTTGTTTCGTACATACAGTCGATATATTTCAGACATGTATCAATATATCAACTATATGTATGAGGGGGCAAATGTAGAGGGGACTTGAAGGTAATTTTGAGATTAGAGATAAAACCCCATTAGCAACAGTGTTTGGGGATTAAAGCAACCGAGGCAACTCAAGCGTGGCAACTCAGCGAGACAGCTTAGTGTGACAACTCATACTTTAGCTTGTTGTGTTAGTCATATTGTATCTTTGTTTATATTGACTGTAAGCTATAACGGTTGTAATGATTTAAAGAGAATAATAATGAATTTTAGTGTGAGGTCAAACGGTACTCGCGAGAGACCAGGCTTGGCAGGGCCTGGGAGAGCTTTCATGCTCTATCGAATGACCTCGCTGTGGGAACTTTAGAGGGAATTGGTTTGGAGGATTGAGAAGTGAGGCACCGTTGGGGCTCGTCCCAACCATCTTAGATACACCTGGTAAAACACCGAAAGAACCCTGATCGTGGAACCTCGGGCGGAGCAACTTGGAGTTCCATCGGGCGTTGAGTTGTGAACCAAACAGCCCACTACTTAATGTCACATCTACTGTAGGTGGTGTCACTAGCCAGCTAAACAATATCAGACATGCACTTGAGTAAACCACCGTGGTATTTGGGGCTGTCAGGCAGTTGGTCAGCCACCTCTATGACAACAGCCCCCTGACGCACAGTGGTTAGGCAAAAGGCATGTTTTGGCATTTAATATTTATGACGTGGAGACAGCTAGTGCATCCGGTATTTAATGTTTGTGACATAAAGTATGAGGGAGGTCTTTCACAGGCATTGATGACTGAGTTGCCTCGGGGGTGGTGTGGGGGGCTATTTAAGGACCCAACCACCTTTGAGGGAAAGAGGATCTTTGGAGAGTTCAGAAGTTATTGCGAGAAAGAATACACATCAGAGAGAGAGTTATTGCAAACCAGAGAGTTTACTCACTCACCATTGTTTTTTATTACGAAGCTTTTAATACTTGACAGAGATTCTTGAGGGTGTTTGGTGTGTTTCTACCTGCCTACCAAGGTGTATCTAGGGTGCGTACTTCTCTCTCCCTCTAGCTAAGTTACTTCTAAAGTTCATTACTATTTCCTGAGTTAGACACGAGAGCTTTGTGAGTTTAAACTGAGTCTATCTTCATTGGGTTTGTGTTTGCGTGTTCTATCATTAATCCAAAGCTTTGGCCAATTAGCTTATCATTACCATACTCGAATAGGGGTTACGCCTCCATCTATAATCTAAAGTACCCTCTTACAGTATATATGCATGTATATGCGCATTTACCAAAATTACCATATAACTCAATATCTAGAGTTTGGAATAGTCTTTTACTAAAAAGTGGTCGCCACTCACAAATTTGGTCCATTTATAGTCGTGCGATGGTGTTGAATTCTTATCGTGTATATGTCTTGTACTAGTTGTCTATATTGGGTTCAAGTTTTGTATAGTCTGGCTCATGTTACCCATTTGTTTAGTAATGTTAGTTGGTTAACTCGTTAGCAACTCGAACCGTTAAGGCTAAAACCCGAATCCACTAATTTCTGTCACGTTCAAATCGGACCAAGTAATGTTCGAAAATGCCAATTCTAGTTCCGTCCATAACAGAGTAATTTGTATTTAATTATAATTGATTTTTTGTTTTAAGTCAAGTGTTTTCGTGTATAATATCTCCGCATTCTCGTAATTTCAGTCATATTAATGTTTTGATCATCTTTGAACTTGTGTGATGCCACGCATCAAGACAATGGCTTAATTGTATTTTTTTTATTTAGTGCACCGATTTATTAACAAAAAAAAAAATATTCCTTAGTTAATTGGGGAACATAGAAGCTTATAGTGAAGACATGGCTTATGTCACCATTCTCATGATATTATCGATGACATCTTCTATAAGTAGTTAGGATATACATCTTAGGATTATTCTTTATCCACTACCGCTAATATTTGAGAAAAAGATTGAGATGAAATGCATTTTTTAGATAGAATACAATTGGTTAAGTTGCTGTAGTGTAATTAATTAAATGCTTCCGTAAAACATATTTAGTGATGTTTGTTCTTGATGTGGTCGACTTTGTTGTTGAAAAAGTCATGGGTAAGGCTTGGAGGAATCCCAGTTACACCACTCCCCCAAACCATGCCCCATTGTTGGCGGTCGAATGACATCAGACCCCGAGGCGGCTTGCAAATTCCTTGCCGCAGCGCTTGAGTGGAGCTTCTCACCCCCCACCCTCTCTTATTGCCCGAGTTGGCCGAAGGTCCGATAAGTCCTCCATGCGAGCGGCAAGCCAAGCAGCCACACCAACAAGAAACAACCCATAAATCCCATCGCACGGCCCTCCCCGATCTATCCCCTCATGAACGTTGCTAACCGCAGGTCGCCAGAGTGGAGATATCCTCGACGGAGGTCAAGCTTAGGATGGCCTTAAGCGGCTGCCCATTTTACTCTCCCCCACGCTAATATGCGATAATTTTGGTGCTTAATTTAATCCCAACTCTATCCCACTTAACCAAAATCGCAATTCGACCCCCAAACTTTATCAAATCCCCCCCCCCCCCCCCCCCTTTCAAATTGTGGAAATCACACTCTGGCCTCCTAATATTTTATATCAACTTTTGAAATTGCTCAATCTTTTACTGTAGCCTATTTCCCACTTAGTTGGAGGCGCAAACACCATAAAATAGAAGTGGATGTTAGTGTTGGGTTCATGGAGGAGCAATTCCTCAATGACCAAGTCAGAGTGATATGAGAGCTTTGAGAGGGACAATCAATGAGTTATTGAATTTCTCGTAGATAACTTGGACGGTATGAAGACGAGCTTTTTTATTGGCTTAATAAGGCACAAGATTGCAGGTTTGGTTTATCTCGGCGGCCCTGTATAGCCAAAAAATTTTTGAAATTGAAATTGGAGTACGACATTATGTTGTAACAGCATGAGGAGCACTTGTGGGCTTCCCCCTAAACTTGCAAATGTCGTCGGTTGTCTGCCTTGGTCGAGCCATGTCCTGTGGTCCTTAGACGATCCTTGCACCATCTTTTTTATTGCATCGTTTAGTATCTTAGAGGAGTCGTCTTTCAGGTTCAACAATGGAGATTTCAAACCAAATAATTTTGCTAAGGGGGGATGGGTGACTCATACGTAATTTCGGGTTACAAACACCTTTTGTGTTGTTGATTTTTTTTCCAGATCTGTAGGCAAGTCGAAGATCTTTCTCAGTCTGTTTTGTTGGAGGCACGTTCGATTATAACTGTTTGTGTGATCACACATATGAGGATGCTTTTGGATATTGTTTCGATTTGGTGCTTCGACAATTAGAGTTGAAGTGGCAACGTTGGCACCCTTTGATGAGTTGGTGTTCTGGTTTCATCGTGGTGAGTTGTGGGGTCGTGTTTGGATTCGTCGACATTGGTTTGGATGTCGTGGGACTTCCACTTAAGTTTTTTCAAGCCAATATGCCGAGCATTTCGTGGACGACTTTCCTCTCAAGCGTCCACCAGTCCATTGTATTTTCCTGAGGTGGAAAACCACCTGTCAAAAGGCTCCTAAAATTATCTAAACACCACTTTAGAGAGAAAAACACTCTTTTCTATTTCAAAATTCAAGTCTACCCCAAATGACGCTTATAAGTGGGTATTTAAAGGGGAGGAGTAGCTTAACTCTAAGCTAATACCCTAATGCCATTACTACTCCTTACCTCTAAATACAATAACATAAAATAAAGGAAAATACAATAATAAAATGAAAGAAAATACAAAATAAAATAAAATAACTAATAAACCCTAAAATAGGAATCCATTTCCATCACTCTCCCCGGCTTCGAAAAGTTCATCCTCAAGCGTAGGAGATGAACGATAAGAAAACAATGCAACCATCAAAGAGCTCCTCACTAGGAAGAAGAGCCGTCCTAAAAAACGCCCCTCGTACCGGCTTGTCGTAAATCCCGGAGAATCGGAACACAATCCAAATGTGTCCGACCAACAAAATCGCGACCCGAGATTCCCGCGATGAACCTCCTTAATGCTATGCCGCGGAAAATTTCCTCCGAGCACCGATCAAAAGCTACCACGAATGGGTCCACATACCCACCACCAAAAATATCACCTCCAATATCCAAATTAACCCCAAGAGAGACAACCTGCGATACAACCTCAACAAAATCATCATCCCTTCTCAAAGATTGCAAAAAAATCTCTAAAATCAAATGTTTTCGGCTCACGAAAGTGTGTGCGAGTCACCTAACCATCCTCATTAAAAATGTCAAAAAATTCCCAATACTCCACATCCAATTTCGCCGTTTCTATCTTTCTTGCAATCAACCGGCTTGGGAGGGGATTTTTTATCGTTGATTTGACTCGATTGGATGAGTGAGGGTGGAAAAATGATTGAGTGGAGCAACCAATCTTGGACTAGTCACCGGTGATCTTGAATTGAGCCTCGAGAGTTAATCGGGGAGAATACCTAATTTTTTTGATGATTGGGGTTTGAAAAATGGGTGGTGGGTTGGGGGATTCGGGTTGGTAGTGGAGGCATTTTGTAGGGTTAGAGGCTAGGGTTTGTACATTGTGGATTGGATTGTAAAATGGTAGGTGAAACCTTAGAAGTGAGTTATTTTGGATCTTGAATGGAGGGTTTATGAAATGGATTTGGGTTTTGGGGAAAATTAGGGTTCAAGATTGAGATTTTCAGGGTGGTTGGTTTAGTGTAGAGGGTGGGGTAGGGCAGGGGTTGTGTGTAGGGATTTCTAGGATTAGGATTTTGAAAATGGGTATAGATTTGTTGTTGTGATTGTACCCACTCTCTTGTTTATTTTTGAATCTCCTCTTTTAGTTGTTTGGATTTCTTGGGAGCCATTGAAGAGTAGTGCACGGATTTGATACAAAATACACCGATACACTAACACCAATGTGGAGCTTCACCTACTCTGATACCAATTTGACGTAAGCCACCCGTCAAAAGGTTCCTAAAATTATCTAAAAACCACTTTAGAGAAAGAAACACTCTTTTCTATTTCAAAATTCAAGTCTACCCATGGTTCAAAGAATCGGCCGAGTTGACTCGGAATCGACCGAGTCAACTTGGAATCGTCAACCCACGATACGAAACCGAGTCACGTTACGAAAAAAAGAAGTTTTCGGAAGTTATATCCCTAACTCGTCGATAAATCGGCCGTTACGAGTTAATATACCGAAATATCGGGTGAATCGGTTCGTATCAGCCGAGTTGAGAAAAAAAGTAAAAGAGATGAAGGAAAAAAACAAGAATAGTGAAAGAATCTCACGGGTTGAAAGGACATACCTTTTGAGACTAATTTGTCCGGAGAAAGCCAAAAAGATAATCACGGGTGGAAGAACTTTATCTATAAATCAAACCTTGGCTGAAATCTTTAGCTATTCAAACCAATTCATCCCCGAAATCGTCGGCCGAAAGCTTTGTGGTGTGTGATTTGGTGTTGCTGTTTGATCTGTGTGGGATTTTTCTGCTTGGTGGCGTGCGATTTGGTGTGTTAAGGTATTTAGTTTTTTTTTTTTTGGGTTTAGAGAACTCCTGTCTGTTTTAGTTTGGTGGGTGTTTTGTTTTGTGGGTTTTTTGTTTTCGGGTTGTGCGTGGGTTTTTAGTTTGGTGGGTTTTTTGTTTTGTGGGTTTGGTGTTGGTTTTAGAGAACTGCCAAAGGTTTGGGGTTTGTTGTATTTGGTGTGTTTGTTTTGGTAGAGAACTGCCTATCATAAACTTCATGGTATACTATGATTTTTCACACTTCTGTTGACACGACTAACAAAATCAAGTCGGCGGATTATATTTTTTCCCTTATGGACAAAGTTGTGGAGGAAATTGGCGAGGCTCACGTCGTACATGTTGTCACTAATAACGAGCCCAATTTTAAGGCGGCTGGCGCGTTATTAATGGCGAAAAGGAGACACTTATTTTGGTCACCTTGTGCAGCACATCGTCTTGATTTGATGCTAGAGGAAATTGGAAATATGAAGTCAATCAAGTCGGTATTGAATGATGCCAAATCAATTACCTCGTTCATATATAACAGTAAAAAAGTTGTGAATTTAATGAAAGAGCATACCATAGATAGGGAGTTGCTAAGGCCAGGCATTACGAGATTCGCTACCGAGTTTATTGCCCTTGAAAGTCTCATTCGCTATCAGTCTGAGTTGAAGCGAATGTGTACCACGAATGAATGGCGTGAATACAACCGTGAGAGGACCCGAAGGAGTGTGGCCACTAAAGTGTCGGATCTAATTCTAGCAGATCGATTCTGGCAACGGGCTGCCGAAGTTGCTAATATTATGGAGCCCTTAGTATTGCTTTTGAAGATCGTAGACCAGGATAAAAAGCCTACATTATCTATCATTTACGAAGGGGTGGATAAAGCAAAACTAGCAATCCAGGCAACTGTTAGAAACTGGAAGAAGTATTGGCAGGTGATCGATGGAAGATGGGAGAGACAATTGCACCGACACTTGCATGCCGCGGGATATTTCTTAAATCCGGTGTTTCAGTATTCATCTAATTTTCCAAGCAATCCCGAGATAAGAGCCGGACTTAAAGAGGTCATCAAAAGGCTAGAGCCAGACGTACAGAAACAGGCCTTGGCAATAAATGAGGTATCGCATTTGTTTCCATCGATTTATATTTATTTCATATATGTATTGTTTCTAAATTGATTTGTTTGCCTTTTAGGTTAAACTCTTTACGGATAAGAGAGGGGAGTTTGGCTTAGATCTTACCAAGCAAGCAGTCAAATCTTCTCTTCCAGCTGAGTGGTGGAAAAATTACGGTGATGATGCACTCAATCTTAGGGGCATTGCTATCAAAGTACTGAGTCAAACATGCTCATCTTCGAGTTGTGAGAGAAATTGGAGCACATGGTCTCTCATCCATACAAAACTTCGCAACTGATTGACAATAAAAAAATTGCATAAATTGGTGTATGTGCATTACAATTCGCGACTTAAAGTTAGGAATTTGATGTACATGCGAGATACCGAAGATTTCTACAATCCAATAGACTTGAATTTAATATTTGAGGAGGATGACATATTGTATGTGTGGACCCGAGAGAATGATGAAGGGGTCTTACCGACCGATGACTTAGACTGGTTGGATGAAGGTATTCAACAAAGCGAAGGGGAAGGACGACGGGGGGGGGTCACAATCAACCGGCACCGGTCAGTGTTCTTTCCAATTCTGATGATGATTATGGTGGTGTTGATAGTTGGCAAGATATTCCTGGTACTTATGGTAATCATGAAGATGATGACGACGACGATGACGACGACGATGATGATGATCAAGGTGGTGGCAAGGGAGATGTTAGTAGGGGAACAACGGGTGGTAGCCGACAGAGGAGTGGAGTTGGTGGTAGCCACCAAAGGGGTGGTTCTTACAATACTGGTACACAACATGATGGTGGTATGACATGGGCATAAGGAGATGAAAACTATTATGCCACGCAAGACACAGATCATGGTTATCGCTCGGGAATCAGTGAACATCGAAGGCATTTAGACAATTTAACGAGATTCCCTAGTAGTGACGAGTATTCAAGCGGATATGATCAGCAACGTCTTGATGATCAACTACGGGCAATGGGTTTAATGACATCATGCATACCGCGGCGGAAGACATAGTATCTCTGGGAGTGGGAGTGGCACAGATAATTATGCTCCGGCACAACTTTCAAGATCTACTAGTACTAGTACAGGTGGTTACTATGATCGTTATAGAGACCATTATGGATCTATTAGTAGCGGCACAACAAGTGGTGATTATTATGGATATAATCAAGGGACGCAATATGGTGGGTCTTCAACTGATAGTTCTGGGTATAGAGGTTTTGGATATTATCATCACGGTAGTCAACCGGGAGATCGTCAACCACAATTTTCAAATTATGGATCATCTAGCCAGTCATCCCAGCCATCTGAGCAGCAATATGGTTCATATTTCTTTTCTTACCCAACTGAAAGAAATTACCCCTATCCAAATCCGTATGATCGATACCGCAACTAGATAGGGAGATGAAAATGATGAAACATTGTAACCATTCCTATTTATCATCCATTCAAATTTTTTTATCTAAGCTTATGTGACATTAGATTGTTTTCAATATTATTATTGGTTTACTATGCAATATTGAATCTGACAACTCTACCGCACTTCAGTATAACCAGTTCTACAATGCAATGCATATTGAATGATGGGTTTGAATGTACATCATTGGTCCACTTTGTTAATCTTATTTTTTTAAAATTTTCTATATTTTTTCCGGAATTTTTTGCGCTCTCTAAATAGCGTATCTTTGCGTATCGCCCGATACCGCGCCCGATACCGCGATTGAGTTGAAAATCGGGTGTCCGATACCGGGATCGATACTGAGACTTTGAACCATGAGTCTACCTCAAATGAGGCTTACAAGTGGGTATTTAAAGAGGAGGAGTAGCTTAGGCTCTATCTAAGCCAAGGCCCTAATTAACAAAATGCCATTATCACTCCTTACCTCTAAATACAATAACAAAAAATAAAGGAAAATACAATAATAAAATGAAAGAAAATACAAAATAAAATAAAATGGCTAATAAAATCCTAAAATAGGGATCCATTTCCATCATTTTCTTGTGCGCTTCAATGCTCGAGTTGAACTCTCTTAGATTGGGGAGAGTGATGTGCACACGTCAAGGCGAGGGCTTAGTTGTTAATTGCCCTTTTACTTGATTTGTTGTTATTGGAACAAGGAATATCCATTAGTTAATAGGGGAATGTAAAATCTTCTAGTGAGCTCATGGCCTATGTTGCCATCCTCATTATGTCATCCATTAACATCTAGTATGTTAGAACCATAGTTTAAAGTCACGGTAGCGATCTATGGCTCGGTCTCGGCATCAGGCGCGGCATTGGGCGATACACAATCTAGAGAGCCCAAAAAAATATATAAAAATTTAGAAAATAAGAATACTATTATTGATTAATTAGATAAGTACAAAACCATCATTTAGTATGCATAGCATTGTGTAATTGATTGTATTGCACTTGTTAGCACCCATAATAACTTAATAATGAATAAGTAAAACAATTTAATAAAAAAGGGCAAACCCAGTGCACGAGGTTCCCGCCACTGCGGGGTTACTTGGGGGGTTAGATGTATGCAGCCTTACCCCCCTGCATATGGAGAGGGGCTATTTTTGCGACTCGAAAATTTATAAAAAAAGTAAATAAAAGTTAAATACATTGTTTTCATCATTTTCTTAAATGCAATAAATTTTAAATATTAATTTAGTAAAATTATTATACTTTATCAGTATATTCCATAATACATTTATAAGAATATTTTAAGTAAATAGAGGTACATTTTAAGGAGAGATAATAATGATATATTTAATACATTTTAAGTGAATAATGATACATTGTTAAAAATATATTTTGAGTAAATGAAGAATTGTTTTAAATACAATGTTACATACTTAATACATTTTAATAAATAGATATAAAGACATTATCACTAATTTGAGAGAGTTGTTATAATTTAATGACTTCTATAATTAAAATAAAATTTATAATGAGTTGTTCGATATTGTCCTAGACGATCGAGATCTCGTCCGAGTACATGGAGATCTCGCTGATATCGTCCGCGTCGATCGAGATATCACCGATATCGTCCAAGTCGATCCAAGAATGCCTATTGCTCAACTCGTGTCAACGATATGCCACAAAATTGAGTTAACTTTGTCGAGTCAACTCGGTATCGATCAATATTTTGAACCATGGTTAGAACATTCCACAACTAGTTAGAATATCTTAGGAATATTCTTTATCCTCATCCTTATAAATATATTACCCCTTCGTTGGAATAGTCAATCAATTACGACTAATATTGTGAGGATGAGATGAGAAAACCAATCCTTTTAAGTTGTGTACTTTAATTGAACGTTTCCACATAACACATCATTCTGACCTTGCAAAATTTTGTGTGGTATACTACTTCTATCCCAAATTAATAGTAAAAAAAAATTGTATTTGGTTGATATTTTTTTTACATAGTGGATCCCCCACTCCCCATCCGCCTTAAAAAAAAAAATTAAGATAATTTTTTTTAGGGGTATATACCAAATAGTCCTCGAACTTTTTTTAATATACGTTGTCCAAGCCTTTTTATTTTGCACCCAAAAGTCCACCATGCCAAAAAGGTTTATCATGCCGCTGGCGCGGACCTTTAAAGATAAGAGAATAAGAGACTTTTTGGTACAAAATAAAAGATTTGGACTAAATGTGTATTAAAAAATATTTGAGGGACTTTTTGGTATTTGATCATTTTTTTATTACTATGTTTGAAAATCGCAAACATATATTTTGTTTTATTTTTATAATTTTTTTAAAAACTGATAGAATTCACGATTTTATTAACATAGTAAAAAAGATATTTTGGGCTTTTTTTTGTGCGTTGGGGTGGGGGGGTCCATAGAAGGTTTATATACTAAAAAAAAATTAGCCTAAAATAAAAATTTTTGCTATTAAAAAAATTTGGTCTGCAGATAAGATCCGCACCTGTCCTCACTCCCTATCTCTCTCTCTCTCTCTCTCTATATATATATATATATATATATATATATATATATATATACATTTAAACTATATATAGGTTAGTATGTGTAATATTTACTTTCAATTTTGTCACAAACAACAATAATATGAGTGTGTTTAATACCTGTATAACTTTTAACCCATTAAAAGAATTCAATTTTAGTAATTAAGGTTAGATTTTGAGTTAGTGGGTGATCCAATAAGAACCCATATTGTTACTATTATGAGTTTAAAAAGGAATTATCATGGGTTGCTTCCACATCTTGATTTGTCTGTAATATTAAATAATGCAAAAAAAAAAAAAAATGGCAGTATTCAGATAAGAATGAGTTTTTTAAAGGAGAGAGTGAGTTTTTGTAATGAAATTACTTCCTTTTTCTGTGTTTTCCGAGTAGATCAGAATGAATGGGATCAAATTTCATCCAACATCCATGCCTTTTAGTGCATATATTCTCTTCAATCTTTGTTAACATACTCATACTATTGACTTAATTTTATTCACGATTGTTATCCACAACTTTTCATTGAATATAAACCCTTTATATAGACATAGTAATGAAATTTTCGATTACTCGAAGCATAAATTAATAAAAAATAAATAAAATTCTTCTGAATTTTTATGTGAACTTCTGAAGATATATGCTATGGCGAAAGGGAAGCTTATATTAATTTGCCAGTCTGGTGGTGAGTTTATGACAAAAGATGATGGAACCTTATCATATACGGGAGGGGAGGCAAATGCTATAAACATCAAACCTGAGTCCTTATTCGATGATCTGAAGTTCAAATTAGCTGAAATGTGTAATTTGGAGTACAAATCAGTGTCGATTAAATACTTCCTGCCGGGAAATAGGCGAAATCTCATCACTCTAAAGAATGACAAGGACCTAAAAAGAATGTTCGATTTTCATGGTAATTCAATAACAGCTGATATTTTTGTTACGGGAAGCGAAGGTTTTGATCGTGAGGCCATAGACATACACGCCAACAGGTATTTTGTTAAATCTGTATCTTAATTTCAGGAAATCGTATCTATTATTTTTGGGATTGACTTTGGCCCCTGAATTTATTCTGAAACTGAATTGAACTCTCAGAGTTCTCATTAATTGAACTTTGCCCCCCATTTTTATGGTTCACACAGTTGGCGATTTAGACCATAACAAATGACCAAAAGACAAAATATATTTGATTAATGTCTAAGCATAGATAACATAGTAGGGGCTAAACTGGAATTATTCTAGTCATTTGATATGATCTACTATGGGGCCAACGTTCAATAACTGTAAGCTTTGCTGGCTAAATTCAGTTTTTATCTAAACTATAGTCTAAAAGCCAAATGAACCGTTTTGTTTTTTTTTGGCAAAAATTTACAATCACTTTATTTTCTAGCCTTTTGCCATTTACAACATGACACATCATAGCCGGTTAGATACTCTCTTACTTGAAGAACAGAGTCAATAAATCCTTTTAATGCGTTGCAATATTATGTAATTGCACTAACGCTCTTCACTATGATGTGATTGGCTTACTTGGTTAAACCGTGTATAATGTAAAGGGTGAATTAGAAAAGATTCCCTAAACTATCAAACTAGTTGCAAAAAACTCCTTAAACTATTCCCACTGTTTGCAATTTCCTCCATATATTGCTAAAATATATATTTAGGGACACATAAAGGAGGTATTCAGACATTTTTGATAGTTTAAGGTGATCGAAACTGATTACATATCTCATCACATCTTAGTGCTTTCAGGGGCAACGGTATAGAACCAGCCGAGACAGTAAACCATGTTGATCTTGCCACAACTGCTGCGAATACATCTCAAGCCAAGAGGAAAATCGTCACTATTGATAGAAATATTTCACCTACTAAAAGTGTCCCCCGGGTTACAACTATTGCTGTGAATTCATCTCGAGCCAAGAGGAAGAGCGTCACCACTGATAGAAATATCTCACATACTGAAATCACTACTGCTGACTCAGTAGTAGCTGTTGATGCAACTGCAGATAGCCCCCCCGCCTCACCTCCTTCCTCAGACCACGTTACTGGTTATGATTCCGATTATGCCCCTCGAGCCGCTGTCCCCAAATCTCACAGCCCTGTCGAGATAGATGTTACAGCTACCCCTGCCGATACAGTTAAGAAGCGAAGGCGCACTGCCTCCTGGAAAATCGGCGCAAATGGGCCCACCATTGTTTCTGTTACCGATGATGCTGAGAAGACAAGATCGCGCAAAAAGATCACCCAAAATGACAGTGCTCTCATAGTAGCATGTGATGTGGAGAAAAATCAAGATTCATCAAATCAAAAACCGAAGGATGTTGGTAAGAGGAGCATTTCTCGTGACCTTGGGATTGAATTGCACAATACACAAGTACAAATTGAGGAATCGTATAAAGAGGCATATAATCACTTGCCTTGGTTTTGTGAGAAGATAGTAGAGACAAATCCCGGTAGTTTTGCTAATCTGATCACCAATGATGAAAAAATATTTCAACGCCTTTTTGTGGCCTTCAACGCATCAATATGCGGATTCCAGAACAATTGTCGGCCGATTCTCTTCCTTGAATCTAACTCCCTAAAATCGAAGTTTCAAGAAATTTTGTTGACAGCAACCGCAATAGATGGAAATGATGGTTTGTTTCCTGTTGCATTTGCTATAATTGATGTTGAGAACGAGGATAACTGGCGTTGGTTTTTGGAGCAGTTGAGATCTTCAATATCGATTTCAGAATCGATAACTTTTGTTTCGGATAAAGAGAGGAACTTGAAGCAATTTGTGCTCGAGGTATTTGAAAATGCTCACTATGGTTACTCTATGTATCACCTTATTGAAAGCTTCAAGAAAAACTCAAAGGGCCCGTTTCACGGAGATGGGAAAGCTTCTTTACCGGGAAATCTCTTGGGTGCTGCTCACTCGGTCAGATTTGGTGGGTTCAAAAAATTCACTGAGCAAATCAAACACATCTCCTCACAAGCCTATGATTGGGTCATGCAGGTTGAGCCAGAAAATTGGACTAGTTTGTCCTTTAAGGGCGAACGATATAACCAAATCACCCAAGATGTGGCCGACCCATACATTTCGTTGATGAGGGAATCGCGGGACCTACCCATAACAAACAAGGTGGAATACCTTATACGTATGATGGCCAATTTGATGAACAATCGCCAAAGTGATGCAATCAATTGGTCCACAAAACTTACCCCGTTAAGAGAGAGACAACTACAAGACGAAGCCTTAAATGCGCGTGGGTTAAAAGTGTTCATCTCATCCGATACGCTATTTGAGGTCCGTGATGATTCCTCACATGTCGTGAATATCGGGAACTGGGATTGTACTTGTCTCGGGTGGAAACAAACGGGGATGCCATGCTGTCACGCGATCGCAGTATTTAATAGTACGGGGAGAAGCGCATACGATTATTGTTCCCAATATTTCACGGTTGATAATTTTCGCTTAACGTATTCAGAGTCTATAAACCCTATACGGCTCGTCGACAAGCCTGGGGAGAAAGAAGAGGGGGATAAAACTGTGGTTGTTCTTCCACCTTGCCCCTCTGGGCCGCCGGTCGAAGACGAGGATGATCGGATCGAGAAGGAGAGAGAAAAGAAGAGGACAGTTACTTGTCAAAGATGCAAAGAGCCAGGGCACAATAAAGCTTCATGCAAGGTCATATTACCAGTGTAATTGTGTTCTCTTGTATTTATAAACGTGCAGTGCAGGTTATGTAGTTTTGTAGGCGGTGACTATTTAACTTTGTACTCTTAAAGGTAGCTGGAAGTGCTGTGCAGTTATATTTGCTATGGGAAGTTTGTAGTTTAGTTTAACATCGACTTAATAAAAAGTATTTAGTTTAAAAATTGCAGCAAGAAGCTCTTTTTGGTTTGCGAAAATATTTTTCTTTTTTTTTTTCAGTTATTATTTAGCCATTTTTGGACAGTTTATTGGATCCTTCATCATTTTCATTTTATGTTTCCACTTTCCGATGACATTTTGGTTGTCTATGAGAAAGTTGTAGTTCAAAAATTGTCGAAAATTCCGTGTTTTAGGAAAGGGTTTTTACATACTAACACTTTGAAACATCTAAGTTAGCCCACCGTTTTATAACAACCTTAAAGCATCAAAGATGACTAGATTATAAGTTTTAAGGTACGAATAAAATGCCAATTTTGAAAATTAACATATTCACAGAAAAGCTTCTTTTAATTGGTGGAATCTGATTGTATCAAAATATTCTTAAATGCGTGATTCTGATTCTTTGCAAATATTCTTTGGAAAATGTAGGCTTGATTTATTTGATTGGAGGTTAAAATATGTTGCCTCTACTTGTAAGCTTTGATTTATTTGATTTGCTTTGCTTTCCGCTGGCAGAAGATTATGGCCTGAATCTTTCTTGAGAAAGCCTGTTTGGTTCTCTATTTTCAAAACCTGATTTAAACGTTGTTTTTAAATACAGTTTTAAAATTCAGTTTTTTGTGTTTATAATTATTGGTGTGCGTTTGGTAAATTTGTTTTTAAATAGAGTTTTTTGAAATTTTGACAAAATTGGCAAACATGTATATTTATATTATACATATATGTGTATATATATAAACACATACATAAAACTTTCATACATACATAATATATGAATGTATACATATACATAAATACATCATAAATTATATACATGCACATTTAATATCATGTATTTTTATGTATATTTAATGAGATATGTTGGGGAGTTTAACTACATACACACACACACACACACACACACACACACGTATATGTGTGTGTGTGTGTCTATATATAATGATATTGCATGTATACTTCACAATAAAATTATATACATACATGAATTGATAATATTTTTTAATACATATGAAGTATATGTAGATTTTATATTATTCAATACATTAATAATACATGTATAAAACTATATATAAGTATCATGTATCTATTCATATTATTATTTAACATATGGATCTTAGTATATTATATAATTTAATGATATAAATATACGTAATTTTGTGTATGTGTACATATATATTTTTTATTTATAAGAATTGCACATATATTAATGTATTATGTATGTATATTATATAATAAGGTATAAATGCATTAAAATATTTAGAATAAATAATTCTGAGTTGAAAAATAAAAAACAGAAGTTATAAAACATCCTTTTGCTGTTTTCTAAAAAACTTGATTATAACACAGAAATATTATAATTCAGTGTTCAAAAACAGGTTGCTAAACACAAATTTTTACTAGAATTGTATTTAAACACAGAAAACAGAATTATAGTTGCAAATCAAATAGACCCTAATTTATAAGTTTTGGTGTTTGTCTAATTTTAGCTGCTGTTTTGGCCTCAGGTGAAGAGTAATGCTACTTGTCCCTTTTTCTTTTTCTTTTTCTTTCTTCTCCCCCCCCCCCCCCCCCCCCCTCCCCCCCTAAGATAGCCTCTCTATGCTTATCAATATATGTTTATCAAAATATTGCAATCTTAAACATACTTATTAAAATATCGCACTTGGTGAGTGTATATCGCATTTGGCATATGCGATTAACATTGCAATTCTCAAATGTGGTTTTGAGAAGTGCAATATTTTAGAAAATACATTTAAAAGTGCAATATTTAGGTAGATATATATATTTAAGATACAATTTTAAAGCAAAAAAAAGAAATATGATCATGTAGGCTTGACAACTCCTTTCACATCTCGATAACACGACACAATAAGATCTTAACGGTTTAAACTTATACTTATCAGATTACAAAAAAAACAAATTTGGATACACTAAAGACACTTAAATGCCTTTTAACTAATATAAAAGTATGTTGGACTTTAAAATTAGTTCATATCATATCCCAAAGAAAGCAAGTTACAATTCACCAAATAGGTCAACATATGACGAGTAAGAAATGGGCTACTTAATCCAGCCCATTACTATCAAGATGCAAAAACATACTGAGCACAGTCCAGTAAAAATGGCCTCTTGCAAGATGGAGTAAGCCCAACAAAGAAATGGTTAGAGTTTGACTCTTTGTTTTGAAATGAAGAAGAATTTAAAAAAAAACTTTTCGACTAACACAAAATTTGAATCTCATGAAACATAAATAAAAACATAAAACAAAAGGAAAAACATGTTTCAATTATATGTACTTTTTTTTTTACATTTCTCTCATACTTTCATGAACTCTTCCAAGATCAAAACATAGCATCAGGCTCTAAAACATTTCCATTTCCAAACCAACAGGAACAACCACTTCAAACCCAAAATGTATTTATTGTTTACATCATTCCAAAACCTAAAATTTAGTCTTTTACATACATTCCAAAATCTTTTCCTTACGTACATATCAAACTTAAAATATATTCTTTAGATACATTCCAAATACCAAAACAAAATCACGAAAACGGAATTACATGGCATTGAAATATTTTAATAACCCCAAACCATTCTACATGACTTTTTAAGTTTTGGCTTTTAGACTCCTTGTTACATTGGAAGAATGATGTTAATAATTCTCACTCAAAAACTTGTGTTCGAAGCTATACGGGGGTATTCCTAATGTTTAAAGTTGAGATGAACTACACGGGTAGGGCTTTGGTCCAAAACCTGACATGTGTGCATGCTGCCGTCAATTTGTGCGATTTGAATCTCTAAGTTGTGATGAAAATATTTTTTGGAGAACCTTTATTCATTTTTATTTAATTCAATGATTAATCTGATTTAAAAATTCGTATTTTATTTTGAAATTAAATCAGAATTATTGAGCAATTTCAGTAATTCACACTCTTTCAAATTGTTTTCTCTATCGACTTGGCCTCAAAACTCATTGAGATTTTTTCTTATGTTTCTTTAATTTCCATATTTTCACCACATGTTTCCCACTGCATTAAGATTGTGGATGATACTTTCAAATGGGGTTAGATCATTATAAATCGGTTGTGTGGTCTTATAAATTGGTTTTGTAGTCTTTTTTTTCTTCTCCAACTTCCATTTGTGCATAAAGCAGATAGAAGAAACTGAGTTTAAGGGTATTGTATCCGAAGGATTATTGCTCTTGTTCAGCACCTGGCTTTTTTGCAGGGGCACGGAACAACTTTAAAGATAACGATCTAGTTTGTGATTTAGTCATTTTTCTGTAACTCAATTTCTAACACATTACTCCCTCCCACATCAGAAGAATGAGCAAAATAGTGGTGCTAATAAGACCCACTCAAAGCACGTAAGTTTGGATCCCGATAGGCAGGGCCGGTCCTGAGATTTGTAGTACCCTGTGCGATACTCAATTTAGGGTCCTTCTAAAAAAATATTGTACAAAAATATTAAATATCTAAAAACTCATTGAAAAATTGTTTTTCTAGCATTTCGACTTGCAAAATCACTAATTAAAGTTTTTCAATCAAGTTTATCTAGCAATTTTAGTCTAGAAATATCTCAATTGATTGAATATAAAAAATATGGAAAAATATCACCTGGTTTGAGCCTTTTATTCCCTCTCCAATTTCATCGACTTGATTAATGTAGAAAGAAACAACCTGATAAAAAAAATTAATTGCATAAAAAACAGATTAGTAAAACATTGATGAATTTAAAAAAAACAGATTATTAAAAAAAATAGTAATAAAAATGATTAGCATATGTATAAAAAAATAATGAAAAAAACAACAACTTGCCTTTTGCTGCAAAAAAAGACAACAACTTGCAAATGAAAAAAGAAGACAACCTCCAACTTTTGCGTAGAGCAGTAGTAAAATGAAGACAGCCTCCAACTTCTACAAAAATGAAAAAAGAAAGCTTGCACTGCACAAAGAGACAGAGAGAGAGAGAGGGACGTAAGGAGAGAGGAGAGAGGGAGAGAGTGGGCGGACGTGCAAAAGAAAGGAAACCAAAAAGATTTTGTGGGTAGTTGAAAAAATGGCTCCTAAAAAATGGTAATATTAAATGAGTTGGGTGAGATTTTTTTGGGAAGTTGTATCATTCTTTTTTTTGAATAGTTGGAAAAATGGGCCCCTAAAAAACTAAACTCATTTAAAAAAAATATTTTTTAATATATGTAAAATATTTTTGGACCCCTAAAATACACATATACCGATACTTATTGTAAAATGGGCTCTGTGCCATTGCCCACCTGGCACATGGCCAGGGCCGGCCCTGCCGATAGGGTATTAGTGTTTAAAAGGGAGACGACATGCATGATACATGGGTTAAGCTTTGATCCAATAATATCCACATGCACGCGTCGCCTTCGCTTGCCCATCCCGCTCGAGCTTGGGTTTGGTTCCGTGGTCAATGGGTTGATATTAAAAACATTTTGATTAAGATTTTTTTATTTAATTAAATAATAGAATTTTTTAACTTAACCATATATAGACTTAAATCCTTTAAAGATGAAAAATTAGACATAATTATCAGAGGTTGACAAGCGTTAGTCTCCTTCAAATCGTAGGATGTATGTCTAATTATGACATTAATTTTGGGGGCTAAGCATATTTTTTTTTTTTTTTTTTGCTTTTGGGGGGGGGGGGGGGGGGGGTGTTAAATCTAATTACAGCATTAATTAGGGAAAATTACTTCAAGTCTAAAAAAGAGGGTGCAACATTAGAATTGTCTAAGGGGTCAACCATCGTAGTAATTAATTAAAAAGACGTTTATTAAGCGAACCTCAATTAACGGACCCTAAAAATGGATCAATTTTTTAAATAGTAAATAATAAAAATTTACAACTAAACTTGGTAGAAATGCTCTCTATATTAAGGAGATCATCTACAAAAAAATTAAATCGCGAAGTCGGTGATATAATTATAAAAAATTCAATGACAGAAAACGCACCTATTTTTTAAATTTTCATTTCACCCACTTTTTGGTTGAATTTTATAAGGATTTTTTTAATAGATGATCTCTCCATTGTTTAGATCATTTTCCACCAAATTTGGTTGATTTAAAAAAAAAAAATATTTTAAAGAGATAGTCCATTAGTTGAGGTCCACTTAAGAGACACTCTAACTAATTAATACTTAATTAATCAATAAATTAATTTTTTTTATTAAATGATAAATAAATTTCTTAATTAACTAATACTAAGTAATTAAAATATACTCTTAGTCTGTAAAAAAAGGCACAACATGAAGACTTCTCAAGAGATCACCAATCCTAATAATTAAATAATTTAATTAATGACTTTATACCTAAAAATAAAAACAAATAAACACTACATTAGTATATAAATATATAAATAAATAGTTATAAAATACTGTTGGTTTGCAAAATAAAGGGTGCAAAACGAGGAATTTTGAAGAATGCACCCATCCCAGTAAGTAATATAAAATTTTAAATTAAAAATAAATACTTACACAATTTAAAAACAATCATGATCTATGAAAAACACGAGTCATGAAAGAAACTTAAAGAGAACAACCTAGTTCATGCCTCAACCATTTTTCTGCAACTCAATTTGTAATACAAGAACTACCTTTCATTATTCTCCAAAACACAAAACGGGCGCTTCTTATGCATTTCCTTCTACTTAAAGCCACTTTACTCTTTTAGATTTTTAACTCCCTCCCACATCGGAAGAATGAAAGAAAAGAGTGGTGTTAATAAATATCACTTAAGCACACGAGTTTGGAGTTCCATGAGGTATCCCAAGTGTTTAACGGGGAGAAGACTTACACGATGCATAAGTTGTGCTTTGATCCAAATATCCAAATGTCAGTGCACATTATCGCTCGCCCGGGTTCAGGCTGGGATAGTAGTCCATGGGTTGTAATGAAGAATATATTTTGGATAATATTTATTCACTTTTCCAATTATAAAGTTAATCAAATTTATTAATTAACTCGAAAATCAAACCAATTTTTGAGTAGTTTCAACCCCGTTCAATATATGAACTTGATTGACTTTGTCTCCAAAACTAATTGGAATTTTTTCTCAAAATCAAATTGAATTTATTTAATTACCTATATCTTCCTCCCAAAATTCACACGACATTTAGATTTTGGATGATAAGTTCAAATTGAGTAAGGGCATTATATATTGGGTGTTTCTTCTTCTTCTTCTTCTTCTTCTTCTTCTTCTTCTTCTCCAACTTCATTTTTGTATGGAAACCAAATAGAAGAAAATTAGTTTATGAGAATTGTATCTTAAGGGTTATCGTACCTATTTTGCATTGGGCTTTTCCATAAAGGCAAAAAAATAAACTTTAATGAGAACGAATTAGATCCTAGACTCAACCATTTTATTTAGCTCAATTTATAATACAAGAGCAACATTCCATCACTCAGTAAATCACTAACCAAGTGATTTTATATATATTCTAATACTCAAAATGATTGAGCTTGAAATTATATATTTTGTCAAGTTAGGTTCGCTCTCGCGTCATAAGAACCGTTGGAATAATAATCAAGAAGATCTTATGAAAATTTAACATTTTCGCAAGGAATATGTAAAACGGATTTTGGGCATTCTGGAAAAACGTTCTGAAAGGAAAAATAATTTCACGTTCTTCCTTTCGGTAAGGGAGGGTTAGGAAATTTCTATTGATTTCAGCTTTCTCCAGACCCACTCGAGTGAAGAGATAGATAAATAAACGTGACACCCTACCTAATTAAATATCGTGTGATCAGTACTTTATTAAATTAAAACAGGATTTCATTTGGATCATTCTTAGTACACTGTCGAAAACCTTATTAATTATTAACCACTTATTAGTTAATTAAGCCGGTGTCAAAGTTTTATCTTTTAATAATCAAGACATTATAAAACGAAAAACTAAATAGAACCATCACATAATAATAGAGTCTAGACATCCCATCAGATAAATGAATCAAAGTCCTGCCGAATTAACCATCGGCTAAAATCCAAACTAATAAATCTGACAGATAGTAAATAGATCCCGTACAAACTGAACTAAAATAATCTGAATAAATGATGTGAGTAACATGCTGCAAATAAAACTGAGATAGAATTCCTAAACTAGAAATAAATGAAAGAGGCGTCTGCTCCAACTCTTGAAACATCCACATATGCCACAGCTGTGCAGTCCTGGAATATTATTAAGTCTGGCGTCCTTGTGTCCGGACGCCTAAAAGGTTTTGAAAATATTTGACAACAAGGGTTAGAATCCAAAATGTTTTAAAAATATTTAGCAAATGATTAAATTGCAGTAATTTAAAATGCAAGAATGCTCTTCATATTTAAGTTAGTGTTGCACTCCCTTGAGGACCTGCTCACTCCTCAACTATTGTGCACACTTAACACTTTCTTTATAACTCACCTAGTCATCTATCCCGTAACTAGGTCTTGCTATAACTCCTTGCTGTCACACTACTCTAGCCCGAGTATGTTTAATATATGATTTCTAAATTATTTATCACATTAACTTAACCAATCATTTTTTATTTAAGAACATATAGCATTCTCACTAGTTATATATAATTAATACAGTTCACTTCATGTATTTTACCCGCATATAATTATTTACTCCATTATATACGTAGAACTATATTACAACATTCACACATATGTCGTATATATATAAATCCATCCTCCCGAGTAATACCTCATCGGATGTTTCTCTAAAATACTATCATCCCAGGTCTACTCAGTCATACCTGAATTCTCGAGACAGCTAAATACCGTTGAGTCGGAACATAAAATATAAGCGTAGTGGTGGCAGTCATAGTTTCTCGAGAATGAAGACAATCATCTCAAAATGCCTCAGCTCTATTGGACGCTATGACCTGGGGATTATACCCTCTATCCTCATCAAGCTAGGAGGATTCACCCATAACGCGCCACCTCCTGTGATAGCACTAGAGGGTATAACTATAAAATACCTAGTCACCGATATTTTAAGAGCACACACACAATATATATATACATATTATCGCACTACCCCATATATATAATTTAAATTTAATCTCGGTTATACCATGCCCGACATCCATAACACTAGCCTAAAATATACCCAAGTCTATATCTCGATTCTTAATTTAATTAATCTCTCATTAATTAATTCCTTAACTTGGTGTCACTCAACCAAAATGATTGGACTCACTCTTTTGGCTCGTACTTTAATATTCAGAATTTATTATCCAAAATTCCCTTTAATAAGTTTGACACACTTATTAATTTAATACTCCCTAATGTTCATCTTTTAACCTTAATTATCCCTATTTAACATTTCACTATTTTATCCCAATAGGAATTGTCATACAATTGCCAAGCTATGGTACTGAACCACAAACTGTAGCCCTCCTCAAACAAAACCCAAGCCAAACAGTAGGTAGGAAGAAAACTCCCCGAATTTCTCTCGTCGCTCGAACGACTCAACCTGTCATTTGAACGACAATGATTGTCACGCGAACGAAACCCAGGTCGTTCCAACGACTTCCTGGGTTTCTTCTCCTTCCTTCTTCCTACGAACGTATGCTGATATGACTGCATCCTTAATTCTTCTATTACGCAGAACCCGCTCTTTAATTCCTTTAATATTCTACCAATTTCTCAACATAATTTTCTCTCAAATTTATTATTTATTTAATCTGTACAGGTCCATTATCAACCTAAACATCCCAACACAGTTATAGTCCAAAGTGTTATCTCCCAAAGTTCATAAATCTAATTACACAAGATTTATTAAACTCCATCTAAATTTGATTCCACAAACCATCAAATTAATGAAATAATTATCTGGGTTCAACTCATAAGTTTTAATTTCCCACAACAGTATCCTAATGATATTACTCTTCATCAGTATAAAATTCATGCGTATTACGCCATAAATTGAAAAACCAATTTATATATTAACCCAACCAAAAAATAATAGATTTTTTTATCACATCCACTATGATATGAATTGAAGATTGCAAATGAATTTAAAAGAAAATTTAACCACTTGACTTAAAGGGTTCGTAGAGTCTAATTCCTTTGGTGTAGATGGTGATTTAATGAAGAACATACCCACTTGTTCTTGATTTTGACCCCCAAGGTTTCTCCAAATTCTCTCTCTTTTCTCCTCTACGTACTTAGGTTTTCTTAAATGAGTTATGGCTGCTACACCCTCTCACCTTTTGGTTTTATTAAGCAAATCCCATTTTTAGGCTTGTGGGTTTTATTAAAATGGTCCAAATACTCCCATGTGGCCCGGTTATGCCTAAAAATACCTCGAGACCCATTTATCACCCCCGGATATTCTTTTCTGACTATCTCGACCTATTCGGAATCAATCTTACACTCAAAACTATCATCCGAATTATTTTACTAAACTCCTTATTTCGATCCCAATATAGTCTATACCCGACTCCCAGTTGAGATAAATTAATGCTACGTCACTATCACTCGTTATGACGTAAATAAATCATTACTATTCACTTAGTAATTTAAATTCCATAAATATTAACCGTTTACTCTCCAGATTAATATTTAAATAATTATTAATACTAATTAATTCAATTAAATTACGACGTGCAAGTAATTTAAAATTAGCTGAATTAATTAAATATTAAATGCACATAAATTCGAGGTGTTACCTACTCCCCTCCTTACAAGGAAATTTCATCCCCAAAATTAGGTCATACCAGTGGCAAATAACTCTGGATACTGCTCTCGTATGTCATCCTCCCGCTCCCAAGTAGACTCGTTGACACTGTGATGTCCCCACTGAACTCTAACTAGTGTACCACCTTAGATCGCAACTTGCGCTCCCTACGATCTAGAATAGCTACGAGTCTCTCCTCATACGAGACATCTGACTGCAAATCAATCTCCTCAAGTGGAACATGCCATAAGCTCTCATGCTCCTCCGATATGTTTTCAGCGATGCCACGTGAAAGACGTCGTGTATCTTCTGTAGATGCTATGGTATGCCCAGTCTATAAGCTACCGGTCCCACTCTCTCAATGATAGGGAAAGACCCCACAAATCTCGACGGTAGATTCCCTATCATGCCGAACCTCATGACCCCTTTCATGGGAGACACCCCAACTGATACCTGGTCATCAATCTCCAACTCAATGGTCTCCAACCATATAGTGCCTCGAAAGACGAGCCTATGATCTATCGGCTCTACTATCTCTGTATTAGAAAAGGCCCCACCTTTATGGGTGCCAATTTATTGTTTCCAAACTCGTAACTCTCCTCAGGGTAAATACCCCCAACAATCCCTGACTACTCATGTCACACTTCAAACCCTTAACTCACGGTGACGTAATTCTCCTTACGTTTCTGAGTTATCTAGAAAAGACGTGGTTTACTCAATTCCTGCCGATGGACCATTAATCAATTTGGGTCCTAGAAGCTCGTTACTACCCACCTCTTATTAACCAAATGGCGGATAACAAAATCTCCCTATAAACTCTCAAAATGTATCACGTAGATAATAAACTTCCATGAGGTATCACATGTAACTCTATTAGTGGTAATTAATACTCCCAATCACCCCAAAATTTGGAATTACACATTTCTTTATTCCTCCAACAACCTAGTTTCTTTCATCTACCATCGACTTATGGGTGAGATGTCTCGAACGATATGCAACTTTGTCCCCATAGTCTCCTAACACTTTCGATCAGAGGTGGGACTAAAAAGTCTTATCCTAATTCGCAATAATTTTGGATAGCACCTAGTTCCGTTTCACTTATTTCTTCATGCGAAAAGTTGGATGTACTGCTCGATAGTATATCCCACTCCATAATAATAAATATTTCGCTCTGGTCAATCCATTTCGAAAACCCGATGGAAATCCTGACCTCTACGCGATTTTGGATGTCCTAAATATGAATTTCACCACTCATGCTCCTCAATCCCGTCACTAGGAACATCAAAACTACAAATGCCTAGTTGATAATCTCGGATCAACCTTTTTCCATCCCTAAATGGTGTAACTTGGAGACAACTCCACTATGTATCATTCACCACCTATCCCCATGCTCAATGTTTCATATTACGAGGGATGTCTTACTTTTTCCAAAATATACCTAAAATCTTTGTCCTTGCGTTTGCTCCCCAAAATGCTAGGCATCTGACTAAGTGAGACTCTGCTCCACCCAGGGCGCCCATACACCCTATAACCCGTGCATATTTTCACAAACCTCACAACATCACATACGTAACATATCTATCTCAAGTTCGGCCCCCACATTCTCTGCGTGGCTATATCATCCAGATATTTTCGATCACCCCACCAATTACTATTTAATTCTTCCCTATATTGCCCCACCCATCAACTTATGGTGCAAAAGTTCTTCCCAATGTTTCTTTCGCCGCACTTCCCGGTTCCACTGGCCCTATTCGTAATAGCGCTCAGCTCAACGTGTTTTCTCCACACGTTCAATAATCATCATTTAATTCGATGTCCTAGCATCCAACGACGTTTCTCCACTCCCGATGTTTATTAAGGCTTATGTGTATAACTTCTCACAGCAAAGCCTAAAAGAGCTTTTTTCAATGCACTATTCCTCAACATTATCGATCCTCGATTTTTGTGGAACCCAAATCATTAACTCTGGACACTCAAACCCTGAACCTATACTCTCAAGTCTAATCATTGAATCCCACGTCTCTAAAGGAGTCATATACTACTGCGCTGGAAATATCACTAAGTCCTCAGCGCTAAGTTAATAACGAGCTAAATCTCTTAGCTCCACAGTAACCCGACATACCCTGAATATCATAAGTAAGAGTCCCTACGCACTAGGATCCAATATAACTAGACAATTGTACTTTCTGAATTCTACTTCACAAAATACCTCCGCGAGCTCGACCCTCTTTCAGATGAGACATCACAAAAACTTATACATCCTACCCTGGAATAATGAACACGATAGTCTTGCGGTAATCGCCCACCATCACTAACCAGTCTGTACTCAGGATAAAATCATAAGCGTATAATCACCTCTCATTATAGGATTATCTTGAAAAAAATACCCTCTCAGTGTCCACACCCTCTCCCCTGTATGTGGCACTAAAGAGAGCCCCGCTACTCAACGGTAAATATTTATAATTATAGTACTATTAATGATACCTCTACCAAACCTGTTTCACACGAGAATTTAGTACTAACAAACCACTGTGACTCGCTCGTGTCGCATAAAATATACCCCAATCACTTCGGGATAAAACTCGTAGTTTCAATTGCCCATAACACTGACGGCTCAAATGATTCCTGGACATGACACTCTCGTCCTAACCAGAGCAAAACTTCTATGACTATTTCCCCTATTAGGCATCCCTCTACTATCCCCTGACTCCTTGCGGACAAGATCCACACATGTGTTTCTACTCTTTACACATAAGACACCTCATTGTGCCCTCCCCCTTTCTCTGGCCCCACCGTCCATATCGGGATTTTCCTTCTCACGAATTTGGTAGTCTTGACCCTGGTTGCTACCCCTATTATCCCTTTAGCTCCACTGGTCCTATGGGACTTGTTGCTGGCCTTGACGACCTGACTGAACCCACCGTCACTTAATAGGAATTCTATTGATCTCTATCATTAATTTGGATCCTCTACTGGGTATCCCTTCCCTTGGTGCCTCACTACACTGAAAAATTTAGTCCTGCCCTTCTGTAACTCCCTTAGCTCCCTTCTCACGGGAGATTTGCTATAAATTTGTAAATGTACGACCTTGACGAAAATGACACCACTCATCCTAGACGGATCTCCTATCCACAACCCACAGGTCTATTATCAACTTACGAACCCTTTTTGATTCTTCGTATCCTTCTCATCAGGTACGAAGTTTGAAAATTTTATCAACATTACTTCACATCCGACCACTGTCTGTCCCTTCTAAAAAAAATATTGAAATCTCCCTTGCCTCTCGATGATTTAAAAACTGGTGAGAGGATTCGTAATAATCCGCACCCCAAATTCCTCGTTATTCATGGTAATTTTTCCATGGATATGGTGACTGACTCCCATCACCTAACGCTACTCCTATAAGCAAACATTTTTATCAAAAATCTGACTTGAGTGTCACTACACTCCCCCACATGTGATCCCAATTGGATGTTCTCTTTATATTGGTAAATCACCCTTTCGGGTTTTCCTCGAATTCTAGCCGATTGTTCTTCTGAAATAAAAATATTCTTCGACCCTCACCTTTGTCGTCTACACTTGGTGGGTCTAACTTAGTGCCATCGTTCTTCATGGCGGTTCTTAGGGAAAATACTGCACCCCAGCGGTTACTCCAACGTTAATTGTTCGAACAATAATCATGGTGACTCCTATCGCGTCACTGTTCCCAGAATACTCTATGGCTTTTGCTAAGTCCTCCCTTCTGCAATCCTTCTAACGTCCCACGCTGGTTGTTCTATATTGTTCGATGTGCCACGCTCAATCGAAACCATATATGAATCACATACACTATACTTAATAGCACGAGAACGTAAGTTGCATACGTAAAGTAATACAACAATCCTATAATAAAGCTCTAGATCAAAGAACACTAAGCTGAAACATGAAAAACTGCACAGATCCTAAGGACACTAGAACCTGATGCTCTGATACCACCTGTGACACCCCGCCTAATTAAATACCAGGTGACCAGTTCTTTATTAAATTAAAACAGGATTTTTATTTGGTTCATTCTTATCATCATTGTCGAAAATCTTATTAATTACTAACCACCTATTATTTAATTAAGCCGGTGTCAAAATTTTATCTTTTAATAACCAAGACATTATGTAAAATGGAAAAATAAATAGAACCATCACATAATAATAAAGTCTAAACATCCCATCAAATAAATGAATCAAAGTCTTACCGAATTAACCATCGACTAAATCCAAACCAAATAAATCTGATAAATAGTAAATAAATCCCATACAAATTGAACTAAAATAATATGAATAAATGCCGTGAGCAACATGCTCGAAATAAAACTGAGATAGAACTACTAAACTAGGAATAAATGAAAGAGGCGTCTACTCCAACACCTGCATCATCCACATATGCCGCAGCTACGTATTTCTGGAATAAAATCAAGTCTGGTATCCCTGTGGCTGGACCCCTAAAAAGTTTTAAAAATATTTGATAGCAACGGTTAGAACCCAAAATATTTTGAAATATTTATCAAGTGATTAAATTGTAGTAATTTAAAATGCAAGAATGCTCTTCATATTTAAGCTAGTGTTGCACTCCCTTGAGGACCTGCTCACCCCTCAACTATTGTGCACACCTAACGCTTTCTTTATAACCCACCTAGTTATCTACCTCGTAACTAGTTCTTGCTATAACTCCTTCCTGTCACACTACTCTAGCTCGAGTATGTTTAATATATGATTTATAAGTTATTTATCAGATTAACTTAACTAATTATTTTTCATTTAAGATCATATAGTATTCTCACTAGTTATATATAATTAATACAATTCACTTCACGTATTTTACCCGCATATAATTATTTACTCCATTATATACGTGGAACTATATTACAACATTCACACATATGTCATATATATATAAATCCGTCCTCTCGAGTAATGCCTCGCCGGATGTTTCTCTAAAATTCTATCATCCCAAGTTTACTCAGTTCCACCTGAATTTTCGAGACAGCTAAATACCTTCGAGTTAGAACATAAAAATATAAACATAACGGAGGCGGTCATAGTTTTCCGAGAATGAAGACAATCATCTCAAAATGCCTCACCTTTATTGGACGCTATGACTTGGGGACTATACTCTCCCTACTTCTCAAGTTAGGGGGATTCACCCACATCGCACAACCTCCTGTGATAGCACCAGAGGGTATAATTATAAAATACATAGTCACCGAAATTTTAAGAGCACACAATATATATATACTATCACACTACCCCATATATATATATATATATATATATATAATTTAAATTTAATCCTGTCTATACCATGCCCAATATCCGTAACACTAGACTAAAATATACCCGAGTCTATATCCCGACTCTTAATTTAATTAATCTCTCATTAATTAATTCCTTAACTTGGTGTCACTCAACCAAAATGTCTGAACTCACTCACTTGGCCCGTACTTTAGTATTCAAAATTTATTATCCAAAATTCCCCTTGATAAGTTTGACAGACTTATTATTTTAATGTTCCATAATGTTCATCTTCCAACCTCAATCACTACACCAAATCTGCCCATTTGTCAAGGTCATTGACCTTGACAAATTCACCTTGTCAAGGTCAATGACCGTGACATTTCGAGGCGAGACAACTTTTTTTGTCACGGTCGTGTCACGGTCATTGACCTTGACATAAAACTCGCGTTTTGTGTCACGGCCGTGTCAAGGTCAATGACCGTGACACGTTTGTCACGGTCAATGACCGTGACAAAGCCGTGACCCTTAGTAAAAAAATTGTCACGATCAATGACCGTGACAAAGGCCGTGACAAAATTGTCAGGGACTTGTCACGGTCAATGACCGTGACAATTCTGGGCAGAATTAAAAAAAAACTGCTGGGCAGTATGGCCACTGCCACTGCCCAGCAGTATATTTGTACCTGTTATAGCAACGTTGTACCTGTTCCACACATCATATATCCGAACAAACTAAAGATAATGCAAATATATATTCAAATAAGAAACTATTTAAAAAGAAACAACATCACCATCATTTTATCTCAAATCTACAAACTATTTGCATGGAAAAGAGATTTTGTACCGCGACGCTCGGGAACACCTCCTTATCCTTCCCTTCTCGTCCGAGTAGCCACATAAGTATAGAGCATATGTGGCCTACCCTTAGGGCCACTCCCTGTCCCCTGAATTGAAATAAAGTAAAATTAGTATCCGCCCCTCAAATATAGATAAATATAAATTGTAATTGAAATCGAAATCGAAATTGACATATAAATATAAATACATTACCTGTAGTGTCACTCAAACAGCTAACTTGAGCTCATATGGCACCTCCTTCCAACTAATGTACCCCGGGCAATCGTGTCAATTATAATTCTCTTCATATCTAAACACTAAGAAATACCATAATCCTATGGAGGTATGCGTTGCAAATTCCTTCCAACCGTTGTGTAGCCAAAAATCAGCAGTTGAAGTTGTCAACTCCACCTTTGAATGGGGTATGGAAAGTGGTGGGGTATGGAAAGTGGAATTGACAACTTCAACCGGTGATGTTTGGCTACGTAATGGTTGGGAGGAATTTGCATAGCATCGCTCCATAGGATTATGGCATTTCTTAGTGTTCGGATAGACGAAGAGATTTAGTCTCCTCTCCACAAATAGGACACCCCAAATAACTATGTACTAATCACCTATTAAAGGTAAGAAGCGTATATTCATGGATTAGTATAAACAAAACTTAGATGTAGTTGGAATATTTATGTATTAATCTCCTCTCCACACACGCACACTACACAAGAGTGAAAATGATAAAGTGCAGATCAAGTAAAAGCATTAAAAATGGATGTTTCGGTACAAATTGAAATAATTATTACAAATTGAAAAATTGTTTCAAATTCGGGTTATCATAAAAAATGGATTGATATTTGGTAGGAGCAGCCAAGTCATCCACACTACTATTTAGACGCCTTGGCGCGTGTTGGACAATTGACCACGGCTCGTTGTTGATATACTCCGAGTAAAACACTTGCTTAACCTTTTGAAATGCACAAACAAACGGCTCATCGCTCACGTGGTCGTTGCTCTTCAACTTGGACAAGTCAACCATGATCAAATTGGTGACAGGATCAACTTTAGAAGCATTTTTATCCTCAACTCTTACCCATTCACAGTAAAATACAACCTCTTTGAAGCTTATATAATCCAATTCAAATATATTTTGAATTACACCATAGTAAGTCATTTCAGCTTCAACGAGGTTTTTATCTTTTGCGCTTGCTCGAAAGAAAGTAAGAGCCTTGTATGAAATACCCGAGTTCTGTACATTTGTACTTTCCTCGTACACTTTAGCGCCGAAAATGTAACCGTTCAATCGATATTTTTTGTACTCTTGTGCCACGAACAAGGGTCCAGTGGCTAGACGAGCAAGCCTTGATGTCGCATCACCCATCTTTAGGAGCTGAGAATATAGATAAATTAATTATATTAGTGGTAAAATATGAGTGTAATATGTAACGTTATATAACGACTGTTTTCATTGTAATTACCTCTTGTGTCAACCATAGCCTATTCAAGAATGCATTTTTCTGTAATATACTTAACAGCTCATGCACATTGTTACGATTTGAAAAAAATTCGACAGCATATCCCCTTAGTTCTCCAAGTACACGACGTAGATTGGCAGGTGTGAGTGTTATTTCAATTGGTCAATTAAAATAACAGTCACACTTGTCAATCTAGTATGTACCCAGAGAACATTAAGATACGACTGCAGAACTTCCTCCAAAAGTAACAACTTTAAGCCAATAAGAATATTATACAAAAATTATACAGTCTCAAACTGTCCAAACGGGACAATTCGAGAGATCTCATTACAGGGGTAATGACTCTCGAACGGGTCTAAGGGTTATTGAATGCGTACGCATAAGAACTAGAATGCTAGTATCTATGCGCACTATATTAAATTTCAAGTATGTTTCATATAATGGGTTAATTCAAATACACAAATAAATTCATGGGATAATTCAAATACAAAAATAAATTCATGGGATAATTCAAATACAAAAAGAAATTCATGTATTGACCACATACACACACACACACACACACACACACACTATCTAAGTTGTTCTATAGGTATAAAAACAATTATTATCCAATTATTATCCAACTATTATCAATTATTTATTTTGAATGTAAATAATATTCAAATATTCTAATATTCAAGCCTAGGTGCGTAGGTGTGCGTGTGTGTGGCGTAGGTGTGCGTGTGTGCGTAGGGGCGTAGGTGTGCGTGTGTGTGTGGCGTAGGTGTGCGTGTGTGCGTAGGTGTGCCCACCCCACCCCACCCCCTCCCCCCCTCCACTACCCCCTCCCCCACCCTGCCCCATCCCGCCCCACCCCCACCACACACCACCACACACACCACCACACACACACACACACCCACCCCACCCCACCCCACCCCCTCCCCCTGCCCCCCTCCACCACCCCCTCCCCCACCACACACCACCACACACACACACACACACCACTCTACCCCACCCCCTGCCCCCCTCCACCACCCCCTCCCCCCCTCCCCCAAAACACACCACCACACACACACACACACTGCACCCCACCCCACCCCACCCCCTGCTCCCTCCACCGCCCCCTCCCCCACCCTGCCCCACCCCGCCCCACCCCCTGACCCCCTCCACCACCCCCTCCCCCACCCTGCCCCATCCCGCCCCACCCCCCACACACGCACACACATACACACACACATATATATATACACATACACACATAAATATACAAACAAATCTATATATAAATGGAAGAGAGAGAGAGAGAGAAATTGGACCTGAGAGAGAGAGAGAGAGAGAGCAGCGTCGAGTCGAGAGAGAGAGAGAGAGAGAGAGAGAGGGAACGGTGGGAGGGAAAAAAGAAGGAGGAAAGTGATTTTGCTGGAAAAGTTGTCACGGTCGTGTCAAGGTCATTGACCGTGACACGAATTGTCACGGTCGTGTCAAGGTCAATGACCGTGACATAAAACGCGTGTTTTTTTATCACGGTCAATGACCTTGGCAAGGCTGGCCGGCTGAAAGGTGACAATTTGCCCATTTTGGTGTAGTGAATTACCCCTATTTAACATTTCACTGTTTTGTCCCAATAGAAATTTTCACACAATTGCCAAGCCAAAGGTACTGAACCACTAACTGTATCCCTCATCAAACAAAACCCAAGCCAAACAGTAGGAGGGAAGAAAAGTCATCGGATTTCTCTCGTAGCTCGAATAACAATGGCTGTCGCACAAACGAAACCTAGATCGTTCGAACGACCTCCTGAGTTTCTTCTCCCCCCTTTTTCTTGCGAGCGTATGCTACTATGACTGCGTCCTTAATTCTTCTATTACCCAGAACCTGCTCTTTATTTCCTTTAATATTCTATCAATTTCTCAACAGAATTTACTCCTAAATCTGTTATTAATTTAATCTATTCAGGTCTATTATCAACCTAAACATCCCAACATAGTTACAATCCATAGTGTTATCTCCCAACGTTAATAAATCTAATTACACAAGATTCATAAAACTCCATCTAAATTTGATTCCACAAACCATCAAATTAAAGAAATAATTATCTGGGTTCAACTCATAAGTTTTAATTTCCCCCAACAGTATCCCAATGATATTACTCTTCATCAGTATAAAATTCATATGTGTTATACCATAAATTGAAAATTCAAATTGTATATTAACCCAATCCAAAAATAATAGATTTTTTTTATCACACCCAACATGATATGAATTGAAGACTGCAAATGAATTTAAAAGCGAGTTTAACCACTTACCTTAAAGGGTTTGCAGAGTCTGAATTCCGTTGGCGTAGATAGTGATTTAATTAAGAACACACATAATTGTTCTTGATTTTGGCTCCCAAGGTTACTCCAATTTCTCCCTCTTATCTCCTCTACGCACTTATATTTTCTTATATGAGTTATGGCTGTCACACACGCTCACTTTTAGGTTTTATTATGTCAATCCCGTTTTTTAAGCTTGTGGGCTTTATTCAAATGGCCCAAACACTCCCGTGTGGGTCTGGTTATACCTAAAAATACCCCGAGACCCATTTACTACCCCGGGTGCTATTTTTTGACTATCTGGACTTATCCGAAATCAATCGTAGACTCAAAATTGTCATCAAAATTATTTTACTAAAAGTCCTTACCTTGACCCCAATATAGTCTATACTCGACTCCCGGTTGAGATAAATTAATGACACATCACTATCACTCGTTATGACGTCAATAAATCATTAGTATTCACTTAGTAATTTAATTTCCATATATAATAACCATTTACCCTCCAGATTAATATTTAAATAATTATTAATAATAATTAATTCAATTAAATTACGACAAACAAGTAATTTAAAAATCGCCGAATTAATTAAATATTAAATGCATAGAAATATGAGGTGTTGCAATAGACACATCCTATTGCACTCATCGAGGGCGTTCGTAGTGACTGAACCGCATGTTTTTTGGTACATCACATTCAACATTTACGATTCGTGCAACTGTATTGATACTCTTAAAAGGCGTTTTATTTGCTCGTAGCTCATTCCCCCACCTTATCACTCGATCATGTCGCTAAAACAATATGGTTACTTCTTAAAGAGTGAGGTCTTCTCTATACATCGGCGCCTTTATTTCATTTAACCAATGGTATTGGTAACTTGTATACTTCTCATTCTCTAGAGTAGTATTAATTAATACCACTCAAGCATTTGGATTTAGATACCCTCAGGGTATCACATTTATATTTGTTTGTGTATTATTCTAAGGGTAAATATTTACTTCACAATTTAATTATTATTATTCTCTATTTTCCAATTTGTTATATTACTATAATAAATATTTACCATATGAGTACATATTTCTTTAAGCATAATATTTGTTAACATAATTATATTTACTGACGCATTATTTTTTTCTTTAGAATTTTATCGTACTCATAAATCTTATTTGACACATCTACAAAATATTTTTTTGCAAAAAATGAATTTGTAAATCAAAAGTAATAGCATTTTGAAGTATGAAAATGAAGAGATAGATGTGTTGTGCGGAAGCATGTCAATAAATGATATTGACTGTAACCCCAAATAATAATATGGCACACTCACAATAAAAGTATAATGAGTAGAAAAACACACACACAAGGGAATATAAAATATTTAAGTGATTCACCAATTTGGCTACGTCCACTGACACTCGGATCAATTCACTATTGCAAATGAGTTTCAAAAGAGACTCTCCCAAATACACTCCAAATAAAAAATACAATGTGTATTTTTATTACATAAATGTGTATACTCAAAAATCCAAATGAACTCTTTCTTACTCTCTAACTCTTCTTAGAGTTTGATGTTTTGGTGTGTTTACAATGAGAGAATTTAAGGCCTATTTATAGTTGTTTGGGAGTCATCATGACTGTTGGATCAAAACAAGATTGAATGGTTGAAATTAATGGTATGCCACCAACCATTACTATTCATTTGGTAAGCTACTAAACATGTGTGGTAACTATTCCTTTGGTGTGCCACCAACCACTCCATTAATGAAACCACTCCAACAATCTCCACCTTGACAAAAATTTTACAGGTCGCTCTGTCAAATTTTTGCCAACTAAAAATTGACAATCCCATCTTGGCATAGATATGCAAAGCTCTACCAAAACACGTAACCATATATTATCCACAATGATCCGAGTAGCCTCCAAATGCGCTCATAAGCTCCTTACACCTGAAGGTGTTCAAATACGAAGAATTTTGATCAAGCTTAAATAGTGTTCAAACTTGATCCTAGTAAAAATCTTCGTCAGCTTATCCACGATTCCAATTTTCTTGAGGAGAATAGTCCCCTCATCCAAAATTTCTCGAACAAAGTGGAAACGAACGTCGATGTGATTTGTCCGTGAATGATGAACCTGGTTCTTGGCTAAGTGGATGGCACTCTAACTATCACATAAGACATCTACGTGATCCTGAACAATTTCCAAGTCTGAAATCAAACCATGAAGCCAAATGGCCCCTGTTGCTACCATATACTCTGCCTCTGTAGTTGACAAAGCTACCATAGACTCTAGCATAAATTTCCAACAGACTGGGCCTCCAGCTAGTGTAAACACATAACCAATAGTGGACCATCGGTTATCCAAATCATCGGCGTAATCTGAATCCACATATCCAAAGACATGCTGACGAGCACGTGAATCCTTCTCAAATTTCAAACCAAAATCAACAGTACCATGGATATACCGTAAGATCCATTTCACAGCCTCCTAATGCATTTTTCCTGGATCATGCATGTATCTGCTCACCATACTAACAACTTGTGAAATATCGGGCCTCGTACACGCCATTGCATACATCAAACTTCCCACTGCATTAGCATAGGGAACATGAGCCATTTCTGAATGTTCCTCATCTGTCTGTGGGGATTCCATGGCACTTAGATTGAAGTGTGGGGCCAACAGAGTATTTACAGGTTTGGTTTTAGAATCTATACCAAAATGCTGTAATACCTTCTTCAAATACTATTTTTGTGACAAACAAACAATGCCCCTAGAATAATTTCTGCTAATCTCCATGCCAAGTATTTTCCTCGCCTCGCCTAGATCCTTCATCTCAAATTCATGACTTAACTGAATTTTCAGTTTTTTGATCTCCACCTTGTTCTTAGAAGCAATCAGCATATCATCAACATATAAGAACAAATAAATAAATGATCCATCATGAAGTTTACAAAAATACACACAATGATCATAGTGTCTCATTGTGTACTGTTGCCCAAATATAAACCGATCAAATCGCTTGTACCACTGCCTTGGACTTTGCTTCAACCCATATAATGAATTTTTTAGTTTGCATACCCAATTTTCTTTACCAGTAACCTTATACCCTTTGGGCTGAGTCATATAAATTTTCTCCTCCAAATCTCCATGTAAGAATGCAGTTTTCACGTCAAGTTGTGCCAACTCGAGATCAAACTGCGCAACTAATGCTAGCAAAATACGAATGAAAGAATGCTTCACAACCGGGGAAAATTCCTCGTTATAATCGATCCCTTCCTTCTGCACGTAGCCTTTCGCCACTAACCTAGACTTGAATCTTACATTGGCTTTCTCCGAGGAGCCTTCCTTCTTGGCATATACCAACTTTACCCAATGGCTTTCTTCTCTTTTGGAAGTTGGACTAACTCCTAAGTCTAGTTCGTATGAAGAGATTGTATCTCCTCGTCCATCGCCTTCTTCCAATCTACACTCTCTGAGTTTCTTTCGACTTCTTTGTAAGTAGATGGAATGTCATCTTCAACCATGGGTAGTGCATATGCCACCATGTCAGTAATAAGCCATCCATGTTTCTTTTTTTGTCTTTCTGGTCTATTAGCTACAACAGAATATGGTTGCTGATGAGACTCATGGGCAGGATCCTCCACCTCATTTGTACTTGTCTCACCAATTTCTGAATTTGTGACAAGCCTGGCTGGAACAATTGGAGTCTCAAGCTCTATCTATTGTGGAACTTCTTTGGTTTTGCTCTCCCTAGGAGAACTCTTCAACATTGAAGATTCATTGAATGTAACATCCCTGCTATTTATGAGCTTTTTCGTCTCAGGGCACCAAAGTCTATACCCCTTCACTCCATCACTAAAGCCCAAGAATATGGCTTTCTTAGCTTTAGGATCCAACTTGCTTTCCCTAACATGGAAATTTGCAGTGGAGCCGAAAATACGTAAAGAATCATAATTTATAGCAGGTTTTCCCGACCATACCTCCATGGGTGTTTTGCCCTCATTTGCAGTTGCAGGTAACCTATTAATGAGGTGACATGCATATGTAACAACTTCAGCCCAAAATGCCTTGCCCAAACCATCATTGGATAACATGCACCGCACCTTCTCCATTAAAGTGCGATTCATACGTTCAGCCACCCCATTTTGTTGTGGCGTGCCTCTTACTGCAAAGTGTCTCATGATCCCCTTTTCCTGGCATACTTGCAAAAATGGGTCTGACTTATATTCACTGCCATTGTGTGACCTGAGTCTTCTAATTTTTCTGCCAATTTAGGTCTCTATCATCTTTTTCCACTTTAAGACAATCTCCAAGACTTCATCCTTATGTCGCATAGAGTACACCCAAACTTGTCTGGAGAAGTCATCCACAAAAGATACAAAATAATGCTTACCTCCCAAAGATGAAACTTTAGTAGGTCCCCTAACATCTGTGTGAACATAATCAAGAGTCCCCTTTGTACGATGTACAACAGTGCCAAACTTTACTCTTGTCTGCTTGCCCAAAACACAATGTTCACAAAATACAAGCTTACATGTCTTGGCCCCTTTCAATATACCTTACTTCACTAATCCTTGCAAAGCCTTCTCTCCTGCATGTACCAAGCGTACATGCCATAATCTCGTAGCATCAGATGCAACCTCTTCTGAAATTTCTGAGACCGCCGCTGCACCTATAAATGTATTTCCAAGGCAAAAATACAAATTACTCTTTTTCGTTCCTTTCATCACAACCAGGGCTCCATGTGACACCTTCAGACCATCGCCTTTCAGTGTGATATCATAACCTTTAGCTGCCAAAGCACCAAGTGAGATAAGATTTTTCTTCAGGCCCGGTACATACCGAACGTCTTCCAGCACTCTGACTATTCCACTATGCAACTTCAGTCGGATTTTTCCTATCCCTTTTGTTTGACAAGCATGACCATTTTCCATCAAAACAGCTCCACCTTCTAGGTCCTTAAAGCTAGAAAACCACTCCCTATTGGGACACATGTGATAGGAACAACCCGAATCTAAAATCCATTCCTGGGAACTGGATCCAAATGGTGAAATAGACAAAGCAAATTCAGAATCTTCATCGTCACTCACCGCAACGTTTGCAGTGGGGTTCTTCGTGTCCTTCTTTAACTTAGGACAATCTTTCTTCCAATGCCCCTTTTTGGTGACAAGAGGCGCATTCATCTTTTGTAGGAATTCTCTTACCAGAAGTTGATGCTCCACCTCTCGATTTAGATTGAAATCTTTCACGGTTGCCATTCTTCCTTTCATTTATTCTACTTCGGACCGTCAACGCTTCAGATGTTGAGTCTCTATATACCTCCTTATCCTTCTTACGAACCTCATTATTCATTAAGGTATTGGAGACCTCAACATATTTTATTTCCTCATTTCCGTACAATAGCGTGGTAATGAGATGTTCATACGAGTCAGGTAGAGAATTTAGCACTAACAGTGCTTTATCCTCATTGTCAATTTCAACATCCAAAATTTGCAAATCAACAATAATTTTGTTAAAATTGTCCAGATGCTTAGACATAAAAATACCTTCTGCGTATTGGAACCGAAAGAGTTTTTTCTTCAAATAGAGCAGATTATCAATGCTCTTCGTTAAGTACTTGTCCTCCAGTTGCTTCCATAATTTTTGTGCCGAGGTCTCGCACATATAAGGATATTTTTTATCCTTACCGAGATAAAGACGAATATGACACCAAACCTTGCGGTTGATTTTTTTCCAGTCATCTTTCTTCATGTCTTCTGGCATATCCCCAAGAGCAATTTTTAGCTCTTGTTGGACTAAGACATCCATAACTTCACATTGCTATATGCTGAAATTTCTTTGCTCATCAAATTTTCAACGTCAAATTTTGCGGTTGCCATTTTTCAAATGATCACAGTCACAAAAAATGCAAACGAAAAATTCCAAGTTTAGAAATTTTTCCGACTGTGAATAGTAACCGTATGAATAGTACCATATGAATAGTACTATACGTATGGTTATTTCTCCACAAAAAAATATATAAAAAATGCCTAGATCGGAGGACCTTGGCTCTGATACCAATTCGTTGTGCGGAAGCGTGTCAATAAATAATACTGACTGTAACCCCAAATAATAATATGACACACTCACAATAAAAGTATAATGAGTAGAAAAACACACACACAAGGGAAAACAAAATATTTAAGTGGTTCACCACTTTGTCTACGTTTGCTGACACTCGGATCAATTTACTATTGCAAATAAGTTTCAAAAGAGACTCTCACAAATACACTCCAAATGAAAAATACAATGTGTATTTTTCTACATAAATGTGTATACTCAAAACTCCAAATGAACTCTTTCTCACTCTCTAACTCTTCTTAGTGTTTGATGTTTTGGTGTGTTTACAATGAGAGAATTCAAGGTCTATTTATAGTTGTTCGGGAGTCACCATGACCGTTGGATCAAAACAAGATTGAATGGTTGAGATTAATGGTGTGCCACCAACCATTACTATTCATTTGGTAGGGTACTAAATATGTGTCGTAACTATTCTTTGATGTGCCACCAACCACTCCATTAATGCAACCACTGCAACAAGATGTTTTAACCCCCAAAAATACACACTAAGAATATGACATATGTAATGCTTGAATAGCCAATAAAACTCATTTATTGATAATCTCTTAAAATGAAATCTATATGTAAAAGCACCCTTCCCCAAAATAAATAAATAAATATAAATAAAAAAATTATCCACCCATGGAGCAATTTATCGCCTCTCTTGTGCTTTCTTACCTTGTCATTTTCATTTCTCATCGTCTTTTTTTTCCCCACTTATTTTGTGGAGCATCTTCCCCTTTTAATTAGCATACATCACAAATAAACTCAATAATTTACAAGATACATTTTGTATGAATTTTATGTTGATTAGAAGACGTGTCATAACTACCCTTTCCAAAGTGAGGTAGGCTCACTTTTCTTCCGAGCACATTTTTTAGAGGTATCTTATCACCTCCAAAGGATTCAACTTCTACTTCTAATTTAATAACATGACAACAGTAAGAAAAATATTTTTGACATATAATAAATTATTTGTTTTACCTCTTAACATTTCAAAAATTAAATCAACCTCTTAACGTTTTTATCTATTTATTTGAGTCCTTAATATATTAATTGTTTCAATCAACAATTTTGTAATAGGTTAAAGTTAACGGAGGATGTATAATTTAACCGTTAACCTTTTATCGTTATTAAACCTTCCGATATAAATTTTACAATATAGTTTTTTATATTTATCATATTTTAACTGAAATTTTGAACATGATTATTACCACTCCACTTTGTTCCTTTATCGCTCCAAAAACACTTTTGTGACAATTAAAGTTTGGAGCCGGCTATTAGCACTCCTTATATTCTCAAGGCACTCCAAATTTTTTTGGACAATGACAATCTTACCCTTATCTATCTCATGACACTCAAAATAGAGAATACATTTATTAATAATTATTCAAATCCTGATGCACTTTTTAAAAAATGTTTACAAAAAAATATTATTCTTTTAATTTTTTTTATAGTTTTACAAAAAATGTTCTAATAATAATGATTGTTTTGAGAGTTTTCAAAAAACTGTTTTAAAAAAATAAAAAAACTGTTGTTTATATAAAAAAACAGATTTTTAAAACAATCGAAACAATTTTTTTTCAATAATGAACAGTAATTTAAAACCTATTTTTTAAATAAAAAAATAACTGTTTTTTACATAAAAACTGTCACAACAGTTTTTTTAAAATAAAAAAAGGTTTTAAAAAAAACTGTTATGGGAGTTTTAATTTTTTTTTAAGATGGATTTAAAAACTGTTTTTTTTCTTTCAAAAAAACTGTTTTTTACATAAAACTAGGGAAAAAATTAACAAATAAAAAAACTGTTTTTTATTTTAGAAAAAAATGGGTCATTTTATTAATTAACATTTAGTTCAGACATTTTTATTTTGGTCCAAAAAATCATTCACAATATAAAACACTCACAAACACTTTTTTTCTCTTATCCAAAACTTTAAGAAAAAATTATCAAAAATAAACGAGGGCATGTAGTCGTTAAAAAAAATACCAGCGGTTATGAATCTATTATTTTTTAAGTAACACGATCACGAGCCAAATAAAACACGACGTGGTATGGAGTCGTATTTTTTTCATACCAGTGGCGCAGACCATTTTTTTATTATTTCAAAAATAATCTTTTTACAATTTTAAAAAATGATCTGCGCCAGCAGTACGCATAGGCGCCCCAAACACCTATACATACCACTGACGCGGACCATTTTTTCTAATATGTTGGTACGCGTCAACGGTATGTATGGGGATATTATAAAACATTTTAAATTAGATGTAAAACAAAACAGTTTAAATAAATCCTTTTTTTTTTTATATAAGCAAATCCGGAATTTTATTCATATGATTGCATTTAAAATTAAGGATTTGCTTATATAAAAAAAATCTGGTTATTTAAATTGTTTTTTTTTGTACATTTTATTTAAAATGTTTTATAATATCCCCTATACATACTGCTGACGCGTACCAACATATTAGAAAAAATGGTCCACGTCAGCGGTATGTATAGGTGTTTGGACCGCCTATGCGTACCGTTGGCGCGAATCATTTTTTTAAATAGTAAAAAGATTATTTTTGAAATAATAAAAAATGGTCCGCGTCACCAATATAAAAAAAATACGACTCCATGCCATGTCGTATTTTATTTGGGTTGTGATCGTGTTACTTCAAAAATAATAGATTCATAACCGCTGGTATTTTTTGTTTAACGACTACATGCCCTTGTTTATTTTTGATAATTTTTTCTTAAAGTATAGGATAAGAGAAAAAAAAGTGTTTGTGAGTGTTTTATATTGTGAATGATTTTTTGGACCAAAATAAAAATGTCTAGACTAAACGTTAATTAAAAAAATGGTTCATTTTTTTCTAATATAAAAAACAGTTTTTTTATTTGTTAATTTTTTCCCAGTTTTATGTAAAAAACAGTTTTTTTGAAAAACAAACAGTTTTTAAATCCATCTTTAAAAAAACTTTTTTAAAACTCTCATAACAGTTTTTTTAAAAAGCTTTTTTTATTTAAAAAAAACTGTTGTGACAGTTTTGATATAAAAAACAGTTATTTTTTATTTAAAAAACAGGTTTTAAAATACTGTTCATTATTGAAAAAAATTGTTTTGATTGTTTTAAAAATCTGTTTTTTTTTTATATAAACAACAATTTTTTACTTTTTTAAAACAGTTTTTTGAAAACTCTCAAACAATTATTATTATTAGAACATTTTTTTGTAAAACTATAAAAAAAATTAAAAGAATAATATTTTTTTATAAACATTTTTTAAAAAGTTCATCAACATTTGAATAATTATTAATAAATTTATTCTCTATTTTGAGTGCCATGAGATAGATAAGGGTAAGATTGCCATTGTCCAAAAAATTTGGAGTGCCTTAAGAATGTAAGGAGTGTTAATAGCCGGCTCCTTAAAGTTTTTGGGACTTTTGAAATACTTTTGATGACCCTCATTATTGAACTACTAAAATGGAGTCTTAATGACAGTAATATAAATTTTTATTATTTAAAATTTTAAAATAAAATTTTAATATTTGTATTAGAACTAATAAATTTTAGAAAAACACGTATATAATTTTTGTTTGAGAAATTCCAATATTTAACAACTCTTATTATTTAATATTTTATTATTTCAGTTAAAAGATTTTATAATAAACTTGTAATATTTATGGGATATTAATTCGAAAGTACTAAATTTTAAATTCATTAGAAATAATGTTACATATTAGAATTCTAATTTAAAACATGTTAAAATTAAAATACTAAGTAGGTCCGTCAATGGATCAGATTTTATCCAAATCCGAATCCAAATCCGAATTCCCATTTAAGCCGATATGAATCATGCCTAAAATCTGATTATCCGATTATTAAATGGAGAGGATTTGAATTCATATATTCCAATCTATTAAAATAATCCGATCCGATTAATATTTTTAATATATATATATATATATATATATATATATATATATATATATATATATATATATATATATATATATATATATATATATATTATATAATATATTTTTAATTAATATATATTGTATTCAATAATATTTTAAACATATATTATAATAGTTCTTTATTTCATGATCTATTTTTTTTTGGAACATTTGCAAAATAAATTTATGAATAAAGAGTTGAAAATAAAAAAAAATGTTACAAATCAAGTTTAACATAGACAAATAATCAGATAATTGGATCGGATACGAATCCGTTTAACATAAACGGATATGAATTTGAATTTGCTTGGTCCGATCCGATTAGTAAACGGATCGGATCCGAATTCGTTTAACATAAACGTATGGATTTGAATTTGTCTGATTCGATCTAAATCTGATCCGTTTAGAAGCCTAATACTAAGTAGTAAAAAATATGTTAGAAGGTTTAATAAGCATCAACAATTCATCCACTAACTCGTATATGTCAATCCTATGCAATCTATTAATTTGATCATACTTTTGATGAAAGGGTTAAGTTAGATTGACTCTCTATGTACCCCCAAGACATTAAGGGTGTATTTGATTATAAAGTTGAAAAATAGTCATTTTTATGAGAAGTTGAAAATGGCAGAGTGATATATCATCTTTCTATGAAAAATGATAAAACTATGAAACACTTTTCATATTGATAATATTTATTTTTAGAATGCATTTGCAATCAAAATAAGGGATTGATGATATAAAGTCGTTAGACTCTTTGAGATTAATGATAAGGACAACCTAAAAATAGTTTTGTCAATATTGAAAAGAAAAATGTATCTACATTCTTATTTTCTAATTTTTATTATCTCTACAATCAAAATATATGTTTATATTGTTACAACACCTTTACTAAGTCAAAATTAAAAAGAAAAACTCACCTTTTGTGATTGAATGTAATTATATTACAACACACACTTTTTACATTATATTTGTTTCTGCTATAAAAATATATCTACATAGTTTACAACGATCAAAATTAAGAAAAAAATTAAATTTATATTAATTAAATGTCTTAAAGTAACTATGTATCCGTTCTTTATGTTTTGGTGTTATAAATTTACCTTAAATGTACTTGTATAAAAGTGTAACTATATGATAGATGAGTTTAACATTAATTAATAGAAAATATGGTGTCCTTAGATACAAAGAAGGTTTTTGCATGTCCTTAGTGTAATTGAATGAAGAATCAATAGCATTATCGACAAATTTCACGTAAAATTAACATTTTTCTTGAAAAACAAATCATCGCCAATCAAATGGAGCTTAAGTGCGAATTAAAATTCATTCCTAAAACTTTAGGGGCTAAAAAAATCAATGCACTCTTTTAACATATTAACGAATATGACACAAATGTTTATATTGAACCATCTTATTACCATTTCTAGACTCAAAATATACTACCAAAACTTGTCATCATTTGCACTATATTATATTAACAAATATCCGTACCTACTTGAATTTCGGCATATTATTCGAGTGATGACTAAGGTGTCATATGTTCATGATTAAACAACTTTTGTTATAGAATCAAGACGCTAATTGATTTAGCACTTATGATGGTGAATTAGTGCTCTCACGTCAGATAACTCACTTTCAAACAAATTTAGATGTACAAATTATCCTTGCATTTTGTTTAAATTATCTTCAACTGACTAAGCACATAATAACAGTTCAGATTGTTAAAAAATAAACCAACAGCCCCTTTCAAAAATAAATAAATAATCAAACCAACGGCCATGAAAAAACTTTCAAAATCAAGGATCTTGTCCAAAAGTAACTGTATGGGATTTTCTTAACAACAAAACTAAATAAAATTGCAACTAATTAAAAAAACAAAAGCAATAGACAGGCCCACGAGTCACACACATTATATACAAATTTATTTTTGAAAAATATGAAACTGTCTTTTAATTTAAGAAGTATATACACAATGATTTAAGAAGTATATATAAATTCACTTCTAATTTAAGAAGTATATATACAATGATTTTAGAAAATAGTAATATAAAAGCACTTGTATGTCCATTCACTAGGAACAAAAGATTGCTTGTATTGTGTTTTCTGTTGAAAATTATTTTATTATAGTATAATAATAATTGGGTCAATTATTAAATAGTCCCTACTATAAATATATATTTTTTAAAAAGGACACATATTTTTAGTTTAACCCATTTAGTCCCTCAAGCACTCAATATCCTCTTATTTTTAGAGGTCCGCGCCAGCGGCACTCCCTCTCCAAAATATGTGGCAAAGGACTTTTTGAAGCAAAATAAAAAAGTTTGGACTAAATGGGTATTAAAAAATGTCCGAGGGACTATTTGGTATATGTCCCATAATAATTTTAATTGAGTGAAAATTAAATTTAAAATTATTTTTGAACGACACAATGGTTTGTGAAAAGTTGTATTAATTCATGAAATGTTATGATTATTCATGAAATGGTATGTCTATTCGAAAATGATGTCTACTTTTCTCTAAATAGAGCGCCCCTCATTCATTCTCTAGATCTTAATTTTGGAGAATCTATTCTCTGTCATTTTTCCTTTCCTTCTTGAATGAATCCATGAGAGAATACAACAAATAATTTGGATTAGATGAAGCTTTATATATTGAAGTGTCGCGTATATAAAAACGAAAAACATCGTTCTATCTTGGGAGACAGACATTCATCAAATCTTAGACATCTATGATGTGACGGATTTGTCTTAAGAAAACTGTATGAAACACAAGGCTCAACATCAATTTTCGTTATATGATTTGTAAGTTTGGTGTGTTAGTTTTTATTGTCATTTGAATTTCATTCATATGAATATGTTCCATATTTGATTCCCCACAAATACAAAAACACATAAATTATATCCAATATTTTCTGTATGTGATTCTTCGCATGGTTACTTTGGTCCCCAAACCATTGAGACCAAGGGACTCTACTTGGACGAGTTATTTGATCTGTGCTCTCTGGTGGCAATTAACTAAGGGGCGGTCTGATTCGTTTAGGAGCTAAGATCAAATTACCCTTTTAAGTGGTGGTGCGGCTTATATGTTGTTTCCTAAAGATGGTATTGAGTATTCTTGATTATATGTGATAATTAGGTCGGTGTCCTTGACATGGAAAGTGACTTGGGGACGGTCTAACTCTAACTCTAGATCATTGACTAAAATCTAATGATAACTTTTATGAGTTTTATGGTTGGTGTTTCTAAACTGTTCTATGTTTGAAAGCTAAGCCCATTGAGTCATGTTTACCACTTTGTCTCTTTATCTTGCCCTAGCATTTTTACAATATTGTGGTTTAATTAACCATGTGCTTGTTGGTTCCTTTTTAATTGAATGTGAAGTAACTATAGAATTAAAGCGTTTTGCTTTTGAATCTTCCATAGTTTTAGTTAAGCATGAGATTGAGTTTTTTATAAGCTGGTGCGTGCCAACTATAACACACTATATTTTGTTTCATTGCAAGTGTTGAGTACGACTTATAACTCATCATCATCTTTTTTCTTTTCTAATAAAATATCACACCGGTCTAGCTTCCTCAGGATCAAGTTTCTATATATAAAAAAGTTGTATGCCATAGACACACATTGTGCCTTTGAGCGATTCTATAGGCGCGCTAGTCGCATGATTCATGAACATCACTAATGTATGGTATATAGTATTTATACTTAATAATTAGAGCATCTCTTATACCAACATGAGTTAACAAACCTTAAAAATCGATCAATTTTTAAAAATAGTAAAAAATTCAATAAAACTTGGTGGAATCAATCTCGATAATGGAGAGATCAACTACAAATAATTTCATGAGAAATTCAACAGGAAGTGGGCAAAATGTATATTGTAAAAATAAGTGCATTGTTTGCCGTTAATTTTTTTAAATAAAAATTTCACTCACTTTTGAGTCGAATTTGTAGTATGAATTTTTTTCTAAATAACCTTCCCATTATGGATACCACTTCCGCCACGTTTGATTGATCTTTTTATTTTTTTTACTTAACTCAACCACCAAATTTTTAACATTGTTACAACTTTATTAAAAAACTCGTATTTGCAAATAGACTTAACCCCCTATTTTTTTTTTTGATTGGTATACCCTTATATTTTAACTTTTAAAATAATCTAAGCATTCCTTTAACTTCAGCGCCAAGTCAACGCCACGTCAGCATTCCTTTAACTTTCACAATTGAGTTATCCTTAGAGATTTTATTGGCATCACTAAATATACTTCAAGGTTTACCATGCCAAATTAAAACAATGGAACTAAAAATTGTAAATTACTTCAAACTTCAAAGTTAACTGTCTTTTTCTCTCTTTTTTTTTATTTTTAATTTCTAACATAAATTTTTTATAGATCAAATGACACATTGAAATGACCTTATAAGCATGGACACAAAGTTGACCTACATGGCAATGTCACACTCTAAATCAAACTTACAACTACTGTTATTCTAAAACTTATAAAAATAAATCTTCAAAATAAAAAAAACTTACAAAATAACTATAGATGTGTCATATGAAAAACCACAATGATATAAAAGTATAACTTAACTACCCTAACTCTCTCATTTGAAGCACTATCATTAAACTCCCTTAATTCTGATAATAAGGATTTCGTGATAGAGAATAAACCAAAGTTGGTAAAAAATAGATGGCAGTGTCAAAATGTTCTCACAACAAAAGGTGAGATTTGGAAATGTTTGTGGGGTTGAGCTTTAGAAGATGGGTTAGGGTACCATAGTAACCACTAACCAGACAATGATAGAATAGTTCAACCTTTACTCACCCAACCACAACCAGGCTGTTTTTTGTACTTCAAAGTTCAAAATGACTAGGACAAGAAAACAACATTTAACCATGTAAAACAAAATAAAATGGAACAAAAATAAAAATTAGACTATATTATCTCTTTAGGAGGCTTCCACGCCCTAGAATAGACACAACAGATGTCAAGAGCTTCTCAAGCCATGTAAAAGATCCTCAATATCCACAACTATAAAATTATTAGATAGGATTGGAAAAAGGGGGGGAATAAGAGAATATGTATGATTTTCTAATGGAATTTGAATTTTTTGTGGCCCAAAGTGAAGATTCTCATTATCCTTTAGCTTTACTTGATTCCTGGAAAATATCATATTTGTTCACATTAGATACCTCATGTTTGTTGGTTTTTTTCCTTTTTCTTTTCCTTTTTTTAGATGTAATAATCATGTGGAAAATGTTATAAATCTATCAATTGAAGACAAGCTGTCAGCTTCAATTTAACTGTCAAGCGGTTTTAAGAAGTTTCAATATTTCAATTAAGTTGAAATTGCAAACTATGAAGTTTGGCTAACTTGCTTAGTATACATGTTTTGAAATGGGTTGGGCTAAAGGCACGTCTATTTATTCTCTCCAATACCACATAATGTCTAAAATAGTGTTGTGGCGCCGGGAGAACAAATGGGAGTGCTTTTAACGCTCCGGAACTAAAATTGGAGAAGACACTAAAACTAGCGTCATTGAAAAACACGTCTATTAATTTGTGGCAAAATGAAAAGGAAAAACGACTTTTTTAACTATACAATAGTACATCAAATAATATTATACATTATTATAACTTTCTAGACAAAACATTCAAGCACAATAATATTTAGACTTAAATCTTATATATGAATATATATATCGAGATGGGCCTGGATCAGGGGTTTGTGGGCCTTGATTGTGATCTATTATAAGTAATTTTTTTGACAATATTTTTTCAGTTTTTTCACACTCTCCTTTAAGATAATTACATAATTAGGCCTATCTTTAAAAATTCAAAATGTAGACTTATCGATTTAGAGAATTATTGTGTGTTTTTAAAAAAAAGTGTAACCAAAGGAATTCTCTCTCGTTAGAGCATCCACAATGGGACAGTAGATTCCAAGAAAAGTTGTAGATTTACAAATTTGTAGGACTGCAATGGTGGGTTGAAAAGGACGAATTCCGTAAAAGAATTTGCAAGGGTTCTCCAAAGTTGCGGAACGGGTACGGAATTTGTAAAAGCTTCCTACGAACTTCATTTGTTCGTAGGAATTTGTACGAACAAATGAAGTTCGTAAGAACTATAAATAATCATTTTTTATCATATATTTGAGTTTCTACGAACAACATTAGTTTGTACTATTTCTTACGAACAAATGTTCCAAATTATTAAAAAAGTAAAAAGTAAAAGAAAAGTAAAAAATCAAGAGAGAGTAAGAGAGAGAGGGAGGATTCGGGCACAAAATATGCTTATAAAATAAGCTCCATTTATTCGAATATGCCACTTTAACAGCCTTTCGTTACCGAGGACAAAATATTTGGACGCTTTTGAAAACTTTCCATAAACGGTGTCGTCTATTTGTTATCCTAGACAAATTCATTAGCTCCTATGTGACACAGTCGACCATTGTTGACTATTGAGTCTGTATGCAAATTGATTTGAAAATACCATTTATCATTTTGTGTTAATTTTTAATAAGATTAACTTTGTGCTAGATGAATCCTTGTATTAGATATACGGCATCCACAGTTTATACTAATCTTACTAAATGGGATCTGTGCGTCGCATGAAGTGACTGATTCATGGTTTCAATAGGACAAATAATTATGAGTGTCAACTTGTCAAATGACAGGTTAATCAGATTCGAATTGACACTTACAGCATTCACAACGGTGAAAGCTCGGAAAAGATATGTTTCTAAATTAAAAAGCAAGTTTAGCCTTTTCTGGAAGTAAGCTTTTACAGTGGTGGAGCACAGCAACATTAATAATCAATATTTCAACAAAAAAACTGTTATTAGTAGGGAATAAAAATTATATTTTTTATGATCAATATTTATTTATAGAAAATAATTCAAATAAATATTATTCGTAAGAATTCAAATATATATTATAAATAATTATTTGTATTTGTTTCGAATTTCATTTGTTCGTAAGAATTCCTACGAACAAATGAAGTTCGCAAGAAGCTTTGACAAATTCAGTAGCCGTTTGGTAAAACTAGCAAACGTCTATCATTTTTTGTACAGAATATGTGGTCTTTCGCCCCCCCAATACAAAGCTCTCAATTTGTAACTTTAATAATTATATATATATTATGTTAATTTATATTAAATAGTCCATTCACAATTAATAGAAATTCATAATAAAATTGATACAAAAAACTAATTTACAAATTGTTTGGAAAGGTATAAAAGATAATTGATACAAATTACTAGTACATCACATGTGCTAGACATTATGAGCGTCAAATAACTGTCCCACATCGAGAGATACATCCAATATAGGGCTAATTATATGATGGTTTGGTCTAGGGCTGTGTTTCGGCCGGATCAGATCGGATCGGAAAATGACCTTTCGAAAAAAATTCCAATTTTTTCGAAAATTAAATATTTGTTCCAATTTCCTATCCAATTTTTTCGGAAAATCAAAAAAGTTGCCGAATTCGGAAATATCGGAAAATCGGAAAAAAATCGGAAAAATTCGGAAATTAGAAATATGGTATTACCTATGTTCGAGACTATAAGGGTCGGACGATGTAAACAAATATGCGCCGCCGAAAGTAGAAGAAAGGGGTTGGACGACCGTATAGAGATTGGGTCGAGAGAGAGAGGTGAGAGATATGCACCACTGATGAGAAAGGGGCGAGACGAGAGAGAGAGAGAGAGAGAGAGAGAGATGTGAGAGATATTTTAATAAGAATATCATACAACGCTAGTTGCTCTCTACTAACGGCATATATAAATATATGGGGTAAGGTAAAAAATAAAGAAAATCTAAATTGTACACATTCTTATTACATAAGGATATAACTTATAAGGTAAAAAAATATATATAGAAAATATTCGGAAAAAATATTCGAAATATTAATCGGAAGATATATTCGGAATATTAATCGGAAAAAAGATTCGGAAATTATATCGAAAAAATTGGAAAATCGAAATTTAAAACATAGTTCCAATTTCCTATCCAATTTAATTCGGAAAAATCGGAAATCGAAAAATCGGAAATCGGAAACCTTATATATGTTCCAAAATCGGAAAATATCGGATCGGACATCGGAAAAATCGGAATGTTCGGAAAAAAACACAGCCCTAGTTTGGTCAATAAAAGGGTCTTACCAATACCATAACCAATTTTAAGGTGTTAAAATAAAAATTACTTTTTATTGGTCGGTACAAAGAGGTGTAAACTAAAATTGAACCATGTTCATGATAAACTCAATTTATATTGGTAAAATCAATTTTTCAATAAATTGGATTATTTTTGGTAAATTTATGTTTTTGGTAGTTTTGGTGTTTTCGGTAACATGAAATTCAGTACGAAGGGAGTAAAAATGGTACAAATTGATAATTTTCTTGCCAACTTGTACCAAAAACCTGTTTATATGCATTTTAGAAACAATTTAATAAAAAGAAACCTATAGAATTACCCATGCTGCGTCGTTTACATATATGCATATTAAACTCCAAACAAACATAAAAAATTATAGATTTTTACGGTCTAGTTCCTTGACTCTTTCTGCTTCTATTTAACCCAGATTTACCTTTGCATTAATTCGATCATTTGTAAGTTTATACCTGTTATTAAGAAATGTTTTGCATGTCGACCAAACAAAATAGGTGGATATATTTGTTTTCGGTCAATCAAATCATTGTAGTTGTGTAATTCATGCGCTGAATTAACTCGAATATTGAATGAATGATTTGATTGTGCGTTTTTATAATTTTATATTAATTTTATATGAATATATTTTTACTTGTACACATGATTTTCTAATAATTAATTCTCATTTATTTTTTAAATTTAATTTGGCATAATGTTAATGTGCATTTACTTTGTTACTGTTGACTCATGCTTAATAGAGTAGTCATGTCTTAGTTGGTCATGTGTTTGTGGGTCCGCGTCAGCAGCATGAATTGATCTTGAGCTTTAACAAATGTATTTTTCTGTTTTAATTTAATGCAGGTCATAATGAAAAGTTGTAGGATTGCCTGATGTTGTTATTTGGATAATATGACTTGATGTGTTTGAAAGTTGAATCTTTTTCATTGAAGTATGACTTTGGCGATGAAATTCGATTCATGTTGGTTTGTGATAAAGATGTTCGATGTATGTTGTGGTCTCAAGTGATTCTCAAAGCTGATTTTATTTGCATATATATCTTGGACACGATATCATTGGCCACTAGTACAATTCACGAACGGGTTGAATGCACGTATAGAATTTGTCAACGTGTTGACCGCAGTTATACAAGTTACGAGAGGGTTACATGCAGTGGTACAATTAGAGAAAGGGTAGACTATATATCATCAACCACTGCGATTGATGTTAGTAGTGGATCTGAAAATGATGTTTATATTGTGGAGCGATTAAGTCAAAAGTTTATCTCTCGAATGTTTGGATGACATATATTAGTCATAAAGAGCAGTGTTTCGAAGGAGGCGTGGTTGAGTTTCGTGATAAGTTGCAAAAGTATGCTGTTGGTTGGTTTCAAGTACATATATTTAAAGAATAATAAAACTCGGGTGATAGCAGAGTGTTCTAAAACGAGTACTGAGAATTTCCTGTGGCAAGTTCATGCTTCATTATCAATAGCAAATGGATACTTTTATATAAGAAGTCTGAACAATTAGCATACTTGTAGGGTTATATATCGTAGCCCGTCAAGAAAAATGACGGCTTCCAAATTGATTTCGACATTACTTGCTGATGAGCTAATGGATAAATCATTGCTAAGACCAATTGATGTATTTAGAGATATGAAGAACAACTACAGTCTTGATATAGGTTATCATCATACATAGCGTGCGAAAGAGATAGCTGCTACTAAGTTGTATGGTGATGAGAAAGTTTTCTATGCATTAATCAATGATTATAGGGAACTTCTGTTGCATTATAATCCAAGACCGCATTGCATTCTTTACTTGGAACCAGAGAGCAAATTATTCAAAAGAATTTTTATTATGTTTGCAGGATCCATTGATGGATTTTAATATTACTGGCCTGTGTTTCTTGATGGCGCCTTTTTGAAGAGCCGCTACAGTGGAACGATTTTGTCGACAACTGAAAGGAATGGGAACAATGGCAAATGTAAAGCATTGAAGTTTACTTTACAATATTATACCTTTACTTTGGCATTCTTTGTATGTTCTTTTGATTGAATATAAAGTACACGCAAGACATTACAAAATACACGTGAATATATGCATGTATTTTATAGTGATATACGTGTACTTTGAGGTATGTTTTTGATATTTGCATATAATCCAAAAGTATACGCATAAGATTAAAAAGTACACATGAATTTCTTTTTTGTGTTACGTGTACTTTGTAATGTCATGCGTGTACTTTAGGATTCCTTATTTGTTCTGGGCAAACATTGCAAAGTATACACACATATAATTACAAAGTACACATGAACTTCTGATTACAGTTTACGTGTACTTTGTAATATTTTGCGTGTACTTTGGGATTCTTTCTTTGTTATGTTTAAATTTAATAAAGTACACCCATATATGTTAAAGTATGAAAGAGTGCGCGTGCGTTCAAATAGAAATATTATTTAATTAAACTCAGTTTTATCAGTTAAGTCCTAAACATGCATCTATATGTGATTGAACAAGATGATGAAACATGCAAGAGCATTCAAACACACATATTTGAGGAAAAATCCCCCAAAGGGGCAAAACCGTTTATTTTCATTATAATATTGTAACATACAATTTCTCGGATTACAATGAAAATACAGTGACACAGAGTTACCCGCAGGCGTCAGATCTGTAGTCGGCGGCTGAAAGTTTCCCTTTTCAGGAGGGTAGCAATGAAGCAGAAGAACGGTCTTCTTCACAAGCGTATGAACAGACACACGATTGTGTTCTTGGGTTACAAACAGATTCACAAGGGTTTGGGAAGTTGTGTGAATCAAAACATGAGTCTTGAGACTCACAAAGGTGAAGACTTAGAGTTTTTGGACTCTGAAAATCGTCTATGAAAGTCTTACAAAACACATCCCCGAAGTTGGTTTATAAAAGAAAATACTGGGCCTGTAAAATCTCTGCACGATCTGCTCGAATTTATCCCAGGCGGACCGATCCAATATGGAAGCGGATCGGTCCGAGGTCAGATCTGTTCATTTTCTCAAGAAGCTTCTTCGATTCACATTCGATCCGGGGTATACTGGTTTGGAGCAAAGCGGATTGGTTCGAATTGAGGCGGATCGGTCCGGGGCGGACCGGTTCCTTTTCAAAACAGGCGGACCCGTCCGGCTGTCCAGAAAATTGATTCCTTGAATTCTTTGATATTCGAATCCGTTGATGACGATGCAAGCTTGAATATCTTCAATGGAGTAATGGCGTACGACATACAATTGATAATGGAAAAAAATGTCCTTACAAATCTCCCCCTATATCTATGTCGGTACATACATAAAAATAAACATCCGAATTATCAAATATCAAAATGCCTATACAAATCTACCCGTCCATGAACCCAAAACTGAAAAGGTACAAATGAATAAGAGTTCATTGTTTGTTCTCAACTCTTCAGGAATCTTAAGGCTTTCCTCATCAGGGTGTGCAATTCAGAGATCATCAAAGTAGTACCTACACACATGAGATAAAGCCAATACCAAGTGACGTATCGAGTTTGAAATAAGATAAACATAGATACCAATATATGATGAAAGCATACTTTATCAAATCTCAAAAACTCAAACCTCCCCCATAATATGATAGTTAATATGATAATTCTTTCTCCCCCTTTTTATGATGTCCCCAAATAGACAAATGAGAAGAATAAATCAAACAAGCAAAGTAGGGGTGTCACAAGGAATAAACTAAAATGACAACATGAACAAACACAAAACAGCCAAGTCGATGAAAGTGTAAAAGAATGGGTGTGATAAAATTCGATAGGAAAATCAATGCATACAAACATGACATATGTGCAAGATGAATATCGAATACTCCTAACGAATGAACTCAAAATCTTCCTTTGGTGTAAAAAAATTGGAAATATGAGACATTGACTAAATCAAATCAACAAATCAAAGCTCAAAGTGATTTTCACACCAATAACGTCCAAAACGATTTCATGCTTTTTCAGGACTGTCAAGGAAGTGCAAACCCGTTTAAATTCTCCAACCAAACTCCCACATAAATATTTTCTTATAGAGGTAATATAAATTCTCAAACTTTGGAGAATTGGTGCAAAAACCTAAATGGCCCATAATTTGGTTATTGCCTTTCAATTTTTTTGGGCTCTTTTAACCTCTTTGGACCTCGAATAATAAAATTTCTCCATTTTTAGGTCCTTTTTAACGGTGGCTTAGTATTCGTAAAGGCAAAATGAACCTGTCTCTGCCCTTCCCCATTTTAAAACAAAGCACACAAACTCACAAAACGGTTTTTACATGCATTCCAATCTTGTCAAGATTTATTGCATATTGTACGTTGTATAGACAGAATTGAGATGGAAACACTCAAGCCAATATGTGATAGACAAGCACAACAATCAAATATAGCCGTGCATGTGTGCAATAAAGGAGATATGAGTCAAACATGTAGAAAGATATCACTAATCACATCTCAAAGACTCCAAATAATGTAAAGCACATGGGTGAAATGATGTAGCGTCTCAAATCTCTATCAAACAGTCAATGGATAAATGGAATGAAGTTGTGACTTGGCTATCTTAAATGCTCATCCATAAAAGGTGCAAATAAAATACAAAAATCTTTTTGAGATTTTCTAAATTTTGTAAAAAGAAAATCTTTTTGGATTTTTCAAAAGAATAAATAAATAGCTGTACAACAAGCAATAGTACATATAAAATAAACTAACAATAGGAGGCATATGATAAGAACATGAAAAAGCATCCTATCCTAGACATAGACCAATCCCTCAGTCAACTGTGCAAATCTCTAAAGACTTCCTAAGACTCTCAAATCTAAGGGCATCTAAAGGTTTCGTGAAAATATCGGCTAATTGACGGTCGGTGGGTACGAAACTCAGGGATACGACTTTCTCCTCAACTGACTGACGTATAAAGTGCTCGCGTATCCTGATGTGCTTTGTACGCGAATGCTGGACTGGATTGCGGGATATGTGTATCGTGCTCATGTTATCACAGGAAATGGTCATGGTGTCCTGTGAAATCCCATAATCCTCCAGTATCTGCTTCATCCATAAGAGTTGCGTGCAACAACTCCCGGCGGCGATGTACTCAGCCTCCGCAGTGGACAAAGAGATGGAGTTTTGCTTCTTGCTTAACCAGGAGATAAGAGCAGAACCAAAATAGAAACACCCACCAGAAGTGCTCCTACAACCATCTACATCCCCAGCCCAATTAGCATCTGAATAGGCAGACAAACGGTCATTGGTATCAAAGGAATACCAAATACCATATGAGAGAGTCCCACTTACGTATTTGATAATACGTTTTAGAGCGAGTAAGTGTGACTCTTTTGGGGACGCCTGATATCGCGCACAGACTCCAACACTAAAGGCAATGTCGGGATGAATGGCAGTCAAGTAGAGGAGACTACCTATCATACTCCGATACAAGGTTTGCTCTACGTCCTTACCTAAAGTGTCTTTAATAAGCTTGATAGAAGTACTCATAGGTGTACGTGCATGCTTAGCGGAGTCTAAACCAAATTTCTTCACCAGGTCTCGCGCATACTTGGATTGGGAGATGAACATCCCATCCTCTGGTTGACGAACCTGAAGACCAAGGAAGAAAGTAAGCTCACCAACCATGCTCATCTCAAACTCACTTTTCATCTCCTCCTCAATGTGATGAGCATGTTGGGAGCAAGTGGATCCAAAGACTATGTCGTCCACATAGACCTGGGCAACCAAAATAGCACCATCATCTCTCCTGACGAACAGCGTCATATCAACTCCCCCTCTCTTGAAGCCACGGGCTAAGAGATTGAAAGTAAGCCTTTCGTACCAAGCACGGGGTGCTTGCTTCAAACCATACAAGGCTTTCCTCAGATAATAAACGTGCTCAGGGTGCTTGGGGTCTTCAAACCCTTTTGGTTGTTCCACATAAACTTATTCCTGTAGAATGCCATTCAGAAAGTCACTCTTGACATCCATCTGATATAACTTAAAGCGCAGATGACATGCGAAGGCGAGTAGTAAGCAGACGGACTCAAGCCTCGCAACAGGAGCAAATATCTCCCCAAAGTCTACACCCTCTATCTGTGTGTAGCCTTGAGCGACCAACCTAGCCTCGTTTCTGATTATGGTACCATTTTCATCCATTTTATTCTTGAATATCCACCTGGTACCTATCACATTAGTCTCACTAGGTCGGGGGACAAGTTCCCAGACATTGTTCTTTTTAAACTGAAGCAACTCATCCTGTATAGCAGATATCCAGTGTTTATCCTTGAGTGCTTCTTTATGATTCTTGGGCTCGACTTTGGACGTGTAGCAAAAGTGGCTAATGACGTTCTCTAGCTGAGCACGAGTCTTGACCCTTAGAGTGGGATCACCAACAATGGCAGAAGGGTCATGAGTCTTGCGAAACCAAGCAGGAGTGTCCCCTAGCACAGGAGTAGGGTCCACTAAGTATGGGTGAGGGGCAAGTAAGTCACTACCAGAAAAGTCCTCATCCTCACACTGAAGGTTAGGATCAATAACCGTCGAAGGTTCGTCATCTTGCACGATGAGGTTTATTGATTCCATAACCTTAGAGCTCTTCAGGTTAAAAACTCGGTATGCTCTACTATTCGATGAATATCCTAACAATATTCCCTCGTCGCTTTGGGAGTCAAACTTTCCTAATTTCTCTCTATCCCGAAGGATGTAGCATTTACTCCCCAAAACACGGAAATGTGTAAGGTTGGGTTTCTTGCCAGTCAACAATTCATAAGGCGTCTTAAGTGTGTGTGGACGCAGATAGACCCTATTCACCATGTGGCATGCAGTAGACACTGCCTTTGTCCGAAATCTCCTAGAAACATTACGACCTAAAAGCATATATCTAGCCATTTCCTGGATCGTCCTATTCTTTCTCTCAACAATCCCATTTTATTGAGGAGTCTTCACATCAGAAAACTCATGTTTGATTCCAAGGCTATCACAATACAGATTTATTTTTGCTTCCTTAAATTTTGTGCCGTTGTCACTATGAATCCTATTAATAGTGACTCCGTGTTGATTTTGTAGGACACGGCACTTGGTCGTTATAAACTCAACAACATCAAATTTTTCCCTAAAAAAACCTAAAATATAATATCTGGAGAAATTGTCCACCATCACGAGGATATACCTCTTACCACCCAAACTCTCAGTACGAGTAGGACCCATAAGATCCATGTGAATCAGCTCAAGTACTCGGGAGGTGGTAATGGAATGCAACGTCCTATGAGGGCTCCGGATTTTCTTTCCCAACTGACAGGGTCCACAAATCGTAGAAGTTGATTTTCCAAGAGATGGTAAGCCACGTACTAGGTCCTTTTTGGCTAAACGAGTCAAGTCTCTCACGTTCACGTGACCTAGATGTTGGTGCGATAAATCCATAGGAGTGATTGTGGCGCTGTTGCAGACAAGTGAGGAAGTGGGCACAGTCCTATAGAAATTATCCTCGATCCTCACCCCTTGCACTAAAAGTTTTTCGAATTGATTGTAGACATTACACGCGTCCCGATCAAACTTTACTACAAAGTCAGCGTCGCACAGCTGGCTAATACTGAGAAGGTTTACTTTCAAACCTTTGACGTACAAAACATTTTCTCTCTTAGGAAATCCTGGTAACTCTATAGTACCTCATCCTATAATACTAGACTTGCTCCCATCTCCAAAGGTAACTCTTCCATCTTGACAATCCTCAAGAGACGTAAAAAATAAGGCATCACCTGTCATATGTCTGGAGCACCCACTATCAAAATACCATTGTGAGGTATTATGTGCTTTGAGAGAAACATGAACAACAAGGGATTTCTTATCTTTCTTAGGCACCCAATAAGTGGTAACCTTTTATTTACCCTTGTTGTTGTTGATTTTAGCCGAAATGTGAGAATCATTCACTGAAGGTAAAGACATCCGTCGGAATTCCTCCATCAAACTCTGTGATGTGGTGGCTAAAAACTCAACACGCTCTCTTAGACTGACAAACTCATCAGTATGACGTGGTGGAGCAGAAGTACGTCGTGTCCGACCCAAACTATAGCAAAAATCCCTAAGGTGGCCTTTTCTTTTGCAATATGTACAAAAGAACACAGTCAAAGATGGGCCTTGGTTTGCTTTTCTTGGTTGAACTCTCCTTCGAGGTTTTTGGCGATGACTATAAGGAGTAGTAGTAAACTCGGGGACTGTTCCTGGTGCAATTTGGGACGTGGAGGCACCGTCATAACCAATTCCCTGTTGATCATCGAAACCTAAAGTGGGGCTGAGGAACATCTTTCACATCTTTCCAGATCTGTCCTCGATTTGAACCTTGACTTCTCGTGCTCTCTCAAAATCCTGAGTAAGCTGGGCAACAAGGGCTTCAAGTTTCTTTCGAGACTCCACGGAGGAATGGAGCTCACTTGTAAGACTAGCCACTTGTTTAGTCAAGTTCACTCTCTCTTTCTCAAAACAACTCTCTCTCTCTCTCTCTCTCTCTCTCTCTAAACAAGCTCTCTCTTTCTCTAAACAATCTCTCTTTCTCAACACAGGCAGACTCTCTCTCTCTTAAGGTAGTGCAGGTGGATGACTCTCTCCCTCTCTCGCTTTTCCTAAATCTTCCTCTAAAGCACTGATACTAAGAACTAACGCTTTGTTACGCTTTTTAGTTTTAGAGGACTCAGAATATAGCTCGGCGTAGGCGCGTTGAAGATCACTCTCACTCTCACTTGTGTCATCCTCCCCCTCACTCACATCGGTCTCACTGTCGAGGTGTCTCTGTGATGCAACATCCTCATCGTCCCAAGGAGAAATAGAAGTGCTCACATGACTAGCCATGAATGCGATGAAGTTACAATCATGCGGTGACTCATCTCCAGAATCCATTGACTCGGCCTCACTGTCGTCACTACGGGTAGCATTGAGGACAACTTTACCCTTTTCTCTGTTTAGCCTAGTAGCACACTAAAAAACTCTATGGCCCCTACCATCGCACTCAAAAGAATCTCTCACTTTCTTTCTTAGGAGGATCTTTAAAAACTTTTTTATTTTTCTATTCAAACTTATTTTTCTCAAACTTCTTTTTATCCTTAAAATTACCATTTTTCTTGAATTTGAGAATTCTCTTGAAATTTTGAGCAAAAAGGGACAAATCATCTAAGTCAAAATCACACTCAGAATCAGACGTATTTGTCTATCTTTTTCTAGTTGACTCTCACCTCTTACTTACCGACCTCTCAATCTTTCTTTCTTGGGCATTAAGTGCAATTCCCTTATCTTTAGGCTTAGCAGTTTTAGGAAACATATCAATTTCATATGTTTGCAAGTCGCCTACAAGTTCTTCCAATTTTAGCGTATTTAAATTACCCATAGAATTTAGCACAGTGACTTTAGGGATAAAACGCTTAGGCAGAGAACGAAGAATCTTTTTAACAAATCTAGCATTAGGAACATGTTCACCAAGATTAAAGCTAGTATTAACAATGTCTGAAAGCCTAGCATAAAAATCATCAAAACATTCAGTTTCATGCATGGTGATGGTCTAAAATTGAGTTGTTAAATTTTAAAGTTTAAACTCTTTCACAGCATTCGTACCTTCATGGGTAAGTTGCAAAACATCCCATGCCTCTTTTGACGTGGTGCACGTCATTATACGTCGAAACTCGTCAGGTGTGAAGGATCCGAAAATGGCACTTAACCCTTTAAAATTGAATGATGACCATTTAAATTCTTCTTCAGTCCAAGAAGTGATAGGTTTTAAATTGATCATATTACCAACAGTGACGGAGGGAGGTGTCCACCCTCTTTCAACCAAGATCCAGACATGTTCATCAATGGCTTTTAAAGCAGATCTCATGCGGGCTTTCCAGTATACATAGTTTGTCCCATAAAAAACTGGCATTTTATTATATAATTTCTCCATTATGAACACACTAGTTTTCAAAAAATTAATTTTTCTGAAAATTGATATCTTAGAAAAATTTGGCAGAAAATTACACGGTAAAGTTGTGTAATTGGCTCTGATACCAATTTGAAAGAGTGCGCGTGCATTCAAATAGAAATATTATTTAATTAAACTCAGTTTTATCAGTTAAGTCCTAAACATGCAGCTATATGTGATTGAACAAGGTGATGAAACATGCAAGAACATTCAAACACACATATTTGAGGAAAAATCTCCCAAAGGGGCAAAACTATTTATTTTCATTATAATATTGTTACATACAATTTCTCAGATTGCAATGAAAATATAGTGACATAGAGTTACCCGCGAGCATCGGATTTGTAGTCGGCGGCTAGAAGTTTCCCTTTCTAGGAGGGCAGCAATGAAGAAGAAGAAGAACGGTCTTCTCCACAAGGGTATGAACAGACACACGATTGTGTTGTTGGGTTGCAAACAGATTCACAAGGGTTTGGAAAGTTGTGTGAATCAAAACATGAGTCGTGGGACTCACAAAGGTGAAGACTTAGAGTTTTTGGACTCTGAAAATCCTCTATGAAAGTCTTACAAAACACATCCCCGAAGTTGGTTTATAAAAGAAAATACTGGGCCTGAAAAATCTCTGCACGATTTGCTCGAATTTATCCCAAGCGAACCGGTCCGGTATAGAAGCGGATCGGTCCGAGGTCGGACCGGTTCGTTTTCACAAGAAGCTTCTTCGGTTCGCATTCGATCCAGGGTATACTGGTTTGGAGCAAAGCGGATCGGTTCGAATTGAGGCTGATCGATTTTTTTTCCAAATGGGGCGGATTGATCCGGGGCGGACCGATTCCTTTTCAAAACAGGCGGACCGGTCCGGCTGTCCAGAAAATTTATTCCTTGAATTCTTTGATATTTGGATCCGTTGATGACGATGCAAGCTTGAATATCTTCAATGGTGTAATGGCGTACGACATATAATTGATAATGGACAAAAATGTCCTTACAAAGTACAAGTATAATTTGTTTATACTTTACATTTCTGTATCCTATCACTACAAATATATTTATTCTTTTTTATAGCCTACGTACTTAATGGTTTGCGCCAGTGACACTATTTTTTGAGTTCATCATACAATGTGTATGTACTGATATATTCCATTATATTTCAATCCTTTATCCTCTTGCATATGCAGTTTGGATGTGGTTTCTCATTAATTTGCATGATGCGCTAGCTCATCAAGATCGAAACATCACATTCATATCCGATCGGAACAATGGTCTTATTGAAGGTGTTTCTAGGGTATTTCCAATGTCTGCACACTGTATACATCATTTACAGAGATATATAAAGAAGAAAATACGGGAGAGTGGGAACTTTCGAAAGAAATTTGTGCAAGATTTCATGCGTTGTTCATATGTTGTAACAATTGATTAATTTCAGAAGAACATTGATGCCCTCAAGAAGAAGGTGGAGTTGGTGTTGCTAATTTTCTTAGTAATTTGCCTCCGGAGTATTTTTCTTGTGCATATTTCACTGGAGAATGTTACGGTGACATGGCATTAATTGTTACAAAATCATTCAAACTTATAGATCCTAGAGGAAAGGCATTTACCGCTAATGAATATGCAGAACAAAATGAGGATTAAGATTATGAATTTTAATGCAAATAAACTTGTTAAATATGAAACATGATCAAAGGAGTAGTGTCCTCATTTTGATAAATTACTGACTGAAAATTGGAATAAAAATAGATATTGGAAATTGGTCGCTCAAGTAAACATGTATTCGAAGTTCATTCAGATGTGCGGATCACGGTCGACTTAGAATAAGGAATTTGTTAGTGTAAGAGTTGGCAACTACGATGCTTTCCATGTTCTCATGCTGGTTATGTCGTATGGAAGATATGTGGAAGTATTTATGATCATAATGAGGATTATAAAAAGTTTTTTTCTACAAAAAATCATACTCGTCACATATAGTTCCACTTCCTGATTTGATGTCCCTAAACATTCCATTACCTAAAAATACAGCAATCCTTCATCCGTTAACAATGAGATAGACAAGGAGGCCAAAAAATAGTAGAACAAAATATTTTGGTGAGGTTATAATACGAAACGTTACTTGCTATAGGTATAGTAAAATGGGCCATTATAGGTGCACGTGTAAAGAACCAATTTGATTCCACTTAATATTGTTCAATTCATTTATTGTAACAATAGTTTTTAATAAAATCAATTAACATTTACATTTGAATAAATTAATGTAATTTTATTGTTGAGTGTTCGTTTATATTTTATTTGTTTGTGAATGGGATTAAAGTAAAGTACACGCATATTTTTATAAAGCAAACGCATAATGTACTGACCAGAATCACTTTCTATGTGTGTGTACTTTATGTATTCTACGTGTACTTTAAAGTACACGTAGAATACATAAAGTACACGCACAATGTACTGACTAAAATCAAACTCAATGTGCGTGTACTTTATGAAAGTACACGTAGAATACATAAAATATACGTGCATTGTACTGATCAAAATCACTTTCTATATACGTGTCGTTTATGTATTCTACATGTAATTTCATACAGTACACATAGAATATATAAAGTACATGCACATTGAATTTGATTTTGGTGAGTACATTGTGCATGTACTATATAAAAGCATGCATGTACTTTATAAATTGTATAACTTATCATTTCTATTTTTCACTTATAATTTATGTATTATTGCACTTACTTTAGATTTATTTTAGTCATTTTTGACATTATAAATTATAAGAAAAATTTAAGAACAAATTTTGTTAAATTATCAAATTCCGTCCCATGATATAAATTGTTTATTTACTATCTTTCTCTCATTTACGACAACATCACCTAGTTTTCATTTTTTTTGTTGGGTTCATATTTTTAAAGGTTTTGTTTCTATTATGTTATCTTCAAATATTTAATGAACAAGTCACTCGTATTTTCACATTCTTACGTGTATTATGGTCCGCGCTAGCGACATTATTATCTGAGTGTTGTCAGAATATGGTCCGCGCCAACAATAATATTTTAATTTAGAAAATAAACGTGTATGCATATTTGATACATGTATTTCAGTACAAAAATGTACGAAAAATATTTTCTCCATATTTAATGTATTTCTTTACAAAAATGTACTTTATGGATATGTTTTATAAAAAATATATTTAAAATTATTGTCAATGTGCATGTGCTTTAATAAATAATGTGTGTACTTAGTTAAAGTACACGCATGAAACACAAAGTACATGCACATTGAAAATGTTTAATCTTAATTGATTTTTCAATTGTGCTTGTTTTATTTTTATATAATTGTCTATATATACATGCTCTCTATATTTTCATAGCTCCTATATTAATTGTGGTGCTCGCAAACAACATTTTAAAATTTGTATTATAGGACTATAGACTATTATCATCAACATAAAAATACATGCATTAAAAGAAATGATAATTTCATTCATTAATAAAAAAATTACAACTGAATTGAAAGAAAAATAAAAAAATTACAACTGATTTGAAAAAAAAGTAAACCCATCAAATATTAAAAATATCATCTGAAAATTAAAGGAAACTATCGATTGAGTCCGAAAGAGTGCCAATAAAATTCGAGATGACTTAAATTCTATGCTCCAGCGACGAAAGGACCTCAGTGGTATAATCCCTTTCCTTTATACATTTTTTCAGAAGTATTTTTGTCTCGTATGTATAGAAATTTACGAGGTCTTCATGGATTTCTGGAAGAGGAACATCCTCTGGAAATAAGTCGTAGGGGATGGGTGAGAGTTCAAGGGAGCCTCCTTTAACATATTCGTTAAAGGAGTCGATTGATTGAATGATATAGGAAATTTCTTCTTCAATTATTCAAAATGTTTCTCTATAGTTGTTTGCAATTTCAAGAGCACCTCGCAAAGACTCTGCTAGAATAACCATTTTGACGTTTTGTGTTTTAATTTTGAATGGTAAAAATTATAACAAGGCTATGATTTTAAGAGGTCAAGTTAGGATTTTGAGCCTAATAATTATGGTAGGTGGTTGTGGTATTGATAAATGACGTAAATAATGAGTAAAATTCAAAGGTTGGAATATATTTGGTTGATGTTGACTTATTAAATAGTGTAATATATGGGTGTACAAGTGTAATTATTTGGACAAAATGTTGTATAGGTATAATTCTTTTTTATTTTTACGTGCACTTTTTAATATTGTGCATGTACTTTAAGAATATTGGTTCAGTATATGTAAATAAAGTAAAGAACATGCATAAAATTACATATACACGTGAAATTTTGTAATGTTGTATGTGTACTTTTGTAGAGTTTGCGTCTACTTAGTGATTCCTTGTTTGTTCTGGAGAAACATTGCAAAGTACATGCATATCATTACAGCGTACACGTGAAATTTTGTTTACATTTTACATATACTTTGTAATGTTATGCGTGTACTTTGTGATTCTTTGTTTGTTATGGGCAAACAAAGAAAAGTACACGCATCATATGCTTGTACTTTACATGGTTTAATCTATAAATATTCAAACAATACACATGTACTAATGTTAGAATATATTTATTCCTTTGTATAGGTTACGTGTTCAATGATCCGTTCCAGCAGCACCAATTTTTTGCTACAAATTATATGGAACAATATTGAATAAAAAAAAAAAAAAAATTACAATCATTTGTCCTCCTATTAACAAAAAAATTTCAAAAAACATTTACAATTATATTTCCTCATATTAACAACTAGCGAATAAAAATTCATTAACAATATATGCTCTTTGTTGGAGCATTCTATCGTCTTTAAATGATGTTTTAAGTGCAGTTCCTTTGACAATTTGTTCCGTGTAGTATATACATAACACACGACAATCAACATTGAAATTAAGATAAAACAAATATATCGGTTAGCATAATGCGAATGAAATTTGTCTTGATGAATTATGCTTGTGTTTTCATCGTTGGACAGTGCATCTTCAAATTTCACCCCTTCAAAGTATCTTTTTATTTTACCTCTTTCACTTATTTGTAGAGCTTGATCCTTCAATCCGTACAATTTTTCTTTGAAAGCATAAAACAGTTAAGAGGAAAAAACATGAGTATATATAAAATACAAAAGCGGATGTAATGTAAATAAGTTTAGGGCATAACCATCCTATTGGTCTCGTTGTAGTATGACTGTTGATGTAAAAAATTAGATCACTCTAATAATTCAATCACAGATAAATAAATGAGACAAGGAATTTTAAAGTGGTTCAGCCTTATATGAATGGCCTACGTCCACTGTTATGTTATTGCTGAGTGTTTGGGAATTCTCGATTACAAGTTCTACCAAGAAATTTCGGTCCCCTTGAATGAGGGTGATACAAGGTATTTATAGCCTTTAGGCTGTACATGTGAAAGGGTAAACAATTAATGCCCTTTAAGAGTATACGTTTGTATGATTATCATTCAATGAATAGTTGAACTATTGAGTTTCTGGCAATTAATGATGTGGCCGAGATGCAGTTCGGACCGCCTTAGTTGCTTGTCGTTCAAGAGTTCCTCGGAGTGATGGAGTTCCTCGGAGTGTTGGAGTCCTCGGTGTACACTTATTGCTCGGAGTGTGTAGGACTTGGTTGAGGAAATAGACTTCCTCGTTGCTATTGTGCCACGTAGATTGACACGTGTCTTCTTATTATTCATCTATATCAGCACATTAATTTTGGTATCAACAGAATCCCCCAATGTTTCATATTTCGAACTTTGAGGAGTATGGAACATTCTTTCTCGGTATATGGCAATATTAAATGATCTTCCTGGTTTTTAGGAACATTTCTCCGTATTTGAATTTCCTTCCAAATTCGCAGAATCTGCCTTTTTGCATTTTTATAAGCGCTTCGATCTTCGTGCACTTTTTGTCCTTTTAGCCGCCGGTAGCGTAATAGTTTCCTTTTTGTAATCATTTCTTTCGCCGTTTCCCAAGGCAAAGTATTTAAACTTCATAGACAATATCACCGTCTTCTACCTTTTCCAATTTCTGCTTTCGAATTTTCCATAGTCTTTCTTTCTCTTGTGCGTTCATCCTTGTTTTCGTTCGTTGTCAACAGATCTCCCTTTTTCCTGTAAGATCTTCTTCCTTCTTCTTCATTTCTTTTTTCACCATGGTTTATATTATTGAATCTCTTGAGAAATTTCGTTCTGATTTTTCTATTCCATCTTGGGTAACTCTGGAAAATCTTTCTGAGCCTTTAGATTATTTTCGTTTGGCTGAGGGACACTGGTTCCCCAGCCTCTTTATTGCTGAATGCGGATTTTCTTTTCCACTAAACCCTTTGTGCTTAGAAATCTGTCAGTATTTCAATGTTGTCCCTGCAAAAATAGCCCCCAACACATTGAGGATAGTTAATGGAGTGTATAGGTTAAATCAAACTCATGGAACCCGTATAGGAATTCCTGAGATTATGTACTGTTATAGATGGGCTGTTCTAGATAATATTTTTTATTTAAAAACTTGATTTTTGAATAGGGCTTTAGTAGTCAATCTCCCTGATGCTAATAGGGATTATTTTGAACATGGGGTAGTTATCAAAAATTGGCAACATGCCCCTTTGGTTGGAGAAGAAGTATATGAAGGTCCAAAATGCCCTCCATATGGCAATTCATTTTATTTTATTTCTGAAATTGTGATTTCATTATGTTTGAATAAATGTGTGACTGATATTTCACTATGTATTTGTTTGCAGTTGACAGTAAGAGAAAAACTCCAAAAAAATCAGAAATAAATATCAAGCATTTGAAACATATCTGGAATTTGCATCAAAAAGTTGCAGACGAGCATATCAGGTCTGCGTCATATTTGTTGCATTATAGGAGTTATACAACATCCTTTACTGCTCGTCCTGTGGTCAGCGCCAGTGAACCAGCATCAATTCCTGAGGACTCTTCTCCAGAATCTCACATTCCTCTAAGTCAGAAAATGGGCAAAAGAAGAGTTCCTGCTCTCTTTGAGGAGACTACCTCTGCTGGAGATGGAAAAAGGAACAAGGCTGACGTCCCAAAGGGGACAAAGAAAATAGATGTTGCCCCTTCCGTTGTTCCTCGGAAGGTTGCCGAGAAGCCCCCAGTGGCTCCTAGTAAGAAGGATGCACTTGTGGAAGTGATCACCATTTCCCCAACCAAAAGCTCTTCTTTGGTTGAAACTGTTGAAGTGCCACCGAGGAGACTGAAGAAATCCTCCTCGGTCAGTTTTTCTGAAACCATTCCCCAGCTCCAAGCTAGTGGAGCTGGTGTTCCAACTATTATTCCCCCGAGTTCTGCAATGAGCTCGGTAAAAACTGGGACCATTCCTGAAGTCCAAGGAATTGAGGAAAACATGTCTAGGGATATGCTGACATCCCTAGCTACTCGTCATATTGCTTCAGTAAGTTTCTCTTATCCTGAATTTTTCCATCAATACAAGTATCTCTGCAATGACTTATCATTATTTTCTACTTTTTCCAGCTGGTGAGTTGCTTTAACACCATAGTGAAGAAAGATGAAGTGATCAAGGCTTCTAGCTCCTCGTCTGGAGTAGAGGATGCTTTTCAGGGTTTGGCCCAATATTTGAAGGATTATCGTCAAAAGTATGATGAGGATAGGGGTGAATGGGAGAAAAAGTTGGCTGCATCTGAGGCAGAGAAGATGCAGTTGGGAAATAAGGTGAAAGACTTGGAGAGAGAGAATAAAAATATGCCGAGAAGCTCACAATCTTTGGGGAGCTTGAAAATAAGTTGAAATTGACTGAGGAAGAGCTAACCCTTCTGCGAGAAGTAAATCGCCAGAAGGAGGAGGTGGAGGCCAAGTTGAAAGCCTCCGATGATCTTCTATCCGAGAAGCTATCCTCGGAGAGAATGAAAAGAAAAGTGACTGTGAAAAAATCTTTTCTTACCGGTTGGGATAAAGGATGGGACAGGGGGGTAGCAGCCATGATGATCCAGGTGCAGTATGGGAGTTTGAAATACTTCCGAGATGGTTGGGTTGCTTCCCTGCAAGAATTGAAGGTTAGCGAGGACTCTGAGATATTTCAACAACATCTTCCTGGCCCCCCTCCTATAATTGAAGATGAGGAAGAAGACGAAGCTGCATTCGAGGAGTCTTCAATGACAGTGGGTGATCAAGTCCTTGCTTCCCAACCTATTCAGACAGTTACCGAGGAGATTTCATCTTTGCCTGATCCTCCTGAACAAGTTCCAATTCCAGCTGACCAAATTATTGTTTCCACCGAGCAATCGAGCTCCTCATTCCAGCCTCCCGAGAAAGTCTTGGGAGACAAGGAAAAGGTGTGAAGTTGTTCGGTATCTATTTTATTTTCTTTTACTTGTACTCTGTATTCTGAACGCTGTACTCCTTTTGATGATGTAATAAAAATCACCTTTTTGTTCCTCTACGTTGTTGATGTTCTGTCTGCTTCTTTTATTAACTCTTGCCTTCTCTTCTTTACTAGTTTATGGCTAGAATGGAATTGCTGTCTGCCAATGATACAAAACTGATGCAGCAATGCCATGAATATTTTAAAGCTGGCCATACTGACCTGAGTGCATCAGAAATTGCTGATATCCTTAGTCATGATGCTTCAGACCAAGCAGTGGAGGCATATCAATACTTGAAATGTCTTCTTGATCGTGTTGTAGCCAGCAATGTGGCTTATTACGAAATGATTGAAGACTTGCAAGGTATTCTCGATGAACTTCAGCAGCAGTATAAAGAATCAAGTACCCTTTCGCATGAGGGGTATGAGAAGAGGTATCAACAGCTTTCTGCCGAGGAGGGCCACAAAAAGATTCTTGCTGGGTATGATGTCAGGGAGAGAACCCTAAGGGGTGAAGTTGAAGCATGCAGACAGATTTCCAAGCTGCTGGAGCAAGAGAACAACAATTTGCAGAAAGAGCTAGCACAGTATAAGTCTGCGGCCTCTTCTTCAACAGCTGTAATCCCAGTCACTGACGAGGGGTTTTCATTTTTGGAGGTTGAGAATGCCAAATTAAGTCAAGAATTAGAGGTTTTGAGAAGAGCTGGGCCTTCTACTGCTACTCGGGGACGAGGAAGAGGTTCTCGTGGTCGAGGAAGAGCTTCTCAGAATGTTGCCGAGGAACCAAGTTCTCGACCTGCTTGGGGAGGATCAAGAGCTCTTAGTCGTACTGTTGAAGAAGCTCGTACTCGATCAACGTTGGAAAATCAAGAATTTCAATTAATGGCTAAGAACCAAGCTTTGTCTGACATGTCAAAGAAAATTAGAGAAATGGAACAACAACTCTCTTCAAAGACATCAGCGTTGGCGACTAATGAACTTTTCATCAAAAGTCTTCACGAGAAGCTTGAAAGGTTGATATTTCAATTTCACAAACAGCCCAGGGAGTTCTGGATGGCTGGATTCAACGAAGCTCTATTCCATTTAGATGATCGTATCCAGAATGCCAATAATGAGGGCTACAAGCAAGGTTGGCTGAATGCCTTGGGCGTGCTGAAGCTCGAACAAGGACACTACCTGTGGGACTATTATGATCCTGGGGTATTAGACTTGCCTGTGCCACCTTATAAATTGGACATGGAATGGATCCCAGCTCGTGCCATTCCTCGGAGCTTAATTGGAAAATACCTCGGTGACTACAATCTTCATTCTCAGATCGAGGTATCTCGTCCCGAGCATCTACTGGACACACCTTCAATAATGAACGTCAGAATGCTTCGAGATATTAACTTCATTAATTATCCCCTTTGCCTGGAAGATCCTCCTGCTGGCGAGGAGCCTATATCGAAAGCTGAAGGAAAAAAGCCAATAGAATAGGAAATTCTGATGTAATAATTAGTACACAATTTAATATCAATGTAATAAATTTGTGTAATTCATTTTGAACTTAATGAAAGGATTTCACTTTTGTTTGCAAATTTGTATTGCTCTTGTATTTGTCAAACACTTTTTATTTGTGCTTGCATAACAATATTGTGTAGTTCATCGACCAACTTAGTAATAAAAAATTACAAGTATTAGTAATATTGCTCGATCACTTAGTAATAAAGTAATGAGTATAAAAATGTTGAAAATTATTCCAACCAACCAAGGTTGTAAAAATAAGCTTGTCGACCAATTATAGTTAGTGAGATTTTATCCCCGACTAACCATACTTGGTAACTTTTTGTCTTTTTTATAAAATGTGCCCGACCAACCAAGGTCGATGAATTTTCCTTGTCGACCCACTATAGTTAGTGGGTTTTTATCCCCGACCAACCATACTTGGTTCAGTTTGGAATATTTTATTCTTCGAGGAACTTTTATGTAATAAACTTACCTCCCGACCAACATAAGTTGGCATTTGAGAGCATATCTTGTTTCCTAACCAAACACGTTGGCATTTTTAGGAATGTTGATGTTGTTCTCGCCCTTTTACCTACCGGAGTTGGTCTGAGTTCGAACTGTTATGTCCACTTGCCCTTTTACCAAAATTGGTCTGAGCCAGTGTCAGACTCCTAACCAAAGGAGTATGGGGTGTTCTCGCCCTTTTACCAACCGAAGTTGGTCTGGGTTCGAACTATCGTGTTCTCGCTCTTTTACCAACCGGAGTTGGTCTGAGTTCGAACTATCATGGTGTTCTCGCCCTTTTACCAACCGGAGTTGGTCTGGGTTCGAACTATCATGTCCACTAACTCTTTTACCAACCGGAGTTGGTCTGAGCTAATGTACGCCTCCTAACCAAAGGAGTATAGTTTGTTCTCGCCCTTTTACCAACCGGAGTTGATCTGGGTTTGAACTATCGGTGTTGCTTTTATTGCTGAACAGCGTAGTGTGTTGCACACTAGTATTCCCCGAAAAACTTTCAATAAAAGAAAGAAGATGGCGAAATATCATCGTTTTATTCATATTGATGGAACTGCTTTACATTTCACATCACTGATAATACTTGCGTAGGTGTTCAGCATTCCATGCATTCTTAAATTCCTCTCCTTCTAGAGTTGCTATGCGGTAAGTTCCTGGTCGAACAACTTCTGTAACTCGATAAGGTCCATGCCAGTTTGCTTCCAACTTATTGTGCTTATGAATGAACTTCTTTAGCACGTAATCTCCTTCTTTTAAGTCGTATTTTTTCACCCTCTTGTTGTAGAACAGGGCTGTTCGTTGTTGGTAAGCAGCATTCCTAATGGCTGCCTCTTCTCTAACCTCCTCGAGCATATTCAAATCCAATCTTCTCATTAAGTCGCTGACTGGGGAATTGAAATTCAACACTTTGTGTGTTGGAAGACCCAACTCGGCAGGTATTACAGCCTCACTTCCAAACGCCAGCATATATGGTGATTCTCCAGTTGCTGCTCGGGGAGTTGTTCGGTAAACCCACAATACTGACTGTAGCTCATTAATCCAATTAGCCTTAGCCTCACTTAGCCTCTTCTTCAAACCATTTAGCAATGTTCTGTTAGTCACTTCAGTCTGTCCATTGCTTTGAGGATGTCCTGGTGCTGAATGAATCTTCAAAATGTTTGACTGATGACAATAGGCGGCAAACTCCTCGTTATCAAATTGTGTTCCATGGTCTGTGATGAAAGCATGAGGGAGACCATATCGGCAGATTATGTTCTTCCAAACGAACTAGTATACCTTCTCGTATGTCATATCAATAAGTGGCTCAGCTTCTACCCACTTAGTAAAATAATCCACTGCGACGACGAGGTACTTGAATCTTCCTCGGGTCGTTGGCAGTGGTCTAACCAAATCAATTCCCCATATAGCAAATGGCCAAAGGGAAGTTATGGGTGACAACAATGCTTGTGGAGTTCGTCGGATGGAGGAAAAACGTTCGCATTTATCACATCTCTTAGCATAGGCTATACAATCAGCCCTCATCGTTAGCCAGTAGTATCCCTGCGTCATCACCCTTTGCAAAAGTGTCCGACCTGCTACATGGGCTCTACAGGACCCTTCATGGATCTCTTTAATCAAATCTTTCACCTCGGAGGGATGTACACATCTTTGCAAACCTGCCATAATTCCTCGTCTATACAAAACACCATTAATTAGTACATACCGAGCAGCTTTAAACTTCAATTTCTTGGCAGCGAGCTTATTCTCCGGTAATTCTCCTTCCTCAATATATGCCCTGATGGGATCCATCCAAGATGGTCCTAAATCAAGGGTAATAACATTCATCGTTAAGTCTTCATCTATGCTTCGACTTTCTAATACTTCAATTGGTATCGTTCTTCGGAGCTCGGTACGAGTAGCTGATGCTAGTCGGGCCAGTGCGTCTGCTTGTGCATTCTCCATTCTTGGTATTCTGATCAACTCAATGGCATCAAATTCTGCCAATAATTCCATCACCTTTGCATGATACTTGACCATTAATTCTCCTTTAACTGCATATGTTCCCATCATTTGATTCACAATTAATTGAGAATCACTGAATACCATCACTTGTTCCGCTTCCATAGTCTTTGCTAAATTAAGAGCTGCTATCATGGCCTCATACTCAGCCTCATTATTGGAAGCTTTGAATTGGAATCGCAGGGCGTATTCCATGTCGACCTCGTCCAGAGTGCTCAAAACTATTCCCGCGCCACATCCTGCAGTGCAAGATGAGCCATCTACATATAATCTCCATGTAGGTAACTCGTCTTCAAATTTCTTATCTGACAGAGTTCCTCGGTGAAATATTTGCTGTTTTCTTTCATCCTCCCCTGGTAATTTTCGCTCCTCGTCGACCATCTCTTCTCGCCCTTTTACCAATCGGAGTTGGTCTGGGTTTGAATTTGATGATCTTTCTACATCCACAAGCCCTTTTACCAACCGGAGTTGGTCTGGACTTATGTCTGTTGATCCTGTAACATCCACAGGTTGGTTAGCGAGCAACTTTTGTTCCTCGGGGGTATCAGGATATGTAAACTCTACTTTAAAGTCTGCTACAGCCTGCCCTTTTAATGATGATCTGGGTTCATACACAATATCATATTCTCCGAGCTCTATTGCCCAGTACATCAGTCTCCCTGATTTTTCTGGCTTATGAAGGGCTTGTCTTAATGGCATGTCGGTATACACGACGATGGTATGGGCCTGGAAATATGGCCTCATTCTTCTACTAGCTTCGATTAATGCCAATGCCAATTTTTCCAGCTTTGGGTACCTGACCTCTGCACCTCGAAAAGCCTTACTTGTGTAATAAATTGGTTTTTGGACTCCATTATCCAATCTGATCAATGCCGAACTGACTGCATTCTCTGATACTGCCACGTATAAGTATAACTTTTCTCCCATTACTGGCCTGGACAACAGTGGAGGTGCTCCCAAATATTTCTTCAAGTCTTGAAAGGCTTTTTCACATTCATCATTCCACTCAAAAGTTTTTCGAAGTGTTTTTCGAAGGGGAGGCATCTATCAGTTGCTCGGGATACAAATCTGTTGAGCGCTGCAACTCGTCCTGTAAGACTCTGCACCCCTTTCTTCGTCGTAGGGGATCGCAGCCCTAAAAGAGCTTTGATCTTTTTCGGATTCGCCTCAATGCCTCGTTGGTTAACGATGTACCCGAGGAACATTCCTTCTCGTACTCCAAATGTGCACTTCGTCAGGTTGAGCTTCATTTGGTATTTATCCAGTTAATCAAAGATCTGACCTAAGTCAACTAGATTATCAGCAGCTTTCTTGCTCTTTATTAGCATATCATCGACATAAACTTCCATATTGCAACTGATTTGTTCGGCAAAAACCTTGTTCATCAGCCGCTGGTATGTCGTCCTGCATTTTTCAAACCAAAAGGCATAACATTATAGCAATAAGTTCCCCTAGGGGTAATAAAAGAAGTACTTTCCCTGTCTTCAGGTTTCATTTTGATCTGGTTGTAGCCAGAGTAGGCATCCATGAAGCTGATCAGCTCGTGTCCCGAGGTAGCATCCACTAGTTGGTCAATTCTAGGCAATAGAAAGTGATCCTTTGGGCATGCCTTGTTGAGATCGGTGAAATCAACACACATTCTCCATTTATTGTTTTTCTTCTTTACCATCACCACGTTTGCTAACCATTCTGGGTATTTCACATCTTCAATGAATTGGGCTTTCTGGAGCTTGTCGACCTCCTCTTGTATAGCTTGATTCTTCTCGGGACTAAATACTCTTCTTCTCTGCTTTACAGGTTTGATCTCCTTATTTACATTGAGCTCATGACATAACAAGTTTGGATCTATTCCTGGCATGTCCTCATGACTCCATGCAAAAGTTTTCTTCCTATTTCTCAAGAAAGTCATCAACTCCTGTTTTATTGACATATCCAACGACGAACCTATCTGGGTTACTCGTTCAGGATGCTCGTCGTCCAGAATAACATTTTCTGTAGATTCCACCACCTGTCCTTTTATAAGTTGGGATTCATCTCTGGGATCAAGTGTTTCAATTTCTGTACCTTCATCCACCTGGTAGGTAGTAGTTTTTTCCTTGACTCTTCAAGCTCCTCTTGCTCGGTAGATGAATAATAGCATTCCCGAGCTACTTTTTGATCACCTTTCACAACTCCTACTCCGAAATTTGTTGGGAATTTTAAGCACTGATGTACTGTAGATGGGACTGCTTCGAACTTCTTCAAACCAACTCTTCCCATGATGATGTTGTAAGCTGACTGCACATTCTTATCCATCACAAATAAGCGTATTCTCTCTGTTCGACAAGCAGGCCAAGTTCCAATGAATATATCCAACTTGATCGTCCCAAGTGGAAAAATTTTCTCGCCTGCATAACCCAATAGAGGTCTGTGATAAGGTTCCAATTGAGATAATTTCAAATTTAAACTGTCAAAGCATGAGTAGTACATGATGTCCGCCGAACTACCATTATCTACCAAAACTCTTGAAATCACTACTTCTTTCATCCTCATTTTGATCACCAAAGGGTCGTCGTGAGGGTAAAGAACACCTGCCAAGTCGTTTTTTGAAAAGCCAATGACCAACTTCTCTTTGTTTATCTTCCTCGGGCGATACTCCTCAGCCAAATTTATTCGCTGAATATATGAACAAGCTTGAGCCTCTCCCAGGTAAGCCTTTCTTTCTGCAGTAAGGTCTCCTCCTCCTGCATCTCCTCCTGTAATGACATTACAATCAAATGACCCAAAACTTATGGAAAATACCTCTCGTTCTGGTTGCCTTGGTTTCTTGGGAAGATCGGGGTCATCATCTGGATCATCTTCATGATTTCTCTTATTTTTCTCCTCTACTCGACGAGGAGATCTAGACCTCTCTCTAGTTTGATCATTATTTCTTCTTTCACCTCCCCGATCAACATACTTTGCTAGCTTTCCTCTTCGGATGAGTGTTTCAATCTCGTTTTGAAGAGCTATGTAATTTTTGGTCATATGACCGTGATCCTTATGGAACTCACAATATTTCTCCCTATTCCTCGTATCAGGATCTGACCTCAGTTTCTTTGGCCACTTTACCTCCTCGCTATTCTTGATTTCTTCCAAGACATGATTAATACCCATTTTCAAAGGAGTATAATTATCGAATTTTTTCAGGACTTCCCATGACGACCTACTATTCTTGGAATGTTTGTCACCGCCATTGCCCTTATGCTCTTTCTTCTTAGATTTGTCGACTTCCACCTTGGTCTCTTTATCCATATTCTTCTTCGCAGCCATAGCCTCCTCGGCATTCATGATTTTGGCCGCTTTTGCCATCAACTCTGACATAGTTGTAGGTGGATCTTTGGCCAAAGTGTAATACAACTTGTTAGGTAACAACCCACTCATCAAGGCGGTGATTGCTGTCTTTTCTTCATAATCTATAACTTCCAGTTTCTCGTTATTGAAACGAGTTATGTAATCTCTAGTACTCTCACCAGATTTTTGTCTAACACTTAACAAGTGTGCTACTCATTTTACTGGCTTTGCTCCAAAACAGAAATTGCCAATGAACAACTTGGCTAACTGAAAGAAAGTTGAAATCTTATCCCGAGGAAGATTGTTGTACCATATCTGGGCAGATCCAATAAGAGTTCCTGAGAATGCTCTGCATCTCATCTCGTCGGGGACAGCATAGATGTCGGCAGCATTTTGATATTGCTCTATGTGAAGAATATAATCTGTCTTTCCATCATATTTGGGGGTTACCACAGGTGCTTTGAATTTCGACGGTGTAGGAAAATCCACAATGGCCTGTACAAAAGGTGTCCCTTGAACGAAAGTTCGTTGTAGGGGGTTCTTTGCCTTATCCATTTCTCCCAATCTATCCTCCAATCGCTGAATGGAACCTTTCCACGCATCATTTCCTTCCTCGGGCCTATTAGTTCGAGCAATCGATTGTTCTGAAGTAGCCTCCTGGGATCTATCTTGACGAGTAACTGGTCGTGATTGTAATGATCCTTCCCTTAGATCTGATGGTTGTCAAAAACTCCTCGACATGGTCTTAGGTGGAATCCTATTCCTCCTAGGGCCTAATCAATTGAAAGGAGACACCCTACTCAGTCTTTCCAAAGCACTGGGTCTCTCTGGAGAGAGAGTGATACGTTGCTCAGTATCTGTAACGCGTATTGATGAAGTTCGCCCAGGTTGATAAGAGAAATCATCAGATTCCTCATTACGATACGCATTTGTACGCCTGGATCGTGAATAAAGTAAATAGGTTTGCCTTTGACCACTTCGCTGTCCCGAATGTGCAGGTGCACCGCCATGAAGGGTTTGTATGAGTTGCCGCATCGTCTCTTGCATGGCGGTTTGTCCTTGAGCCAAATTCGTCATAATTCCAGCCAGATCTGGAGGTGCGGAGGGATTTGGAGGATTTCCATCATTTCCAGTGTTTCGATTACTGGATTCCGGATTATCTGCCATTGATGATGAATGATTTTTGGTGAAAAACGATAACAACAGTCGTTTCCCACAGACGGCGCCAATCTGTTGATGTAAAAAATTAGATCACTCTAATAATTCAATCACAGATAAATAAATGAGACAAGGAATTTTAAAGTGGTTCAGCCTTATATGAATGGACTACGTCCACTGTTATGTTATTGCTGAGTGTTTGGGAATTCTCGATTACAAGTTCTTCCAAGAAATTCTGGTCCCCTTGAATGAAGGTGATACAAGGTATTTATAGCCTCTAGGCTGTACATGTGAAAGGGTAAACAATTAATTCCCTTTATGAGTATACGTTTGTATGATAATCATTCAATGAATAGTTGAACTATTGATTTTCTGGCAATTAATGCTGTGGTCGAGATGCAGTTCGGACCGCCTTAGTTGCTTGTCGTTCAAGAGTTCCTCGGAGCGTTAGAGTTCCTCGGAGTGATGGAGTTCCTCGGAGTGTTGGAGTCCTCGGTGTACAATTGTTGCTCGGAGTGTGTAGGACTTGGTCGAGGAAATAGACTTCCTCGTTGCTATTGTGCCACGTAGATTGACATGTGTCTTCTTATTATTCGTTTATATCAGCACATTAATTTTGGTATCAACAATGAGCATTCATTGATTTCCAATGGGCGGAGAAAGTCCATATGGACAACTTTATTTTCTCATTTATATATAACTAATAATGTAAAAAGTCCTGAATTATCTCCTATTGAATGTCTCATGGGAGTGAATAAAATATCAGAAATTCCAAAAAAATCCAAAATGTGTTTTTCTATTTGTTCCTTCTCCATTTTTATCATTATTTCGGATGGCTTCCTGTTAAAAGTAATAGATTTTCTAGTATGAAATAATATGATAGTATATATCTGATGGTGATGGACAAAACTTTAGATTTTATTTTCCTTACCCAAGCATATAAATTGAATGTGTGCGTAGCTTGGAGCCCATTTTTCTTCATTTTCATCTCCATTAAATGGGAAAAGAATTGAATTATCTGTTTCATAGATTTAAAAAGGTAAAGATATAAAGATACAAATTTAAATAATGTCCTTTGTTTAGATTACATGTTTGATATGATATTTCTTCGCCTTTCAACAATTCTTTAATATCTTCGGCGCAAACAAATGACTAGTCTTCTATTGTATAGAGACAATGACTAAATTTCAAGATAGAAAATAATGTTAGATGAATAATTAAAACATGTATATAATCTATGATCAATAAATAATATGCATGTACTTTATGAAATATGAGTGTACTCAATAAGTACAAGCATGTAGTTCAGTACAAAAATACGTTTACTTTATAAAACTAATCATTTGCTTGAGTAACAATTGCGTGTATCTTATTGATAACGCGTGTGCTTTATTATACTATGAATGTTCTTCGTATCAAAATGCGTGTACTTTATAAAAAATATTAGATTATATAATATGGAGCTATAATTTAGAAAATTAACAGGCATCGTAATATTATATATACATAAGTGCATTACAAAATAAAAATAAGTGCATTTCAAAATAAAAATAAGTTGGTATCAAAATAAATAATTAAAAGATTTACCATGTATCCTTCTCTTGTGTTAAACATTATTTCAATTTATTTCGAGCTTTTTCTGTAAGGTGTTTTGTACACTTATAGATTTGCAGGTTTACTTCATCTGTTGCTATTAAAGAAGACTTGCCTTTATTGTTCAGCTATTTTTTTTATGGCACAGTTGTAGATTTATTGTTTTGCCTCTTTCTTCCTTTTGGCTTCAATTCAACAGGAGCTTCATTCGAATGATTTTTATTCTTATCTCCTTTTGACAAATCATTAATAGGATATGCATATACAAAATTTTCATCAATCTTTTGCTTCCTATCATCCCTTTCTTGGATTCTCGCAATCATTGAGTTTTGAATTAAATTTATTTCTTCATCATTTGTAAAAAGGGAGGACGACAAATCTTCTGTCTTTTCATTGAGAATTTCATTTATTATTTCCTGAAGAATACAAAACATCATGTTTAACCGTTACATGCCATAAAATGCAATGAAAATGGAATAAATGTCAAAAACAAAAAATATTGTGGATTTACAATATTGATAATGCATGTACTTTATTAAACTATGTGTGTACTTTATCAAACAATGGATGATCATCACTAGAAAATGCATGTAGTTTATTAAATATGCGTGTACTCTCCATTGTTTGCCAATAAACAACAAAGTATACCTTAGTACATGCCAAACATTACAAATTACACATAAAAGTGAAAATAATTTCACGTGTACTTTGTAGTGATATGCGTGTACTTTATATTATGTCCAAAGAATAATAAAAAAATTATAAAGTACACACATAAAGTTATAAAGTACACGCAAAATTCACGTGTACTTTGAAGTGATATGCGTGTACTTTATATTCTATCCAAAGAACAAACAAGAAATCTTAAAGTAGACGCATAAAGTTACAAAGTACACTCAAATTTACATAATACTTTTTAAATACTATGTGTGTACTTAAATAACCAATGCGACAATGCGTGTAATTTAAACTAAATATGGATAAATGATTACAAATATATTTGTAATATCACCAAATTACCTACTCATCGAGTTTCGTAAGAGTTGATTCTTTCTCTGTTAAGAACCTTTAGTTGGCTTCAGAAAAGTAGTTATTGCTTTATTGAAGCCGATGTGCTGTGATCCTCTGAGTTTTTGATAATTCTCTTGTAGCATTAGGACTACTATTTAAATTTGAATTTTCAATTTTGAGTTGGGCATAATCTTCTTTTGATTTTTTTATTTGGTCACAAACGTTCTTTGTCGACTCTTCAAGTTTATTTTTCGATTCATTATTTAACAAATTTGTTGGGCCTTATCCTCCTCTAACTTTTTTATGTATTCAATGAATCTTTTTTTCAACTCTTGAAGCTAAAGTTTCAATAGTGTATCGAAAAGTTCCTTATCTTGCCCCTACTTGTTAAAATTCTCTTTAGCTCGCACCTTTGCTTCATTACTTTCTTTGAGTTTGGTATCTCTATTCTCCAACATCAATTCCATCCTAGCATTCTCATCAGTCAATTTTCTTACATTTTCTTTCAACTTGATTGAGTTAACTTTTTTCATAGACTTTTCCACTGCTTCATTTACTGGATTTTTCCGTTTAGATACGTATGAAGAACTTGTAGCTCGTGCTGGTTCTATTTTTTATTTTGGTTCTAGTTGTGATATCTCCAAATCCCAATTGGGCATGTCATCATTTTCCACCTCTTTTTCCTTACTCTTTGAAACTTCCTTTTCCAAAGGATCTTTAGTGATCTTATTATCATTCATCCATTCCTTTATTGTTCCTAAGCCCCACCGAAGAAATCTCGATTCTTTATCCTCCTTCCCCTCGATAGGATTGATAACATTCAACTTCTCACATACCTAGTATTGTGAAAATTGAAATAAAAAATATAAGTTATACTATTTAACCCAATTAGTATGAGTAACAATGTAATTATTGTTAAAGTACATACATAATATATAGAGTACACGTAAATTGAAAATGAAAGTTCATTGCAATGTGCATATACTTTAACAATCATGCGTGTACTTTAACAAAGTACATGCATGATTTATAAAATACAAGCACATACAAATGATTTGGTTCAATGCAATGTGCATGTAGTTTATAAATCATGTGTGTACTTTATTGAAGTACATGCATGATTGTTAAAGTACACACACATCGAAGATGATTTGTATTGACTGCAATGTGCGTATACTTTATAAATCACGTGTGTAATTTAATAAAGTACACACACATTAAAGATGATTTGTATTGGTGCCATGTGCATGTACTTTATGAAATATGCGTGTATGTTGGCAAAGTACATGCAAATTTATAAAGTACACCAACATTGAAGATGATTTGTATTCACTACATTATGCGTGTACTTTGTGAAATATGGGTGTACTTTAACATTAAAATGTGTAGAATGACTTTTACTCACTAATAATGATATGGTGCATCCACTGGTTGTGCCAGGCTTAGATTTGACCGTTTTACCGATAGACAAAAGCCTAATCATATGTAATCATGTCATTAATATTGTCGATGTATGGTGAAAAAAATTCTCTTAATGTGAAGTTTGAGTTGGAGAAAAGCAATATTGTCATGAAGTGTAGAGAAAAAAGTTTTACAAAATCTTTCCTGCCCTCGTCGGTATCAAGCTCAATCAACATCTTCAATCACTTTGTAATATCTGATTTTCCAATCTTTTTTGTCAGCATAGAAGTAGCGACTGCGAAATTCAAGTCTGGGGGCGGATTGATCCATTCTCTTTTTCAGTTCAATTTCCTTTTGCCCCTTGGTTATTGGGATCCCAAAAAATTTACTTATATCATTGGGGGTTACTTGGGCATCGCTAATCATCTTAAAATAATTTGTCCTTTTTCTTATAGAGCTTGATAATGGTGAGAATATTTTTATCACTCATTTTATGATATCTCTATTCTATTTCACCATTGTAGCAGGCATGGAATAAGTTCTAGAATGGCGTCTTCTTAAGAAGCTCAATATGCTTCTCGTTGATTTTACAATGAATATCAGGCAAATCATGATAGAATCTCAAGACATTTGAACTATATCGATAATTTTTATGAACTTCCCTTGTTGACTTCTTTGGACTCTTTTTATCTCCTTTTGTTGGCCTCTTCGAATCACTCTTATCAGTAATTTCCTTTTTAGGATTCTTTCCCTTATGCTCCCTTGTGTTCAAAGTCATTTCCATAAAGTAAATGCATAAAATCTAAAGTAAAAGCATATAGATAAATTAAATGTATAAAGAAATAAAGTACACACATAAAACGTAAAGTACATGGATTTTGTATTGAATAAAAGTATAGGAATAACAAAAGTACATGCATATTTCTGTAACACTTCATACAAATTTCAACAAAATATAACAAATACGTAATACAATATTTCAAAAAACAAATTCCCTATCATCTTTTACATGGTAATACCTAAGACCTGTTGTTTGACAAGTTTTAAACCAAGATTCTTTATTTGTAACATATGATACAATAGATCCATGATAAACACGCTAGCCTTTTCAAAAAATCTTAAGTAATACTACTCAATTTGTTTTTCCAAATCCTTCGCTTTCGACTCAATTACCTGAAGCTTTTGTACATTACAAGTTCACTTAATGTCTTCAAATTAGTAGTAAAAAGAAAGTAACTTTTTCGTTCTATCATTGATGTGAAACAGAAAATGAATTCTATCATCATAAGTAGTATTGACTATCAATATGAAAGGTTTTGTATTGTTAAGATCTTCTAAGGCGCACCCAACAGTTTTGTAGTTGAACATGCTTGAGGGTATGATTCCTAAATAATATCATAACCCAAATACTTCTTACAAACAGTGGAATATCATTCAAATGCCGCTAACGCGGACCATAATATCATAGGATCTATTAATATGGAGACGACATATATATTCCAGAAAGTACATGCATAATAATATAAAGTATAAGCACTTAAGATTGTACAAAATCAATCTCGATGTGCATGTACTCTATGAAATTGGATGTATTCTATGAATGTACACGCATAATACATAAAGTACACGCCTAATTGATTGAACAAAATCATTTGCTACATGCGTGTACTTTATGCATTATGCGTATACTTTATGAAAGTACACGTACAATATATAAAGTACATGCACATTGAATCAGAACAAATCAATTTCAATTTACGTGTACTTCACGTATTATGCATGTATTGTTATAAAGTAGATGCAAATTAATAAAGTTCACGCACATTATAATTGATTTTATTCAATCCAATATTACTACAATAATATATAAATAATTAAATGCCGCTGGCTCAGACCACAATTAATACGATGTATATAAATACGCACAGTTTGTAAATACTCCCTAGTCCTTAATAAATTCCGCTAACGCAGATCACAATTAATATATGAGGTGCGATAATATACAGAGCATGTATATATTCGCACTCTTAAACAAATGATGCTGCTGCGGATCACAATTAATATAGAACCTATACAAATTCAAAGAGTATGTACATATTCCAAACATGTATATGTTCCCAGTCCTCAATAAATGATGTATACATGAGGAAATATGAAGTGATGAAATACATAAATGTGCATTCGTCAACACGCAAAAAAGTGTGTTTTGCATTTAAAATTAGGGCTACAAATGTATATGTTAGATTCATATTATATTTTTCCATATCATCAACAAACAAAAAGTGTTTCATCAGTCCAGGTATAATATCTCCAAATTTATACATATGAGAACACAAAATACATAATAAAATACGAATTATTTTATAAAAAACCTAAGGAAAGAAAAATAGTACATGGAATATACAACGTAACACTCCAAATACAAATACAAATAGGTGATATCAGAAATATAATGCTAAGAACACAACCTATACAAAGTTTATGATATAATCTCAAGAACAAAATTTAAGAAGACAATATTACATTTAATTCACAATAAATTACATCAAATACATATATATGAGTATGTATTTATACCTATTAGTGTTGTTCGAGAGATTTTGATTGAGAATGTGAATCGTTTGTTAGAATTTCCACTATTAGGGTTTTGATCGCTTAGATTTCGGTGAAGTGTGTTTGTTTTGGAATTCAATGGTATTTATAGGTTGTTGTTGGACCAAATTTTGATTGAGAATGAGAATCGTTTTGGGGTTTTGATCGAAGAGACAGTACGCTTAGGGTTTTGATCGAATAGACAATACACACTTTTTGGTGCTTGAATTTTTGTGAAGTGTGTTTGTTTTTCAATTTGGGGATATTTATATGTTGGAATTAAACATTTAAAAGTTGTTAGGACTGGGTTAAAGTCCAAAATATTTTAGTCCAAGGACTCGACGGTAAAAGCCCCAAAAAACTACCACTCCTGTTACAATATTGTCCAAACAACTGAAATAAATCAACTCCATTTCCAATATTAGATTGGGAATTGAAATATGAAAAGTCTCCACATTGATTCCCTTTTGTACTCCCGTTGTTTTCCACTTTTTCTATCTACAAAATAAAATACATTAACATATTACAAAATAGGTTATATATATATATATATATATATATATATATATATATATATATGTTTTTTTTAAACTTAAGAACTACCTAATTTTTTAGGTAATATGAAACTATATAGAAAAAATTTCTATATATATACATATATAATAAATGGCCCAACTTCACTTTTGTAGGTGCTAGAAAATAAAAAGGTTATACCCAGTGTACAAGCCTCCCGTTTAACTGCAGGATCTGGGAGAGGAAAATATCAGCTGGCCTTACCCCCATATATATAGAGGTTTCTCTCATGTCTCGAACCGAGACCAATCGTAGCTCGGACGAAGGAAATTTCAATCGAACCGAGGTACAACCTATATAGGTGTTAGGACATAATCATAAAAAATGCATGAAGTGAAGTTTTATCGATATATAATAGATTGTCAAATCTTTTACCAAGCCTAGGAAGTGAAATTTTATTGTAAAAAGGAATCATGTAATACTCAGTCTCACAATCACTTATAGATAATAATTTTTGTATTATAGAAAATATTTTTAATAATTACATAATTTGACATTGGCAAATACGATTGAATTAATCAATATACTTGAGTACATACGTCATTATTCACTTTAATTTGATTGAAACTTTATATTAGCAAACCCATCATTGACACTTACAAATATAGGAAAATAGTTCATATTTTTTTTATATATGAAACAAATAAAAAAAAGTATATAGAAAATAAATAATTAGAATTTAAAATACAAACATGCATCCAACAATCTCCTCAAAGGTCTCATATAAATCTTCAATATCGATGTTTGGAGACTTTTTAAGTCAATTTTGGGAACAAACTAAACACTTCATGATTCTTGGTGTCAAAGAGCTCCAAAATTGATCAAATACTCTTTTACTTGTACTAAATGCACACTCAGAAGTGTTAATAACCCGTGTTTTATGAATTAAATAAATTATTATTTAGTAATTAATTAATGTATACTCGGGTGATTTAACGTGCAATTTAGGGAGATTGTTGGTTTAAATTGGCATCCATAATTTAAAGCCATAATTTAAATTATATGCGAAGGACTCTCTGATGTAATTGATTTTTATGTTACGAATATGTATTGTTATACCGAACTCTGGGGAATACAAATGTCCAAAATAGTATGTTTAAATGTGTCAAATTGGGGATATGTTTTAGAAGTATCTGGTTAGTGTTCTCGGCTTTTTTGGAGGTCCAAAAGTGGGTCCAAAGGGGACTTTATAGATTAGAATTATAAATAGATAATTAAACCCCATTAATCATCATAACACATCATATTTCATAACATATAAGTTGAGACAAACTTTAGGAGAGGATGAGGAGCAAACAAGAGGTCTTAATCAAATTATGATCTTTGTTACGACAAGAAATACTATCTTTCTTATCGTATCAATGTAACTTATTTATGATTTTCATTGTTGTATATAAATAAATTGATTAAAAACATGTCATTAGGATTGAAATCTGATTATTAAACCTTGATTAGTTATAAATTTGATTAGATTAATTATGTAAATTACTATTCATGATGAAATGCATAATTAGTGATTAACTATTTTTAATACATCTAATCTATATTCTATATCTATATAACTATATAAAAACTGTAGACAAAAATCATGTGAGACTAACACGTGGCAACTTAGTAAATGATATCATAAATGAGAGTCTCTCTCTAGAGAAGGATACGTGAAGATAATAACTCATCTTTCTCTACACTCCAATACAATGAATTTAGTCCATCTAATCGACTTCCTATTCAATGTACTCCATTTTTAATTTTCCAAGAACCTACATTGAAATCTACAACCTTTTCTTCCTCCTCTTCTTCTTCTTCTTCTTCTTCTTCTTCTTCTTCTTCTTCTTCTTCTTCTTCTTCTTCTTCTTCTTCTCTCTCTCTCCCCTTTAATATATGAACCATCTGTTAAGGCAGGCAAAGAAAAAAAAACACAAGCCCAAACGACGGTAGCCGTCTATCAATGCATTCTCAGTTGAATCATTTGAAAGGTATGATATAGTTACAATTTCTTTCGCACTGATTTATACATTTTTAGTTATAAAAATTGTCTTCGTTTTAATTGAATTCTAATTTTATTTTGTCAGAAAATTTGTTGGTCTCCATCAAATATCTGAGTTGTCAATTGAAAGGTACATACGTTTATTTTTTATATGTGAAATATTGTATATCTCATGTTTATCATACTGTTTTATGTTATAAGTGGATTTCAGCACATTAGAGGAGGGTTTGTTTGGAGCCATAGACGTTTATGGTAATAGTAAAGAAAAATATCAGAAAAATAGTAAAATGCAAATGATATAGACATATGGCTAGATTTTTAAATACGATTCTTGCTTTCAATACAATCATGCTTCTAGAGAGATTTTCTAACCCAATTCCATCCATAAACAAATGTGAATCTAGAGATAGCACATTTACTGTTCATTCCTTTGGTAATGTCAGGAAAGTCAACATTGATATAGATCATGTCAATGATAGTACACCCAAGCTACTGCCCACTTTATTTTCAGGTATCATTTTTTGGGGTCTTAGTTTTATTTTCCATTTATTCTGCAGATTTTGTTTTTTTCACACTTCAAATTTAGTTTAAGAAATTTTGTGTTTGTGTGAGTTGAAATAACAAAACTTATTGTAAGTCTCAACACTTATTGTAAGTGGGTTTTGGTATCCAACATCTAAAATTATGCCATTTATCAAATTACCTTATCACTTAACTTTATTTATTGCTTATTTAAATTTTTTCTAAACATCTGATTATAAATTCGTTTGCTAAAAACTAATTCATACAGTCTTTATAATGAAATACAAATTTTATTCAGCCACGTATCGCGCGGCCTACTTATTGCTTATTTTTTTTTCTAAACATCTGATTATAAATTCGTTTGCTAAAAAATAATTCATACAGTCTTTATAATAAAATATAAATTTATATTCGGCCACGCATCGCTTGACCTTTATGCTAGTACTATATCTTTATATACTATAAAATGCTCTACAAGGAGCTTTAATGCACTTTCACCATATTATGCCACGTGACATCTTAATTCACTTTCATCATATCTATCACTTATAAATGCTCTACAAGGAGCTTTAATGCACTCCATATTATGCCACGTGGCATCTTAATTCACTTTCATCATATCTATCACTTATAAGCCTTCTTGGGAGGCTTTTTTCATTCTTTCCTGCTCCTTCGATTTCTCCACCCGTTTATTTCCTCTTCAAAACTGTAGTTTTTTATAAGAGCTTTAATGCACTTTCACCATATTATGCCACGTGGCATCTTAATTCACTTTCATCATATCTATCACTTTTAAATGCTCTACAAAGAGCTTTAATGCACTTTCACCATATTATGCCACGGGGCATCTTAATTCACTTTCATCATATCACTTTCATCATATCTATCACTTATAACCCTTCTTGGGAGGCTTTTCTCATTCTTTTCTTCTCCTTTGATTTCTCCACCCGTTTATTTCCTCTTCAAAATTGTAGTTTTTTTATAAGAGCTTTAATGCACTTTCACCATATTATGCCACGTGGCATCTTAATTCACTTTCATCATATCTATCACTTATAAATGCTCTACAAGGAGCTTTAATGCACTTTCACCATATTATGCCACGTGGCATCTTAATTCACTTTCATCATATCTATCACTTATAAGCCTTCTTGGGAGGCTTTTCTCATTCTTTCCTGCTCCTTCGATTTCTCCACCCGTTTATTTCCTCTTCAAAACTGTAGTTTTTTTATAAATTACGTTAAATATTTTTTTAAATAACTCACGTACACTATGTTTTAAATTACGCACAGTATTTTTAACAACATATACATAATTATTTTATTGTTTTTATAAATTACGTAAAATATTTGTTTAAATAAAAAACAACTTTTTAATTTAAAAAAAAAAAGATTTCTCTTAATTAAAAAAAATCATTTTAAGTATTTTATAAAAAAGTTATTTTTTTAAGAAAAATAAAAACTGTTAACCATGAAAATTAGGGGTGAAAATTCGTGTATTTGGGTCATGTTTTGGGACGGCACGACAAGAATTTTTTGGACACGAACACGACCCAAATAAAAACAATATAACACGACATGGCACGAATAACCCGATTCTTTAAAATTTCATACTAAATTAAACATAAATAGACACGATAACCCTAATAAAAACACGATTAACATGACAAGACACGATAACACGACTCATAATTTTGACACGAACACACACGACACGACTTCGTGTAAAAAAAAACATGACACGAACACGACATATTGTGTCAATTTTGGGTCAATTTCGTTTCGTTACGTGTCGTGTTTTCGTATCGTTTCTAAAATTATCACTATCATATTGTGTCACGTGTCATCTTAATTCACTTTCATCATACAACATATACATAATTGTTTTATTGTTTTTATAAATGACGTAAAATATTTTTTAAAATAAAAAACAACCTTTTAATTTAAAAAAAAAGATTTTTCTTAATTAAAAAACTCATTTTAAGTGTTTTATAAAAAAAAGTTTTTTTTAACAAAAATAAAAACTGTTAACCATGAAAATTAGATGTGAAAATTCGTGTATTTGGGTCATGTTTCGGGCCTACACGACATGACACGACAAGGATTTTTTGGACACGAACACGACCCAAATAGAAACGACATAATACGACATGGCACGAATAACCCGATTTTTTATAATTTCACGCTAAATTAAACATAAATAGACACGATAACCCGAATAAAAATACGATTAACATGACAAGACACGATAACACGACTCATAATTTTGACACGACACGAACATGACATATTATGTCAATTTTGAGTCAATTTCGTTTCGTTACGTGTCGTGTTTTCGTGTCGTTTCTAAAATTGTCACCCCTAATGAAAATAAATTATTTTACACTGTTAAAAAATGTTTTTAACTGTTTAAAAACTATTTTTTTTATACAAAAAATATTTTTTAAAGATTTTTTTAATACATAAAAGAAACGGTTTTAATGATTTTTTAACTTTTGAACTAAAAAAATGTTTTAAAATAACTATTTTTACCTTTTTCTAATTGTTTTATGAAATTAAGAAACTGTTTCAAAGTTAAAGAAAAATATTTAATTGTTTAATATAAGAAAAATAAATTAATATAAAAATTATTTTACTTTTCCTTTTTAATAAAATAAGTACAATATATCTTATATAAAAATAGTCTTTTTTTTTGTTTTTTAACAACTGTTTTTTTTATATAAAAAATGTTATAACTATTTTATAAAAAAAAGTTATTTTTTAAATAAAAATAAAAACTTTGCTCTATTTTTGAAGGTTGTTTTGTAGTTATATTTTTTTTACATAACTTGTGATCACAGATACTCTGAAGTTTTTAATCTATTTTCTATTTTTACTTAGCATCCCTTCATGTATTGATAATTCCATAAATGTTTATCGTACACTCATTGTATAACTCGCGCATCGCACGGGTTTCCAACTAGTATAATATCTCTTACTACTATAAAATGCAAAATAAGGCATTTATTATTCTTTGCAATTAGGCTATCCATGTGGCACCTAATATTTGTTGCATGTTTCGTCCGTCTCTCTCTCTTAATTTAGATAAACGACACTTTTGGAGAAGGCAAAAATTTCTCATTCATCCCTTCTAGCTCTTACATCTCCCACATCCCACATTCCATCCGTCCGTTCACTTCACTCGAATCCAGGTTCAATCAAATTCATCCCCCATCCCACATCCGTCATTGCCTACAATGGAAGTTGTAAAGTTCTTCCCATATTTATTTGGAGATGCGCCTCCTACAATGGCTCCTCATCAGCAACGACATTTTGTTTTGCAAGAGGAGTTATCAGAAACGAATTATTCCCGGCACTCATCCAGGTATTTAACTATTTGGAATGCATATTTGATGTTTCAATAAATGTGTATGAGAAAGTAAGTGATTGTTATAGATTCATTTGGAGTTGTAGGTATTTAGCTATTTGTAATGCGTATTGGATGTTTGATTAAAGGTGTATGAGAAAACAAATGAGTTATTTGGGCAATGGACTTGATGTAAGACAAGAGTGCTTCCTGTTTTCATTAGGCATGAGCATATTGGAGGTTCGTATACATTTATTTATATATATACATTAATATACGATATTTTGAAACTATTAATTAATTCATTTATATTAATAGTTTTGGCCATGTAATTGTCTTTCCAGTAGAAAAGAGAGACGAGTGTTATTATTGGTCTGGAATTAACTGTTGGTATTTAGCTATTTGTAATGCATATTGGATGTTTGATTAAATGTGTACGAGAAAACATATGAGTTATTTGGGTAATGAACTGGATGTAAGGCAAGTGTGCTTCCTGTTTTCATTAGGCATGAGCATATTGGAGGTTCGTATACATTTATTTATATATATACATTGATATACGATATTTTGAAACTATTAATTTATTCATTTATATTAATAGTTTTGGCCATGTAATTGTCTTTCCAGTAGAAAAGAGAGACGAGTGTTATTGTTGGTCTGGAATTAACTGTTGGTATTTAGCTATTTGTAATGCATATTGGATGTTTGATTAAATGTGTACGAGAAAACAAATGAGTTATTTGGGCAATGAACTGGATGTAAGGCAAGTGTGCTTCCTATTTTCATTAGGCATGAGCATATTGGAGGTTCGTAAACATTTATTTATATATATACATTGATATACGATATTTTGAAACTATTAATTAATTCATTTATATTAATAGTTTTGGCCATGTAATTGTCTTTCCAGTAGAAAAGAGAGACGAGTGTTATTGTTGGTCTGGAATTAACTATTGGTATTTAGCTATTTGTAATGCATATTGGATGTTTGATTAAATGTGTACGAGAAAACAAATGAGTTATTTGGGCAATGAACTGGATGTAAGGCAAGTGTGCTTCCGGTTTTCATTAGGCATGAGCATATTGGAGCTTCGTATACATTTATTGATATATATACATTGATATACGATATTTTGAAACTATTAATTAATTCATTTATATTAATATTTTTGGCCATGTAATTGTCTTTACAGTAGAAAAGAGAGACGAGTGTTATTGTTGGTCTGGAATTAACTGTTGGTATTTAGCTATTTGTAATGCATATTGGATGTTTGGTTAAATGTGTATGAGAAAACAAATGAGTTATTTGAGCAATGAACTGGATGTAAGGCAAGTGTGCTTCCTATTTTCATTAGGCATGAGCATATTGGAGCTTCGTATACATTTATTGATATACGATATTTTGAAACTATTAATTAATTAACAAATATTAATAGTTTTGGCCATGTAATTGTCTTTCCAGTAGAAAAGAGAGACGAGTGTTATTGTTGGTCTGGAATTAACTGTTGGTATTTAGCTATTTGTAATGCATATTGGATGTTTCATTAAATGTGTATGAGAAAACAAATGAGTTATTTGGGCAATGAACTGGATGTAAGGCAAGTGTGCTTCCTGTTTTCATTAGGCATGAGCATATTGGAGCTTCGTATACATTTATTGATATATATATACAATGATATACGATATTTTGAAACTATTAATTAATTCATTTATATTAATAGTTTTGGGCATGTAATTGTCTTTCCAATAGAAAAGAGAGACGAGTGTCATTGTTAGTCTGGAATCAACTGTTGGTATTTAGCTATTTGTAATGCATATTGGATGTTTCATTAAATGTGTATGAGAAAACAAATGAGATATTTGGGCAATGAACTGGATGTAAGGCAAGTGTGCTTCCTGTTTTCATTAGGCATGAGCATATTGGAGCTTCGTATACATTTATTGATATATATACATTGATGTACGATATTTTGAAACTATTAATTATTTCATTTATATTAATAGTTTTGGCCATGTAGTTGTCTTTCCAGTAGAAAAGACAAACGAGTGTTATTGTTGGTCTGGAATTAACTATTGCCGCTTCAATGCCAAGTTAGTCCATATTACTACATCAGTTCAAAGCATATACTAATTTTGTTCCAACTGAAATGCACTTATATATAGCTTTGCTTCTGGATATTCGAGGACATCTTATATTTGAAGTAAAAAAAATATCACGTCAAATCATTTTTTAGGTTGCATTATCACGTGATATCAGATATTATGTTTTCTAGAAAATTAAGCAGAGAAATTATTGAAGCCCGACTTTCCATACATAAGGTAAAGTGACTGTTGAATTCCAAAAGAAAAAAAATGGAAAAAGACATTTCCCCCCTCAAGTTGGAGGTCATGCACTTATATATAGCTTTGCTTCTGGATATTCGAGGACATTTTACATTTGAAGTAAAAAAAATATCATGTTAAATCATTTTTTGGGTTGCATTATCACGTGATATCAGATATTATGTTTTCTAGAAAATTAAGCAGAGAAATTATTGAAGCCCGACTTTCCATACATAAGGTAAAGTGGGTGTTGAATTCCAAAAGAAAAAAATGGAAAAAGACATTTCCCTCCTCAAGATGGAGGTCATGGGGCTCCATCTTGAGGGCAAGCTTGCTTTGATTCTCAGAAAGGCTAACTTTAGACCATGTTGGTTTAGGATCTGATGCTCAGATCCAACATATGTTATCAAATATACCTTTCCATGCTCTCTATTGGCTTTATTTTACTTAATCTAAATCTTAAGAGAAAAATCTCATCCACTGCTTCAATGTACAAATAGGCTAAATGTAGCCTACATGTTAGTACAACTATAAATGATTGTGAGATTTAAGTACATATGCTATCACATTCTTAAAACTTTATTTCCATTTTAAAGAATGTGATAACAGTATATGACATAATATGTTCAAAAATACATATTTTGCTCCTGTTTAGTAATGTTAACAATATAAAATACATGTTTGAAATTCTAACTATAATAGTATGCATCGTATGTAATAAACAAGAAATAGTTTGATCAAATTGCATTGTATTGTTGCATATTCTATGTTGCAGTGATTTTGTTTGGAACATACTGTTTCTGGCTCTGGACTGTCATTCAGAAGAAGGTATTTTCCATTCCCCTTAAATTATATTTATTGTTATATTTTTAAGAGAGGAAACGTAAACTCTCGCGTTGACAATTCGAAGCTAAATGTTTTTTCTGTTTCTCTGTGATCTATTGGATTCAGTATTTGATGCTAATTGATCAAAAGATTCGACTTTAGTAATATACATTGTCATAATTAACATTAGTTAAACAGTGTAAGATACTGTAGATTTAGAATTTCAATTGGTTTATGGTGATGTATTTTGCCTAGGACGTTTAAATTTCCCTAAATTGCTTAAATGGGAAAACCCTTTTTTTTTTATATTTGCCAATCAGTGACAAATACCTGTGTTCTCCAACTAAACACAACTACATCTTCATGCGCATGTTCTTAGATGACATGATATTTAAAGATGATCTTTTTATTATATATTTTGTTGATATTTATGATTTCTTTGAAATGACACAATCAGGTTTGACCCTCTGGCCCTAAGGATACTACGATGTGGCTATACATTGGCGACTCACCACCGTCAATGGACTAAACATCCAATGCCAAAATCTCCACATGGTTAACCATCATTTCATAAAGCACCTTCATTTGATTTTTCTACTCTTTATCAATGTTTCACTCGATTGTTGTTGTAACACTTTTAGAGGAGTTCTACCAATCTACGTCGTACACTATCTACTAGAGAAGTGTTTATTGATTGGTAATATGTTTGTGTGTTTTTAGTTATTCAAATAATTCAATGATAGTTCATTGTTATTGTGAATTATGTATTAAAAAAATATCATGTAATTGTTTTTTATTTTACTCATGAAATATTAATTTCATCTTCTCTATCAATTTTTCAATTCTCCCAATCTTGACATGTTAAATGTGAATTTCTGGTAGGGGCTTCAATTAGTTGTGTAAAATATATCTTTATTGCGAACTTCTTAGGAGTATATTAGCAACCAACCCATCCAATACTTTTTATGTTAAAATCAATAAAACTTTGGTTTTCTCCAACAAACTAAAAAAGCAATGACTTTATCTTCTTATGTGCAAATATTAGACAAACAGATAGAGAAACAATGATATAAAATGATGTCTTTATGCCATGTTTTATATATATATATATATATATATATATATATATATATATATATATATATATATATTATTTAACCGATAAAACGTAATTGTTATTTTCGTTCAAATTAGATGGATCCTGCATACCAATCTCGCATTTCTAGATCCCGTCGTAGGTTGATTATGTTTCGTAAGCGATCAAGTAATGTACATCGTACGTCAATGCCAAGTATTGCTTTAAGTAATATGCTTTATAATCTTCATCCCTCGATTCAAGACATATCTTCCATTCGGCATCTTAGTTTTAATGCTGACAATGTAAGGAATCAAGGCAGTGCTACCATAAAGAAATGGAAGACAATTACGTCTCGAACAAAAGTTCTAGAAAATGGAGATGTCATGACTACAACGTTTGCTGATGACTCATCAAATGTGATTAACTATCCCAATAACTATTGTGGATATAACATTAACTTTGTAAACCATGCTTTGGAATCATTCCATGCTGTAACTGGATCAGGTAAGTCATTTATTAACTGTACATAATAGTAACAAGTATATATATTAGAAAGAAATATATATATATATTTTAATATAATTAATGCCAATTATATGTAATGTAGGAAATATAGGGGATACAACACCAACCGAGCATACGACTCGAAGTAAGGATCATTTAAATAGCATTTTGAAAAGTAAGTATGGTATTAGTAAGCGTTAATTGAAAAAAGTCATAAAAAATTATGTATTTACTTCTATTATGGTTTAACAAATTCAAAAATTTAACGAATTTATAGGAAAATTTAACGAAGCATGGGATTTTGGTGGTCCAAGCGCCGTTTGTGACAATTGTAGTGCAATTCTATGGTATGAGGAGAGAATTGATAAGAATTGTACTCCTACGTGTCCTAAATTCTCATTGTGTTACCAAGAAGTAAACATCATCTTACCCATTATAAAAGGAGCACCACATATTTTGAACGATCTACTCGATTCTGAAAATGATGGTGGTTCATCTAAATTTAAAGACAACATTAGAGCATACAATTCCATGTTTGCGTTCACCTCTACTGGCGCTAAAGTTGATAATCAAATAAATAATGGATTCGGTCCCTATGTCTATCGCATTAGTGGACAAAACCATCATTTGCTTGGTTCTTTGGTTCCAATTGAAGGTTAATGCCCAAAATTTGCGCAACTTTATATTTTTGACACGAAAAATGAATTGAGGAATAAAATGAAATCTTTAGGAGGAGATAGACTGAAATCAAAGTTGGATGTAGAAGTTATTTCAAAATTAGTATCGATGCTTGATGAGCACTATGAGATTGCAAAAGTTTTTCAATTGGCACATGAGCGTTTTGAGAATTCAAATGTCATGCCTGTGAGAATAAGGTTGATTAAAAATCGTTCGAACGACCCATCGATTTACAATTTGCCGCCTGCTTCTGAAATAGCAGCACTCATTGTTGGTGATTTTACTGAGGAGAATGTTATGAGAGATATTATTGTTGAGCATAAGTCAAATGGATTGCAAAGAATTAGCGATATTCATCCATCCTTTATGGCTAAGCAATACCCATTGTTATTCCCATATGGTGAAGATGGCTACCAACTGGGTATAACTTATAGAAGAAATAATGGGAAACGTAAGACTAAACGAAATTGCTTGACTATGAGAGAATATTATGGATACCGTCTGCATCAAAGAACAAATGAAGCTCCCACCATTTTACGGTCCGGAATACTTTTTCAATAATATGTTGTCGATGCATATACATGCATTGAACTTGAAAGGTTGAGGTGGATTAGAAACAACCAACCACAATTAAGGGTTGAGCTATATAAAGGATTGAAAGATCCTGTTCTTGAAGGAGATTCAACCCCTTCGTCTGTAGGAAAACGTATTGTCCTTCCATCAAGTTTCACTGGGGGTCCACGTTATATGGCTCAAAATTTCTAAGACGCAATGGCTATTTGTAGATTCTTTGGAAATCCAGATATGTTTATCACCTTCACGGCTAATCCTAAATGGCCTGAAATCACAAAGTTTCTTGATATGATTCCTGGACAAAAGCCTGAGGATAGGCCAAATATTATCACAAGAGTTTTTAAAATAAAACTTGATGCTCTAATGAAGGATTTAGTTAGAGGAAAACACTTTGGGAAAGTAATGGAAGGTACGTATCTCATATTTAATAATTAATGATTATAAATTATACATCATATTATTTGATTTTCTAACCTTTTATAATATGTCAATAACTATAAAAACGTTTATATTTTATGATAGCTATTTACACAATTGAATTCCAAAAAAGTGGATTGCCACACGCTCACATACTTCTATTCCTACATGTAGATGCAAAACAACCAACATCAGATGATATTGATAAGATTATTTCATTTGAGTTACCTGATTGTATTAGCGACCCAGTTGCGTACGCATCTGTTTCCCAATTCATGATGCATGGACGCTGCGGGCACGCAAATCCCCATTCCCCTTGTATGACAGACGGATGTTGCTCCAAAAAATTCCCCAAAAAATTCACAACCATGACCAAATTTGATGATAATGGATTCCCAATTTATAGACGGAGAGATGACGGGAGATTTGTAGAAAAGGTGGGAATCAGACTTGATAACAAATATGTTATTCCACATAATATTGACTTGGTCGTCAAATACCAAGCTCACATAAATGTGGAATGGTGTAATAAATCAAGGGCAATTAAGTATATTTTCAAGTACATAAATAAAGGACCAGACAGAACCACAATGGAGCTCACGCAATCAATTATCCATAATGATGATGATTGTAACAACGAAATCTTAGAGGTTGATGAAATTAAAACATTCCTAGATTGTCGTTACTTATCTGCATGTGAAGCTTGCTGGAGAATTAATCAGTTTCATGTACAATATCGAAGCATCGGTGTTGAGCGATTGAGTTTCCATCTACCAGATGAGCAGGTTGTCACTTTTAAAGATTCTGACAATCTGAATACTGTGATTGACAGGATAGATGTTGAGAAGACTATGTTTACACAATGGATGAGCACAAATTGCATCCACGAGGATGCAAGGGAGTTAACCTATGCTGAATTTCCTTCAAAACGGGTTTGGGACTCAACGGCAATGGAATGGTTTAGAAGGAAAAATTTAAGCACATGCTTAGGTCGTATAGTATATGCTCATCAACATTTGGTGATATATTTTACCTTCGAATGCTCCTAAACGTTGTTTACGGAGCAAGAAATTACGATGAGGTGAAGATGGTTAATGGTATTGTTTATCCAACATGTAAAGAAGCATGTTATGCTCTTGGCATGTTAGAAGATGACAAAGAATGGAACGATGCTCTAGATTAGGCTTCAAAATGGGCTACGGATAATCAATTGCGTGACCTATTTACTGTAATGCTTATTTTTTGCGAAGTTGCTGATCCAAGAAGACTTTGGGACGACAACTGGGAGATTCTATCAGAAGATTTTCTTCATCGCCAAAGAAAAATCTTATGTCTACCTGATCTTATTCTTAGTGAAAATCAATTGAAGAATTATGCCCTTTATAAAATTGAGAATATTTTAAACAAAAATGGGAAAAGCCTAAAATATTTCTCGCCGATGCCACTTCCCGATGCTACAATGATTCGAGAAACGGATAATAGGCTTTTAAGAGAGGAACTTTCTTACGATGCAGATTCTTTGGCACGAGATCATACTAACATGTTCAACGCATTGAATGATGAACAATTAGATGTCTATAATCGTGTTATACGATCCGTCAAAGAAAACAAATGAGGCTTTTACTTCGTAAATGGGGAAGGTGGCACGGGTAAAACATTTTTGTACAAAATAATTCTTGCACGCTTGCGTTCAGAGGGAAAAGTTATTCTCGCAGTTGCATCTTCAGGAATAGCATCATTGTTGCTACCCGGTGGAAGAACTGCTCATTCAAGATTTAAGATTCCGATTGATATTCACGCCGATTCAACATGCGATATTCATCAACGGACTTATCTTGCAGAGCTCATTAGGAAAATAACCCTAATTATTTGGGATGAGGCTCCTATGAACCATCGTCATTGTTTTGAAGCTGTTGACAGAAAATTAGGAGACATAATGCGATTCAATGATGAAAAATCTTTTGAAAATCCTTTTGTTGGAATTATAATTCTTTTGGGCAGTGATTTTCGTCAAACCTTACCTGTTGTTCATAAGGGAAGAAGAGAAGAAATTGTAAATGCATCAATTAACAAATCAAAGCTGTGGAGTTTGTGCCATGTATTCAACCTATCGAAGAACATGCGGATACAAGATTCAACTTCATTTAGAGATTAGGTCCTAGCACTAGGTGACGAGAAACTACAGATAAAATCATTTCAAGATGATGAATTTCCATCGTGGGTAAAAATCCCAAATTCAAACCTTATACCCTATTCCGATAACCCAATTGCTGATATTGTTTCAAATGCATACCCCGATTTGGTCAGGAGATATAGTGATCCAGATTACATTAAGGGTCGAGTTATTCTAACTCCAACAAACCATATGGTTGACACCATCAATGCCTATGTACTAAATGTCATTCTCGGAGATGCAAAAACTTATTTCAGCTCAGACTCAATATCTAAGGCTGCTGGGGACATTCGTGACCAATATATGCTTTTTCCTGTTGAATTTTTAAATAGCTTAAACTTTGCTGGACTCCCGAACCATAACTTAGAGCTAAAGATAGGTTCATCTATTATGCTAATGAGAAACATAAATTAAAGTGCCGGCCTTTGCAATGGCACAAGATTGATCATTACACAATTATCTCCATTGGTCATAGAGGCTATAATTATCACAGGATCTAATATAGGCGCAAAAGTATTCATCCCACGAATAATTATGTCTGCAACGGACTCCAAATGGTCGTTCATTCTGAGAAGACGTCAATTTCCAGTTCGTCTTGCTTTCTCTATGACAATCAACAAAATCCAAGAGCAAACTCTCGATCAAGTCTCAATATACTTACCAAAGCCTGTTTTCAGTCACGGTCAACTCAATGTCGCTATATCTAGAGTAACTTCAAGCAGCGGCATAAAAATAATTCATAAATAATGATTACCAAATTGATAGACATTTCACAAAAAATGTTGTGTAGGATGAGGTTCTATCATCTATATCTATAGGTATATTTGCGTAATTCACAAAAGTTTCAATATAGTTAATCCTTTTACTTATGATATAACTCCATTTATTCATTTAACCAATATGTATTTTCTCATAAAACACTTCAAGACCATGAAAGAAGTGACAAGACTTGAAGATCATTCACTAGGCAGGGAGGATTGGTCCATCTTTGTACGTGTCGTTCGGAAATGGGAATCCAAGACTCGAACTGGCGATAACCCAAAAATATCTGATGACTTTCTCTTAGTTGATGACCAGGTACATCATTTAGACATTAAAGTTTTTATTATTTTTTTCCCACACAAAATATCCTAATTTTAATAACTATTTATCATTTATTTATATAATTTTTTTTAAATTGCACAGGGTGATTCAATACATGCAGTATTGCGCAAATACTTATTTGCCAAGTTCGTCAATTCACTAGACGTTGGAAAAGTTTACACAATAACCAATTTCAGAGTCATGGATATTAAGCATAGCTATAGGGTCTCCTCCCACAATCTAATGATTGAATTCAGTCCATCTTCAAAATTTATACATTCTGAAGCTGACAATTTCATTATTCCAAAATATCACTTCCAAATTTTGGAATTTGATGAATTGAGATCTAAATTGAGCAATGACACATATCTATTAGGTATTTTATATTCATTACTCATTATACAATTAACAACAATCGTTTAATTCTCTTTATATATATCTGTTCACTTTTTATTTCATTAGATGTGTTCGGCCTTTTGACTTCTATATCACCTATTGAGGATCAACCGGTTAGGGGATCCATAGTAAAGAAAAGGGTTTTGAAGCTTGAAAATCAAAGGTCCTTGCTTCATATTTTCCCATTATTAACTTCGTTCATTTCCAATATATACTATTCATTAGCCCTTAACCACATACCTTATTATACAGTGGGGAAAGGATTTCTGTGACTCTGTGGGCCAAAGAAACAACACTAATAACTGAAGAGATATGCTAGAATTTCACTGACCATTTGATTGTGGCAGTTACGTCCACTACGGTGAAACAATTTAAAGGTAATTGAAATTTATATTTAATAATATCATCTTTTTATATATTCACGATTTCAAACAATACATTTTAATATTCATACAAGTTTTATTCCATAGGTGATTACTCATTGTCAGCAACCAATGCATCCAAAGTCTATATAAATCCTGATGTTCAATGCATTCAAGACTTTATGACCAAGTAAGACTTTATTCGCAATAACATATGTATTTTATCACTCCTGTTAGTACAAACTGCATTGAGGTTCCATTGATGGCCAATTTGACCGGATGCATACATTTTCGTTGTTTTCAAATGCCCCGAGACCCATACATATTGATTTTATTGTGTTGAAATGCCCTGAGGCCTAAACCCTTTATACCCCCACCTCCTATATTTGAGAAGAAGAACAAGAATAGTTTTGTACAAGCCTTTGTACAGTCACAGTCTGCCTTGCATAGAGGCTTGGTTGACGAAATTAGGGTTTTATCAGAGCAAAGATGACAGGGCTGTTTGGTTTATTCACAAGCCTGATTGGCATGCTCAACTCTCAATCGATATCACTGATCTCTATATAAGGTTTCTTATTTTACTTCTTTTTTATTTAATTATGTGGCCTTGCAGTCATAATTAATGCATCAGTGTGGCTGCTATACTGCATGTGACCTTCAGATTGAAGATCATCTTTCAATATTTTTTTGCACAATGAAAGAAGTGCATCTGAGATGGGGCATACGAGTTCATTTCCTCAATTGTAGGAGGCCTTGAGTACCCCAAAACCTTTGAGATCTATAAGTCCTCCCTTACAACAACAACATTCCCCATAGGTTAGCCTAAGACCTCAATAATGCCCTTTAGGCCCTCCTCCTTCTAGGGTAACACCACACCATCTTTCCCTTTGGTAAGAGGATCAAGCAAAACTTACAAAAAAATTTAGAACAACGGTTGAAAATCTGTTCGAATAGAAGGATCACATTGGGTTGACCTATAGGTCCCAACTCACCCTGCATATGCTTGCAGTAAGGACAGGATTTCAGTCAAAAACCTCAGCACTAGGCCCCCACCGAAGCCAAAATTCAACTCTGCTTCGTCCACCAACTGAACGCTAGGGGTTAGAATAACTTCTAATGAGATGAACTTCAAATTCTTAGTAGATTTTTTTCTTCTTATTGATGAAAACAGAGCTATTAAAGAGGCCTATACATATTGATTTTTGTCCAACATAACATCTGTGAATGTTGATTGCATCTATTCTCAAACTGATTTTAAGTGTTGAGCCAACAAAAAAGAAGAAGAGCATGAGAGCAAAATTCCACATCAGCTCACAGTAAGTATAAGAAATCAATCAGAAAGGGCGACCCTTCGTATTCATATTGGAATCCTCCGTCCAAAACTGGTGCAAGAGGGATGCGATGGCATTTGGCTCACATAAACTCCAGATTTTGAAATAAATTGCAGGCAGCCCTTTCTGGAGTTTGGCTCACAGAAACATCTCTTCGAATAGAAGGATGAAAAATCATCTTAACAAACATATGCATATATCAAAACTGGTGCAAAATGGATGTGATGTGATTTGACGCACAGATACTTTGCTGCTTGCAATTTATTTCCCTTTGGTAAGAGGATCAAGCAAAACTTACAAAAAAATTTAGAACAAAGGTTGAAAATCTCTTCGAATAGAAGTTTCACATTGGATTGACCTAGAGGTCCCAAGTGACCCTGCATATGCTTGCAATAAGGACAGGATTTCAGCCAAAAACCTCTGCACTAGGCCCCCACCAAAGCCAAAAATCAAATCTGCTTCCTCTAGAAATATTGTGCCTCCAAATATAGGGAGGACCTTTTCAATCATTTAGGGAAGCTCAAACTTACACTTAGGCTGATCATCCTTACCCTCAGAGGCCACAAGAATGTTTTAACGTTGTACCAAATAGTCTCACTTTTGCAAAAATCAGAGTTGCAAAAGTACATTCTACCACCGTATTGTCATGGATACAATGGCTACAATTTCATATTGGGTTGGATAGAATTGTCTTACTGATACCTGTAAGACAATACTATCATAGTTTGAGGTACTATCATAGGACTTCTCCAATCATCAATTTTAATTGGAGACAATACTGATATTTGTATTGATATATTTGTGGCACAACCAAGAGCTCATGTTAAGGAACCTACTTCCAAACTGGCAACAGAGGATCGTATTTATGGCAACCAACTCAAGAATGCACCACCCTGCTCTTCTATTTCAAGCCCATTATCTATTTATTCTTATCCAGTTGGACAGTCTAGTGGTGGGTCTACTAACAACGATGGACAAAAAATAATAAAAGGTTCAACTGATCCTGTTAGCAACAAGGTGGAGGCTCCCAAAATTAGTGGCGTTAATAGGACATGTTTATTCCACTACCATGATAACATGTGGTATGAATCATACGAGTGAAACCAATCAATGGTTTATAATTATATTGATGATAATGTTTGGCTCACACAGTACCCAGGATCCTAAATTGTACACACTTTTTCCCATATTTGTTACGTAAGTTATTGACTTTGTTAGCATCCGAAAAATTGGTTTTCATTGCTTTTATCCCTTAGCTTCAGCTCTAATTTGCATATGCCCGCACATATGGAAGTCTAGCACTTTTCTTCCGTTATTTTTTTTGTATGTTTGTGTGGATATTAAATATTTTTTTTATAAAAGAAATTTTCAGTACATTAATAATTAGAAGACATTTATCTTTGAGAAACATAATCGGATAGAAAAACATAAACCAAGATAGAACAACATTAAGTTGTAAGCATAACATGAAGATTTGGAATTTGCAACCCTTAAGCTGATTTTCTATACTATGCATTTCTCCTCGAACATTCCAAGATTATTTTATTAGCTGTGATGAAATATGCCGCTATTAATGCGCTGAATATGATGAGTTCCTGAGCAATTTAACTGGCATTCGCCTTCGCCCAAGGAATCATAGGAACAGCTGCCAAAGTAGGCATGACACTGACAACACATGCGATTGAGGCTGCTTTAAGTTCAGTGCAAGTTCTTGCATTGAGTGCAAGTTCTTGCATTGAGAATCTTATGATCTTCAGCAGGGGAAGCAATCCACAAAGATTTGTTTCTGTTAGCCAAAATGTCCCTCATTTCATATGAAATTCCCATTTTCTTTTTATCAACTCAGATTTGGTATATATATATATATATATATATATATATATATATATATATATATATATATATATATATATATATATATATATATATATATCTGTTTCGTCAAATTTACATAGATTGAAAACGAATGTTGAATTTGTCAGTAGGACTAGCACGTTTAAGAGAGAAAATGGTATTGTTGTTGTGCATGTTTAGTTTAGTTTTAGATAGATAATGGAAAAGGGAGATGCGCACACAGAATTAGGCTCTAATTCTTCAGTTATTTTGTGCGACAGCTGCCCCTGCCCCCTCATTGTCTCTAGCGAGTTGTGTGGATAATTAATAGTGTTTCAATCAAAATATGTAATTAGATTATTTGTTCATATGTATCTTCTACTGTTTAAAGCATTTTTTTCACTATAAGAACTGTTGGACATGTGTTGTAATTTTTTTAAAAATGGCAAATTTTTGTTTAAAGCATATTCCACTCAAAATATGTAATTTTACTTTTCAGTTGAGAATTCATACATAAGTCATTACACATGAGTTTGTTTGAACAATTTGATGCATCATCATGTTCCTGTTGCATACAATAATCTTCTAGAACGCATTTGATAAACTGAATATTTTCTTTACATTTACATAAGATTTGCAGAGACGTGACATACTTTTAGCAAATGGATATCCTAAAATTTGAACAACCTTATGGTTGTGAGCTAAAGCATTTAAAACCACAACAAAAGTGCTTAATTAATTGGACTTCTTCCCTCACATTATTTTTTACTACAGGAGTATAACAGTTTGGGGTTGTTTTCAGTTGAGAAACCAGGGTCCATGCATTACTTTTTTTTTCGGTTTAGTCACATTATTATAATTCTCTTTATAGTTTTTTTCCAAGTCGTATTGGCTTTGTTCACATCTGACATATTACTGGTTTATCTTTATGATATATATACAGACTTCATAACGAAAATCGTTCTTTCACTATGAAAACTGATCCAACCAGAGGCAAGAATTCAGAAATTCAGATTGAAGGAGAATCTAAATCCATTGAAGATATCTTATCCCTTCGTTCCGACTCTCCAAATGAGGTATCCCCTTTTAAATATACATTTCCTTTCTCTCCTTCATTATCTAATTATAATATAAATATTATATATTTCACATGTTATATATGTCACTTGCAACGCAAGAATCACAGATGTAGACGAACATAGTGGTTGGTATTATGCCGCATGCAATCACTGCAACAAGAAACTTAAACATTATATCACTTCTTTCTTTTGTGAAACATGCAACACAGACAAAATTATTCCTTCTCCAAGGTATTTTATTCGGACATCTTATTTTCATTTATTGTTCTACACATCAATTTTGACAAACATATACTTCTCCATAAATAGGTACAAAATTCAAATCTCAGTCAATGACCAAACAGCTACCACCACATTCGTACTCTTTAACAAAGAAGCTGAATCTTTAATCATTGTCCAATGTTCTGATCTTGCAAATATTAATCATGACGTTTCCGTACATTGTTCATAATAATTTTACTATTTTATCACTACATTCATTTTACCCATTCATTTTTCAAAATTAATATATTTACTATTTTCAACAGGTACCAAAAGATCCACTTCCACTAGTAATCATAAGGATCATCGACACCTCTTACAAATTCCGCCTGAAGCTCGATAACTACAACTTAATACGTGGCTATGAAAACTTCACTGTGTCAACCATTTTTCAAGATTCTTCAGACGAAAATACTTTAATGCCTAACCACAACATTCAAAAGGTATTTTTCAGATACTCACTAATAATTTTATATTATAATTTCTTTTCTTACTCTAATCATATCTCATTTACATAATATGAAACAAATCCAATCTCAACAACACAAGAATCAATCATTATCACAGACAATTACAGTTCCTCTCATGGAAATGATGTAGAAACCGAACTTAACCCAAAAAGGAAGCTTCCTTCAAGGTATTTTAAATTTATTTTCCATTTAAATTCTATTCACATTTATTATACAATACTTTCAACATATTTTTTTAACATATATTTTTATTTCTTTGTAGGAACATGGACGCAAGGAAAAAAAGGATGATTTAACTTCATTTTCAAGATCTCATTCTTCATCAGTTTATTAAAACTTCTTCTACTTCATCTAATTTCTATTTTCTTTCCTATAACAATGTAAAACATTGGCTATCTTTCTATGCATTTCGACTTGGAGTTTAACGATCACTAATATTCATCAATTTCACTGTATTTAAGTTCATTCATTTCTAAATATAATTTCATACTTAAATGCCTTTAAAATGTATTAATTTATGTTCTAACCGCGCATCGCGAGTGTTTCAACAGGTACCCACCATATTAAACTATGTACCTTTCTATTTTTATCCATGACCGCATTACTTTTGATTAATTGTTTATTCGTTTTCAAATGGCTTTCCTTATGTTTAATTTTTCTACTGGATGTCATTACAAACCTCATATGAGCTCGCATTTCTAAACTTTTAAATTGCTTCCTTTATTATGCTTTCAATACCGTATACACCGCACATCGCCCGGGTTTCCACCTAATATAATATAATAACGGGAGTTCCTCACAGTTTCATGACACGTGGTCACCATAAATTTTGAAAACTAGTGTTTTCCTCAAGTTTTCTTGACACGTGGACACCATAGGTTATGAGCACCTGCGTTATTTTCGTCCCTATGCTCTATCTCTTCATCTCCCTCACGTTATTAACGTCTCCATGTCTGATTCTTCAAGTTCTTCATAAATCATTGGCCAATTTTTATATTCCCTAAATCGTAATTTAATTACTTTCAGCATTTTGTATAATAATGGTTCGCCAAAGGCAGAACCAACATTGTATCCCTTCTTTATGTTGTGTATTCTCCATTTTATTTGCATCACATGATCTTTGAGGTTGTATACACGATCTTGTATATGTGCAAGCGATGTTGTTTAGGCAAAAAAATCTCACCAATGTGGTGGTTCAATTTTTTGGAATTTTTAGATATGGTTTACACAGCCGTCAGTGACAAAGACGAACTCACACCTGAGAAGGACGACCTATGGTTTGTTGCCTACTAGAACATGATCGATACCTATCTGTCATGGTGACATCTCACATCATCTTTTGATTAGTTGCACACCGAGATTTTGAAAGTTCTAGACTGTAAATTGATTCCTCCAACATTGGTTAGTTTACTTGGGTACTCAAAGGTCATCTATTTGAAAGATAAGGGAAATTAGCACAAATATTTAATCATATCAGCATCTTTTTCATTTTTTTTTAAATTTTTTCTATTGAAGAAGATTCTTAGATCATTTTTTTTTCATTTGTTAATGAGATTTATAAAATTATTACCTTGACCAGTTGATAATAGATGATGTAATATCCTACTTTACCCTTCAACTTGGTTTATATTTTATTAAGATAATTTGATATTTTTTTGTTAAGATCGTTTGTTAATTAGTTATTACTATTTTCTCAACTATACATTTCGTTTTTTTTCTTTGGTTTCAGCTATGGTGGCAAATTCGGGGCCATTTGTAGTTTGAAAAATTTGAGTTATGAGAGTGGGTATGAATTTAAATGGCTTTGTAGGTTTTAGTGAGTTTTAAAAAGTTACAGGAGGTGTTTTGAGCATGTTGGGCGATGATGCTTGGTTCGAATTTAAGATGGGTGCAAGAAGAATGAGGGTGAGGGTACGTATGGGTTAATTTGAGGGCTCGCGTTTTTTTCAAGAGAAAGAGAATGAGGGTAAGGGTATGTATGGGTTAATTTTGAGAGGGTTTCTTCATGCGATAATTTGCAAAATTTATAGAGAGTGATGCAAGGGTGTTTGTTAGTATGGGAGGCCTTCATAAGTTAAACCTTTTGAATGATAAAGGGACTTTAAACATATTATTTGTCAAATATGTTCTAATATGAGAAACGCTAATTCTAATCGGGTTATACGAATTTTTAAATGCTCAATAATTTTTAATTTTCTCTTTTAATTAAATTGATTTTAACTTTGCACCAATTGAACCAAAGTGTTGTGTAAATATTTTACTAATTTTATGTTAACCTATGAATGTATGTCGGTGATATAACAAGAATTAAATAAAACAAACCACAATATGATGATGTACGAGGAAAATCTAAAAAGGGAAAAACTTGGGATAAGCCATCCATGCAAATCTACTATGATATAGGTATCTTATAAGGAAAAATTATACCTACTCAACTGATTTGAAGTCTTCTAGCTTTGATGCTCTCTTTGCTCTTTGAACCTTCTTCACAGTTATCGTTGGATGACTTCCAATCATATCACAACCCAGTCTCTTCCTACATCTTGGTATCCTATTGATATTACCAATGCATGACCAGTTCCAGCCATCTCCATAAAACATATAAAATCAAATGCACGAAATAAACACGAAAACCATCATTCCAAACAATACTCAATGAAATGTTTTAGTGGAAGACAAATGAGATAACAAAAGAAATAAGATGTTGAATCATGGATCTTAAACTTTGAATGTAAAGTAGGATTTGGGAGGCTCTAGATTTATCTTTTTAATTCATTTTTGCAAAACCTATCTTAAAGGACTATTGTTGAGCCCTTGTATTTATAGAAAAATTTAGAAACTGGCAGCACACATATCAAGAAAACTTATTCTAAAAAATAATAAGGTTGTTCAAACAAAATGTGCATTCTCGTTTGAATGAAATAAAACTCATTCGAACGAGATTGCCAAACTCGTTTAAACGTCCATTAAACGGGCTTTGAAAAATTCTTATTTGAAATTCATTTGAATGAAGTACTATTTCTCATTGAAAGTAGCTCGTTCGAACGAAATATATAAGGTCGTTCAAACGACTTACAAGAAATATAATATTTTCTTTAAAAAAAACTTTTACGAAAAATTGACTCAATATTATTTCAAAACAAACATCCCAAAAATGTATCCAGGGATCATAGATAATGTGCATTCATACCTCTTGAGATCTCATGGATGAATAAGATGAAACTCATCACGAAACTCAGAATGATGTGATTGCTTCACTTTACTTGCCCGCTACGACCTTCAATACGCATCACACGCTTGCAGGACAAACTGTGCCAAAATCCTAACCTATGACTCAAATGCTAGTTTTTTGCAAATGGGTAAAGCCAATATATATACAAATTGAATCGATGTGAATTTTTCCTCACATAATATGAGGTTAACATAGAAACTCATGAAGTATTACTATTTTCATGGACAAAATTGTGTCATTCAAAATTCCCTATATAAAGTTCTTAGTTCTCTATGAAAATGTTATATTATTTTTTGTTATACATTATAAACGTGCTATTGTCTTATTACACTTATATATATTTTTATATTCATGGTTAGATAATCAAATGCAAAATACATGTCTAAATACAATGAATTTTAAATCTTTCAACAATATGTTAAAAGAAAGTAGTGCTTTCTGAAATTTATTTTATGAAAATAATATTTAAAACATTTTTATTATGTTAAGGGAATAATATTTTAGAGAGTTTTAATACAATTACACATAATTCTTTAAAGCATTTGTGCATCGCGTTGGGTTAATGCCTAGTTGATATAAATGATTGAAACCTATTTTTATTTTTGATTTGATATATATCTAATGGGTTTTAATACTGATATTAATTATTATGTTTAATTACACAATTTGTGAGTATGAATTAATAAAACTCGTAGTTAAGATGGACTCTTATGAAGAACATAGTAAATTAATGGTTTTCTCCATAGTAATGAATTACAGGTTGAATATAATTATTAAAGGGTTAACTCTTGTTTATAATTGATTTATAATGTTAATAATATGTTATAGAATTGTTAGGAGCTTTGTAAAACTCTTTAATGGCGGTTTAGGGCTGTAACATTCGAAGTTTGGGGTTGGAGGTTGAGGGCAATCTCAGAACGATGTAGTTTGGGGGTCTTTTTGGTCTTAGGCCATTTAAGCAAGAATGGAGAGCCTTTATACCGAGTAGAAAGGGACACTATAGTGGGGTTCCAAAGCCACTATAGTTGCAGAGATTGGAAAGGGTTTTTTCTAGAGATTTTTCCGTGTATTCTTTTCAAGGGGATTTTGTTAGGGATTTTAAATTTGTGGTTTGGTAGATTAATTAAGGGATTAATTGAGAATTATGGAGGGAATGAATAAATGTATAATTGTGTACCATAGGGACAATATATCATATGAGTTTATGTATATTTGTATGCAGAGGTTTGGGGTATATTGACACACACACACACACACACACACACATATATATATATATATATATATATATGTATGTATGTATGTATGTATGTGTGTATGAGGATAATTTAATAATAATGTTAATTGTTTACATGTTGAGTTTTATGGTGTCGTGTATAATTTGAATATGTGTGGTTTGGGGGTATGGTTAGGTTTGTACATTTCTATTGTATACGCATATAGTTATAAACGGGGTTCAGAATTACTTACGAGACTATGACTGGAATGTTTATAATTTTAAACTTAACCAAGTTGCATAAATAACGAATTTAAAAGTGTTAAATTGCACACTCGTGAAGGGTTAATTGTAATGAATTAATGATGAAGTAATACACGTTTATGTGACGTTATTTGATGATGATTGGTTTAGAGTAGTCGAACTCTTTATATGGTTTAGTATGGTATAGAGTTGGCTGATTACTAGGCCATAAGATGGTTAATATTGGGTTTAACAATGTATTTATTAGAACAATAAGAGTTGGCCGAGTACTCTATTTTAGAACGGTTCAGGGTTGGTTAATTCGTCTGAACCGATATAAGAATTTACGTGTGTTGTATACACTATTACATAAATATGGTGCTTGTTGATTTCTTTAAGGTAGGTTGGTCAGGTTACTGTTTCAGAACTAGTATGGTATATGAGTCGGGTTAGTTCCTTATGGTAACTAATATGTATGTGGTAAGTTTAGGGTTATTTTTATTTGTTTAGGGAGTCTTATACCATTGATTCTAAGAAATGATTCATCTAGACAAATGTGTATCAGGGTGTTTGTATTCCATTTGTGAGACGTCCTACACTTGAAGTTTAGATCGGTTGGGAGTGAGGAGATATTGAGCATGACACTCTTAGTAAGTATCTAGTGGTAGAGTCTACGGATGTTAGTATTCACATATTGATTATGGGTACGATGTGCTAGGTTATAGGATGGTAGCCTTAGTACATTAAGTTTATGATGAATACAAATATATAGAATTGTCTCAAGTTAGAGGATATGTGAGTTATTTTTTGTATAAGTTCCCATGGGCGACAAACATGAGGCATATAAGAGTCGCATTTAATATTATTAAGTAATATAGTCATTCCTTGAAAATTTTGGGCTTTGATCCATTTGTGTTTAAAAATATTTTCCACGTATTCCTAAGTAGGTACAATAGGGTTGAGGAGTCTGATTTGCATTTGTTGGATATTCAATTCTTTATACTTAGAGTATGACTGTTATTTCAGTTTGGTTGACATTCCAATTATTTCTTATTCAAAGTTTTTATCTATGGGACGTGGTCCTTCCTAGTTTTTACGTTTGGATTTGGGATTATTCAGTATTGTGAAGTTTTTATAATAGTTGGTAGATTTAATTTTTGTCTTGGAGAATATTTTATTTTATTATATCTCAGTTATGTATGTTTTTCATTATTATTATTATTATTATTATTATTATTATTATTATTATTATTATTATTATTATTATTATTATTATTATTATTATTATTATTATTATTATTATTATTATTATTATTATTATTATTATTATTATTATTATTATTATTCATATTCATATTCATATTCATATTCATATTCATATTCATATTCATATTCATATTCTTCTTCTTCTTCTTCTTCTTCTTCTTCTTCTTTGGGTGGTTTTAATATATTTTCATTTTTATTTATCGTTGATGATGATAATGGTATAAATTATATGACATGTCCTATCTTTGGTGTGTCAACCTGATTAATTGGCACGTGAAAAATATGAGGTGTTATAGAAAGTGACTAATATTAAAGTAATAGCTAATATATCCTATGCCATCATTTCAAGTTTATGATAAATTGGAACCTTTCCTTGCCATTAAGTCAGAGCATTAAAATTGGAATCATTAAGCCACTTTATACCATCTTCTAGATACGGATCCAAATCATTCATTCATTTGACATTTTATTTCCTCTTTAAATACTTAGAAAACTCTCACTTTTTAAAGAACACTAATCATCATTTCCAGCAAGATTGACCAAAACATCACCATCTCCAAAGATAGCCTTACTTCGATCAAGATCCATAAAATTATCTTATTGCGATTTGTAATGATAATATAGCCGTGACATAACATTTTCATATTAATGATGAAATGTGGTTTGTAATTTTGGTATGATAAATCCGTATATTTATTTCCTTTCTTTGGTATGGTAGAATTGATAGTTTTGGTATGATAATTTTGACAATATTGGTATGCTATTTACGGTAAATTAGTTTATAAATCGTATAAACCAAAAATAATCACAAAGTAATTTTGATTTCAGTACTTACAATTCTAGGTAATTAAATATAGTAAATAACTAATATTTTTTTCTAGGTAAAAAAGGTATGGTATGCGGAAAAATCATAATACAATCACCCTAGTCCAACATACTACACTTAAGTGGGATGAACCTTATAATGGGTACTAAGGCTTTTTAGGTAAAACCACACACCAAAACTATGTCAAGGTGGTTATGTTGTAGATCATATTTGTTGCTAGATGTGAATCAAGAATTTAACGATGAAACTATGGTTGATGGTTTGATCGGGACCAACAATAATAAACACATGGTCCTCATGTGAGGTATCCCAAGTAGTCGATCTGAGTTGAATCAACCATTAAATACTTAAGATTGAGCCATAATGCACAATGGTGAAATTCAAGTTTGGGTGACTATGAATCTATGATAATTCAATGATATTGTATAATTTAAGACACTTGTGCTACTATCCAATATCACACAGTATCATTGAAGTATCCCAATACCTCGATACACTTATCCCAATTTTTTGATACACATATCCTATATCACACACTTATCCCATTTTTTTTTTAATTTTATAATATATACATGTATATATTTTTTTAATAAGGGCCCTTATATCCAAATGTAAGTCCACTAGTGGTGGCAAGAAAAAACAAAAACTATTCTTAATATTAATTGTGCTTTTCAAATTTTGGTCCAAGTTTTGTAAGATATATAAACCATTACAAATTGGCATGAGATTACAAATGTTGCATACTTACACTTAGCTAGAAATTTGGTGTCGTACATTTAAGTACTTGAACAACTCAGTAAACCACTCTCTAATTTAGTTGGTAACTTATTTAATAAATTGATAAATAATTAGTAAATGTTTAGATGATTTATTATTTTACAAGTCAAAAAAATAATTAATGGGTCTAAAAATGACTTGCAATTGCCACATAAGTATGGTTTTAATTTGATCTAAAAAAATGGACTAAATAGTGTTTGTATCATCCTTTACATCTAAAATAGTTTTACTAATAACAAAAATATTTTAATAATATATTTTTTAATTTTAATATATACCATAGTTTTAATATGTTTGACACTGCGCTTAAGCCTTGTTGATACAAAGCAATGCTAAGCGTAAAAGAATTTATATGCTCTTTTTTAGAATATGGTTAAATAATAAAAGTCCTTCCAGATAATATCCATTAAATGTTTAAAATAAGATATTTTCATATTTGATAAAAATCTCATATACACATAAACATATATCCTTTATGAACTGGGGCCTGCAATAGCGGATCCACCACCCCACCCCACCTCCTGCCCTGTCGGGGACTAGTCACTTACTGACACTCCCATGTCCAGTCCGGGCGAAGTGGGGAGGGAGGTGTAGGTGAGGAGTTTTTTGTTAAATAAATAATATGAGCATTTTAATTCATTAATAAGTAATATGTTATGGTCTATTTACTAAATGACCCTTTAGAAAATTAACATTTGATTGTGTTAATTAGCTATGGAGTACATCAACATTAAAGTTGGGAACCAAAAACACATATGGATCCTCGACTAAAGTCTTAAACTCAAAAACCTATTCAACATACTTGGATAGATTGTTTTTTTGATGAAATGTGATTCAATTAAAACAAGGCTAAAGCCCAAAAATATGAAATTATCTTTATATAAGCTTCGCATATGCAATGATTGAGCCTATAATTCTCGTTCTTTATTTTTGAGAACCTTAATTACATTTAGGAGGTCCATGTCCAAAGAAATATTCCTAAATATAATATCCAAGAAAAATTGAATGGTGACATACTTTTTCTTTTTAACATTCCAGGTTCAACCAAAAATCATTAGACCAACCATAAAATTATTATATTGATCATGCACCATAATCCCTATACCAATACTTGATAATTCAGCAAAGAAACCCTCCTAAAAATTAACTTCATAACACCATTTATGGGGAGGGGATATCCACCTATCTGCTAATGCTTTTGTCAAGACTAAATATGCAACTTGAGCTAATTGTAATTTATTTAGAAAACTACGAGAATGGTTTTCTATAATACTGGGGTCATTTATATGTTCCATATTATTTGCGACATTCCTTTAACCCCACAACCCCCAAGGCACCTGAACAATAAAGTGGAAGCATGATGAATTCAAGATCGTTATCTTACAATCCTTGGAATTTAATTTTTGCGAAAAAATCTTTCTCAAACTTGATACCACATACTCTTCGTATTGTCATATAATATGGAAAATTAATCAAAATATGGGTTATAGATTTTCCACTCGCTTTGCAAATAAGACATTTGTCTTTTATATAGATACGAATAACATTCCTAATTTCCACATACGGTGCGGCCAACCCTGTATATAAATACTGGCAGCATCAAATCATTATATATCACTACAAGCATGTAGGGATATCATAAAAGAGTCCAGTTATGATAATATATAAATAAATCACCATAAATGAAACCATGCTATCCATATATATAAAAAAAAAGAAAATAATGTAAATGTAATTAATATAAATTTGGAATTTGTAAATCAGAGACACATAAATGAAAATAAAAACTATCCATAATGAACACTAAATCAATTGGAGGAATAAATATTAACTAATTAAGTATATAAAGTTAATACTCCATGAAAACATTGCTACTATGCTTAGTCCTCGGTGTTTGAAGATGCCAAATTCTAAGATATTGTTGAACAAGACGTGGGTGAATTCCACAACAGGAATTATTATACATGATCCAAAAAAACCGTACTCATTGACCATATCATTTAGTTAATCTTTAGTAACTTCCTTTAAACATAATTAGTGAGGTGTAACATCATATTATCTTTATCAGTTTATAACTATCAAAATCATTGATCATCAATATCTCTAAAATTGTAAATCTCAATATAAGAAGATTAAGATTCCAATGTTACCAATTGTGCCAAACTTTCACATCTCACATCTCACATTCACATACACTACACGTTACCACAAATGTTACATTCCAGTGTCCTAACCACATTATCGTGACTTCGGAATATAAACCACATGTACACACATATCACATACTATTGTCCTAAATATGTCATTATGGATCCAAATTCCAAATATACATAGGCACATAACTCATTCCATTGTCCTAGCCACATCTCCATATCTTTGAACTCCATCCAACACATACCACATAAATCATATATAGGATACTCACAACCCATTTATGAACCACATATGACCAAGATAACATTAACATTTATAATAAATCATAGTATCATGACTCCAAATCAAATTATATAATACTGCACCTTAAGCCAAGCTATATAAGATGACTCTCTTACTCCCGAGTCAACAATTCTAGCCCAACATAATGCACTAGGAATCCGTGGCTTTCTATTTTAGGTCGTCACCATAATAGATCTGTGACACTCCGTCTAATTAAATACCGGGTAGCTACTCCTTTATTTAAATTAATACAAAATGTTAGGTTGGTTCAGTCCATAGCATCACTGTTGAAAAACATTTTCAAACAATTACTAGCCACCTAATATTTAAAAAATGAGTTGTTAATTTTATTAAATTAAATTAACATGCAACCAATTAAAATTATAAGCTAACTACACTATATCCACATCACTATTACAATAGAATAATAATGAAATAATAAACTGAGTCTGGAGTAAGACTCCCTAAATAATACAAATACTGAATAGAACCCAAAATGAAGTCTGAATAACTAAATAAATTCCAAAAACTGAAATGAAATGGGTACACTAAGAGTGCTATAACTAAATGGAAAGGGGCGACATGCCCTAACTGATGGATGACCCTGAATAAAATCAAATGTAGAATGTGGAGGTGTCTACTACCGAGATCCTGTAACTTCCACAACAGCTGCAACACGTTAAAGGGAATGGAACTCCTATGCTTGGCGTCCCTGTGGCGGGGTACCTAAAAGGTTTTACAAGAAAAATATATTTGAAAGTAAATGGGTCAAAACCAGAGGTGAAAACAGTTTAAAATACAGAAAGTGTTTAATTGCATTACACAATAAATATTTTATACATGTTTGATACGTGTTCTCACATGAGTCCTTAACCCCTCAACTAATATGCACGCTTAGCGTATGCCCTTAACCCATTCTAGTTATGGCGCTAACTAACTAGTCTATACCACTTCCCGTCTTCATATTATAATATAGGGGTCTATTCGTATTATTCTAATATATTCGACATGTAACTCAACTTTTCATTAATCAGAATTATTACATCAATTACGATATGAATTATCAAAATTTTAATCCCATTTAAGTATCTCAATTATTCGTATTCACAATTTAACAACGAGCCAGTTATAAAAGCAAGTATATCGTTCTCAGAATAAATATACAAATATGGAATCACCAGGCTAAAGTGTGGTGTACACATACTTTCCTATCGAATCCCGGTACATCATGTACATAAGGACTACATATTCCGAATATCTCAGGAATCGTTTCAATAAGCCAAAATCACACATATTGGAGGCGAACATAGTTCTCATACCCATGGGTCATGCACATACCTACGCTCCCATGGTCTGCTGACTTATTAACTCAAAATAAGCCATTCTCAGCCCTATGTCCTTGAGGTACCAATCTAAATCCCCCCGTAGGCACATAAAGATTAGATGTCCCTTATTGATAACCAACCTCCCGTGATAGCAAGTATGGTAGGTTTGTCATACACATAATAATCCATATATTAAGCATTCACACAACTTAAATAATTTGTCATATTATTAAGGGTATATTTCATCCTTAAACCATTATTCAAAGTTCATACACTATGATTATTCTGGATGATATATAATATATTTATATCGATATGTCTCACGTTGTTAATTTCGAGTACTTAATCCTAACCGAAGAGGTTACTAAGTCTCCAAACTATCCCAAATATTAATTCAGTACCCTTAGCTCTTTATTTATGTCTCATATCCTAACTTATCACTCCTAATAATATAAATCATGTTCTCGTATCGTAAAATAAAAAATTACTTGTCGAACCCTCATAAATTGAATTACTATATTCCCAATCAATTCTAATATGTTCCGGGGTTTAATTACGTCCCTACTGGTCTCCCTTAAGTCCTAACGTCTTTACATAATCCCCTCGTTCAACTTTCAAATGGACAAAATCGGTTAAATCCAAAAAAGGGAAAAGGATCAGTATTTCTAGTAAGGTCGATCGATCGACCTATGAATGTCGATCGATCGATCAAGTAGGTGCAGGATATGGGTTTGCTTCATTTTAAGTCCAATTTTTGTCTCAAATATTCATTGGAAGATGCTAAATTCAAAAGTAAACATATAGGATCATTATACAACCTAACTACATGATTATAAAGGTTCTATACCTGTTAATTCATCATCAATTAGTCTTTTCCTGGATCAATCATCCTAATTTCATAAAAAGTCATATCTTTCAATTTTCTTCAAGAATCATCATAATCTATTCATAAATCTAAAATTAATTACATATGGTTTATGATCTACTAAGTGAGGTTCTTTCATAATCAAGATTACGTAAACATCATACCAATAATTAAGGTTCCATCTCCAAATTTCATGAGTTTTCATATTTTCAAGGATATCATCAAATCCTACTCTAACATGGATAATTTATTTGCTGAATCTTAATGGATTAAATCACTTGCCTTTATAGAGAAGTTCTGAACCTTTGATGACGATCTAGGTCGGTTTCTTCTTCTCTTTTCGGTCACAATTCCGGCGATCGCGGCTGCGGGTTGTGGTTGTGGCTTTGGAAACCCCTTAGAACTTCTCCTCTCTTCTCTCTTTGATCGAGACTTGTTTGTGAAAAGTAATGACCCCAAAGGGTCCTAATATAGGCTGACTGCATGACCCAATTTTCGTGGGTTGCTAATCCCCCAAAAAGGAAATTACCAAAATACCCTCCCGGGTTGTCGGTGTGGCCTAAAAATGCCCCAGGACCCAAATTAAACCCCCCGACTAGTGTTTTCTGACTATCTCGACCCTTCCGGACACACTGGCGCACTCAAAATGATCATATGGATGAAAAAATTATATTTTACTTTTAAGTTCAATTAAATTGATTCCTGACGCGATACGCGCGTCCAAAGTAAATTTCCCGAATTATCGTATTTATGACTTGCGACAATGTTTATTATTTCAATAATCATATATTATCATATTTACCCAATGATATTCATCCGTATCATCATAATAAAGTACCAACTCATCTCTCGCTAGTATTTAAATTCGGATTAATTTCCAAATAATTTTTATTTAATTTAATTAATCCCATTAAATAAAATCTATAACATTACGGGGTATTACATACTTCCCCCCTAATAACTGAATTTCGTCCTGAAATTCGGAATTAAATTATACCTAGTTAAAATAATTCTGAATAACGCTCACGCATCTCATCCTCACGCTCCCAGATAGACTCCTCGGCATTATGATGCCGCCATTGAACACGTATACTAATGGTACTATCTTTGACCGTAGTTTCCTTTCGCTATGGTCTAGAGTAGCAACCGACCCCTCCTCATAGGAGCTATCAAGATGAAGATCAATATCTTCTAAAGTAATGTGAGTATGGGCCAATTCGACCCGATGATATCTCCTAAGTGAGGAAATGTGGAACACGTCATGGACCGTATGCAAGTGTTTCGGTAATCCAAGTCTGCAGGTGACTGGCCCAATTTGTTTGATGATAGGAAATGGCCCCACATATCTAGGTGCCAACTTTCCCTTCTTACCAAAACGCATAATCCCCTTCATAGGAGATACTCTGGGCAGCACCTGATCCCCCACGTTGAACTCTCAAAAGGACCTTTTGGCATTACCCTAACTTTTCTGGTGGTCCCGAGCTACTCGAATACGGCTCCATTTCCTCTCTGTTCTCGTTAAAGCATCCTGAATCATCTTCGGCCCAAGGATTTTGCTATCTCCCACCTCTATCCAACATGATGGGGAATGACAAGCTCTACTGTACAACACCTCTAATTGAGCCATACCAATAGTGAACTGGTAGGAGTAATTATAGGCAAATTCCACTAGTGGAAGATACTGATCCCAACCACCTCCAAAGTCTAGTATACACATGCGTAACATGTCTTCTAACATCTGATTTGTGCATTCAGTCTGCCCATCTGTCTGCGGGTGATAGGCTGTATTTAACCGCAATTCTGTTCCCATGGCTTCCTGAAAACTCTCCCAAAACCGTGACACAAATATGTTATCTCTGTCAGACATGATATTGAGAGGCACCCCGTGGATTCTTACTATTTCAACTATGAAGATTTGGGCATATTATCCCGCAATGTAATCTTTTCGGGCTGGGAGAAAGTGAGCAACCTTTGTCAACCGATCGACGATGACGATGTAGGTAATACCGTGATGAAGTCCATGGAAATGCTCTCCCATTTCCACATAGGGATCTATAGCGGTTGTAAAAGTCCTGCCGGCATCTGATGGTCCACTTTTACTAGTTGACACGTGGAACATTTCGAAACATACTCGACAATATCTCTCTTCATTCCGCTCTACCAGTACTGTCGCCTCATATCTTGGTACATTTTATCCCCACCAGGATGCACTGCGAATCGCGACTCGTGCGACTCTTTCATTATCTCGTGTAGCAAGTCTTCCCCCTCAAGAACAACTAATCTTCTATTGAAGCGTAAGCCCTCGTCTGAACTAACGGAATAAGACTCGTCTCCTTCTACTAATAGTTGTACTATCTGCTCCTGACAAAATGGGTCTGTTGTCTGGGCATGTAGCACCCTCGAAATAATTTGGGGCATAACTGTCATTACAGACATGAATGATCGGGCCACTGCATCCTGGTGTCCTAACTCCTTCCATTTTGCTTTTCACACCTCAGCCACCTCACCTACTGACCTACGGCTCAACGCGTCTGCCACCACGTTAGCCTTCCTGGGGTGGTATTGGATATCAAACTGATAATCCGTTACAAATTCTAGCCAACGACATTGATGCATATTTAGCTCCTTCTGGGTAAAGAGGTACTAAAACGACTTGTGGTCTGTGAATAAACAAAATTACTCCCCCAGGAGATAATGTCTACAAATTCGAAGAGCAAAGAGGACTGCCTCTAGCTCTAAGTCATGGATGGGGTAATTCCTCTCGTGAGGCTTAAGCTTACGGGAAGCATAAGCTATGGCCTGACTTTCCTGCTGCAATACTCCCCCAAGTCCTAGTAAGGATGCATCAGTGTAGAATAGGTACTCCACTCCCGTCCTGGGTAATGCTAACACTGGTGCTGAGGTCAACTTGTCCTTCAACTCGTCGAATGCCAACTAACAAGCATCGCTCCAAATAAATGGCACACCCTTGCGATTTAGATGTGTCAAAGGACTCGCTATTTTTGATAACCCCCGAATAAAACTCTAACAGTATCCTGCTAAGCCCAAGAAACTACGTATCTCTGTCGGTGTCATGGGTTGTCCCTATTCTCTCACCGCACATACCTTCCCTCGATCAACATATAATCCTCTATCCGAGAAACTGGACCTCCTTCAGCCAAAACCCACACTTCTCATATTTTGCATACAACTTGTTCTGATGCAGTGTCTGCAAAACTTGTCTTAAATGGTTAGCATGCTCTTCCTCGGTCTGGGAGTAAACCAAATGTCATCAATAAAAATGATGACGAACTGGTCCAGAAATTCTGTGAACACCCTATTCTTCAAGTCTATAAACACAGCTGGGGTGTTGGTCAGGCCAAAAGGCATAACCCTAAACTCGTAGGAACCATATCTTGTCAGGAAGGCAGTCTTTGAGATATCCTGTTCCCTAATTCGCAATTGATGGTACCCTGATTTCAAGTCAATCTTTAAGAAGAAGGCGGATCCTCGCAACTGGTCCAATAAGTCATCGATTCGGGGCAACGGATACTTATTCTGTATCGTGACTTTATTTAGTTCTCGGTAATCGATACACAACCTCAAAGATCCGTCCCTTTTCTTAACAAACAGTGCAGGAGCACCCCACGACGAAGTACTCCTACGGATAAACTCTTGACCCAACAACTGCTCTATCTGATCTCGTAGCTCCCTCATTTCCATTGGAGCCATACGGTAAGGTGTGCGGGCTATTGGCTAAGTGCTCAGTGCCAAATCTATAACGAAGTCTATTTCTCTACTAGGTAGAAATCCAGGAATATCCCGGAATACATCAGCGAACTCCCTAACAACTGGAATCGAATTAAGTGGTATTACCACCTCCCTAAAGGTCTCATCCTCTATATAATACAAGTGTGTGGACGATCCTCCCTCTAGACGAGTCATTGCCACTAGAAACATCTCTTGCCCAGGTATGGCAAAAATAATACTTCTACTGTAACACTCAATCATGGATCGATACGCAGTCAACCAATCCATACCAATAATAGCATCATACTCGATCATATATAATACTAACATGTCGGTAGGCAAAGTAAGCCTCCCGATCTCTACACAAACTCCTCTACATATAAGGGAAATCATAGAACCCCTACTCAACGGTGAATCTACACAAGTAATGGTGCTCTCCCGGTCTCTAATAATCCCATAGCGTATGCAAATCTTGTGGCAATAAAAGAGTACGTGGCCCCCGTGTCAAATAAAATGCACCCCATAGTCTCCTGAATAGAAAACATAGCCTAAATCGTGGGTGGATCTTGTGGCACTACGGTCTGTTGGAATTGGTAAACCCGACTGTACTGAAGTTGTCCTTGCTGGACTGGGACTGCTGGGATCGGTGGTAATATCGGCATCTGCTATGGTGTTGGGAGGGCGGCGAGAAAAATTGGTCTCTGAGGCTCATTTCGAGTACCCTGCTGCTGCTGCGGGGCCCTACCCCTTTCAAAATAATCCTGGCATTTGTGGCAAATATTTCCATAGAGGAAACATTTCCCCGGGAAGTTTTCCCCTCTCTGGCCTTGCTGCTCGCGGCTCTGATGGTCGTTACCACCCCTTCCCTTGCCATACTGGCCCTGCAGAAACCGATTATGGCCCTGATGGTCGGGATGGCCCTATTGGCCATGCATAAAACCTCCTTGGCCATGCCTAAATCCTCCTAATCTAAATCACTTAAAATCCCCCTACTGGGGACCCTGTTCACCCTATTTATGTTGTCCCTGAGTTATCTGTGCCTCGTTGGCACCATTTCTCCCTATCCAGCCCTACTGGCTGGACCCTTCTGCTTGCTTACCTTCTGATAAGTGAAAGCGATGGTCCTGGCAGTATAATAGTGCTACGTTGAACACATCTGAATAGGTGTCCAACGAGAGATTCCCCAGCGAGTGCTGATGAATCCTCTAGGTCAACCCATCTGTGAACCTCTGGATTTTCCTCTCTTCTATGGGGATCTCATCAGGGACGATATTCAGGAGGTTAGTGAATTTCATCTCATATTCTTCCACTGTCTTTCCCTCCTATTTGAGGTTCATTAATTTTCACCTCATTTCGATGTGAACCGCCGAGGGAAAATATTTGCGATCGAACCGCACCCCGAACTCTTGTATTGAAAGAACGTCTCTCTCTTATGCGGTGGTAATTGAATCCCACCACTGTAGTGTTAATCCTACTAGCTTGACAGTATCCATTACCTATCTCTGCATGTTCGAACACTCGTACATCCTTAAGTGCCTTTGGATGTCCTTTTTCCACCGGCTCGACATGACAACGTCAATGCTTCCTGTAAATTTCAGAGGGTGTGCATTCTGAAAAGCATCTCGGACACGTTTCCAAGCAGACGGCAATTCCTGAGCTGGAATTGAGGCTACCACCGGTGCCTGTGGCTGTGCTTGCTGCATGACTGTTAATGCGGTATTTACCGCCTGGGCTACGATGGCGTCAACTTTAGCGGCGTTCATAGACCCTGAACTGGTGCAGCCTGAGATTCGGGTTGGGCATCCCTGGGAACTCGGTTTATATGTTTAGGAGGCATCTGAAATGAGAGAAGTTTTATAAGTACATAGTTAATATCTTCAAAATAGCTGAAGAACGTAGGATACATAATAGAGTACAACAATCCTAAAATATAGGGCTCTATATCAAAGGACGTTACGTGGAAACATAAAAAGCCGTACATATCCTAAGGACTCTAGAACCTGGCCCTGATACCACCTGTGACATCCCGTCTAATTAAATACCGAGTAGCTACTCCTTTATTAAAATTAATACAAAATGTCAAGTTGGTTCAGTTCATAACATCACTGTCGAAAAACATTTTTAAACAATTACTATCCGCCTAATATTTAAAAAGCGAGTTGTCAATTTTATTAAATTAAATTAACATGCAACCAATTAAAATTATAAGTTAACTACACTATATCCACATCACCATCATAATAGAATAATAATGAAATGATAAACTGAGTCTGGAGCAACACTCCCCTGAATAATACAAATACTGAATAGAACCCAAAACGAAGTCTGAATAACTAATTAAATTCCAAAAACTGAAATGAAATGGGTACACTAAGAGTGCTATAACTAAATGGAAAGGGGTGACATGCCCTAACTAATAGATGACCCTTAATAGAATTAAATGTAGAATGTGTAGGCATCTACTACCAAGATCCGGTAACTTCCATAACAGCTGCAACACGTCAAAGGGAATGGAACTCCAATGCTTGGCGTCCCTGTGGTGGGGCAATCTAAAAGGTTTTAAAAGAAAAATATATTTGAAAGCAAACGGGTCAGAGCCCGAGGTGAAAACAGTTTAAAATACAGCAACTGTTTAATTTCATTAAACAGTAAATATTTTATACATGTTTATTACGTGTTCTCACATGAGTCCTTAACCCCTCAACTAATGTGCACACTTAGCGTATGCCCTTAACCCATTCTAGTTATGGCGCTAACTAACTAGTCTTTACCATTTCCCGCCTTCATATGATAATATAGGGGTCTATTCGTATTATTCTAATATATTCTCCATGTAACTCAACTTTTCATTAATTAGAATTATTACTTTAATTACGATATGAATTATCACATTTTTAATCCCATTCAAAGTATCTCAATTATTCGTATTCACAATTTAACAATGAGCCAGTTATAAATGCAAGTATATCATTCTCACCATAAATATAAAAATATGGCACCACCAGGCAATGGTGTGGTGCACACATACTCTTTTATCGAATCCTGGTACATCATGTACATAAGGACTACGTATTTTTTAATATCTCAGTAATCATTTCAATAAGACAAAATCACACATATTGGAGGCGAACCTAGTTCTCATACCCACGGGTCACTCACATACCAACGCTCCCATGGTCTGCTGACTTATTAACTCAAAATAAGCCATTCTCAGCCTTATGTCCTTGAGGTACCAATCTAAATCTGCCCGTAGACACACAAAGATTATATGGCCCTTATTGATAACCAACCACTCGTGATAGCAAGTATGATAGGTATATCATACACATAATAATCCATATATTAAGCATTCACACAACTTAAATAATTTGTTATATTATTAAGGGTATATTTCATCCTTATACCATTAGTCAAAGTTCATACACTATGATTATTTCGGATGATATATACTATATTTTGTCGATACGTCTCACATCGTAAATTTTGAGTACTTCATCCTAACCGAAGAGGTTACTAAGTCTCCAAACTTTACCACATACTAATTCAGTATCCATAGATCTTTATGTATATCTCATATCCTAACTTATCACTCCTAATAATATAAATCATGTTCTTGTATCGTAAAATAGGAAATTACTTGTCGAACCCTCGTAAATTCAATTACTATATTCCCAATCAATTCTAATATGTTCCGAGGTTTAATTACGTCCCTACTGGTCTCCCTTAAATCCTAACGTCTTTACATAATCCCCTCGTTCAACTTTCAAATGGCCGCAATTGGTTAAATCTGAAAAAGGGAAAAGTATCACTGTTTTTGGGGAGGTCGATCGATAGACCTATGAATGTCGATCGATCGATCAAGCAGGGGCAGGCTACGGGTTTGCTTCATTTTAAGTCCAATTTTTATCTCAAATCTTCATTGCAAGATGATAAATTCTAAAGTAAACATATAGGATCATTATACAACCTAACTACATGATTATAAAGGTTCTATAACTGTTAATTCATCATCAATTAGTCTTTTCCTGGATTAATCATCCTAATTTCATAAAAAGTCTTATCTTTCAATTTTCTTCAAGAATCATCATAATCACTTCATGAATCCAAAATTAATTACACATGGTTTATGATCTACTAAGTGATGTTCTTCCAGAATCAAGATTACATAAACATCCTACCAATAATTAAGGTTCCATCTCCAAATTTCATGGGTATTCAGATTTTCAAGGATATCATCAAATCCTACTCTAACATGAATAATTTATTTGTTGAATCTTAATGGAGTAAATCAATTACCTTTGTAGAGAAGTTCTGAACCTTTGATGATGATCTAGGTCAGTTTCTTCTTCTATTTTCGGTCATAATTTCGGCGATCGCGGCGACGGATGGTGGTTGTGGCTTTGGAAACCCCTTAGAACTTCTCCTCTCTTCTCTCTTTGATCAAGACTTATTTGTGACAAGTAATGACTCCAAAGGGTCCTAATATAGGCTGATTGCAAGGCCCAGTTTTCGTGGGCTGCTAATCCCCAAAAATGGAAATTACCAAAATACCCTCCCGGGTTGTCGGTATGGCCTAAAAATTCCCCGGGATCCAAACTAAACCCCCGGCTAGTATTTTCTGACTATCTCGACCCTTCCGGACAGACTGGCGCACTCAAAATGATCATTTGGATGATAAAATTATATTTTACTTTAAAGTTCAATTAAATTGATTCCTGACGCGATACGCGCATCCCAAGTAAATTTCTCGAATTGTCTTATTTATAACTTGCGACAATTTTAATTATTTCAATAATCATATATTATCATATTTACCCAATGATATTCATCCTTTTCATAATAATCAAATACCCACTCATCTCTCGGTAGTGTTTAAATCTGGATTAATTTCCAATTAATTTTATTTAATTTAATTAATCCCATTAAATAAAATCTATAAAATTACGGGGTATTACATACTTTCCCCCTAATAATTGAATTTTGTCCCGAAATTCGAAATTAAATTATACCTGGTTAAAATAATTCTGGATAACGCTCGCGCATCTCATCCTCACGCTCCCAGGTAGACTCCTCGGCATTATGAAGCCGCCAGTGAACACGTACTAATGGTACTATCTTTGACCGCAGTTTCCTTTTCCTATGGTCTAGAATAACAATCGGCCCCTCCTCATAGGAGCTATCAGGCTGATGATCAATATCTTCTAAAGTAATCTGAGTATGGGCTAATCCGTCCGAAAGATATCTCATCAGTGAGGGAATGTGGAACATGTCATGGACCATATGCAAGTGTTCCGGTAATCCAAGTCTGTAGGCGACTGGCCCAATTCGTTCGATGATTGGGAATGGCCCCACGTATCTTGGTGCTAACTTTCCCTTCTTACCAAAATGCATAATCCCCTTCATAGGAGATACTCTGAGCAACACCTGATCCCCCACGTTAAACTCTCGAAAGGAGCTTTTAGCATTAACATAGCTTTTCTGGCTGTCTTGAGCTACTCTAATATGGCTCCGTATCATATCTATTCTCGTCGAAGTATCCTGAATCATCTCGAGCCCAAGGAGTTTGTTACCCCCCACCTCTAGCCAACATGATGGGAAACGAAAAGGTCTACTGTATAACGCCTCGAATAGAGCCATACCAATAGTGAACCGGTAGGAGTTATTATAGGAAAACTCGACCGGTGGAAGATACTGTTCCCAACCACCTCCAAAGTCTAGTATACACATGCGTAATATGTCTTCTAACATCTGATTGGTCTGTTCAGTCTATCCATCTGTGTGCGGGTGATAGGTTGTACTTAACTTAAATTTTGTTCACATGGCTTCTTGAACACTCTCCCAAAATCATGACTTAAATATTTTGTCTCTGTCAGACACGATATTGAGAGGCACCCCTTGGAGTCTTACTATTTCAACTATAAAGATTTGGGCATATTGTCTCGTAGTGTAATCTATTCAGGTTGGCAGAAAGTGAGCAACCTTTGTCAACCGATCGACGATCACCCATATGGAGTCGTGAACTCTCGATGATGTAGGTAATCCCGTGATGAAGTCCATGGAAATGCTCTCCCATTTCCACATAGGGATCTATAACAGTTGTAAAATTCCTACCGGCCTCTGATGGTCCACTTTTACTAGTTGACACGTGGAACATTTTGAAACAAACTCGATAATATCTCTCTTCATTCCGCTCCACCAATATTGTTGCCTCATATCTTGGTACATTTTATCCCCACCAGGATGCACCGCGAATCGCGACCCGTGCAACTCTTTCATTTCCTCGTGTAGCAAGTCCTCCCTCTCAAGAATAACTAACCTTCCATTGAAGCGTAAGCCCCCGTCTGAACTAACGGAATAAGACTCGACTCCTTCTACTAATAGTTGTACTATCTTTTCCTGACAAAATGGGTCTGTTGTCTGGGCCTGTATCACCCTCGAAATAATTTGGGGCGTAACTGTCATTACAGACATGAATGATCGGGTCACTACGTCCAGGTGTCCCAACTCCTTTCATTTTTCTTTCCACACCTCGGCCACCTCACCTACTAGCCTACGGCTCAATTCATCTGCCACCACGTTAGCCTTCCCGGGGTGGTATTGGATATCAAACTGATAATCCTTCACAAATTCTAGCCAACGGTGTTGACGCATATTCAAATCCTTCTGGGTGAATAGGTATTGAAGCGACTTGTGGTCTGTGAATAAACGAAATTTCTCCCCCATGACATAATGTCTCCAAATCCGAAGAGCAAAGACGACTGCCGCTAGCTCCAAGTCATGGGTGGGGTAATTCCTCTCGTGAGGCTTATGCTTACGGGAATTATAAGTTATGGCCTGACTTTCTTGCTTCAGTACTCCCCCAAGTCCTAGTAAGGATGCATCAGTGTAGATTAGGTACTCCACTCTCGGCCTGGGTAATGCTAACACTGGTGCTGAGGTCAACTTGTCCTTCAACTCGTTGAATGACAACTGACAGGCATCACATTATCTATTTTATCTCCATTTATCTTCTCACCTTTATCTTAATTTTCATTCTCTAATTTCTTTCTTAACCCAATATGTTCTTTAATTCTCATAAAATTCCAAATAAGGATTCAATAATGAGATCAATTGTCAGCTAATCCTTACAAAATTGGTATCAAAGCAACCTTCCTGGCATTAGAAAATCCAAGATTTCTTCTTCTTTTATCTCTTATTTATGATCTGATTTCTATTTTATCTACATAAATTGCCTCATTTATTATTTCTTTCCCACCAACTATTTGATAAATTGTCTCTTAGTATGCGTTGCGTTTGTAAGGCCTATAAAATTGGAAAATCATGATAGAAACATGACAAATGGAAGCTAATAGATCACTGACAAAACTGCATCAGAAGCATTCTGATGTCGATTCTCAAATCGTGGAAGTCTAAATTTAATTTGTACACTGGTGGTGACTATAAATTTAATGGTTTCAAAGGTTTGATGAATGTTTTTCCCAAATGAATGATAAGATTGACAATCAAGCCAACATAAGGGGAAGTTTGTTAATCCCTCAAGGAATGGGTTTCAATCAGGCCTATGTGATAGGATAATTTCATACAAGAAATGGAGACCTTATGAATAAATTTCCTGGGTACAAAATACCCAAATTGGAATACCCTAAATTGCATGGTGATGACCTCGGGGGTTGGATTAGACAAATGAAGAATTATTTTTAATTTAACGCACTTCCTGAAGATAAAAAAGTCTTGTTCACGGCCTACGCGTGGAGGGTAGTGAAACTAAATGGTTTAATTCCATCTATGATGATGTCAGTATAATTACTTAAGAATAATTTGTCAACTGGCTATGTATAAGATTTGCACCTAAGGGTCAGCAATTAGGGTTAGTAGCACAACACCAGGAGAAATTTGAAGATCTTAAACCCTTTGTGATGGATGAAAATACAAGTTTGACTGAACCATACTTCATGTCTTTTTTATTGAATGTTTTAAGACATAAAATAATGGTGGCTGTGAAGAGGCGAGAGCCCAAATCCCTCAACCATGCTATGACACTCAGCAAACTATAAGAATTGGTGCTAGGCCCTATTAACACCGAGCAAGAACTACCCAAAACCAGACTTATTCCAATTATCAACCAGGATACTCCTATAACAACCAAACATCATATGCCAGGAATGATAAAACCCTTCTAGGGACCCATCCTTCAACCTAGACACACCAAAATGTAAACCCTACCTTACTTCTTGTAAAGAGAATCAGCCCTGCATAAATGCAAATTAGGAGAGATAAATGATGATACTACTACTATGATAATTCGTACATTTTTGGGCATACGTGTAAAAAGATGAGCATACATGCTAATTATAGATCAATAATAAGAGGATGAGGAATAACTTAAATAAATTGAAGTACAAAACCAAAAATAATTAATAGAACAAAAAAAGGACATGTCCATCTCCTTACAAGCTATGATAGACACAACTTTACACCAAACCATTATGATTAAAGGTAAAGAAAGGAAAAATGACATCATTATTTTAGTGGATTTTGGAATTTCTCACAACTTCTTGGATCCAAAAACATCTAAACATATAGGAAGTGCATCCAAATTACGGGTCACTATTGAAGATGGTAGAAAAATTATTAGTGTGGCTCACTGCCGAAACTTCACTTAGTATATGCTAGAAAAAATGTTCCAGGCTAATATGAGGATACTCGCCTTAGGTGGTTGTGATATGGTCTTGAGCATATAATGGTTAGAAAGTCTGGGAGATGTAATGTTCAATTTCAAGAAACTCTTTATGATATTTGAAAGAAAAGGCAAGCATAGCAAGTTACACAACATGAGAGAGGAAACACAACTCAATGTGATCAGCTGCAGAGCCTTTGAGAAGATATATGAGATGAATCAATATGGTATTATTGGACAAATCTATTCAATTCAAACTTCATCAACTGAGGTAATAACTCCACCATCTTAAGAGTTTTTTCTTGAGCATTATAATGATATTTTTGAGGAATCTACAAGCCTTCCACTAAAGAGATCACTTGACCACCACATTACATTGAAGAATGGATATGAACCAGACATTATAAGACCATATATATATACTCACCTTCAAAAGATAAAAATTGAAAAGATATTGAATGAAATGCTGAAAACTGGAGTTATAAGACCTCTAGTAGCCCATTTTCCTCACCAGTCCTATTGGTTAAGAAAAAAGACAATTCATGGGGGAAGTGTGGGGACTACAGAGAATTGAACAATATCATTATGAAAAAATAAATAAATTCAATACCAGTGATAAGTGAGATTCTTGATGAATACAATTGGGCTACCATATTTTTAAGTTGGACTTAAGGTCAGGGTGCGATCAAATAAAGATAAATGAATCTAATATTTCTAAAACTGCCTTCAAGACATATGAAGGTCACTACGAGTTTTCGCTGGTGTCCTTTGGGCTCACCAGTGCACTTGCATACTTTCATCCTTTAATGAACACCATTTTCAAGAAATACCTTAGAAAATTCATTCTTGTACTTTTTGATGATATTTTAGTTTATAACTATTATATAAGGGAACACCTATAACACCTCAGAAACACATTAGATCTTTTAAGATAACACACTTTATTTGACAAGAAGAGAAAATGTCCCTTTTGGCAACCACAACTAGAGAACTTTGGGCATATTATTTCCAAAGAAGGAGTGGTAGCAACAAAATAAAAAATATATGCAATGGTGATATAGCCTCTACCCAAATCCCCTAAATATCTTGCTTGTTTATTTGTCTTAGTGGGTGTTGATACCAAAATTAATATGCTGACGTGGATGAATCACAGGAAGACACGTGTCAGTCTAATGGCACATACAAACATTTTTACAATCACTTTAGCAACGAGGAACTCTGCCTCCCCGATCAACTCAGACACTCCAAGGAACTTCACTGCTACGAGGAACTCCTGAATGACGAGCAACTAAGGCGGTCCGAGCTGTATCTCGACCATAGCATTAATTGTCAGATAATCAATAGTTCAACTATTCATTGAATGCTTATCATACAGATGTATACGCTTAAAGGGAATTAATTGTTTACCCTTTCACATGTACAGCCTAAGGGCTATAAGTACATTGTATCATCCTCATTCAAAGGGGACCAGAATTTCTTGATCAATCCTGTAATCGAGAATTCCCAAACATTCAGCAATAACAGAAACAGTGAACGTAGGCCATTATTATAAGGCTGAACCACTTTAAAAATTCTTTGTCTAATTTAAATTTATCTGTGATTAAAGAATTAGAAGCAATCTAATTTTTTACATCAACAGATTGGCGCCGTTTGTGGGAAACGACTGTTGTTATCATTTTTCACCAAAAATAATTCATCAGCAATGGCTGATAATCCTAAATCCAGCAATCGAAAAGCTGGAAACCCTCCAAATCCATATGCACCTTCAACTGTTCCAGATCTGGCTGGAATAATGACAAATCTTGCCCAGGGCCAGACCGCCATGCAAGAAACCATGCGGTAACTCATACAAACCCTTCATCGCGGTGCACCTGCCCATTCAGGACAGCAAAGTGGTCAGAGGCAAACCCACTTACGTTCTTCACGATCCAGGCGTACTGATTTATATCATAATGAGGAATCTGATGATTTCTCTTATCAACCTGGGTGAACTTCGTCAATGCGGGACACAGATACTGAACAACGTATTACTCTCTCTCCAGAGAGGACCAGTGCCCTGGACAGATTGAGCAGGGTGTCTCCTTTCAGTCGATTAGGCCCTAGGAAGAATAGGAGTCCACCTAAGGCCATATCGAGGAGTTTTCGACAGCCATCAGATCTAAGGGAAGGATCAACGCAATCACGACCAGCTACTCGTCAAGATAGATCTTAGGAGGCCACATCAGCTCGATTAATTGCTCGAACCAATAGGCACGAGGAAAGAAATGACGCATGGAAAGGCTCCATTCAGAGATTGGAGGATAGATTGGGAGAAATAGCTAAGGCGAAGAATCCCCTACAACGAACTTTTGTTCAAGGGACACCTTTTGTCCAGGCCATTGTGGATTTTCCTACACCGTCAAAGTTCAAAGCACCTGTGGTGACCCCAAGATATGATGGAAAGACAGATTCTGTTCTTCACATAGAGAAATATCAAGCTGTCGCCGACATCTATGTTGTCCCCGACGAGATGAGATGCAGAGCATTCTCGGGAACTCTTACTGGATCTGCCCAGATATGGTACAACAATCTTCCTCGGGGTAAGATTTCAACTTTCTTTCAACTGGCCGAGTTATTCATTGGGAATTTCTGTTTTGGGGAAAAACTGGTAAAACGAGTAGCACATTTGTTAAGCGTTAGACAAAAAGCTGGTGAGAGTACTAGAGACTACATAACTCGTTTCAATAACGAGAAACTAGGAGTCATAGATTATGAAGAGAAGATAGTGATCACCGCCTTAATGAGTGTACTGTTGCCCAATAAGTTGTATTACACTTTGGCTAAAGATCCACCTACATCTATGTCAGAGTTAATGGCCAAAGCGGCCAAAATCACGAATGCCGAGGAGGCTATGGCTGCGAAGAAGAATATGGATAAAGAAACCAACGTGGAAGTCGACAAAGCTAAGAAAAAAGAGCCTAAGACTAATGGTGGCGACAAACAATCCAAAAATACGTCGTCATGGGAAGTCTTGAAGAAGTTTGATAATTATACTCCTTTGAAGATGGGTATCAACCATGTCTTGGAAGAAATCAAGCATAACGAGGAGTTAAAATGGCCAAAGAAGATGAAGGCAAACCCTGATAGGAGGAATAAGGAAAAATATTGCGAGTTTCACAAAGATCATGGCCATATGACTAAAAATTGTATAGCTCTTCAGAACGAGATATAAACACTCATCAGACGAGGAAAGCTGTCAAAGTATGTTGATAGCAGAAATGAAAGAGGAAACGAAGATCGAACAAGAGAAAGGTCTAGATCTCCTCGTCGGGCAGAGGAGAACAGGAAAAGAGATCATGAAGATGATACAAAGGATGACCCCGATCTTCCCAAAAGTCCAAGGCAACCAGAACGTGAGGTATTTTCAATACGTTTTGGAACATTTGATTGCAATGTTATTACAGGTGGAGACACAGGAAGAGGAGATCTTACTGCAGAAAGAAAAGCTTATCTCTGTGAGGCTCAAGCTTGTTCATATATTCAACGGATAAATTTGGCTGAAGAGGATCGCCCGAGAAAGGTAAACAAAGAGAAGCTGGTCATTGGTTTTTCAAAAAATGACCTTGCAGGTGTCCTATATCCTTATGATGACCCATTGGTGATCAAAATGAGGATGAAAGAAGTGATGATTTCAAGAGTTTTGGTAGATAATGGTAGCTCGGCAGACATCATGTTCTACTCATGCTTCGATAATCTAAATCTAAAGCTGTCTCAATTGGAGCCTTATCATAGACCACTCCTTGGTTTTGCCGGCGAGAAAGTTTTTCCACTTGGGACGATCAAGTTGGATATATTCATTGGAACATGGCCTGCTTGTCGAGCAGAAAGAATACGCTTCTTTGTGATGGATAAGAATGTTCAGTCAGCCTATAACAACATCATGGGAAGGGTAGGTTTGAAAAAGTTCGAAGCAGTCCCATCTACAGTACATAAGTGCTTAAAATTCCCAACAAACTTTGGAGTAGGAGTTGTGAAAGGTGATCAAAAAGTAGCTCGGGAATGTTATTATTCATCTGCCGAACAAGAGGAATTGGAGGAGTCGAGGAAAAAGACTACTACATATCAAGTGGATGAAGGCACATAAATTGAAACATTGGATCCTAGAGATGAATCTCAACTTGTAAAAGGACAGGTGGTGGAAGCTACAGAAAATGTCATTCTGGACGATGAGCACCCTGAACGAATAACTTAAATAGGTTCATCGTTGGATACCTCAATAAAACAAGAGTTGATAACTTTCCTGAGAAGTAGAAAGAAAACTTTTGCATGGAGTCATGAAGATATGCCAGGGATAGACCCAAAATTCTTATGTCATGAACTCAACGTGAATAAGGAGATCAAGCCTGTAAAGCAGAGAAGAAGAGTATTTAGTCCCGAGAAGAATCAAGCTATATAAGAGGAGGTCGAGAAGCTCCAGAAAGCTTGATTCATTGAAGATGTGAAATATTCAGACTGGTTAGCAAATGTGGTGATGGTAAAGAAGAAAAACAACAAATGGAGGATGTGTGTTGATTTCACCGACCTCAACAAAGCATGCCCAAAGGATCACTTTCCACTGCCCCGAATTGATCAACTGGTGGATGCTACCTCGGGACACAAGCTACTCAGCTTCATGGATGCTTATTCTGGTTACAACCAGATCAAAATGAAACCTGAAGACAGGGAAATTACTTCTTTTATTACCCCTAGGGGAACTTATTGCTATAATGTTATGTCTTGTGGTTTGAAAAATGCAGGTGCGACATACCAACGGCTGATGAACAAGGTCTTTGCCGAACAAATCAGTTGCAATATGGAAGTCTATGTCGATGATATGCTGACAAAGAGTAAGAAAGCTGCCGATCATCTAGTTGACTTAGGTCAGACCTTTGATCAACTGGATAAATACCAAATGAAGCTGAACCTGACGAAGTGCATATTTGGAGTACGAGAAGGAATGTTCCTCGAGTACATCGTCAATCAACGAGGCATTGAAGCAAACCCAGAAAAGATCAAAGCTCTTTTAGGGCTACGATCTCCAACGACAAAGAAATAAGTGCAAAGTCTTACAGGACGAGTAGTAGCGCTCAACAGATTTGTATCCCGAGCAACTGATAGATGCCTCCCATTCTTCAAAACACTCCGAACAACTTTTGAGTGGAATGATGAATGTGATAAGGCCTTTCAAGATTTGAAGAAGTATCTGGGAGCACCTCCTCTGTTGTCAAGGCCAGTAATGGGAGAAAAATTGTACTTGTACCTGGCGGTATCAGAGAATGCAGTTAGCTCGGCATTGATAAGAATGGAGAATGGAATTCAAAAGCCAATTTATTACACAAGTAAGGCTTTCCGAGGTGCAGAGATCAGGTATCCAAAGCCGAAAAAATTGGCACTGGTATTAATTGAAGCAAGTAGGAGAATGAGGCCATATTTTCAGGTCCATACCATAGTCGTATATACCGACATGCCATTGAGACAAGCCCTTCATAAGCCAGAAAAATCAGGGAGATTGATGTACTGGGAAATAGAGCTTGGTGAATATGATATAATTTATGAACCCAGGACATCACTTAAAGGGAAAGCAATAGCAGATTTCATAGCAGAATTCACCTATCCTGATACCCCCGAGGAGCAAAAACATCTCACCGATTAACCTGTGGATGTTACAGGATCAACAAACACGGGCTCAGACCAACTTAGTTTGGTAAAAGGGCAAGTGGATGTTACAGGATCAACATACACTGGCTCAGACCAACTTAAGTTGGTAAAAGGGCAAGTGGATGTGACAGGATCATCAAATTCGAGCTCAGACCAACTCAGGTTGGTAAAAGGGCAAGAAAAGATGGTCAACGAAGAACAAGAAATATCAGGGGATACTGAAAAGATGCAACAAATATTTCACCGAGGAACTCTGTCAGATCAGAAATTAGAAGACGAGTTGCCTATATGGAAGTTGTATGTAGATGGCTCATCTTGTACCACAAGATGTGGAGCAGGGATAGTTTTGAACAGCCCAGACGAAGTCGATATGGAATATGCACTACGATTTCAATTCAAAGCTTCCAATAATGAGGCTGAGTATGAGGCCATGATAGCAGGACTTAATTTGGCAAAAACTATGGAGGCGCAGCAGGTTATTGTATTCAGTGATTCAAAATTAATTGTGAATCAAATGTTGGGAACATATGCAGCCAAAGGAGAATTAATGATCAAGTATCATGCAAAGGTGATGGAGTTGGTATCAGAATTTATTGCCATTCAGTTGATCATAATACCGAGAATGGAGAATGCAAGAGCAGACGCTTTGGCCCGACTAGCATCAGCTACTCGTACCGAGCTGCGAAGAACGATACCAATTGAAGTGTTAGAAAGTCGGAGCATACATGAAGACCTGACGATGAATTTTATCACCCTTGATTTAGGACCATCTTGGATGGATCCCATCAGGGCATATATTGAGGAGGGAGAATTACCGATGGATAAGCTTGCTGCCAAGAAATTGAAGTTTAAAGCTGCTCGGTATGTATTAACTAATGGTGTTTTGTACAGACGAGGAATCATGGCAGGATTACAAAGATGTGTACATCCCTCCGAGGTGAAAGAATTGATTGAAGAGATCCATGAAGGGTCATGTGGAGCTCATGTAGAAGGTCGTACTCTTTTACAAAGGGTAATGACACAGGGATACTACTGGCCCACGATGAGGGCTGATTGTATAGCCTATGCCAAGAAATGTGACAAGTGCCAGCGTTTTTCCTCCATCTGAAGAACTCCACAAGCATTGTTGACGCCTATCACTTCCCCTTGGCCATTTGCCATGTGGGGGATAGATTTGGTAGGGCCATTACCAACGACCAGGGGAAGGTTTAAATACCTCATCGTCACAGTGGATTATTTTACTAAATGGGTAGAAGCCGAGCCTTTAATCGACATGACCTACGAGAAGGTATATCAATTTGTTTGGAAAAATATCATTTGTAGATATGGTCTTCCTCATGGATTCATCACTGACCATGGAACGAAATTTGATAATGAGGAATTTGCTGCCTATTGCCATCAATCCAACATTTTAAAGCTCCACTCAGCACCAGGTCATCCCCAAAGCAATGGACAAACTGAAGTGACGAATAGGACATTGCTAAATGGTTTGAAGAAAAGATTAAATGATGCGAAGGCCAATTGGATCAACGAGTTATAGTCAGTACTATGGGCTTATCTTACTCCTCCCCGAGCAATAACTGGAGAATCTCCATATATGCTGGCGTTTGGAAGTGAGGCTGTAATACCTGCCGAGTTGGGTCTTCCAACACACAGAGTGCTGAATTTCAATTCCCCAGTCAGCGACTTAATGAGAAGATTGGATTTGGACATGCTCGAGGAGGTTAGAGAAGAAGCAGCTATTAGGAATGCTGCTTACCAACAACGAACCGCTATATTCTACAATAAGAGGGTGAAGAAGTGCGACCTAAAAGAAGGATATTACGTGCTAAAGAAGGTCATTCAGAAGCACAATAAGTTGGAGGAAAACTGGCATGGACCATACCGGGTTACAGAAGTTGTTCGACCAGGAACTTATCGAATAGCAACTTTAGAAGGAGAAGAGTTTAAGAATTCATGGAATGCTGAACACCTACGCAAGTACTATCAGTGATGTAAAATGTAAAGCAGTTCCATCAGTATGAATAAAATGATGATATTTTTCCAGCCTCTCTCCTTTTATTGAAATTTTTTGGGGAATACTAGTGCTATGCACTACACTACTCAGCAGTAAAATCGACATTCCTAAAAATGGCAACCTCGGTTGGTTAGGAAACTATACTCCTAAAAATGCCAACTCGTTTTGGTTAGGAGGCAAAAATATCCCTAAAAATGCCAACTCGTTTTGGTTAGGGAGTGATATTCCTAAAAATGCCAGCTCCGGTTGGTTAGGAAACCATACTCCTTTGGTTAGGAGGCAAAAATATTCCTAAAAATGCCAGCTCCGGTTGGTTAGGAAACCATACTCCTTTGGTTAGGAGGCAAAAATACTCCTAAAAATGCCAACTCGTTTTGGTTAGGAGGCAACGACATTCCTAAAAATGCCAACTCTAGTTGGTTAGGAAGAAAAATATATTTTCCAAATAGTACCAACGTTGGAAGAGAAAAAACCAAGTTATATTGGTTGAAAATAAAAAATCTTGACAATTGAGACCAAGTTAAATTTTTACTTGTAATTGGACGAGAAGCAAAACATCATTATTTTTGGATAAATGATTACTACAAAGTTAAGTTAGTCGGCAACAGGTTTTAATCAACTATAGTTGATCAACAAAATTAAATAATGTTGTTATCTTTTTAACAGAGATACATACACAAATGAAAAGTATTTTACAACTGCAAGACAATGTCAATCAACATTTGCAAACAAAATTATATATATTTCATTAAACCCAAAAATGAAGTACAAAAATGAATACATTGATTATGAAATGTATAAACAACTATTACGCTAGGAACCCTATTCTATTGGTCTCTTTCCTTGTGCTTTTGAAACAGGTTCCTCGCCAGCAGGAGGATCTTCCAAGGAAAGAGGAGAATTAATGAAGTTAGGGTCTTGAAGCATTCTGATGTTCATTACAGAAGGTCTATCTAGTAGATGCTCAGGACGAGATAACTCAGCATTTGAATGAAGGTTATAATCACCGAGATACTTTGAAATAAGGCACCGAGGAATGGCCCGAGCAGGGATCCAACTCATGTCAAGCTTGAATGGAGGAACTGGTAGATCGAGCTGCCCTGGGTCATGGTAATTCCATAAATAGTGACCTTGCTCCAATTTCAATACACCCAGAGCATTCAACCATCCCTGTTTATAGCCTTCATTGTTAGAATTCTCAATACGAGCATCCAAGTGACAAAGGGCTTCGTTGTAGCCTGCCATCCAGAATTTACGAGGTTGTTTATGGAATTGATAAGTTAGTATCTCTAATTGCTCGTGAAGGCTTCTGGCAAAATATCTTTATTTTCCAAAGAAGACTTCTGCGTAGCAAGTTGCTCCTCCAGGCTCTGGACTTTCTTGGACATTTCAGACAAGGCTTGATTTTTTACCATCAACTGGAATGCTTGGTTTTCCAACGCTGCTTGAGTACGAGCTTCTTCAATAGTAGGACGAAGAACTCTTGGTTGTCCCCGAGCAGGTGGAATACCTTATTCCTCGACAGCACTCAGAACAGCTCTTGCTCGTCCACGAGAACCTCTTCCTCGTCCCCGAGCAGGAGGAGACAGACCAACTCTTCTTAAAGTTTATAATTCTTCTCGTAATTTGGCATTCTCAACTTCTAAGAAGGAGAATCCCTTGTCGATCACTGGTACCAAGGCATTTGAAGAAGAAGCAACAGACCTCAACTGAGCTAATTCCTTTTGCAGATTATTGTTCTCTTGCTCCAGCAGCTGAGCGATTTGCTTGTGCTCTTCAACCTCTGTCTTCAAAGTTCTCTCTCACTTCATAACCAGCAAGTATCTTGTCATATCCTTTCTCTGTACTGAGTTGTTGATATTTCTTTTCATACCCTTCGTGCAAAAAAGCTGAAGATTCTTTATACTGCTATTGAAGTTCATCAAGAGTACCTTGTAAGTCTTCAATCATTTCGTAATAAGCCATATTATTGGCTACAGCAAGATCAAGAAGACATTTCAAGTATTGATAGGCCTCAACTGCCTGCTCTGAAACATCTCGGCCAAGGATGTCTACAATTTGTGACTTATCCAAATCAGTATGAACCGCTTTAAAATATTCATTTCATTGTCTGAGCAGTGATGTGTCATGATCAGACAACAACTCCATTCTGGCCATAAACTAATAAAGAGGAGAAGGCAAGAGTTAATAAGAAAGCAAGCAGAGCATCAACAGCATAGATGATCAAAAATGCGATTTTTATTACATCATAAAAAAAGAGTACAAAGTTCAGAGTACATGTGATAAAAGAAAATAAAACAAAGACAAATACCGAATAACTTCACACCTTTTCCTTGTCTCCCAAAACTTTCTCGGGAGGCTGGGACGAGGAGCTAGGTTGCTCGGTGGGAACAAAAATTTGTTCAGATAGAGCAGGCAAAGGTGGAAGCTCCTTGTTGACTGGCTGGATAGGTTGTGGGGCAAGGATTTGATCACCCACAACCATGGAGGACTCCTCGGAGGTAGCTTTGTCCTCTTCTTCATCCTCAATAGTTGGAGGGGGACCAGGAAGATGTTGCTGAAATAGTTCAGAACCCTCATCAACCTTCAATTCCTGTAGAGCAGCAACCCAGCCGTCTCTGAAGTACTTGAGACTTCCATACTCTACCTGGGACATCATTGTAGCTACCCCCTTATTCCATCCCTTGTCCCAGCCAGTGCTGAAGGACTTCTTCACAGCCACTTTTCTTTTCATCTTTTTCGAGGAGAGCTTCTCGGTTAGAAGTTCCTCGGTGGCCTTTAGTTGCCCTCCACCTCCTCCTTCTCACGATTTACTTCGCGAAGAAGAGTTAATTCTTCCTCGGCCATTTTAAGCTTGTTCTCAAGCGCATCAAAATTCTTGAGCTTCTCGTCAAGCTCTTTATTCTTCCCTTCTAAATTTTTCACTTTGTTCTCCAACCCCTTGGAGACCTCAGCAAGCTGCACCTTTTCTTCCTCGACCAAGGATAGCTTCTTCTCCCAATCAGCTTTATCTTTGTCATATTTTTGATGGGAGTCCTTCAAAGATTTGGTCAAACCCATTAAAGCTTCCTCTACACCGGACGAGGAGCTAGAAGCCTTGATTGCTTCATCTTTCTTTACAATTGTATTAAAGCAACTCACCAACTGGAAAAAGGAAATAACGACAAGTCAGTACAGAGATATATGTAATAAGGGAAGAAAGGAAAGTTCAGAACAAGAGACTTACTGAAGCAATGTGGCGAGTAGCCAGAGATGTAAGCATATCCCGAGGAAGATTCTCTTCAATTCCTTGGATCTCGGGGATGATCCAAGTCTTCACCGAGCTCATAGCAGAGCTCGGGGGAATAATTGTAGGAACACCAGCACCACTAACTGGGAGCTGGGAGATGGTTTTAGTCAAATTGATCGAGGAGCTTTTCTTCAACCTCCTCGGGGGCACAGGAACAACTTCAACCAAGGAATAACTCTTGGTCGGGGATATGGTGATTACTTCCTTGGGAGCATCACTCTTGCTTGAAGCCATTGGGGGCTTCTCGGCAGCCTTCTTGGGTGCAACAAAAGGAGCAACATCTAATTTCTTTGTCCCCTCTGGGACATCAGGCTTATTTCTTTTTGCCACTCCAGCAAAGGCATCTTTCTCGAAGATAGCAGGAACTCTTCTTTTACCCATTTTCTGGCTCAAGGGAATGTGAGATTCAGGAGAAGAGTCCTCAGGAGCTGGCTCTGGTTCAGTATTGATGATCACAAGGCGAGCAGTAAAAGAGGATGTATAGCTCTTATACTGCAACAAGTATGAAGCAGACCTAATGTGCTCGTCTGCAACTTTCTGATGCAAGCCCCAGATAAGTTTCAAATGTTTTATGTTAACTTCCGTTTCCTTTGGAGCTTTCCTTTTACCATCAACTGCAAATAAATACACATTGAAATATCAGTCACACATTTTATCAAACATGATAAAAGCACAATTTCAGATATAAAATAAAATAAAAATAACCTATCCCATTGCCATAGGGAGGGCATCTAGGACCCTGGTATACTTCATCTCCAACTAAAGGGGCATGTTGCCTATTTTTAATAACAACCCCGTGTTCGAAATAATCCCTATTGGCATCAGGGAGGTTGACTACTAAAGCCCTATTCAAAAATCTGGTTTTTAAGTAAAAAGTATTATCTAGAACTGCCCATCTATAGCAAAACATAATCTCAGGAATTCCTATGCGAGTTCCATGAGTTTGATTTAACCTATACACCCCGTTAACTATTCTCCATGTGTTGGGGGCTATTTTTGCAGGAACAACATCAAAGTATTGACAAAATTCTAAGCATAAAGGGTTTGGTGGAAAAGAAAATCCACACTCAGCAATAAAGAGGCTGGGGAACCAATGTCCCTCAGCCAAGCGAAAATAATCTGAAGGTTCAGAAAGCTCCTCCAGAGTTACCCAAAAAGGGATAGAAAAGTCAGAATGGAATTTCTCAAGAGATTCAATAAGGTAAACCATGATGAATAAAAGAAATGAAGAAGGAGGAAGAAGATCTTACAGAAAAAGGGGGATCTGTTGACAACGAACGGAGGAAAAGATGAACGCACAGAGAGAGAGAGAGAGAGATAATGGAAAACTCGAAAACAGAAATTGGAAAAAGTAGAAGACGATGGGATCGTTTGCGACGCTTAAATACTTTGCCTCGGGAAACGGTGAAAGAAATGATTACAAAAAGAAAATATTACGCTACCGGCGGCTAAAAGGACAAAAAAAAATGCGCGAAGTTTGAAGCGTTTATAAAAATTCAAAAAGGCTGATTCTGCGAATTTGGAAGGAAAAATAAATACGGAGGAAATGCTCCTAAAAATCAGGAGGATCATTTAAAATTGCCATATTCCGAGAAAGAATGTTCCATACTCCTCAAATTTCGAACTATGAAACATTGGGGGCTTCTGTTGATACCAAAATTAATATGCTGACGTGGATGAATCACAGGAAGACACGTGTCAGTCTACATGGCACATACAAACATTTCTACAATCACTTTAGCAACGAGGAACTCTGCCTCCCCGATCAACTCAAACACTTCGAGGAACTTCACTGCTACGAGGAACTCTTGAATGACGAGCAACTAAGGCGGTCCGAGCTGCATCTCGACCATAGCATTAATTGCCAGGTAATAAACAGTTCAACTATTCATTGAATGCTTATCATACAGATGTATACACTTAAAGGGCATTAATTGTTTACCCTTTCACATGTACAGCCTAAGGGCTATAAATACATTGTATCATCCTCATTGAAAGGGGACCGGAATTTCTTTATCAACCCTGTAATCGAGAATTCCCAAACATTCAGCAATAACAGAAACAGTGGCCGTAGACCATTCTTATAAGGCTGAACCACTTTAAAAATTCTTTGTCTAATTTAAATTTATCTGTGATTAAAGAATTAGAAGCAATCTAATTTTTTACATCAACAGTGGGTATTATAGAAACATGAAATGATATGGGATTACAATCAAGCCATTAACACAAATGTTAAGAATAAATTTGTTTAAGTGGACTCCCAAAGCAATTGCAACCTTTAATCAATTAAAGGATGCAATGACTACCACACATGTGCTATCCTTACCCAATTTTACTAAGGAGTTTGTAATCGAAACATATGAAAGCAATGACTTCATTAGTGCGCTATTGATGCAAGATGATATACCAATTGCATATGTCAATAAAGTTTTACTTATGAGGCCTATTTACTTATAAAAAGGAGTTATGGGATATTTCTTGTTATTATACAGAATTGGATGACTTATTTGTATGGTCACTATATCATTATAAAGTGAGATCATTAAAGTTTGAAGTACCTTCTGGAACAAAGACTTTTAAATATTCTATAGCAAAAGTGGTTGACCAAACTTATGGGATTGGATTATACTATCTATTACAAGAAAAGGGTGGACAACACAGTGTCTAATGCTCTTTGTAGGAGAAAGGAGGGTTGCTGTACAATTATCTAAGTTATTCGAGCCAATCGGTTAGAAGAGATTCACAACAGTTTGATTAATGATGCATTAGCTGAGGTACTCTTAATCAAACTCATGAACAACCTAACTGAAGTAGGAGACTATACTCTAAACAATGGGTTTATCAGGCATAATAGGAAACTCTATACATGCTTTAAAGGGGACCTACGATAAAAGGTGATACAAATGTTACGTGACTCTCTGAAAGGGGTTTACTCAGGATTCAAAGCCATCTTAAAAAGGAATGGGCAGTTATTTTATTGGCTTAACGTCTCTAAGAACGTTAAGGGGCATATCTCAATTTGTGACATCTGCCAAATACATAAGGGTAAGAACCTAACCTACCTTGTACTTTTGCATCCACTCCCAATTACTGACTAACAATGGCAAGATATTTCTATATAATTCATTGAAGGGTTACCTACCTCCGATGTAAAGAGTGCAATCTTTATTTTTGTTGATCGGATGAGAAAATTTCACCATTTTATTTCCTTAGCACACCCCTATACTGCTATCATTGTTTCCCCAACACTTTTTTAACACCATCCATAAAATCCTTGGCCTTCCCAGCATTATAACATCCGATAGAGGTCCTGTTCTTCTCATCTCGCTTTAGGAGAATCTCTTTAAACTCTTTGGTAGTCAACTCAACCATTATACTGTCTATCACCCCTAAACATATGGACATATAGAGTGATTTAATTAATGCAATTAAAACTACCTTAGGTGCATATGTAGTGATAGACCTAAAATATGGTCTAGGTGGTTTTCTATTTCATAGTGGTGGTATAATTCCTCTTATCATTCTAGCCTATAATCCTCATCCTTTGAAATGTTATTCGGATACAAACCACCACACCTTTCGATTTCTAACATCATATACCCCGTAACCTAGAACTTAAGCAATTTATGGCATAAAGAAAATCTATCATTCGGTTGTTAAGGGAGAGACTCCAACAGTCTCAACATAGAATGAAGTTTTTTGTCGACAAACATCGAAGTTATTGAGAGATTGAGATAGATGATTTGGTCTACCTTAGACTCCAAACTTATAGACAATCTACAGGGGCAGCTTGAAGAAATCCGAAGCTTGTGGTAAAATATTTTGGGCCTGAAATTTTTTTACAGAAAAGAGGAAAAGTGGCTTACCAATTGGATTTATGAGATACTCTTACTATTAATCTTGTGTTTCATATATCCTTATTGAATAAATATATTAGCCAACATATTGTCCCTTCTATTCAGCTATCAGTAGTTAATAAGGTCAAATCGTAACTGAACCTACAGTCAAATCACAACTAAACCTATTGATGATGCTGAAATCTAGCACCACCAGGTAAGTGATGATGAGCTCAAACAATAGTAACCATGGCAGCCATAGAGATGTAAGCGTATAAGTATATAGAAGGAGATGAGTATAAGAGGAGTAAGGCAATGATGTATAGTGGTTCAGCCAATTAGGCTTACATCCACTGTGAGTGTGTGATCCACTAAGTATATGCACTAATGGCCTTGGATACAATGCACATAAGCTCACTTTCTCTCTCTACTGTGTGCACAAGCAGAGTTTTTACTAGGGTTACAATTATCCATCTCTTTTTCTGTAAGGTTGTAGGTGACAAGTATATATAGGTCTTGGGGGGTGAAGTGTACCCCCCAAGTATGCATGGTGCATATGAATGATGATCTGGCCAATCTCCTGTTGACACCTGTAGATGCTAAATGATGACATAATATTCCCTCACGTGAGGGTGTGAATTGGTTATAACGATATTCCACGTGCCATGTGAGCCTCACGCGCACTGTTCTACGCGTCTCCCAAACCACGCGCTGTGATGATGTCACCCTCAGCCTATGATATGAGGTCGAGGGCAAAGTTCCTTCTGATGGTGAATCAGGCCCAAATTAGGCCTCGTACTGTCGTATCCTCGTAGGGTCGTCCGGAGACTGATGAAGGGTCGGCTCCCTAAGGGGTTGTCCGGAGCCTGATGAAGGGTCGCCCCCCCGAGGGATCGTCTGGAGTCTGATGAAGGGTCGGCCCCCTGAGGGGTCGTTTGGTTGAAGGGTGCCCTCGGCCTGGTCGAGGGTACATATGGGTATATCAATCACCCCCCAGCCCTTAGCCATAGATGATGCTGAGAGGGCTGAGGGATAATGTTGCTTTTGAGACAAGTGTGTGGTCTGTTGGATGAGTGATACCTGGGCAAATACTCACTGTCGTTCTAGCTTCCAAGGTGTGGCGGCTACACACGACCTAGGACTTTGTGCCCTAATGATGCCCTCCTCGTGGGCTGTGCTCTATCTTGGTTAATGGGCCCACTCATTACTAAGGTATTTAAGAGATTTTTGAAACCTTTCCTTCTCTTCTTCTTCTTCGTGCCCAAGCTCTCTCTCTCTCTAGATTTCCAACAGACAGACCTACAAATTTTGACATTTTGAGTTTGGCACTCTCTCTCCTTCCTCAGGTAATCTCTCTGCCCAGTGTCATCTTTATTTTCATTTCTTTTTTTCTTTCTTGCTTTAGGCTTGTAGTGTCGAACTTAGGCTGTTTCATATTATTTCCGGCATCTTCTCCGGCGACTGGTTTTTGAGTGTTCTTAAGTTTTCTTGAGTAAAAACCCTTGATTTCTTTTGTTTCAATCCCAAAGTCCAACCTGGTCAACTATAAACTTGTTTGTAGTTGGATTAGTCAAATTCTCCCAAGTGTAGGGTCTCCCCTTTGATGCCTAGGAGGCTTTACAACTTAGCTGAGGAATTTCCTTCCCTGAGAGAGAAGTTATTTGTTGAGATCAGACAAATAGAGGAAGAGGAGGAGAGAAGACGAGGGGCCGACCCTAATTGGGTACGACCCATCTTTCCCATTCCTCTCACCACAATAAAACCATTTGAGCCATCTAAGTCTTATGGATCGTCTTGTCGTCCAGTCGAGAGTCATTCAAGTGAGATGGACGAGAGAGCGTCGTCGCCAACTGGCGCTGGACCTTCTGGGAGAGGAGAGGCGTCTGACCTAAGCCCAGGCCGACAGGCCGAAGGTATGGTTTCTTCTGAGGCTGTCCCTGTGACAACTCTATCTCCACATGCCTTCCAAATGGTTTTTCCCCAGAGGTCTCTGACAGGTGATGAGGCCGAGGGAGAGGGGACAGAGGACGGGGTGAGGACTCAAATGTTGATCAGGTTGACACATCTCATGCCTCGTCTTATATTTCCTCGGTCAGGTATCGTGACCTTCTTTTATGGAGGCATGCATATGGTGTTCTTCCCACCATATCTATGAGGGTTCCCTCTGAGGACGAGAGGGTCTTTGAGGGTGAAGAGGGAGAGATAGCGGTATACGAGCAAATGTTCAAGGTAGGTGTCAGACTCCCTTTACATCTTGCTGTCGTAGATATTTTGTCAGCCCTCAGCGTTACCCCCTCTCAACTTCCTCCCAACTCTTGGAGGACGATCCTTGGTTATATCTCCTTATGGAAAAATGCTTTCACTGATGAGACCTCGGCCGACGTATTCTTGGCATGTTACAATATCACCTCCTCGTCCAAACAGCTGGGTACTATCACCTGGGAGTGAGGAGGTCTGATAAAAAACTTCTCCACGTGGTACAAGCCTCCAACCACGATTGGAAAAAGAGATTCTTCTTTATCTTCGGAGAGTGGGAGTTCTCTACCGAGGCACAACCTGTAGCCGATGGTCCGAGGGTTCTCAGAAGATGGTCTAACCCTTCAATGAATGCCAGGTCAGACCCCAGACTTAGTTTGGAAGAGAAATACATAGTTGAGTATCTGAGAGGACAAGGGAGAGGGAGTGAACTTACAAAGTTTGAAGAGCTGATGACCCCTCGGTTCCTCAAGGAAACTGGTCTGAGGGTCGGCCCCCTGACAGAACTATGCGAGTTATACTTAATACCAGTGTTTTATTCTTTACTTTTTCCAAGTGTTTCCTCTTTATCTTTGCACTTTTCTGACGTGTCGTCCTCTTTTCAGGTCGTCCTGATGGTATATGAGACTATCTCTGGGAAATGACTGCTCCCAGTTTACTATCAGGCTTGGCCAAGAAGAAAGGCAAGGAGCCTCAGCAAGCTCCGAGGAAGATGAAGGCCGTGGGGCCGACTGTTGTTGAGCCGATTGCTGACAGCCACAAAGCTTGAGACTCCTGTTGACCCTCGGCCGGACTCAAGGACGAGGACAAGGGTAGAGTCGTCTGAGGGGGATGGCTCCTCTTCCAGCATGGGGGCCTTCTGGTCCCAGAACTTGGCGCTTCTGAAGGCCGAGTCATCTTCCCTCATTGCGAACCTAAGGGCAGCCAAGGCGTCCATATTTTCTGCCCCCTCGACTGCTGACTATGAATTTCTGTCAAAGATGCCTCCAGCAAAGGTGTATGACTATGGTCTACATGCTCTAGCTCAGGTACTTATTCTCCCTTCATTCCCTTAGTTGAATTCTTTCACTAACTGTTTTCTCGACCTCTTGACAACTGTTTATTATTTCTGTGCAGTCTGTATGCGCCTTTACCTCGGCTACTAAATTGATGGCTAAGAATCAGGAGAAATTTCATGAGGCCGAGAGGGCCATCCAGCATGAGGCCGACCTGCAGACTGACTTAGAGACTGCAAGGGCTGAGCTTGAGAGTGCCAGAACTGAACATGCAAGAATTTTGGATGAGTTGACGAGGCAGCACGATGAGGACCTGAAGGCCAAAGACTTGCTCATTAAGGAGAGGGATGAAGCCTTGACCAACCAAGGGACTCAGTTCAAGGTTGAGCTGTCTAAGGCAGTGAGGAAGGCAGGGGCCGACGCTGTGGAGGCCTATAAACTCTCAGACGAGTTCCAAGGCTTCGGTCTTGAGTACTTGGAGAGAGGGATAAGGACGGCCTGTCGGTTGGTCGTCCTCAAGTTCGGCGATGTCATCTCTTCAGTCCGTCCCTCTTTGGATGCAGTTCAACTGGACGACCCCTTGATTGCCGAGGCTCTAATCCAGGTGGAATCTCAACATGCAGAAGGCACATGCACGTCTGAGGCTCAGCCTGTCATAGTCGTAGAAGAATCTCTAGCAGGTGTTGAGGCCTTGCCCTCTAATATTTCTCAATAGGGTGGCTGTCTGTAGCCTATACCCTTTTCGTGTATTTAATATTTTTGTACTCTTCTTTTGTTAAACAAGACATTGTAACATTTATTCTATGGTATCGTCTCTCTTTGCTGTCTTCATATTCGTTCCTTGTGTGATTTGCAATATGATGTTTTTAACAATATTACTAACCCCTCCCTCTTCTTTCTTGAGGACCATGGTGGGGTCGTCCCCTCCATGCGACCTCATTATAGACGAGGGTTCTAATGACCAAATTAATGGTTTTAAACAAAGTTTTCCCTCATCTTTCTTGAGGACCATGGTGGGGTCGTCCCCTCCATGCTACCTCATATAGCCGAGGGTTATAATCACTACATTAATGGTTTTAAACAAACTTTTCCCTCGTCTTTCTTGAGGACCATGGTGGGGTCGTCACCTCCATGATACCTCATTATAGCCGAGGGTTATAATCACCAAATTAATGGTTTTAAACAAAGTTTTCCCTCGTCTTTCTTGAGGACCATGGTGGGGTCGTTCCCTTCATGCGACCTCATTATAGCCGAGGGTTATAATCACCAAATTAATGGTTTTAAACAAAGTTTTCCCTCGTCTTTCTTGAGGACCATGGTGGGGTCGTCCCCTCCATGCTACCTCATTATAGCCGAGGGTTATAATTACTAACTAAATGGTTTTAAACAAAGTTTTCCCTCGTCTTTATTATGGACCATGGTGGGGTCGTCCCCTCCATGCGACCTCATTATAGCCAAGGGTTATAATGAACAAATTAATGGTTTTAAACAAAGTTTTCCCTCGTCTTTCTTGAGGACCATGGTGGGGTTGTCCCCTCCATGCTACCTCATTATAGCCGAGGGTTATAATGACCAAATTAATGGTTTTAAATAAAGTTTTCCCTCGTCTTTCTTGAGGACCATGGTGGGGTCGTCCCTTCCATGCTACCTCATTATAGTCGAGGGTTATAATGACCAACTAAATGGTTTTAAACAAAGTTTTCCCTCATCTTTCTTGAGGACCATGGTGGGGTCGTCCCCTCCATGCTACCTCATTATAGCCGAGGGTTATAATGACCAAATTAATGGTTTAAACAAAGTTTTTCCTTGTCTTTCTTGAAGACCATGGTGGGTTCGTCCCCTCCATGCTACCTCATTATAGCCGAGGGTTATAATGACCAAATTAATGGTTTTAAATAAAGTTTTCCCTCGTCTTTCTTGAGGACCATGGTGGGGTCGTCCCCTCCATGCTACCTCATTATAGCCGAGCGTTATAATGACCAACTAAGTGGTTTTAAACAAAGTTTTCCCTCATCTTTATTGAGGACCATGGTGGGGTCGTCCCATCCATGCTACCTCATTATAGCCGAGGGTCATTCTCTGAAGATGTTTCCACGCGTACTAGAACTGATAAACACAAGATGGGACACAAAGATCTGATATTTCTCATTAATTTTCCAAGTGTTCTGTCGGAGCAACACCTATTATAATTATGGTCCATCAAGACCTTACAACACTATTGATAGTATTTTTTCAAATGATCTGCATTCCAGGGGTTGGAAAAGGGTTCCCCCTCTAGGTTTTCTAGCCTATAGGTCCCTAGGACAACTTCATCGATGACCCTATATGAGCCGTGCTAATTAGGATGGAGCTTGTTGGGATTCTGCCAAGTCTTTTTGAGGACCGAGTTCCCTACCGCAATTGGTCTCTGTTTCACCCTCTGATTGTAAAACCTTACAGTCCTCTGCTGGTAGGCGACTTGCCTTATCTCGACATCTTCCCTCCTTTCCTCAATCAGGTCTTAATCGAGTCTCCTCTCTTCTGTATTTCTCTGGGGGTCATACATTGGGACCCTATGAGTAGAAAACCCAATCTCAGTGGGGATGACGTCTTCTGAGCCATAAGCTAGCATGAATGGGGTCTCTCCGATAGAGGTTCTCACTGTCGTCCTATAGGCCCACAGCACGGCATATAACGCCTCGACCCATCTTCCTTTTGCCTCCTCAAGCCTCTTCTTGATTCCATCTAGGATTGTCCTGTTTGTAACCTCTGTCTGTCCATTAGCCTGAGGTCGGCCCGGGGTAGAGAAGAATTGTTTGATACTCACCCTTTCACAGTACTTCTATAGAGAGGCATTTTTGAACTGAGTCCCATTATCCGAGATGCGGGTGTTGGGGAGACCATATCTGCATATAACATTTTTCCAGATGAACGGAAAGGTCTTCTGTTCTATAATCGTGACCATCGGTTCGGCCTCCACCCATTTTGAGAAATAGTCAATCGCTACGATGAGGAACCGATAGTTATTGGCTATTCTTGGTAGGGGTCCTACTAGATCGATCCTCCACACTGCAAATGGCCATGGGGATGTAATGGAGGTAAGAGTTTGATGAGGTTGGTGAGGGATGGTGGCAAATCTCTGGCATTTATCGCACTTTTTTACATATGCCGCGGCATCTTTCCCCAAGGTCGGCCACCAGTACCCTTGGGTGATCACCCTCTTCGCTAAGGATTTGCCCCCAATGTGGCTTGAGCGCGATCCTTCGTGCACATCTTGCAGAATGGAAGGGACTTCTGAGGGATGCACACACCGAAGTAAGGGTAGCAAAAACCCCTTTTTGTACAAAGTGTCTCCAATGAAAGTGAATTTTGCAGCCCTGTATCTCAGCTTCTTCCTTTCTTGCCTTGCTTCAGGCATCTCTCCCTCTTTAATGTATCTGATCAGAGGGTCCATCCATGAAGCCTCCTAAGAAACATTCAGGCAAGTTCCAAGTGTCCCCCAGCATCTTCAATAGTTGGCCGAAGAAAAATTTCCACTGGAACCGTCCTCCTGATGTCTGTCCTGGTCGCCGAGGCCAACCTAGCAAGGGCATCAGCTCGACCATTATCGAGCCTAGGTATCCTCTTTAACCTTACTTCTCTGAAGCTCTTCAGCAATGACCACACCTTCTCAAGGTACCTAGCCATCCTCTTGTCCTTGGCCTCGTAGGCTCCTAGTATCTGATTCACTACTAGCCTCGAATCACTATGAACCAAAATCTGGCTGACACTAAGAGATTTGGCCAAGGAGAGGCCTGCTATCAAGGCCTCATATTCGGCCTCGTTGTTGGAGGATTTAAAGTTAAACCTCAGGGCGTACTCAATGTCTGTGCCATCGAGTGCTGATACTATTAATCCAGCTCCACTCCCGCTTTCGTAAGAGGACCCGTCGACCAAGAGACTCCACACAGTATGTTTTTCCAAGAAACTTACCTCGGTGAGTGACCCCTGTCTAAAGAGATATCTTCCCTCTTCGTTTTTAGCCACTTTCCTTCTAGCGGTGCTTGTCTCAGCCTTAGCTGTAGGTGTGTCAGTGAGCCTACCTTGTCGAGTATCTGTCTTCCCAAGGCTCTCACCCTCGGCTTCATCATCTTTCCTGCTGTTGACAGCAGTTCAGCCATCGTCCTCGGAGGGTCTTCAGCAAGCTTCCATAACAGCTTCCCGTTTTGGAGTCCTTCAATCACGGCTGTCATAGCTATGCTCTCCTCATAGTCTTCCACTTCCACATTCTCTTTGTTGAATCTGGATATGTAGTCCCTTAGACTCTTATTTTTTCCTTGCTTAACATAGAGCAGGTGGGTGGTCTTCTTCTGTGGCCTCATCCCGAAGCAGAAATTATGGATGAACCGGTCTGCCAACTGCTTAAAGTTTTCAATGGAGTTTTTTGGGAGAGATGTGTACCAGACAAGTGCAGCCCCAGTCAGGGTACCAGAGAAAGCACGACACCTCATCTCATCCGAGATACAGTATATGTCTGTTACTGATTGATACATCTCAACATGGTGGATAGGGTTGGTGCTCCCGTCATATCTTGGTGTGACCATAGGTGGCTTGAACTTTGATGGCGTAGGGAAGTTGACTATCTTCGCCACAAAGGGTGAGCCTATGGTGTATCCCCTCTGAAGAGGGTCCCGGATTTTCAGTATATCGCCAATCTTATCCTCCAATCGCTGGATCGAGTCATTCCAGGGCCTCGTAGGGTCGGCTTGGCCGATGTTATACCCTACCGCCTCTTTGAGGACGGAGGGTCCTGCCGCGGCTGGCCTGTGTCGGATGTTTACTTCCCCCTGGCCGTCGTCTCGTCCTAGGGGCTGGCCCCCATGGGGTCGGTCGTCTACTGCCTCCCTTCTGGACCTTGCAGTGCTCCTTGATCTGGACAATTTTTCTCGTAGGTCATTCACTGGGCCCAGCCTCTCAAAGGCCGACCCTCTGCTCAGGCGATCGAAAGTAGAGCCTCTCGGGCGATCGTCAGGGTTTTGCCTTTCGCACTTCCCTCTGCTCTCCTGGAGGGGTCGTACAGTATTGTTGGAGACCTCATACGGCTCCCAGCATTCTATGGGGGCCTCCTCTCCCTCCAGATGATCATACCTGTCTTCAGGGCAAGGGTTTCCTTGCTTCCCCAGGTGTAGACGTCGGGGGTCAGAAACATCCCTACGCCGCTGAAGGGGTGGCAGGTCTTTGCGTGGTGCCTGGGGTGGTCCCCTGGCCTCATGCTGTCCTGGGGATGCTGCCGGAGTAATCATCTCAGGTGAGACCCCTGGTGGTCTTAGTATGTTCTGGATCAGAGCTGTGAACTGCTCCTCCATGATCCGCTGGCTCGCTGCCAGAGACTTCAAGGCTGCCTCCACATCAGCCATCTCAGACTGCGGTGGTGGCTGACTGGAACTGGGTCCTCCCCCATCATCCGGTAGGGAAATGGTGGTGGTGGCATCTCCGGTGCCATTATTTGAGCTATGAAGAGCTGAACTGAAGAAGGTTTATAAGCTTGAGGACCTTAATGGGTCTCTTTTAATGGTGAAACATCTCCACACAGGGGGAGAACTGGCTCACCACTAGAGTGCCCAGTGAGGTCAAGCTGTATTCAAGGAAGAGATGTCTTCTCGTTCCCACAGACGACGCCAAACTGATGATGCTGAAATCTAGCACAACCAGGTAAGTGATGGTGAGATCAAACAATAGTAACCATGGCAGCGATAGATATGTAATCGTATAAGTATATAGAAGGAGATGAGTATAAGAGGAGTAAGGCAATGATGTATAGTGGTTCAGCCAATTAGGCTTACATCCATTGTGAGTGTGTGATCCACTAAGTATGGGCACTAATGGCCTTCGATACAATGCACATAAGCTCACTTTCTCTCTCTACTATGTGCACAAGCAGAGTTTTTACTAGGGTTACAATTATCCATCTCTTTTTCTGTAGGGTTGTAGGTGACAAGTATATATAGGTCTTGGGGGGTGTAGTATACCCCCCAAGTATGCATGGTGCATATGAATGATGATCTAGCCAATCTCCTGTTGACACTTGTAGATGCCAAATGATGACATAATATTCCCTCACGTGAGGGTGTGAATTGGTTATAGCGGTCTTCCACGTGCCATGTGAGCCTCACGCGCACTGTTCCACGCGTCTCCCAAACCATGCGCTGTGATGATGTCACCCTCGGCCTATGATATGAGGCCGAGGGAAATGTTCCTTCTGATGGTGAATCATGCCCAAATTAGGCCTCGTACTATCGTATCCTCGTAGGGTCGTCCGGAGACTGATAAAGGGTCGGCCCCCTAAGGGGTCTTCCGGAGCCTGATGAAGGGTCGGCCCCCTGAGGGGTCGTCTGGAGTCTGATGAAGGGTCCCCCCCCCCCCTGAGGGGGTCGTCTGGAGCCTGATGAAGGGTCGGCCCCCTGAGGGGTCGTCTGGTTGGAGGGTGCCCTCGGCCTGGTCGAGGGTATATATGGGTATATCACCTATAGTTGTGCCAGATTATAGAGTCATTCGTACGAGGAACAAACCAGGAGTGCAACTCTTAATTCAGTGGTTTAATACGATAAGGGAGGATGCCACATGGGAGTTCTATGATAAAGTGATCAAAAGATTTATGAGATTTGATCCTTGAGGTTAAGGATCATGTGGCCATCCCGAGGGGATCCGAGGTGGGCTTCCCCCTCTTCCTGTGCGTACGCGCGAGGCATTTGATCGTGATCAATATGGGGTAATATGTAGAGATAGAGTCGCTAATGTATATTTTACAAAACAGGCAAAAGAAATGTTGTCTTCTCTATAGAACGACATTAAGGATAATAGTGATGCTCAAGAAACCAAGTAGCTCAAAGGTCGAGGAACTAAATTATGGAATGGGAAGGTGTTAGGCACCCATACCGCCCTTTCGGTCGCTCATGGGATTGTGTTAATCTTCTCCAGTTAGACTCCATGAATTGTGTTCTTATGTTCATAACATAGATAGAACATGGAATCATTCGACTTACGTTCCGAAAAAGGAAGGTGTGTGTTAATCCTTAGGAGTGTTCCTAAATACAATGTTAGCATTTACCGAGTAACAAGTCGTTATGGAAGATACACGCATGCAAGAATATGAAATCCATTAAGAATATATATATATAATAATACAATGCAACAAATGTGTATATGGTAGGACTCGAGTCTAGGCTTTTATCCAAGACTTCTACGTAGCCTAAGGGGCATCAAAGTCCACGTATTTTGAAGATAACATGGGGTGGGGTTTAATCCATAAATCCAAATGGGGGATTTCTCCTATATGTGCGCGTAGGGGTAAACGTGCTTTATGTGTGAGAGTGTGTAGTGAGAATAAACTCTCCTTTTCTTGTTTTTGTTTTTTTATGAAAATAAAGTATGTGTAAATACTAATAATAAAGGTTTGAGATTAAGGCAAGTGATGTAATAAAATAAAGTGATAAAGTATAAATAAAACAACTAATGCTAAAATAAGAGAATTTAAAGAAGGATGAAGAATTGGACCTCCTTATGAAGACTTGAAGTGGATCTTGATTGTTGATGCGCCGATCTCACAATGAAACAATGGTGGAATCAGGAGATGGGAAGAATTTACTAATGAAATATGAAAAGGATGGAATGAATGTGGGAAATAGGCTATTTGAGAGGGTAACAACACTAAATTAGAGAGAATGTTCTCTGAATTGCTGAGAGGGATGTTCAGGGATATCTTTCAAAGTGAGGTCATGGACTCTATTATAAGTCCAAGGGGGTGTCGATTATCTGAGTCCTTGACCTACCTATCGACATAGAACCCCAAGCGCACTACCAATAGGCAGGGTCCTGAGTGTCCGATTCGGCAGTCTAAAACAGATTTTTCAGAAAAAATGGTTGTTAAATTCAAACCATAAGTTAGAATTGTGCATGGGGTTGACCGATGGAAATTGTATTCAGAGTCCTGTAAGAATCCATGAACTACTCTCGACCCGTAGACAGGAAATTTTTGAGGAAAATGGATCGTTCATCCAAATCGTAAGGCCGATTCATGAATATGACGGATCATTGGAAATGGTATTTAGTGCCCTTAGGGATTTCATTCCGATCCGTTTGTTTTGGAGAGTTGACCAAGGTGAAATGGGGCCTGAACCCCGGTGACCTTTTAGAGTAAAATGGGTGGTTTGTCGGTACCGTACGACTGATTTGCACAGGGTCCAAAGCATTAGAAAGGTTATTCAAAGTCCTTCGAATATTCATTCATCTTTTTTTAAATCTGGAGAGTTGACTGGAGTTAAACGGGACCTGGGAGATCCCGATGGCTTCCAGATCAATATTTAGGGCAAAATGGACCGTCCGTCCCTACCGTTAGGACGATTAGTGCATGGGGAGGACCGTTGTAAAGAGGATTTAGAGACTTTCAAAGATTCATGAGGTTTCACTCAGATAAGAAAGTTAAATGGAGTCAAACGGGGCTCGAGAGTGCCTGGTGGCCTCTAGATCGATTTTTGATAGTAAAACGGATCGTTCGTCTGAACCGTAAGGGTCATTCATGCACGGGACAGATCGTTAGAAAGGGTATTCATAGAATTTTGAAGATTCATCGAGATTTTTCATTGATGAGGAAGTTGACAAGAATTAAATGGGGCCTGGTTGCGCTCGATGGCCGCTAGATCAATACTCAGAGGATGACCTAGGGTTTACGGTGAACATGCGAGTGCTAAGGACCTAAGGAGGTGCTTAGGGCTGTCCTAGGATGGGGTGTATACAAATCATTTCAAGGATAGGCGAGTTGTTGGAATCCAAGAAGTTTAATTTAAGATGGTGAGAGCTATAGAATCGAGGCCATTATAATTAGTAACAAAAAAGGTAACTGAATCAGTCAGTCATTTTTTATGGTTTCTAGTTAGTTAGCTAAAATATTTTTACCGATTCTTGTCATTAATTTATGTATTAAATAGTTCTAGCTATAATAATTCGAGGCTAGAAATGAATCTATTAATTCCCTCCCAATTCTCGTTCTCTATTTCATCTCCATTTTTTTTCTCACATTTGTCTCAAATTTCATTCTCTAATTCTTTTCTCAACCTAATTTGTTCTTTAATTCTCATTAAAAATTCAAATAAAAAATAAATTATGAGTTCAATTGTCAGCTAATCCTGACATAACCTCTTATCATTAATATGATTATTTTTACATTATTCCATTTACTCATTATCACATGGGTACTCTGAAGCTATAGCCAAATTCCAATTTCTGCGTATCGTAATTTACTTTATCAATGACCTTATTATGAGTATAAAAAGTTCCCAAATTAGGTTTTAACATTAAAGAATTTACATGAAGATTATAATACGCTTGAATTAAATATTTAGTATAACAATCATCATTATCATAAAACCTAAATAATTCTATACATTTTCACAATTAATGCATAAATTTATCCCCATCATCTTATGGTATATTTACAATCCAATCACGTGGTTTTAAACATCCAACATATTCCAAAGATCTACTAATTTCAATAATAAGGGTTTAGGAAATTCTTAATGTAAATATTGTCTAATCCATAAAGAAATTCTTATTTCATATTTCCATAACAAAGCTCGTGATTATACACACACACACACACACACACACACACACACACACACACACACATATATATATATATATATATATATATATATATATATCTTAATTAGAAAATATTTTTTGATAGAAAAGTTATTGCTTCAAAAAACATATCTTTCATACAAAAAATCTTCTGAATCCAACTTTGTGTCATCGATTCTATCAATATTTAAGAAGGTTTATTAATTAATAATGATGGTGTTGAAATCGAGCCTCACCTACTATGTGTCCTAAGAGTAGGAGGAAGTGTTCTTGAGTAGAATTATAAGGAAAAAAGTACGTGTATTAGTTTAGTACCTTTGGTATGGTAATTATGTCCACTCTTTAGGTGTTTCTTTTTGGTATATTCAATATGAAGGAGGGTAAGACAAGTATAACCATCCTAAGACTTTTTCTAAGGTGGTTCAAAAGGGGTCTAATGTAAGAGACTTATGCATGGTTGATTTGGTAGCCATATAGTTATATTTCTAATGGGGTCTAATGTAATGGTTAACATATATATATATATATATATATATATATATATAAGACCAAGGCCTTTTCATCTCCACTGGTAAGGCATGTGGTTTATTACACCACATGTCAGGAGTTCAAACCCCACTAGCACCATTTTGCATTAGTACATCTTATGGTAAGGCATGTGATAGTGGTTAAATTGGGAACAATTTAACCATCGATCACAACAGTATGGATTAATCCTTATTATGGTTTGAGATAAATGATTGAGGCATATTTTGTTTTACTGAATCTTCATTTGTCCTCTATTTAACTACCGACAGGTGAGGCTTTTTTAGATTGAACTAAGACTCCTTTGACAATACTCTTTTATATAAACACATGTGGTGATGAACTTTTGAGGTCCCTACTTTGTTTTACATATTCGACATTGCTTGATGAAGTCTTCGGATGGTTCTAATTGCCTTGATGTGACCATTAAAGAGTCCTTGAGGGGATCTAACTTTAGTTAGGTGGCCTAATTTTTTTGCTAAAGTTGTTGAGTATAAGGTTGAGGTATTCACCCACATATTCTGACCTCGATTCGAGACTCAGGACCTCTTCCCAAGTTTTAGAGTTAAGGATCATACTTGGTATCATTAGTATCCCCTATTATTTATTTCATAACATGGAACATGCAATAACTAGTAATCATGATGTAAGGGTATTTAGGTATTTAACTTGAAGATTCTTTCCCAAGTGAGATTTATTGAAACAATCTAGCCATTATAATGAAGAAGGTGGAGTGCTAGAATAGATTGGACTATTAGCGTGCTTGAGAGGTTAAAGTCGATCGCTCTTAGTCTATAAATGCTTACTAGTCTCCACTTATTTTCCCAATGCACTCTTGCAAAGCTATGAATTTCACCAACTTTTGGTCTTTTTTCTCCCTGTCTCCTTTTATTATTTTTTTCTTAAGTCTTTTTAATAATTTTCGTGGCTTCTAAGAAATCCTTCCCCAAAGTGTAACCTTTCTCCTCTAGTAGTGGATCACCCTACCACACAGGATGTTGATCATTTAACTATAGGGGAGGGAACCCCCTTTCCTTATCGCCCTTTGTAGGATAAAGTTTTATAATTGCTCATTTTTTTTACTTGGCTTATCCCACTGCACCATCGTAATTGCTGCCACATATTCTATGACAAGAAGTTGATGACATTTGTAAGTTTGAATATCGTTCGGTACAACTTTACCCGAGAAGAGTTATGGGGTAGTTTGACAAAGACATTAACATTCCAAGGGTTTATATTTTTAAAGAGATTGCATCTCAAAATGTTTTGTAAGAAAATTTTTAAATCTCGCTAAATCGTTAAAATGAGATTTTCATGTCTTTTGAACAAGTTACACAATGTTGTAAAACGAGAACCTATCGTTTGAATGAAATCTGGGATGACGCCTTTTGGTCTATTCAGGAATGTCGTTCAAAGTTTTGTTGGATATCGTTCAAAAGATAATAGATACGATGTTAGAATGAATTTTCCACATTTTCAAGAGATCTAAAGCGAAGCGCTCTGGAATGTCATTCAAAGATTGGAAACCTGTTCGAATAAAAAAAGGTTACTGTTGGAACGAGGTACCAGGTCATTCGAATGGGCACGAGTTTTTATTTTTTAATTAAATCTGATTCAAATCTATAATGCCTATCATTTTTTGCAAAAATTTCTTTATAGATAGGGATAGGGGATAAGAGTTTTAAATAACTCATATGTTACCTTTTGCAAGCTATTTTAGAGTTTCTTTTGTGATCAAACCCTGCCATTTTTCATCTAAACCCCTTAGAAATTTGGAGATCACTTTACCAAATTAAGAAGAACACATTATTTTTCAAACACCCATGTAGATTTCATCTCTATGGATGATTTGTGGGGATGATAATCTACTACTAAAGAAGAAGGTTAATCGGTAGATACCGTGGGAAGACTGGTTCTTGTTAACGATGCTGAACCATTTTCTTGATTTAGAAGACTTGAAGAACTGTGCATTATACTTAGTGACCTAAGTAGTCTGTAAGTCATCTAGTGTTTTTCTATTCTTGTATAGTGATGAAAAATAAAAGTTTTTCCCGAATGGATTTTTTCCTTACATCCTTGCATGCGTGGTTTGGCATTAATTTGGATTTCTTCATTAAAAACACTAAATTAATTCAAGATAAAATTTGGTAAAATTTGAATTTGTGTGTGTTTGGCCTAAGATACTCATCAATTCGTAGAATCTGTATTCTTAAATTGGTATCAGAACAATCTACATTATGTTTTTGTGGGATCCATTAAAAATTTGGGTTTTATGGATTATTTGTGTGTGCCTATTTTAGATGGGTCGAATTGTGAAAACTGAAAAGCTAGGATGAGGTTCGCTTTAAAATATATTGATGAAAGAGTGGCTTGTTTGTGAAAGAGGGTGGAAACCACCTATAGTGACCATTGGCAATGTCATAGGTCCAAAAAATATCTTTTCTTCGACAAAAGATGATTTTAAACTGAGTAATTTTAACTCACATGATTTAAGTGCCGTTTCTGGAGCTGTCACCCCTGATGAGTTCCGTTGCATGTTGATGTGCACCGCATCTAAGAAAGCGGTGGAATATCCTCTAATTCACTTAGAAGGGTGCCAATGTTGTGAAAGCTTTTAAGCTTCAAAACCTCACCACACAGTTTGAGACTACTACCATGCTAGAGTGTGAGTCTTTCGCTAAATTTTATGTACTATTGTCTAATATCGTTAACTCTAGATTTAATTTAGGTGAGGAAATTCTTGAGATAAAAGATTTTGCGATCATTTCTGGCCCGACTTATTCCTAAGGTAACTGTGCTTAATTAGTTAGGTATATTAGATACGCTTAGGTGAGAAGAACTCATAGGAGACCATCAAACGTATGAGATCGACATGTTTCCTAAAATCGTTAAACCTAAAGAAAAGGGAATTGCATTAAAAGTCTAATCTAAAAGGAAAGAGGAAGTGTTGCCTTACTCCGAGTATGATTTTGATCTCGACGATCTTTCCTTTTTTGAAAAAAATAAAAAAAGTCCCTCAAACATAAAAAAGAAAGCATTCCAAAGAAAACAAGAGTTTTGAGAAAGACAAAATATATTAATGAGGCAAGAAAAATTTTGAAAAAGAAAAAAAACTGCCCCAAGAAAGATGATGAGAGATTTTATGAGTGCGAGGGTAGTCAAAGCTCAAGAGTGTGCTACGGGACTAAAGAGACAAGGAAAAGGTAAAGCTGCCTTCAATACCATGCTTAGTTATTACGATGTTGAGTGGGTGGATTTCAGGGATGAATCACCACATAGAAGTAACTTCACCATGTTCATGTAACTTCACCACGTTCATGGCTAGTCATGTTAGTACATCTAGGGCAACTCACATCAATGAGGAAGCTTCTAAACATAATGACCTAGACTGTGAGTCTAGTCATTCCGAAGAGAGTAAAGGATATGACAATTTTAGTGAGGGAGAGAGTGATCTTTAACGTGCTTACGCCGAACTTTATGCTGAATCCTTTAAAATAAAAAATCAAAATAAAGGTTTAACGCTTAAAGTATTATCTTTAAGAAAAAAGTTGAGAGAAGCGAGAGAAAGAGAGTCCTCGATAAGAGTTTCTTTGTGAGGGTATCATTTTAGTTGAGTGGGAAAATGGTGATTTAACCCAAAAAATGGCTACTCTTATGAGAGATCTTCAACCATCTATAGAGACTCCTGAGAAACTTGAAGCCCTTATATTGTAACTCAAAAAAGATCTCGAATGTGTTCGGGAGGTCAAGGTTAATATAGAGGACACATTGAACAAGGTTGGAAAGATTTTCCTTGGTCCCGCTTTAGGTTTTAGGATGAGTAAAGGAATAGGTTAAGACACTGCATACACTTCCCATACCACATCAGAATCGATTCCTAAATTTATGGTTTATTATTATAAGCCTCAACCTAAATAATAAAAGAGTGTTCAACCTAAGAAAGATACCTAAGTTAGACCCAAACAAGTCCATGTTTGCACCTTTTGCAAAAAGAGAGGTCACCTTAGAGAATTTTTCTACAAGTTAGGGAGAATTAAATGTACATAAACTCTTGCGCACCACTATAGAGACTTGGCTAATCTTAGAGAGAAAGTTGAGTTCCTAGTTACGACTTAACAAAGCTTAATGGAAGAATTTCAATGGATTTTTGTTCCATTTGAGAATGCTTATAATGCTCTGACTAGAGCCAATAACGATAAGGGCAAACAAAAGGTTACCTCCTCATGGGTGACTAAGTAAGATGATAAAGCCCTTGTTGTTCACATTGTTCTCAAGGTTCAAAATACTTCCTAATGATATTTTGATAGTGGATGCTCTAAGCACATGAGAGGTGACATATCATTTTTTACCAACCTTGAGGATCTCAAAGAAGGAAAAGTTGCCTTTGGATATGGGAGTAGGTCTAGTATTTTAGGACGTGGATGTGTCGAGATACCCGAATTTTCTAAAATAGACAATGTGTTATACGTAAAAGGGTTGAAACCGAATTTAATTGGCATAAACTAGCTGTGCGATGAACATTTGCGATAAAGTTTGATCGGTTCGAATGTAACATATATGATCAATCCAGTGAACGTTCACTACAAGGAGTGAGAACCGAAGATAATTGCTATGGGATAGTGCTCAAGTACTCTTTTGTGTGCAATAATGACATGATCTCCGCTTTGGACCTTTGGCATCAACGACTAGGTCATGTGAACTTTAGAGATATTGAGAGATTGGTGAAAAAGGGCCTAGTTTGTGGCTTATCATCACTTGGAAAACCAACTTCCTTGATTTTTGGCCTTGCCAACAAGGAATTTTTTTTGAAGTCCCTACTAAAAGTTAAATACCATTACCATCACACATGTGTTAAATTTAAGTCATAAGGATCTTTTTGATCCTACTCGCTCAAAGATTTTAGGTGGTAATAGGTACATTCCCGTGATGGTCTATGAGTTTTAGGGATACTCTATTATGGGGTTTCTTAGGGAAAAGTGTGATGTAGTTGAATACCTAACAACCAAGTGTCGTGCCCTACAAAACCAACACGGTAACAATGACATTGAACTTAAAGAAGCCTCAGTGGTTAGTTATTGTGATGGAGTTTCCAATAAATAAGAGTTTTCCATCGTTCGTACTCTTCAATAAAATGGGATAGTTGAGAGGAAGAACAAAATGATACAAGAGATGGATAGATCCATGCTTCTTGGGGTCTTTTTTAGGTAGAGGCGATGATACTGCATGCCATACGATGAATAGGGTATATCTTCATCCACACACGCAACACACGCCATATGAGTCTTGGGTAAAGAAGATGCCCAACCTATCATATTTTCGTGTCTTTGGGAGTACTTGCTACATCTTGAGAAATATAGAACGCTTAGGAAAATTTGACTCTCAGAGTAATGAGGGGATATTTTTAAGTTATTCATCATCTAGTAGGGCTTATAGGGTATTTAACCTTGCAAGCTTTAAGGTCATGAAGTCAATAAATGTCACGATTAAAGACGACGAGCGATCGAAGTCTATTGACCCTAGCCGCCAATGTGAGGATGATGCATCCCTCGTGGTGATCCCATACTTCCTCATACTTCTTGGTGGACCCCACTCTTTATTTAGAAGATCCCCCCGCTTAAATTCTAAAGAGTTATGGACCTTCTTCTATAATTGATAATCCCACACCAGGTGTCAAGAATCGCGTTCAAATTATGAATGTGGTTAGCTACCTTTGCTACACTTATGTAATCGAGCCCAAGAATGTGAAAAAAGAATTCAAGGATGAGAATTGGATATCCACTATGTAAGATGAGTAACTTTAGTTTCACAAGAATGATGTCCGGGAGTTAGTCCCCTGACCTAGCAAGACTAATGTGATAGGTACCAAGTGGATTTATAAGAATAAGATGGATGAGAATGGTACCATAGTTTGTAATAAGGCTTGGTTGATTGCTCAAGGCTACACAAAGATTGACTTTGACGAGACATTCATTCCTATTATTAGGCTTGAGTTCTTTCTCTTGCTACTGGCCATAACACGTCATCTATTCTTCAAGTTATATCAAATGGATGTCAAGAGTTCCTTCCTAAATTTCATTCCGTAGGAATAAGTTTACGTGGATCAACTAAAGGGGTTTAAAGACCCAAAGCACTCGGGACACGTCTTTTATCTTAAGAAGTCCCTATATGGTTTGATGAAAGAATCTCGTGCTTGGTATGAGAGGCTCACTTTTTATCTCTTAGCTCATGACTTCAAGAGAGGGGGAATGGATAAGATGTTGTTTTTTAGTGGAGAAAGTGGTGCTATACTAGTTCCCCAAGTCTATGTGGACAACATAGTGTTTGGATCCAGGTGCTCCCGACATGCTCACACTTTTAAGGGGGAGGTAAAGAGTGGGTTTGAAATGAACATGGTTAGTGAGCTTACATTCTTCTTAGGTCTGTAGGTGCATTAACTAGAGGATGTGATATTCATATCTCAATCTAAATATGCTAGGGACCTAGTGAATAAGTTTTGTTTAAACTTTACTAAGCACTCACGTACCCTTATGAGTACATCGACTAAGCATAACAAGGAAACTTTTGGCTAGGACGTAAAGCAAACCCTTTGTAGGAGCAAGATAGGTAGTTTTCTCTACTTAATAACTAGCCGTCCTGATATTGTCTTTAGCGCTGGAGTATGTGCGGGATATCAAGCATCTACGAAAGAGTTTCACTTGCTCGTACTTAAATGTGTCATCAAATACATGAGTGGAACTCTTTTCTACGGTATGTGATATTCTTTTGATACCGATGATCGTTTGTCTACCTATTTGGATGCCGATTGGGCCGGGGATGTTGATGGTTATAGGAGAACCTCGGGTGGGTGTTTTTACTTTGGGATTTCTTGTAACACTTGCTCCCGTGATTTTTACCCGACCCGTGTAATTTGGTTCATGGATATAACCCAATTGATCTTTAAACATTGTAAGATGAATTGTAGGTCAAATTTAGATAATATAATGACCTTGGTGCACTTGGTTGAATCTAGAATGGACTTAAATTCAATTTGGTAAAATTAAGTCCCTTCGAATGAAATTCGAAGTCATTCGAATGAGATTTTAATCTCATTCAAATAGTTCTTCAGACGACCTTCTAATAAAAAATCCCTATTTGGAAAATTCACCCTCGTTAGAACATCGTTTGAACGAGATAGCATTCTCGTTCGAATGAGACTGTAAGAATCAGATTTATGAGGTTTAAAAATATTTATCAAATTCCTAATCATTAGATTAAAACACGTGTCAGACTCTCAAAACAGTAGATCAACTCGAGGCATGTGTTCTTGGGCATTTTGGGATTTTAACCCGTTAGGGTTTTGGGGTAATTAAAGGGAGCTTTAGCCCATTTTAACCCATTTCAATAAGATTTTCTCTCTCTCTCTCTCTCTCTCTCTCTCTCTCTCTCTCTTTCTCTCTCTATCTCTTTATCTCTCTCTCTCTCTCTCTCTCACACACACACACACACACTTAGATATCTCATAGAACTCCACCACCCCCTCCATCCTAAATGTAATAACCCATAATTTTATCCGATAATTAATTAAATTAATTCAAAATTCGAAAAGCTAGTTTAAAAGACTCCTAATATGAATATATATAAGTCTTGGGTAGTTAAGAAGAGTCCTCAAAATATAAAACTCTCTATGATAAAAAAGTAGGGACAAAATAAAAATCCCGCTTCTGATAATTTGTCACGGTTCAGGAGCGTGACTAACTGTTTGTCACAGTTTAGGAGCGTGACTAACAGGCAAACTGTTTTAGTTTTAATAGGATTCTAGTGCCACTTAAATTCTCTAATCTTTATCCACTTAAATGAATACTGGGTTAGGACTTTTCAAACATATTTTCACAACGTCTAAGTGCAGTAGACCTTTATAATTTCCATCGTCTTCCTCCTACAAACCCTAACCCCAAAGTTATCAAGTTTTAACTCAAGATTTGAAGGCTCAATTGGTGTTTTTTCAAGTTGGTGCAAGAGTCAATCTTTGTTAAACTTTCAAAAGGATTCCAATCCATCTAATCAAATTTCTTAGACGAATAATCTCATGCATGAATATCTCTATTCTCTCCCTTTAGTATCACGCGTGTTAGATGTCACCTAAATCTTAATTCATGTGCTTTTCTTAAAAGAAATTAGCAAATTAGTTAGGAAAAGTGAAAGTTAATATTGGGATTGTTTTCTAGAAAAATACTAATATGATTTTAATACTTGTAACCCTTTTGTGATTAGGGTAGAGGTTGGATTTTGCGTAGGCGGGTATAGGTTTGCATGTAGAAACCATTTAAAGTCAATTTATTTAAAAACTAGACGCGTATAACCCTGTAAAATTATGTTAACTTGATTAAAATAAATTATCATTGTGTGTTGCATATTTGCATGACATTCCGATCATAATTATTTAATAAAAATGTTGGGGTTGGTTACGACTATGAATTTAATAAATTTAAATTGAGATATAGTGTGCCTTTATGGGAAATTATGCATTTATCAATAAATTATAGGTGTGCAATTTATTGTGTTGATTAAATTAATCATCGCAGGGATGACAAAATTCTTAGGTATTATACTCACCTTATTTTAAGAATACTTGCTAGGTATGGGACTAGTAGGTAGGCCTTAGATGCGGGTACCACTTTCTAGGTAGGGGACTAGTTAGTGTAGATTCATTCGGATGAGATATTTTGGGATGGGGCAGATTTTTGAGTCGTTCCGTTGATTTGGTTAGCCTGGGCGCGAGACTAGGGAAATATTAATTAGAAATTGATCATTCGAAATAGGATAGGACCCAATTGTGTTTTGGATACCTCTAGGTATGGGACTAGGGATTGGTTTGAGGTTTATGCTCTATAATAGGGTGGGTATTAAAATAAAATAAAGAAAAATTGAGATGAGGACAAAATAAGAAATTGACAATTAATGCCTAAGTTGATAAACGGGTATTAAAATGTATTAGCGTTGTTATTAAGTGCATGACTGGAAGTTAAACAGGTTGGCTGGCTATTGCGACATATGGGTGTGTAATGGTGTAATAAGTGCAGGGCTGACAATTAAACGAGTTGGCTAGCTATTATGACATGTCGTGCGTGGAGCCTCTGAAATAAATGCAGGGCTGACAAAATACGGGCTTGCTGGCTATTATGGGAGGAATGTGTGTGGTGTAAAACTTGAGATGGGCCCGAATAAGTGCAGGACATACAATAGGGTCAGTTGGCTATGACGGCAGCGCAATTATAATAATAATAATGTGATAAATCAATTTGAATGAAAAACCTTTCAGCGGGAGTCCCGCAACTGATATTAATGATGAATATAAATGATCTGGTTAATTGAATTAAATTAGATCGATAGCTTTGATAAAATCAAATATTTGGACTTGGACGTTAGGTTTGACTTAGATGTGGTTAGACGATAATTTATTTTACTTGCACTTAATAATTATTGCATTAATGTAAAATATTCTATTATGATATTTTTTATGTATGATGCTACTATCTGGGTTCACGGACCCTATTTGGGGTGAGTGGCTGGTATTCATGCGGTAGGCTCTGACCCATTGCGTTGACTAACATTTTAGGTTATCGTTGGAGTAGCTGCATGATATGCACCCAAAAGTGTTTATTTTATACCCCTAATAGATGCATTTTAGTCGCTCGTTTTAATTAAAATTGGCCTCATGTTCGTATTTTATCATTTTTCAAGTCAATACGCAGTCGCAGTGCTAAATAATGCTAATTCCAATCAATTGCGACGCAGAAGCGGTCAAAAGCGTCCATCGAAGAAATTCAAAGAGACCGTGAAGTGAGAAGTCCATTCTGAGTTTGCCGAGATGTGTTTCGAATCCCCCGAACCAGTTCCGAACCAAATCTAAGCTTATACCGAGCCCAATCCATACCCCGAGCCCGGTGTGTGTTGAGTTTGTGCCTTTTTAGATTTTCTTAGATTTTTATTTTTAGTCATTTTATTTTTAGGATTTATTTTAGATTTATTTAGAATTTTTTAGGTTTCATTTTCTATTTTTCAATTTTATTTTTATAATTTTATTTTATTTTGATTTTAATTAGTCTTTAATTTTATTAGCATTGGTTTTTATGATTTTATTTTCTATTTTTATTAGATATTATCTTACTTTAGTTTTATTATATTAGGATTATAATTTTTAGTTTTAATATATTTTTATTATTTGTGTCTTTGATATATTTTTTATAGTTTTATTATATATATATATATTTATTTTAGAGTCTTTTTAATTTAATAGGTTTATTGTTTTTATTTTATTTTTAGTAGGATTTTATTTTTATCTAGTTTTTATTTCTATTTTTTTTACAAACTAAAACTCACACACACACCCCTACACCAACCTACACCCTAACACACCCAAACACACCCCTACACCACTATTCATCATCTTCACCAACTCTCTTTCTCTCTCCTCCAATCTCCACCATTAACACACAACCAACAAAACCCTTTACCCAACAACTTTCGACCCATCTCCTGACCCACCAACCCCAATCCGCGATCACCATACCATCTCACCCCCACCCCAAAACTGCTGGCGCCGAACCCAACACCCGACCACTTACCGGCGCGGCCATGGAACTCCGGCGAAGCCCTTGTCCCGGCCTGCGCACCTCTGCCCCTGCACAACTCATGGCAAAACCGCGACCAGACCCGAAACCAACCTTACCCGAGACCCTGACCCTCTGCCATACTTGGGTTTTGAAAATCCGATTCTAACTCGGTCACCTCCGAAACCCACCTTGCCCAAATTCCTTAAAAATCGGAACAAACATCCCTTATCTAAACCCACATACGTATCTTTAACTTAGCTAATTCAAATCCCATAAAATCCTCTTCCAGAAATCAAGATCGTGGCTTTAAAAAGAAAGGAAGGATATCATTTAAAAAGACTCTCAACCGAAGAAAAAAAAGAAGAGACGATAGAGAGAAAAAAAGTGTGTATATTATGTACATTTTAGGGTCATAAAAAAATTCCAGAAAAATACAAAAAAAAAAATAGTTTAGTTTTAGAATAGTTTTTAGGTTTAGTTTTTAGTCTTCTTTTTGTAATCAAGTGCTGAAAATTGTGAAGAAGTTGGACGCATGTCAAGGCGCATTTCAAGACAAATTTGTGAAAAAAATTGCGTATTGTATTTCTACATTCTCTTTTCAATTTATTTTTTTCTTGACATATTATTCATTGTTGTTTATGCACACCTGAGAATGTTTGGCTAAACACCCCGTTCAAGGTGTGGGATGCACTGCGTATGAGGTTAATTTAATTAATTGGTTTCATTAATTTTATATTTCTAGGTAAATTAATTTTAACTGTCACCAATTAATTTATGTAACGTGAGTTAGTAAATTAATTGAACGAATTAATGTTTGAATTTAGGAATCGAACTAGAGATAGGTTTTCCGATATTTGAATATTAATTCGGTTTGAAATTTGAGGATTGATATTGTTTTCTTTAAATTGATCCTAGCGGGTAATTTTCTGAAAATAGTATAAGTCCTAATTTTCCATCGTGTGACATTTTTAAATTAATTTTCTGAAAAAGATTTTATTAAATTTATAATTTTAACGTGAGTTAGATTATTGATTTAATATTATCTCAAAATATTTCAAATTAATAAATTGAGACATTAAAAAAATTGAAAATGCAGTGTAATCCCATCTCTTGACTTTCTCACATTATTTCACACTCGGTTGCACGATCTTTTTCATTTTTTAGTCATTTTATAATTTTTAGCATTTATTAGTAAATTTTTCCCTTGAAATTGTTTTAAAAATAAAAAAAATATATATTTTAATAAAATTGGAATTACACGTTTTAACATTAATTGTTTCACCTTAAAAGTTGGATTGATACCCGTACTTACCGCAATACGAGTTATTTTTAGACAAGTTTTGTAGGTACTCAAGGAAATTTTGAGAGTGACTTTTGAAGACAACGACATACCCAAAAAGCTTCTTATCAAATGGCATTGTTGTCGGTTTCTTGGCCTTGAAGAAATTGAAGACTTGTAATTTTTTTTAATTGTAATTATTAGTCCTCCTCCCTCCTCCTTAAACTGGTTGTATAGAATTTTTGAAGATTGTGTATTTATTTGGGGTGCATTTTGACACCATATTATTTTGTAATAATTATTCCATAAAAAAAAACGAGCGAAAAGGAAATCCGGACAAGGTAGAGAGAGGGCGTCCAAGGCGAGGATTTTGAAGCCTCTCTACTTTAGGTCGGTAGGACTCCCGAGGACGACTGAAGTTAGGCGAGCTTCCCCCCGGTCGACTCAACTCGGTCTTCACCCCACGTGTGTAAAAACCGTGGGAGGTACATTTCTTTATCCCTCGCGACTCTCCTGCCAGCGAGTTCAATTTTTGTGTGATTTATTGCTCCTATGTGCTTTTAATTTCTGCATCGCACTTAAATTGAATGGTTTGATGAATTAATTTACCTAATACCTGGACCCGGTCATTACAACGAGAAGGGATTTCATCACCCGACTCACTCACTTATCCATTGTGTGCTACCCTAGCTGTCATTAAATTTAAAATCAATCAACTAGCTAGCCCCGTAGGAATACATTTTTACATCAGGCGATCACAAAGATAAATTCCGTGAATTTTGTCGTCCGCGGACTTAATTAAAATTTGACTGCCCCTTTCACTAATTTTGAAGATAATAATTGACTATGTGCTCGTTAGGATTTTTTCTTAACTCGTGTGTGTCCATTTCCATTCTTAAGGTAGTCGGTTTTAGTTAGTTCGACCAAATCAAGAGTCCAATTTTTTCCATTTTCCGAAAAATACCAAAAATATTTTATATTTTTTTAAATATTTTCAAAAATCCCCAAAAGATTTTTTTCCCATATTTAAAATACCAAAAATATTTTCCTTTTCTTATTTTCAAAAATCACAAAAAGATTTTCTTTTCTTTTAAAAAATATTTAAAAATCCAAAAATATTTCTCTCCTCATGGCCGAAGAACGTCCTTTACGGGAGTACTTTGGCCATTTCCCATTGTTTGATGTTAAGACCGAATCGAACCTCCATTCATTAATTCATGGCTTTAACTCTCAAACGCCCACCGTTGATACTCGTGTGTCGTCCACGCACATATCTCCTACTCCACCGCCTCCGGTGCTGAGTGTCAACCTATCCCATGCTTCGTCGTGCACACACTGCTTTCTGGTGGACCATTTGTCCCATGAGTGTCCATTTATATTCTCTCCTTCTGACCCCACCATGGAACATGTGCATCCACATGACACTGTTTTGGACCTATCCTCGTCATATTCTCACGACCTATCCAATGTTGAAGGGTATGAATACCCAAGCTCTTCATGGCGTCCTGATCACCCTTCCATGGAATATGAACCCCAACGTCATGTTGTGGATCCTTATGGTTTCCAACAGTCGTCATTTCCACCTTGTGGACTCATTCACGATCAGTTCTCTCACTACGCACCCCATGAGCCTCAACCATTTTTCCATCCCGAAGGCGCTCCTTTCATATATGATGAACTTGTCCCCAGTCCACACACTTCATTCAAGTTTTCTCCGTATAATCCTATCCATAGCGAGTTGTGCCCACCTCAACCACCACCGCCACCGTCCACCACTTCAACACCATCTTGCACACCCGCTCTCGAAGGTCTCTTGCACAAGTTCACGCACACTCTTCATTCTCAAACTGAATCACTTCAAAGGCTTGAACAACGATTATATGATTTTGAGTGTGCGAATGAGACGGATTCCACCCCAAGTCGACCCATTATTACACCGCCGTGGGATGATGATGTGTCGTCTTGTGCCACTGATTTTGAGTGTGACCAACCCTATCCTCCTGAGAATCTTAAAGTTAAGACCACCCCGTGGTCCGAGCCCCAAGTTAACAATTGTGTTGCGATATCCACTGTTTGTGAGACTGATCCCACACCACCCTACCCTCTCGAACCCACCATTGCGGTTTGTCTTTCCCCTTCCATAGAATCCTTACTTATGCCCGAGCCTACACCGACTGAGCCCACTGCATGTGTTCCCAAGGAACCACTTCATCCTCGGTTAGCTCCGGATACGAGTTCTCACCATTTTCTTGATATTGAATTCGAGATGGTTTCTATCGCTCGGGATATGGATCCTGACCCACCATGCTTGGCTCCCCTTGAGCCGAATATTGATGTAGATTCATCTATCTCGGATCTTATAGTCTCGTTAGACCCTTTCACCACCTTGGATGGTGACGTAATGGTGGCTAAGTTGATCACTCCCACGTTTATTTCCACACTTCCTCCCGCGAGTGCCATTGAGGATCACTCCGTGCCTCGTGAGGAGCTTGTCTCTCCCACCCTCACTACACCAAATCTGCCTAATTGTAACAGTCATTGACCTTGACAATTTCAACTTGTCAGGGTCAATGACTGTGACAATTCGGGACGAGACAACTTTTTTTGTCACGGACTTGTCATGGTCATTGACCGTGATAAGTTAGTTAGAATTGTCACGGTCGTGTCACGGTCTTTGACCGTGACATATTTAGTCACGGTTAATAATCGTGACAAAGCCTTGACCCTTTTTCAAAAACATATCACGGTCAATGATCGTGACAATTCTGGGCAGAATTTACAAAAAATCTGCTGGGCAGTATGGCCCCTGCCACTGCGCAGCTGTATATTTGTAACTGTTATAGCAACGTTGTACCTGTTCAAACATCATATATCCAAATAAGCTAGAGATAATGCAAAAGTACATTCAAAATAGAAACTATTTAAGAAGAAACAACATCACCATCAATTATCTCAAATCTACAAACTATTTAGCTGGAAAAGAGATTTTGTACCGCGACGCTCGGGGACACCTCCTTATCCTTCCCTTCTCGTCCGAAGAGCCACATAAGTATCGAGCCTATGTGGCCTACCCCTAGGGCCACTCCCTGTCCCCTGAAATAAAATAAAGTAAAATTAGTATCCGCCCCGCAAATATAGATAAATATAAATATAATTATAAATCTAAATCGAAATCGAAATTGAAATTGAAATTGAAATTGAAATTGAAATTGAAATTGAAATTGAAATTGAAATTGAAATTGAAATTGAAATTGAAATTGAAATTGAAATTGAAATTGAAATTGAAATTGAAATTGAAATATAAATATAAATATAAATATAAATATAAATATAAATACATTACCTGTAGTGCCACCCAAACAGCTAACTTGAGCTCATATGTCACCTCCTTCCAACTAATATACCCCGGGCAATCGTGTCAAATATAATTCACTTCATATCTGAACACTAAGAAATGCCATAATCCTATGGAGTTATGCTCTGCTAATTCCTTACAACCGCTGTGTAGCCAAAAATCACCAGTTGAAGTTGTCAATTCCACCTTCCAATGGTCTCCCATGTTTGGAAAGTGGAATTGACAACCTCAACTGGTGATGTTTGGCTACACAACGATTGGGTGGAATTTGTAGAACATCACTCCATAGGATTATGGCATTTCTTAATGTTCGGATAGACGAAGAGATTCAGTCTCCTCTCCATAAATAGGACACCCCAAATAACTATGTACTAATCACCTATTAAAGGTAAGAAGCGTATATTCATGGATTAGTATAAACAAAACTTATATGTAGTTGGAATACTTATGTATTAATCTCCTCTCCACACAGTCACACTACACAAGAGTGAAAATGATAAAGTGCAAATCAATTAAAAGCATTAAAAATGGATGTTTCGGTACAAATTGGAATATTTATTACAAATTGAAAAATTATTTCAAATTCGGGTTATCATAAAAAATGGATTGATATTCGGTAGGAGCAGCCAAGTCATCCACACTACTATTTAGACGCTTTGGCGCGTGTTGGACAATTGATCACGGCTCATTGTTGATATACTCCGAGTAAAACACTTGCTTAACCTTTTGAAATGCACAAACAAACGGCTCATCGCTCACGTGGTCGTTGCTCTTCAACTTGCACAAGTCAACCATGATCAAATTGGTGACAAGATCAACTTTACAAGAATTTTTATCCTCAACTTTTACCCAGTCACAGTAAAATACAACCTCTTTGAAGCTTATATAATCCAATTCAAATATATTTTGGATTACACCATAGTAAGTCATTTCAGCTTCAATGAGGTTTTTATATTTTGCGCTCGTTCGAAAGAAAGTAAGAGCCTTGTATGAAATTCTCGAGTTCTGTACATTTGTACTTTCCTTGTACACTTTAGCGCCAAAAATGTAACCGTTTAATCGATACTTTTTGTACTCTTGTGCCACGAACAAAGGTCCAGTGGCTAGACGAGCAAGCCTTGATGTCGTATCACCTGTCTTTAGGAGTTGAGAATATAGATAAATTAATTATATTAGTGGTAAAATTTGAGTGTAATGTAACGTTATATAACGACTATTTTCATTATAATTACCTCTTGTGTCAACCACAGCTTAAATTCGCTGTCTGATTGTACCATTGTTTTTCGTCTTTTATTGTTCTCACATGCTTCATATTTTCTGCATATTATAAAATTAATCATGTATAAAATAATCTAAAATAATGTTAAACATTATAATAATCGAAACTTACTTTTTCCATTCTTAGACATCTTCACGTGTGTCAAATAGATAACGAGCTACTTGTTCATGTTAGAAACTCGTTAATTTCGCTCGTTTTCCCATCACATGACCACCATCATCGACGAACTCATCAGTGTCATCAACGCTGGTCGAGTCAGGCATATATTCCCGAGTATATATTAATGACCCCACGATGATGTATTCCTCTGCAATTGATCCTGCAATGTATCGTGTATTCTCGACGTAATCTTTAAAAACTTTCATCAATCTTTCAAACGGATACATCCATCGATATCTAACTAGACCACAAAGAAGTGCCTCGTCACATAGGTGTACCACCAAGTGAACACTTATGTCAAAGAATGATGGGGGAAAGTACTTCTCCAATACACAAATCGCTTCGATCACCGCCAATTTTGTGGCCACTATGTGTTCTTGATTGACTACCTTCTCACACAAGAGGGAGAAGGTAATACTAATTTTCATAATAGCTCTACGCAAATCCTTGCGCTTGGAGAAACAGTGCTTAAATAATAGAGGAACCAATTGCATGATCACATGCCAATCGTGGGACTTACCCTTATGTAAATCATGAGTAGCATAATTCACAATCCTTTGCAAGTTGGACGAAAAAGTAGATGGGCCCTTCAAATTATATATTGTGTCTAGAAGCATCTTCCTTTCCCCACTCGTCAAAGTAAACGCACCAGGGGGAATTATTGTCCTTCCCCTACTTTCTTCTTTTAACCATAGTTGTGGCTTAAGTTTTAATGATTTAAGGTCTTTTCGTGCATTTTATCCATCCTTCGAATGACTCCCCCCAAGGCAAGTGCCCACAATATGTTCAACGAAGTTCTTCTCTGCATGCATCACATCCAATACATGGCGCACCTAAGGCAAGTCAAATAAAATTGACCTCTGAGACCATGCCTTTATTGTCTCAGTTTCATTCCCAGTTGGGTTCTTCTTATGCTTGACGTTCTTAAATTTGGGATTCTTAGCTGGCATATTAGGGCCACATTCAGAAGATTTACTTTCAATTTTTGAACCCGAAAGTTATCTTGGCGGTAGCCTATGTTCAACCCTGCCCAATAAAAAATTGGAACCTTTCTCAGATCTAAAACTATGAGTTGGGGGTAAAAACCTCCTGTGGCGATGGTATATATTTTTTAAGCTAGAGGATAGACGAAGAGATTCAGTCTCCTCTCCACAAATAGGACACCGCAAATAACCATGTACTACACAACCGGATAATGTCCCATAAGCTAGAAAATCATGAATTGCCCACATCAACATAGCTTTTAGCGTAAACTCTTATTTTCTAAAAGAGTCAAATGATTGCACACCCTCTTCCCACAACTCATTTAATTCTTCTACCAAAGGAGCCAGGTAGACGCCGATGTCATCATTTGGTGCCTTTGAACCAGGTATCAATAAAGCTGTGGTTACCTGGAATTGGCATTACAGTCCTGGACGAGGAACCCAATTAAAACGGCCCAAAGTCCAAGCCCTTCTCACTTTCTTCTCCCATGTTCTCATATAGAGATATTCCAGGCGAAGATGGTAAACGTGGGGGAGTCCAACACCCCCACTCCCCGAAGACAGATATGTATATAATAAACCCTAGGTCTGGGGCATAAGACACACACTGTATTCTCTGTAATCACTCCCTAGAGTATATAGAAATAATACTGACTGCACCACCGTGTACGTAGGCATTCCTGCTGAACCACGTATATCTCCTGTTGTGTGATTGGCATTTTACTTTCCGTATTCTGCTTGGTGATTGCGCTTCTCTTATCTATTTTTGTTGAATAATAATTGTCACCACAATTGGTGTCGTATGTGGGAAACGTTTATCTTCCCTGAGAAAGCCCACACAAATAAAGAGGTTTGAAATGTCTGGTCACAGTAGTAATGCTCCTCAGGCAGGAGATATCCAAGAACAACCTGCTCCTCACAGGATCAGATATGAAGTTCACCGTTCAGATCAGAGGGCTCGCCTAGAGAGGCCAGCCTCAGAAGAAAGCCAAGGACCAGCGAGGTCCACACAAATATCCAGGCTGATTGATGCATATGAGGCGAGTCTCCTAGAGCAGAGGGAGTCTTCTCGCAAGAACGAAGCTGAGAATACTCACCTCAAAAGAAGGTTTGAAAGAATGGAGAGAGAGATCCATCGTGGTACCAAGAGACGTCCGTACCTCACTCCTAGCCCTTAGGCGAGCAAGTCTCGCAGCCGAGGAAGGAGCCCAAGATGCGGGTCCTAGAAAGTTGAGGGAAACGAGTCAGAGGATGACTTGCTCGAGTGACTGCGACTAGCTCGCAATTATAGGAGCCTAGCTCACAGCAACAAGGACATACGAAATCTGGTCCGAAGGGAGATGGACCAACACCCTACGTATCACGGTACCAGATCGACCCGGGAACTCTCTAGGCGAGCTCTCAAAACTCAGATAAAATCGCCTTTCTCACGGGAAATTGAAGAAGAGGAATCCCCCAAGAAATTTGCTATTCCAAGGTTCGAGATTTATGATGGTAAAACTGATCCCATTGATCACGTCAGGCAGTATAGTCAAGCCATGACCCTTTGGAACCATCGAGACGCACTGATGTGCTCCCTCGAGCTTGCATGACGTGGCACAGAAATGGTTCGAAAGGCTCCCCCACAGGTCCATCAGAAGCTTCAAGACCCTGGCCGAGCTCTTTACGGCCCGCTTCATTACTAGTAGCTCCCATCCCAAAAGGATGGATGCTTTGCTAACAATGAAAAAGAAGCCTCAAGAGACCCTCCGAGACTACGCGAAGAGGTACTGGGAGTTATTCAATGAGGTCGAGGATTGCTCGGAGCAAGTGGCAGTGGCCTTTTTCAAAATTGGGCTACCCAGCTCTTCCCTTCTGTACCAGTCCCTAACAAAGAAAGAGGCCATGACCATCGACGACCTGATGGCTCCCATCGAGAAATTTGCCAAGGTGGAGGATGTGACTCGCCTCAGCATAGGGGAAAACGGTCGAGCTAAGCTCGCTGCCAAAGGCAGTGATAAAATTGAGAACCAGAAGAAAGGAGGAAAGAATGGGGGCAAGAATGACTCCAAGAATGGAGGCAGCAACAATGTGGCAAAAGAATTTCAGGCGGTCAACACTATCTTCAGAGAACTAATTTACAAAATTCTTGTAAAAATCAAAGACGAGCCATTTATTAAGTGGCCCAGGAAGATGGGAGGAGATCCCTCAAAGAGAAACAACGCGCTGAGATGCGCTTTTCATAAAAAGGAGGACATAAGATTGAGCATTGCAAGGCTCTTAAGTCCCACCTCGAAGAGCTGGCCCAGTTCGAGCATCTGAACGAATTCGTGGAAAAGAAGGCAGAGAAAGTTGCTGCCCATAGAGAAGCAAGGCCTGATAACGTACTCGAAGATGATGCCGACCATGAGTTCGCAGTAATTCATGGGGCATCCGATATGAAGCAGATTCAAGGAAATTCAGTTCGAATGGAGGTAAAAAAGCTTACAACAGTGATGCAAGCTTTTTAGATCGATCCAGAAAAAATGCAGTCAGGAAAGCATCGGAGAGCAGACGACGTCGACTACAGTAAGAATATCGTATTCACAGATGAGTATCTAGTGGGAGTAAGGACCCCACATCATGATGCTTTGATCATTACTCTCAGGATAACTAACTATGTCGTCGACAAGTTACTCGTCTACCAAGGAAGCTCATCCGAGGTAATGTACCTCGACCTGTTCAGAAAACTGAAGTTAAGTATCGCCGACCTAAAGAAAGTCATTGTGCCTTTAGTTGGCTTCACTCAGAAAGTAACTATGCCTCTGGGAAAGATCGTGTTGCCAGTGAGGGCAGGAAATGTCTCTAAGATGATTGAGTTTCTAGTGGTTGATATTGACTCACCATACCAAGCTATCCTCGATCGAGGATGGCTGCACGCGATGAAGGCCATCTCCTCGACCTACCATCAGAAGCTCAAATATGGGACCGAGCAAGGAGTAATGGAGATCCACGGCGATCAAGCGATGGTAAGAAGGTGCTTCATAGTAGCCATCCGCCTGAGACCAGAGAAGAAGGCTGATAAGTCCAGCGAGAAAGTTGAAAAACAAGAAGGTCTGATACCTTAGAAATAGCAGTTAAAGTACAGAAGGGCCGTAGTGGAGGAGACCAGGTTCCTCCCCTCTGAACAGGTCATCGAGGACCTAGAGGAAGTCACAGCTAGAGATAGCGATGATAACAGGATCTTCTTGATTGGAGCTTCTCTCACAGATCAGGAAAAGAAAGAGTTGACGATTCTGCTGAGAAGCAATATAGATATCTTCGCGTGGGAACCATACGCGCTGCCTGGAATTGATCCTAGTATGGTTTGTCATCAGTTGCACGTCGACCCCACCTTTAAACCAATCACGTAGAAGGCACGATGAACTGCACCCGAGAAGGCAAAAGCCGTGGAAAAAGAAGTTGAAAAACTGTTGGATGCAGGATCCATACGGGAGGTCCAATTCCCCAAATGGTTATCCAACCCAATAGTAGTTCCAAAGAGCAACGGGAAATGGAGAGTCTGCATCGACTTCACCGACCTTAACAGGGCGTGCCCTAAAGATAGTTTCCCTCTTCCGAAAATTGATCAACTAGTGGATGCCACAGAAGCTGACGAGAGAATGAGTTTTCTGGACGCATACTCAGGGTATCATCAGATCCCGCTGTACACCCCAGACCAGGATAAGACAACATTCATCACCACCGTTGGATTATACTGTTATAGGGTCATGCCCTTCGGGCTAAAAAATGCAGGGGCAACCTACCAGCGGCTGGTCACCAAGATGTTCAAGGACCAAATGGGAGACACCATGGAAGTCTACATTGACGATATGCTCATCAAAAGCAGGAAGAAAGAAAACCACCTCTCAAACCTATCAAGAACCCTCAAAATCCTCAGGAAGTACTGAATGAAACTTAACCCAAGCAAGTGTTCTTTCGGTGTCCAGTCAGGATAATTTCTTGGGTACTTGGTCAATAAGAGAGGCATCGAGGCTAACCCAGACCAAATCGACGCGGTAAAAAAGGTACAACCTCCTCGCATAATCCGTGACGTACAGAAGCTCACCGTTATGCTCGCTGCCTTGAACCGTTTTATCTCAAAGTCCTCTGAGAAATGCAAGCCTTTCTTCCAGCTCCTAAAGGGAAACAAAATAGTAGAATGGAATCAAGATTGCTCGCGAGCATTGTACGAGCTCAAGGCTTACCTCAGCTCAGCACCACTGCTCGTCATACCCCAGGAGACAGATTCCTTGTACTTATACCTCGTCGTTTCCAATCATACTGTCAGTTCTGCATTAATGTACGAAAGAGCAGGAATCCAACACCCCATTTATTACGCGGGCAAGACCCTATTAGAGGCCGAGCAAAGGTACCTGCCACTAGAGAATCTCGCCTTTGCACTTGTAGTGGCTTCGAGGAAGTTGAAGCACTACTTTAAAGCTCACACAATCATCGTCCTCACGTCACACCCCCTTAAAGAAATCCCGAGGAAAGTGGATTTGTCAGGAAGACTGTCTAAATGGTCAATCAAGCTCGGAAGATTTGATATCCAATTTCAACCAAGGAATGCAATCAAAGGGAAGATCCTCGCCGATTTCATAGCCGAATTCACAGGCGAGCAGCCTCTCGACCAACTTCAACCCGCGAAGCAAAGAAAGAATCACACAACAGAGGGGGTCTGGAAGCTGTTTGTTGATGGAGCCTCCAATTAAAAGGGGGCAGGAGTCGGCATTGTGCTTATCACTCCAGAGGACACAATCCTCGAATAAGGAATCAGGCTTGGATTTGAAGCCTCCAACAACGAAGTGGAATATGAGGCTTTATTAGCCAGCCTCCAAAAGGCACAGACTCTGGGGGCAAAGCAGTTACATGTGTTCGGCGATTCATAATTAGTCTCCAATCAGATAAATGGAGACTATAATGCGAAAGATGAAAGAATGGTAGCCTACCTCGCCTTGGCAAAAAGGCTAATGGCCAACTTCGAAGAAGTCAGTGTCCAGCAGTTTCCTAGAGGTCAGAACTGCCGTGATGATGCCCTGGCAGCTCTGAGTTCAACAGTTGATTCCGACTTAAAAAGAACAATCCCCATCGATTTCCTCGCTCATCCAAGCATTAACTGTAACAACGAGCTGCCAAATATGGAGCAGGTGCTCCAAATTGAGTCAGCACCCAGTTGGATGGATCCTCTAAGCGACTATTTGAAGGATGGCACACTTCCAAATTAATAGAAGACCGCTCACCAGATAAGAGTCAAAGCTGCTCACTTTCACTTATCTGCTAAGGGCAAGCTATATAAGAGATCGTTTTCCGGTCCCTACCTTCAATGTGTTCACCCAAGGGATGTCGAACAAATCTTACATGAACTCCACGAGGGAATCTGTGGGGGCTATATTGGTGGAAGATCATTGCCTTTCTGAGCAATAAAGGAAGGCTATTGGTGGCCATATATGCAAAGAGACTCTGCAATGTATGATCGCAAATGTGAGAAATGATAACTTCACGCTCCCATGGTCCATCAACTCGCCAGTGACCTAAAATCACTTTCCAGCCCATGGACATTCTCCCAATGGGGAATGGACATCGTAGGACCTCTTCCTACCGCTGCCGACAATTGTAAGTATCTGTTGGTCGCAACAGACTACTTCACTAAATGGATAGAAGCAGAGCCACTGGCGAATATCCGAGACGTGGATATGATAAGATTCATATGGAAAAATATAATCACCCATTTTGGGATCCCTAGGACCATCATCACTGATAATGGAATGCAGTTCGAGAGCGGCTCCTTTCAGAATTTCTATAATGACCACGGAATCAGACACCATTTCAGCTCGATGGCCTATCCTCAGAGTAATGGCCAAGCCGAGGCTTCCAAGAAAACGATGATCGATGGGCTAAAAAAATGATTAGAATGAGCCAAAGGCGCATGGGTGAATGAACTACCGCATATTCTGTGGGCCTACCATACCACCCCACGTCGAGCCACGGGGGAAACCCCATTCTCATTAACATATGGAATGGAAGCAGTCATTCCATTTGAAGTAGGCTTACCCACTATGAGGACCAGCCTTGTCACACTAAGAGCTTGCCTTGGTGAAACTAGCGAGCTATCAACAACAGCTCGCAAAGCACTATAACAAGAAGGTGCATCCAAGGGGATTCTGAGTTGGGGACTACGTCCTAAGGAAAGTCTTGGACAGCGCAGTAAAACCATCAGATGGCAAGTTTGGGACAAACTGGGAAGGACCATTCAAGATAACAAAAGATGATCTGCGAGGAGCCTATCACTTAGAAATTCTAGAGGGAAGAGAGATACCCCGAGCATGGAATGCTGCCAATCTTAAGAAATTATATTTCTAGATGCTGCCAATCTTAAGAAATTATATTTCTAGAAGCTGCCAATCTTAGGAAATTATATTTCTAGATTCTTCTTTTTCATTGTACTTATGAAGCTGGAAGCTCATTTCCTAATCATTAATAAAAGTTTTTTAGCAGTTACATTTTACGAAGTGTCAGTTAACTAGTATCTGAACGGTATAACTCACACGCCTTTTCCAAGTGACAAGCACACTAATCATTACACTATAGTAGGGAAATCACCCTCCTCAAGTTTTCGTTATGAAACACGAAAAACCTCTAAACATTGCCCATGGTAATATATGAAGCCCTACAGGAGATCCTTAGGCGCCAAACAATGTTTGGTTAACAAAATCCTGATCGAATGAAGCATCCAACACCAGGTGAGTCCTCGCCAATTGCCACACTTAGGCCTAAGGAAGTGTGACGACATGACCTAAAAGGTAAAGTGGGGCAAAATGGTATCTTATAAGCATACTGGACTGGAGGGACACTTACTCGACAATACAAACTTACAAATCTAGTCAGCCAAGAGAGGCCCAAGGTTATTAAGCAAAATCTAAGAGATGTGGAAAATATAAAACACTTGTTGAGTCGACAAATTTGCCCAGAACATAAACTTTATATTACTTCATCACATTTACAACAAATACAACCCATGTTTAGTCGGCAAGCTCGCCCAAAACATCAACATTACATTACTTCTTTACCAAATATACAGAGTTACTAATGGCAAAATCTTAATGAGGGTGAGGCCTCTAAATAAGATAATCAGCCACTTGGGCTCTTATACCATCATCGGGATGGGGAACTAGCTCCTTCTCGACTTCATTCGCATCCGACTCCAATAGTTACCGAGGGATGGCATCAATAGGGATTCACTGATCATCTCTCCGGAAGGGATTAGGCATTAAAGTGGAAGGAGAGATCTCATGGCGATACCAGAGTATTGAGTTCATTGGGACTTGCAGCTCCTTCAGGGCACTCAACCATCCCCTGATAAAGGTGAGCTTTTAAAACTCTATTAGCCTCGTTGGAGCATCTAGCCAACCTTGGTCGTAACCATCGGCCCATAGTTGCTGAGGTCCTCTCCTAAACAAATGCCTAAGCCGAGTGACGTCCCTTTGAAGCCCAGCAGCAATCACGTATGCTCGTTGAACATCACCTCGGTGCTCTTCCATTTCCCTAGATGAACTTCTTGCATTTTTACTGGCTCGCGGAACAGTCGGCGGGGTAGAGCCTCGCAGCACCGGAGTAACATCGCTCGGTTCAGCTCTAGCTTGCGATGAGGAGGAACCTCGTAATACTGCAGGAGTAATGCTGGGCGCATGCTCCCTGAGTCGCGAGACTTCCCTCCTTAAAGCTTCATTCTCTTGCTGAAGAATTTCTCCAACCTGGTTAATCTCAGAAGCATCTAGAAGCCTTGCTCTCAGAGTATTCACCTCTTCTTAGACAGAGGCACCAACTTCTTCCATCTCTTGGAGCCTGTCTTTCAGCTTAATGATGAGGTCAGTCTGCTCTATGAAACGCTTGTTCCTCAATCGCAGTGATTTGAAAATCCTCACAAAGGTACGACGAACCTCTGAACTTACATCAGGACCAAGCATTCTCCCCAATTGAGAAGTGGCTGGTATATAATCATCAACACCAATAAACTACAAGCAATAAAAGATAGAATTATTTAGAACACTAAAGGAAGAAGTCTTCTCATTTCATTCATAAGAAAAAAGATCAGAATACATTGAAGAAGCAGAAAGGAAAATTATAAACAAAAATACAAAAGTAACCCTAAGGGCAAATTAGCTCGCGACCTCAGGCTACCCAGAAGAAGCTGGCTGCTTCCCCTTGTCAGCAGCAGTAGAAGCACCCCCCTCAGCAAGGACAACCTCTATCGCCTGAGAAGGAATGGCATCAACAGGAAATGTCTGAGAGGCAGGGTCAACACCTTCAATGGTTGGGGTAGGGACTTCATCCATAATTGGCTTCCTGGACCATGTTCGTCGAACAGGGGATAGGCAACATGCACACCATCAGCTAAAAGGGCCTTGTTCCAGCCCTTCTGAAAGTTCAGACGGCTAATGTAGCCTATCTGAACCTCGGCGTCTTCATACGTAGCAGCCCACCCGGAGTTATATGAGTCCTCCTTCATGGTAGCTACCTGAGACTCTTTCTCCTTCAGCTGCTCGATTAGCACCTTGTTCTCCTCCATGACAGCAGCCTTTCTCGAGTATACCAGGTCGTAGGCTTACCGCAACTCATTCAGTTCTTTAATAGTTGCTTCCCTCTCTCAATTGGCATTAGCTAGAGCCAGATCGGAAGACGTCCGAACAGCATCAGTGGCCTTCAGACTTGCCTCCATCTCTGTACCCTTCACTTTCAAGGCAGCATTCTTCCGCTCTAGCTCGTCGTTCTTGTTCACCAGCTCGTCACGAGAGCGATAGAGCATGACACATTCAGTCATAAACTGGGAGAAGAAGAAGATGTTAGAAGAAAGAAACAACCAGAATTTGTCAAATATTAGAAAAGAGAAATGGTCTTACCAAGGCTAGCCTCTGACTAACTTGCAAGGCTAATTGATCGGACCCCATCGCCCTTTGGCGATCTGCAGGAAGGACTTCCCTCTCAAGTAGCGCAGGGGCCAATTGAGGAGAAATAGAAATCGAGGCCCCCTCTGGCAACGCGGACACAGACACTAAGACCTGCCCCACCTTCATCCTCGCTTCCATTTTCCTCCTCTCCTCCTCCTTTTCCTTCTCGCTCTCCATTTTCCTCTTCTCTTCCATCCTCTTCTTCTCTTCCACCTTCTTTCTGTCCTCCTCCCTCTTTCTCTCTCTCTCTCTCACTCACTCTCTCTCTCTCACCTGCTCTTCTTCCTTCCCTTTCTTTTCCTGCTCCTGAGCAGCAGACCGAGAACCAGTAGCAACAGCTCCAGTGCTGGACTTTTGCTCCTTCGACCTCTGAGCAAGAAGCATATGATCATTATCGTCATCATCTCGAATTAAATTTTTCCTTGGAGTAACCATTTCCTCGCTAGAGCTGCTGGACGTGCTCGAAGGTTCTTGGGCTTCAGAAACATCTTCCGAATCAGAAGAAATGTCACTATTGGAGCTCCCCTTGCCAAAATTTCCTTAAGCACCGCCTCTGATATCACTCTCAGAACTGCTCTCCTCCTCATGCAACTGAATGAGATCGGCAGTAGCTTCTTCAGAGGTATCAAATTCAGGAATACTATCCACAGGCCTCGCGATAAAGCTAGACCCAATATTCTTGTACTTGAGCAAGAAAGCGACAGATCGGGGATGTTCACCGTCAGCCAAGGGCTCCCTGATATTCCAAGCTTTAACCAACTCTGAAAGCCGAACCTCGCTGAGGGCATGCTCTAAGTTCTTCGACCTCGCTGAAGAAAAAATAGGAAAGAATAAAAATATCACACATTAACAAAGAAATTGAAAGGACAGAGCAAAGACTACCTATATACTCTTCCCCATAAAAGGGAATAGTAAACCTATCAGACATCGACCCCTCAGTCTGGGGGGAGAACTGCCAATTTATAGCAAGAAAGCCATCTTACTAGTAGTCCTTGTGGGAATCAGGTAGGTTAACTACCAACACACTGTCAGGACTCCTGGCCTTAAGATAAAGAACACCAGAGCTAGTTCGAGAAAAGGAATAGCAAAAGCAGACTTCGGCAGCCCTAAATTAGTGCCATACAATTGATTTATTCTATTAACGCAATTGATTATCTTCCATATATTGGGCGTACACTGTGCAGGAACAATGTTGAAATAACCAAAGAAATGCAAGAATAAATCGTTTAGAGGAAAAGTAAGCCCCCTTGAGAAAGTAACAAAATGTGAATCCAATGGGCACCCTCTATCTCTCTAACATTTCTAGGAAGAGAGGCGCACTCAATCTCGACCCACTCTGGGATATTGTAAAATTTCCTAAACTCGAACTCTGATCTATTACCTATCTTCACCATTTATAAACCCTAAACTACAAATTCAAAGAAAACACAGAGAGAAAGCAAGGGAGACTTACGAGATGGAAATTTGGCTTGGGCAGTGCAAGGTCACAAGCCTAAATGATGAGGGAGATCGAAAGCGAAGAAAATGAAGACCTGAAGAAGAGGGCACAAATCGCTAAAACTCACAGAAGATGGAAGAACACTAATAAGCTTGAAATAACAACTACGAAACGCTGCTCAAAATGACTTTTAAATGATACTAATCATCGCACACAGGACATGAAGCGACTGTCGCCTGAATTAGCTCTCAAACTTTGGGAAGAGTTACGTGCTATGCAACAGAGCCATTATGACAAATCATTTAAATTTATTGAGCCCAAATTATTGCCCAACAAATTTAGGGGCAATTGTGGGCACCCGGAATTGGCATTACAGGCCTGGACGAGTAGCCCAATTAAAACGGCCCAAAGTCCAAGCCCTTCGCACCTTAACATTAACTCAGTAGTAATTTAGTCTTCTCCCATGTTCTCAAATAGAGATATTCCAGGAGAAGATGGTAAACGTGGGGGAGTCCAACACCCCCACTCCCCGAAGACAGATATGTATATAATAAACTCTAGGTCTGAGGCATAAGACACGCACTCTATTCTCTGTAATCTCTCCTCAGAGTATATAGAAATAATACTGACTGCACCACCGTAGACGTAGGCATTCTTACTGAACCACGTACATCTCCTGTTGTGTGATTGGGATTTTACTTTCCTTATTCTTCTTGGTGATTGCGCGTCTCTTATCTATTTGTGTTGAATAATAATTGTCACCACAAAAGCCATCATCGAAAATTAAGGTCTCACACACTGTGAAGGAGGGAGGTTGAGTGGGACTAGGATCACTGGCCATACACTCTGATTGGTGCTTAGATTTCCAAATGGATTGAAACCATCTGTTGATATAGCCAAACGAATGTTGTGTTGTTCTCGAGCAAAATTGGGATACTCAAAATTCATCCTCCTCCAAGCAGTAAAATCAATAGGATGACACATGATATTACCCCTACTTCTGCCCTCGCATGCCAAGTCATTGCCTCTGCAATCCATGGTACTGTGAAAAATCGCTTTAATCTAGGCCCAGCGGGAAAATATTTCAATACTTTTTGAGGTACTTTTGAGCTTGTGCCTTCCTTACTAGTAGATTGGACATATCTGGGTTCATCGCATACCGGACATCGATCGAGATTTTCATACTCCTTTGGGTATAGTATGCAGTCATACACACAAGCATGAATCAATTTATACTTCATTCCCAAACCTTTCAAAATGTTCTTCATAACATGATAGCTATTTGGAAGTGTATTCACCTTGGGTAATAAGCCCTTCACCCATTTCAGAATTCCCGTCACACTATTGCCAGACAAACCGTACTGCGTCTTCAAACTGTGCAAACCAACCATTGCATGTAAAGTTGTTTGATCTTTCTCACAGCCAGAGTATAACGGTTGGGTCGCCTTAAATTTTAAACTTTGGTAGTCATCGTCAAGTTTATTCATGTTATCTTCACGAGCACTTGAATCTTCACCATCATCGGTAACCTCATTCTCCTCTGCTTCATAAACTCCGTACGCATCATCAACTAAATCCTCTAACATATTATGATCTACGTCGTCCCCTTCTACATCTATTCTACTTGTTGAAGGTTGTTGTGAAGGTTGGTCGGGGACAAAAGGAACTTTCAATTCACCGTGAAAACTCCAAAATCGATAACTATATTGCATACCCGATCTTAACAAATGTAGTTCAACTGTTTTCCACTCAAACACCTTACCATTCTTACACCTAGCACACGAGCACGGAAACTCTTCATCATTATGACATCTCTTTGCATATTTCACAAATTCGTTAGCACCTCTGCGAAACACATTCCCCATTCTATTTGTCTCACCCAACCACTCTTTGTATTTCGGATATCCCATCACAGCTACCACAACTAATCACCTATTAAAGATAAACAAAACTTAGATTTATAGTATCTTTCATTTAATTATGTCTTATTTATATTCAAATTCAATTTATAATAGAAATTTCTATTTCCTCCATCTCCTCTAAAGGGTGAGTAGTCCTATCCCATTCAAGACCGCATTTTTCTGTAATATACTTAACAACTCATGCATATTGTTACGATTTGAAAAAAATTCGACACCATATCCCTGTAGTTCTCCAAGTACACGACGTAGATTGGTAAGTGTGAGTGTTATTTCAATTGATCAATTGAAAAAACAATCACACTTGTCAATCTAGTATGTACCGAGAGAACATTAAGATACGACTGCAAAACTTCCTCCAAAAGTAACAACTTTAAGCCACTAAGAATATTATACAGAAATTATACCATCTCAAACTGTCCAAACGAGACAATTTGAGAGATCTCATTACAGGGGTAATGACTCTCGAACGGGTCTAAGGGCTATTGAATGCGTACGCATAAGAACTAGAAGGCTAGTATCTATGCGCATTATATTTAATTTCAAGTATGTTTCATTTAATTATCATACTATATATATATTGTTCGATATACAAAGTAATTTTCATAAAAAGTTGAAAAATCCCACCCCCATATGGACAATAATCCAGTGGTCATGCCACTTTTAAAACTAACCAACCCAACATTTACTAAACAAAATAATCCAACAGTAATGTCAGCAACAAATGTGTATCCCGTACTCCTAATTCATCTACTCAATTAATTCATTTCATCAATTAAACTAACAATTAAACTATATTATTATTAATTTACTAATTTACAATGAGGGTCAATCCTACTTTCATTTGAAATGGGCACTAATTATTAATTTACTTTCATCTAAAACTATACATTTAAAATTACAATTAAAGCTATACAATTTATTAATTAAAGCTATACAATTTATTAATTAAAGCTATACAATTGTTAAGATTGCCCCACCACACACACCCACCACACACCCACCACCCCCTCCGCCCGTCACACACACACGCACACACCTTCACACACACAGAGACACCCCACCCCCACCCCACCCCACCACCTCACCCCCTGCCCCCACCACACCCCCTGCCCCCCCTCACCCCACCCCACCAAACCTGCACACACACACACACACGTACACACACATCCCACCCCACCTCCACCACCCCCTGGCCCCCTCCCCCATTACACACCACCACACATATATATAGACACACATATAAATATACATATACATATACATATACACACATATATACACATACATACACACACATATATAAATGAAAGAGAAAGAGAGGAAAAAATATACCTTAGAGAGAGAGAGAGAGAGAGAGAGACCTCGAAATCGCTTAGAGAGAGAAAGAGAGGGAGAAACCAAAATCGGTGGGAAAAAAGAAAGCGTAGGGCTTTTTTTCTGCAAAACTTGTCACGATCGTGTCATGGTCATTGACCGTGACAATATTATAAGTATTGTCACGATCATTGACCGTGACAAGTATAGTTATCACGGACTTGTCACGGTTAATGACCGTGACAAAATATTGTCACTGTGTTGTCACGGTCAATGATCGTGACACAAAACGCGTGTTTGTTGTCACGATCAATGACCGTGACAAGGGTGGCCCGCTTAAAGGTGATAATTTGGCCATTTTGGTGTAGTGCCTTGAGTTAGATCATCTTCCCCCACCCTTTGTCCCACCCGACCCTCCCAGTGTCCCTTCCACCCCACCGCCTAGTTTGGACCTTGTTATTTCTCCTCACCTCTTCACATCTAAGCAATTAGGTCGTCATCTACACCCACCCTCCACCCTAGTACTCCACAATCACATTTGTACATTTTTCATCGACACCACTATCTATGAGAGTATTTGTGCTACTCTTATCTTTCGTGACACCGAGCTTATTATTTTACACACCACTACCTTGTGGTGTTGAATTTTTCCATCTACCGCTCCCTGGTGTGTCATGGCGTGACCATTATCATCGTCCATTTTTAGAATGGTCGTGCACTTTCTCTGGGGACCTCTCCATCATTATTGCCAAACCATTTTGCCTCCCCCACCAACTTGAGCACCATACTTATAGGGCCCTTTTTTCTCTCACCTTTTGGCTCAATAAGGCCCGTGATCGGTGCCTGTTCACCCTCACCCTTACCCATCTTCGCCTTAGCCTAATACCCACCCACCCATGGTCCGCCGATGCTTTGCATCGAGTGATGCACTTCGCTATACAAATGCATTGACCTCTTCTTTAGCCTTTATCCAGCAAGACTGACGCTTCAGTCTTGTTTGGGGGTGATTCTCATCACCCAATTTTTCTGCCACCCCGTGCTTTCGTAGCTTTTATCTTTAAAGCGAGAATGGCTCGGTTTGGATGAAGACGTTAAATTTAGTGCTATCGAGAGGCAGCCCGTCATTCATTATTTCTGAGTATGAGTCTTATCGTGTTTGGGGGTTGTGTTTCACACCACCCAATGATTTTCACATGCTTTAAAGAGTTGTGCATACTTTTGTATCGCCTATGTTCTTCAGGTTTCATCTCTGCTGCCTGAGGCGGTACATTTTCACAGCGGTTCATTATGGTAATATCTTTCCTCCCTTGTGCTTTCCTTTTTATATATGGTTTTAAACATCGGGGACGATGTTCCTTTTTTTGGGGGGGGGGTGGGTGGGGGGTGGGAAATTTATCAAAATTGTACCTTTTTTGGAAATTTTCGGAAACAAGTGATTTTAAACTTTTTATGCAGTTAAATTTAATTTTTATGACATGAATTATCTATCATCCCTCTTTTAGAAATCTCGGAATACCTGTGTTTGACCCAGAACTTATGCTTTTTAACCTTAAATTAATTAATACTTATTTAAGCGTATTTGCACCATGAATTCTTAAACTCGGCAATTTGCACTATCACATTTACAATCAAAAGTTGAAGAGTAACTATATTCTTAAGAAAGCCTAAAAGATCACTAGTGGCGACTTAAACCTGTGAGATTTGAGCTTTTCACCTTTTTGAGGGTTTTTACATATCTCTGAGTCACAAGTTGACTTAACTTTCCTTGGGTACTACCTTTAGTCGTTGCATAGTCTCATCATTTTTTCAAATTTGGCTTAATCACTGAGAATGACATCATTTTCGAGTTGTAAGAAACATGTATCTTGTAGTTGTCCCGAGCACTAAACTGATTTTGCCATACACTTACCATTTTCCCTATCACATTATCACTCACCAAGTATCATTTTCCATATTACTCCTATCCATATGTCCGAAATACCATCCATCATTGCCATCGTTTTTGAGAAAAAGAGTGTTTGAAATTTTCCATGTAAATTGTCTTCATTTATCTTATGAAAAGAAATATGCATCGCAAATAAAAAGAAAAAAGAAGGAAAAAGAAAAAAAAGAAGGAAAAAAAAGAAAATGAAAATTGAAAAGAAGAAAATAATATGCGATCATAAATTCAAAAGATGAAGACAATAGTCAATCAAAGTGTGTCACACTTTTCTCAAAACACTCCCATTATTATTCTTCTTCATTGTTTCTTCATACCATTCATAAACCACATTTTCACCCTTGGTAATGTGTTCGGGCAAACGAAAAGATTATATGGTGAATAACTCGACATTCTCGACATAGTGGTTAGCATTCGTTCATGAGATCAAAATTCTTTCATGTATCCGTCCTTTTTATAAAGTATGTGAGATGTTTGAACTTGTTTATATTTACTCACATCCTCACACTCTAGAGAGATACACTTACCCAATTCTCAGTGAGTTCTATTCAGAGAGATATATCCAGTGAGAATTGAAGTCAAAACGTCGATTCTATAAAGGCGATCTTAGAATTACTCTAATGATACTTAAAATTACTTCACACTACACATGCTGAGTTATAGGAAGGATTACACTTTTGGTATTAAGTAATTTCATATCTTATTTTTGAATACAGTGTTCCTTGATGCCCTTTTAAAGTTGGGTTGTATAGCGTTTAATCGTCAAATCAGAAACTGCATTTAAAAAAATTTCGAAGTTTGTGGGTATATTCGCTGCAAACCCTCACGAGACAGAACTCGTTCTGTAGGGCAACCTAGAGGTTTAACGGCTTGTTGCACATGCTAAGTACAATCGCCAGTGCCTGCAAAAGTGGCATACTTTTGGTTACTTATCTCTATTTTCTCTCTAATTTTTACTCGAGGACTAGCAATGTTCTGTTTGGGGGTGGTGTGATAAGCACCCAAAAGTGTCTATTTTATACCCCGAATAGATGCATTTTAGTCGCTCGTTTTAATTAAAATTGGCCTCATGTTCGTATTTTATCATTTTACAGGTCAATACGCAATCGCGGTGCTAAATAACGTTAATTCCAGTAAATTACGGCGCAGAAGCGGTCAAAAGCGTGCATCGAAGAAATTCAAAAAGACCATGAAGTGAGAAGTCCATTCTGAGCTTGCCGATATGTGTTCCGAATACCCCAAACCAGTCCCGAACCAAATCTAAGCCTAGACCGAGCCCAGTCCATACCCCGAGCCCGGTGTGTTGAGTATGTGCCTTTTTAGATTTTCTTAGATTTTAATTTTTAGTCATTTTATTTTTAGGATTTATTTAGAATTTTTTAGGTTTCATTTTCTATTTTATTTTTATAATTTTATTTTATTTTGATTTTGATTAGTTTTTAATTTTATTTGGATTGGTTTTTATGATTTTATTTTCTATTTTTATTAGATATTATCTTACTTTAGTTTTATTATATTAGGATTCTAATTTTTAGTTTTAATATATTTTTATTATTTGTGTCTTTTATATATTTTTTTATATTTTTATTATATTTTTTTATTTATGTATATATATATATATATATATTAGAGTTTTTTTAATTTAATAGGTTTATTGTTTTTATTTTATTTTTAGTAGGATTTTATTTTTATCTAGTTTTTATTTCTATTTTTTTAACAAACTAAAACTCACACGCACACCTAAACCAACCTACACCCTAACACACCCAAACACACCCCTATACCACTATTCATCATCCGATCCAACTCTCTTTCTCTCTCCTCAATCTCCACCATTAACACGCAACCAACAAAACCCATATCCCAACCCTTTACCCAACAACTTTCGACCCATCTCCTGACCCACCAACCCCAATCCGCGATCACCATACCATCTCACCCCCACCCCAAAAGCCCTGGCGCCGAAGCCAACACCCAACCACCTACCGACGCGGCCATGGAACTCCGGCGAAGTCCTTGTTCCGGCCTGCGCACCTCAGCCCCTGCCCAACTCAAGGCAAAATCACGACCAGACCCAAAACCAACCTTACCCGAGACCCTAACCCTCTGCCATACTTGGGTTTTCAAAACCCGATTCTAACTCGGTCACCTCCGAAACCCACCTTGCCCAAATTCCTTAAAAATCGGAACAAACATCCCTTATCTAAACCCATGTACGTATCTTTAACTTAGTCAATTCAAATCCCATAAAATCCTCTTCCAAAAATCAAGATCGTGGCTTTAAAAAGAAAGGAAGGATATCATTTAAAAAGACTCTCAATAGAAGGAAAAAAAGAAGAGACGATAGAGAGAGAAAAAGTGTGTATATTATGCACATTTTAGGGTCATAAAAAAATTCCAAAAAAAATAGTTTAGCTTTAGAATAATTTTTAGGTTTAGTTTTTAGTCTTCTTTTTGTAATCAAGTGCTGAAAATTGTGAAGAAGTTGGACGCATGTCAAGGCGCATTTCAAGACAAAATTGTGAAAAAAATTGCATATTTTATTTCTACATTCTTTTTTCAATTTATTTCCTTCTTTACATATTATTTATTGTTGTTAATGTACACATGAGAATGCTTGGCTAAACACCCCGTTCAAGGGATGGGATGCACTGCGTATGATGTTAATTTAATTAATTGGTTTCATTAATTTTATATTTCTAGGTAAATTAATTTTAACTGTCACCAATTAATCTATGTAACGAGAGTTAGTAAATTAATTGAAAGAATTAATGTTTGAATTTAGGAATCGAACTAGAAATAGGTTTTTTCGATATTTGAATATTAATTTGGTATTGAAATTTGAGGATTGATATTGTTTTCTTTAAATTGATCCTAGCGGGTAATTTTCTGAAAATAGTATAAATCCTAATTTTTCATCGTGTGATATTTTTAAAATAATTTTTTGAAAAAGATTTTATTAAATTTATAATTTTAACGAGAGTTAGATTATCGATTTAATATTATCTCGAAAGATTTTAAATTAATAAATTAAGAAATTAAAATAATTAAAAATGCAGTGTAATCCCATGTCTTGACTTTCTCACATTATTTCACACTCGGTTGCACGTTCTTTTTCATTTTTTAGTTATTTTACAATTTTTAGAATTTATTAGTATATTTTTCCCTTGAAATTGTTTTAAAAATAAAATATATATTTTAATAAAAAAATTGGAATTGCACGTTTTCACATAAATTGTTTCACCTTGAAAGTTGGATTGATACATGTACTTACCGCAATACGAGTTATTTTTAGACAAGTTTTGTAGGTACTCGAGAGAATTTTTAGAGTGACTTTTGAAGACAACGACATACTTAAAAAGCTTCTTATCACTGCACAAGATTTATTTAGGGACTTTTTTGGAAGTGCAACTGGAGTTTATTTATTAGTTGCTTAGTAGTTTAGATTTATTTCCTTTCTACTTCATTTTTATTATGAGCGTTATTTATGGATTTGGTGGGCCATTCAGTTCCATAGTTGTTTACGGTTATTTATATTTTATTTTCGTTGGATCATTTAATTCAGTTTTATATTATTGGAGATTGGATTATTTGGAGTTTAGCATGGTGATAGATTTTCTTTATCTCATGGATGGTTATTATTATTGGAACGGTTTTAAATTATTATCTTGTGGAATGAAATTTATATGTCTCATATTTGTCACATTCTAAGAATGATTACTTATATAGTTAACACCCAACGTGGTTTGGCGATGGCGATCGACCCCCCATTCATCGGATTGCACAGGGTGTTACACTAAACCACCATATTTTCCTTATATTCTATGACATTTAAGCCTATAAAAACCATCTACACCATTATTGGGAAAGATGTTGATTTATGAAGAAGTTATTGGGGGATTTTTAGAGAGCAAATAAAGAAGAAATTATGGAGTTTAAATGGGGTTCATGGAGCTTTCATCGAGCATGCTTATGGCTAGGCAACATCCTTGAAGTCACCTTAGGTGATGGTAGGTTTCCATCACCTTCTTCTTAATTTAATCATATTCATGGCATCTTTGAGGTGGAAAACTCTACTCTTTAACTTAAGAACTCTATATTCCATATTATTGGTCTTCTAGTTAGTGTTTATTAGAGTAGAATGCATATATGATTTAAGAAGGTTATTTCCTTTGTCTTTATATAAAATAGTTTGCATATGATTTCAAGAGTTTTGAGTAAATGTTATATTTCAAGAAAACTTGGTAATTAAATATTTTATGGGATTTATTTGGTTGAAGATATTTTACGAACAAATGTCTCAAAATTTTCTTTTAAAAATTAGGATTTTCATAAAGATAGGAATTTATTCAAGTTTTAAAGGATCAAAAATATCTTTTGGTCATAAAAAGCATGTTTCTACAAATATTATTAAATTTCTAAAATGAACCATGTGTTTGAATGGGATTTTTGGACTTAAAATCCCTCTTCCTATGTATATGAACTTGTAGTAATTTGGAAATTATGAAGGTTTAAGAGGCTTTGACATGAATCAAATAAAATATAAAATTCGGCCCTTAAAGTGTGTGAAAAAGTGTAGAAAATATGATAAGTGGGCGTTTCAAGACTACATGTGAAAATAAAGGGAAATGGGATTTTCTTGCAAAATATTCCTCAAAATGTCAAAGGTTTCCTTGGTAAAGAAAGTAATAAAATAAAGAGATTTTTAACTTGATAAGTATCTCAGTACAAGGTGTTAAAGAAGTGTTATTGAGTTAAAGTCATTTTAAGAAGTGTATGTGATAACTTAACAATATTTTGGAACGATAACATTTGTGAAAATGAAGAAAAATGCAAGATTTGAAACAAATGGGTAAAATGATAATTTTACGTAAAGTGAAACATTTTTATGAAAGAAAAATGTTGGAAATGGGTGTTACAAAATGGTACTAAATGAAAGTGATTTTTGGAATAAAATCAACGCAAGTTTGTAAAGGATAAGAAATGATGATTCTCAAAGTGTAACACAAGGTGGGGTGAAATCCCAAGTTTTGGATTCGACTGGTAAAAGTAGAATAATGTGGACATCTGAAAAATATTAAAACACATTAATTTGGACTCGAATGAGTCCAAAAAAGAATTAATAAGGGTGAGAATCCCTTGGGCTAAAGATCCAAAAACTAGCCAGAGTATATGGTAGCATAGCTGGCGGTATGGAGCCCGTTAAAGTACGTGGTTATTTGAAGGATGTAAAGAAAAGATAATGAAAAAAGTAGAACATGTAAAAAAAAGAGGTTGTTTGGTGAATATAAGAAAATACAACCTAACTTGAAATGAAATTGGAAAATATTCTGGTTGAAAGATAATATGGACAAGTAATATGAGAAGTTGGTTAATATCACTTAAAGTGAAAAGAATGATAAAGTGAAATGATTAAATAGGTAATTAAGCAACCTAAGAAGGTTTTAACCCATAATTAACACAAGTGTATGCTTGAGAAAGGTTTTCGGTGTAAAATAAGTATTTTTTAGCATAGAGTGTGCGTGTGTTGAAAGATTATTTTCGAGATAAATATTAAGGTAAATCTTGTGTGAGTAAATGGGTGATTTCAATAAAAAGAAATATTCTCTCTAAACAAATGGTATTTTATTTAAGTATTTAACCGATGCGTTAAATCGAAAAATTTGGTATGTTAAGCAAAAGGGGTCTCTTCATAGGATTGAAGTGAATTAATCAAAACAAGTAACATTTTTGCAAAAAAAAATGGTCTCGTGCATTAATGTGTGTGTGTATGTGTATATATATAAAGTAAATGCATGTGCACATAGGTATAATGTGTTTTAGAGTCTCTATTCTGCCGTTTGATTCTATATTGCATTGTTTTATTTCCCATCAGGTATTTATCTCATTCTCTCTTCTTTGTTACGACATGTTGTATGCAGTTTCGTATTTTGAGGGCGTTGTACAAGCAAGTATCCTTTTTATTTTATGATAGTAGCTATGACTTCTTGAATTCTGGGAACGCTTCCCACGGGTCACACACACAACTTGATATGAATTGGAATCACATGTTTAATGAGTGAAATACAAATTAAATAAAACTGGACTAACAACATTATTTAGGTTGTCCTATTGCGCTTCACACTTAACGTCTGGGACAAACTGGGTCGACCCATGGGTAACCTATAAATATGGTTCAAGGCATTAAAAATAGTATCAGAGCTCTAGGTTCAAGGTTCCTTTCGGGAGTGACGTGGTTAGGTCGATAGTGGATTTTTTTACATCGATATTAGTTTTAGGCCGATCATGTCAGATAGGTGACGATTTTGATTCGTGTTCTCGACGATGGAGTCAAGGACATTAGCATGATGAGAAAGTTATTGCCACGTTGCAAGTGGACAATGTATTTGCCATCAATCATTCTCGGTGCTTTGATTTAGACGTGTAGTGACGTGGGAGTGTCAGTGCAAGCCATTAGTGATGACTCCTCTATTTTTAGTGTGAGGTGAACTTGTGTCAACTTCTAATGATGTGAGATGGCTTATGAGGTGTCAATAAAGACAAATGTCATCCATTGCTTAGATATGGAGATTGTTTAAGGTCAATTGTGGCGATTAGGTGACTAGAGTGACATATTTAATAAGTTTTTACTCCATAAGTATTCATTAGGTTCCTTAGTTAGGAACTCATGGTTAGTTAGCAGTGATGATACAATTTGGCGAACTTAGTTCCTGGGATAGTGTCATGCTGTAAGTATGTAAGTCAGTAGGCATAAAAATCCATATTGGTCACCATTGTAGATGAGTGCCTTAGTAATTATCGATATATATATATGTATATTTTAAGCCATGATGTGAGTTATGAGCCATTGATGGTAAGTGCCTTATGTATGTAACAATGAGGAATTGAAGTGACGTAGTAGTGATCCCTAATTGGTCTTCCATGATTTGGTTGGGAGAATATGATATGAAATTTGAGGAATAGGATCCCATTAGACACTGGTAGTGTGGACTTAAAGGCTTATAGGTTGTACATGACATCCTATATCCTACTAGAATCCTTAGTAGTGTTGGCATGAACCTTTTGGAAGGTCATTTTCAGACCTTTTATTGGGTCTCGAGGATAGAGTCGTGGGTTAAAACTATGCCAAAGTTTCAAACCAAATTAAAATATGATTTTTATCTAAAAATCGTAGCCCGTTTTCAATGGCCTAAATAATGAGTGAACGCGAGGCGATTTCGACGTGAGAAGCTGACATTGATTAAAACTCTGCTTCGTTAGTGTTTTGCAGAAGGTAGACTTTTTTAATCTTTGTCCAGTAGTCAGTTTAAGTGATGATCCATAGAAAAAGTATTTTTACTTATTTAATGAGGAAACCATCTACTTCTTCCGGCCCTTGAGATCAATTGCCTGTGGCGTATTTGGGAATAGAAATCGACTTGTTGTGATGCCTTGGGGCGTTTTATAATTATAACTAGCAAGGTGTGGAGACTTGTAGGAAAGTATCTGTATGAGTATCCAGCAGTCATGGAATGAATATTGGAAATTGGTAATTAGTACCTGCTATGAGGAAATTATGGATAATGAAACCTTGTCAAGTTTTTGATTACTTTTACATTGGGATATGCTTGGTGTCCTTAAGGGATCAGTTTAGTTCGATATTACGAAGTTCTAGTGTTCTAGTGATGGTTGTATTAACTATCTTGTGATGATCTCAGTTAATTGGTCATGTCCAAAGGAGTCAAATTATGAAGCCCTAGGTGATGTCATCCATTTTTTTATAAATAGGTAATGCATCCTCCTAAGAGAAATTTGAGATTAATGTTGTGATTGGGCATGATACTCATTTTTCATGAGATGACTAGTGTCGAAAGTATCATAGTTGATCTTTATGGGTACTAGGAAATTCATGGGAGACTTAGATTAATGATTTCATGTTAAGGAATTGAGAATAGCACCCCAGATGGGATATCAACGTACGATTAGGATATCAACATGTGTCGATAGCATAAGTTAAAATTACCCTAGTAAGGAAAGGACTAGTTCTTGGCACATCCTTCTAAACCGGTACAAATTAGGAGGTATAGACCCATGTAATACTTCTCATCCATGTAGTGTTAAATGACGACTGGTGTGTCTGCCAAGTAGATTAAGTTTGGGTAGAAATTGGTGATAAGCGCAATGACGACCTTATGTCATTAGGGGTTATAATAAGGTGAGTGCTTCACCTAATGGAACATTCCCTGAGGAGAGGTTTGTGATACAATCACCGTACGATAAGGTGAAAAATGGCTTTGGTATGTTAAATTGGTCACTACATCATGTTGAATAGAAGTAAGGACAAGGTGCATTGACAAAGATCTTATCATACATCAAACGGAATGGTTCGTGCTTGTCGAGGATGAAAGGAGGAGGCACTACTCCTAAGGTGGGAACTCCAGCATTTGAATTCCCAAAGGAAAATAGTTCTTGTTTTACATTCTTTTCGCATTGATGAACGGTTCGTGGTCCAACTAATTTTTGACAGGTGACCTAAGCCAGGGTGTGTGGCTAGGCTAGGATCTGATGATAACGTCTAGAAGGAGTCTTAAAATTTCAAGCATATAGCGTATATCTGCATTTTGTGAACCATATTTCGTTACATGCTGATGGGATTATCTCAGAATGGTTGTCCGTTCATTTTAATTCAATGTGTTCTTTCAGCTTTCATATTTAAGGACTAAGTTTATTCAATTTCGGTATTATGATATTGTTCCATGTTCGGTCACCGCAGGGATTGGCTTAGTATGAGTTAGGATGGACCTGGTGTGGTCTTTTTAGCTCGATAACTGCGCATGATCTTATTTGAAATGTCCTTTTATTTTTCACAAGTTTCGTGTACGTTTGGCTGGATGTTCTACCACACGATTTGCCTGTAGTATCCGTTTTTCTTAGGACTAACGATCTTATGGATTAACCAAACGATTAGAGTCTCTAGTTGTTATGAGAAGAATTATGATTCGAGGATATAGAAAAGGGTTAGAACTCAAGTAAAACTAACACGAGTGTTGTTTTAACACCGTGAGTAGATTGATGTAATACTTGGGTGAGTGTTGCACGGTTGGA